>JARQOD010000001.1:967750497-967878429 GCA_033576555.1 Oophaga sylvatica | reverse complement strand
AGATTCCCGGGCACTCGATTTGACCATGTTAAGACAGGTGCTGGTGGGGGGTGCCCATTAACTGGAATTTTTTTCCCCGCTATCCAACCAAAACCCTTTTCACACTGCTCTGGCTTCAATAGTGCTGCTTGCTGGGGTCCCCTAAAAATTTGGGGAAACAAAGGGCCAGCGAGAGAGTGGGTGTTTTTTTTGGGAAAATTTTCAGTTCCCCCAGGGACTCTGTTTTGGCATGCCCTCCCCACCCGGGACATTTCCCCGTCCCTTGTCACGCCTTGCCTTGAAAATGGATTAGAAATTATCCCTTTTTCACTACAAAAGACGAATTGGGCCAAACTTGAAAGTAAAAAGTTGGGGGAAAAAACCACACTTTAAAATTTTGGGGAGTGAAACAAATGTTTTTTTACTTACCCAAAATTGGGTCCCATTAGGTACCAAACGACAGCAAAATATAGAAAAGGTCCCTCAATCCCCAAATTGTAGCACACGGATTAGTGCGTTCCAGATATACAAACGTAAAATATAGGCCTGTTTTTTTAAAAAAGCAACATAGTGCTGTTATAATTTGAGTAACAGACAGGAAAGCAAGGACTACTGGCCTAAAATGCCCTTTTGGGAGCCCCCGGATGTATGAGACGTTCACGTATACCCATATAAAAAAAATGGCCGTTTTTTTTTAAACAAAGCAACATAGGCTGTTTTTAACTGGTAACACACGGGGAAAGCCAGAATAGGGGGCCAAAAAAGCCCACTTTGTAGCACACGGATTAGATGCGTGTCACAGAATACCCCTGAAAAATATGTGGGCTGTTTTATTAAAAAAAAGCAACATATGGTAATAACTTGAGAAAACACACGGGAAACACGGGACTCCAGCCTAAAATCCCCAAATTTGGGGAAAACCCGATGTTGAGACGTGTCACAGATATCCCACACTGAAAAAATTGGCCTGGTTTCTTTTTAACAAAGCAACAAAGTGCTGAAATTAAACTAAAATTGACAACAGGAGAAAAATTTGAATACCGCCTAAAGGGCCAAATTAGGCGGCAATTATGAGGGCCGGGAGATAACAGACAAATCTGGGCCTGTATTTTTGTTTTTTGTGGGGCTAAATGTGCGTTAATCGGAGTGACCACAGGAAAAAAAAATTAAAAACCCGGGCCCAAAAATTTGCCAAACTTGGGAAAACCAATATAGAGCTGGCACGGGTCCCACACTGACAAATCTGTGGCCGTTTTTTTTGCTTTTGTAGGAAAAAAGTGGTATATATCGAGAGGACACACGGGAAAAAAAATTTTAAACCGCCTAAAATTCCCAAAATTTGGGCAGCGGGGTATATAGCGGGCACGGAGTCCCACACTGAAAATCTGTGGCCTGTATTTTTTTCCTTTTTTTAGGATAAATGTGCGAAAAATTTCGAGAGGACACCGGGAAAAAAAAAATTGAAAAACCCCGCCAAAAATTGCCAAATTTGGAGCACCAATAATAGGGGCACGGAGATACCCATGACAAATCTGTGGCCTGTTTTTTTTGCTTTTTTAGGTAAATGTGCTGATATAAAATGAAAAATAGAAAAAAAGGAAAATTTTGGGGCTAATATTCCCAAAATTTTCCGCAGAGGGTGGTGAGGGGGTCACAGATATACTGTAAAATATGTGGCCTGTATGTATTTTTTGGGAGTTCAGGAAAATGGTGTCAAGAAATTGTGTTAAGACACTCCAAAAAAAAATCTACTCCACTGTACCAAATAAAAATTAAATATTTCTCTGCGAACTCAAAAGTGATTTTTGGGACCCTTTAAAATTGCAGGATTTTCATGCTGTGCTAGAAAAAAAGGATTTCGCTGTATTGTGCACTGTCAAAAAGCAAATGGAGAAAAAAAAAGGGCTCTGGATTGCTTTGCAATAAAATAAGCTCTATTAACCTGGCCAAAAATGTTTTCCAAGCCAATTAGACCTGGGGCTACGTATATACGGTCAATATATCCTATAGTTAACAGCAGCAGCACCAGCAGACAGGAAGGGAAAGGACTCGCTTGATGTATGCAATGATCTATATACACACATACAGTGCCTGCAGGCCTTGCACTGATGTATATAGAGCGACGTACAATCCCCTGCCTACTTAACACTGGAACCTATATACTCCGGAATTAGTCCTTAGAAAGACTGTTGGTTTAGCTGGACTTGAGTATTTTAGGATGGTAGACCCACACTGACTAAGAAATCCCCAAATCTGACCCTATCTCGGCAGCAGCTCTCCCTACACTATCTAAATCCGGAGCTGAATGCGCCGGGCAGGGCGGCGTCCGGTCTCTTATACCCCTGATGATGAGGTGTGGCCAGCCAATCACTGCACGACCACAACAAAGATGGCTGCGGCGTTTCATTGCCTGGCAGACAATCCCTGCATTGTGATTGGGTCTCTAAAGACAGCCAAAAAAGCTGGGTGGAGACCCAAGTTCCCGCCGAGTAATCCCGGAAATGCTCGATGCTCGCCGAGTACACCGAGTACTGTGATACTCGGGCGAGTAACGAGTAATGGTGCGCACTAGTGATGAGCGAGAAGCATTGTTGCGCGGGTCTCCCCGAGCATACTCGGGTGATCTCCAAGTATTTTGGCGTGCTCGGAGATTTAGTTTTCGTCATCTCAGCTGCATGATTTGCGACTTGTAGACAGCCTTAATACATGTGGATATTCCCTAACAAACAGGCATTCCATACATGTATTCAAGCTAGCAGTCGAAAATCATACAGCTGAGGCGAGGAAAACTAAATCCCTGAGCATGCCAAAATACTCAGAGATGACCCGAGCATGCCGGGGAAACCCGAGCAATGAGTATACTCACTCATCATTAGCGAGCAAGTTCGCTCATCACTAAGAAAAACATATTGAATTTCTTCTTTGGGAGATATTTTAGACCTTAAGGTAAGAGTCCGTACACATCTGTACTTCATACTTTACTACTGAGTTTGTTCTCTAAAGCAGTCTAAAGGCCCTTGAAAGGGTCAACTTCAAATAATATTGCCATACAGAAGCCAAACATAAAGTGCTCATATAAGGTGAGAGACATGTAAACATCTTTCATCTTCATGAATCTGTCCAAAACATGTTGAACAGTTCAGCTTGAGAGACATGTACAGGAATTTTATCTGCAGTCCTTTACAGACCACTACTCATAATATATTAACAAATGTAACCTGAACTCTTCACAATTTTTGGCAGAAGTTTGTATGTTCTTTTTTTGTAAAATAATCAATTTCATCCCCAAACTTATCCATTCAGTCCAAATTGGACCACAAGTGCTTAATGCTTTTCAATAATAAAATAATCATCATTTACTTTGGAGAATCTTTTGCCACTTTGCTAATCTCTCCCTTTCCTTGTTCACAGAACTCCAGCCCTGACATCCCACTTTAGTGGGGCAGGTTCCCAGGAGGCAGGGTCGCTGCTGCAGGAAGCTGGCGCCAATGGCAGGAGTGGGGCAATTCGGTGGTCCCTGGGCTGGGAGCAGAGGGTGTTCAGCGACGTGAGGTTCCGCGGTCTCCGAGCTTTCAGAAAATGTCAGGAGTCCCTGAACTTACCATCTTTTTCACTGTGGTGAACTTCTGGAAAATGGCCGCCAGAGTCGGCGCATGAGCAAATTTAAATCTCGTCTCTCAAGATCTCAGTTTCCGAGAAGGTATCAGAAGTTAGCAATAGGTTGGATAGGTGGGTTAGGGCTGGAATAAGAGTGGTGGTGTGGATTGGGAGGAGGTGGGACGGCATGGGTGATGGCATAGTAGATGAGTAAGTTCTACTTCAGTGATGGTGGGAGCGGGAGGAAGGTTATGGGGGAGGGGCAGTGGCCTAATAAACATAGTGATTGTGGTGGAAGAGCAGAAAAGATTTTCCTTTTCTGGTCAATCTTATTTTTAAAATGTGAGGCACAGTCAACTGCAGAGATTAAGTGAGTCAGAGGGTTAGTGGATTGCGGGGAGGGAGTTAAAGGTGTTGAATAGCTGTTTGGGGTAGTGGGATAAAGAAGATACGGGCGTGGTGAAGTAGTCTTGCTTAGAAGAGGTGAGGACCAACTTGAATGTGAAAGTTGCTTGTTTGAACGCTGTGAAATTTTCCTGTGAGTGCGTTTCTTCCATCATCGCTCCACAACTACAGATACTTGCCAAAGCTTGTTGTGCCACGGTTGTCTGTAGAATTGTCATTCTCTGTCATGACAACTGATGCATGCTCAGTAGAATAGGGACTAGCCCAGCCCGTTAACTGGATGTCACTGATGATGTTTTGTTTCAGGGAGAGGGCAGATATTGTAACCTGTATAATGTTTTCAGGTAAAATTTAGGTTTAAAAAAACATTAATATTGTCCCCATTTTCTATGCTAATTAGGGTTTTGACTAATCAATGGGGCATTAGTTTCCCCAGACTAGTCGGCCCTCTTTCCTGTCATCACATCACCACCAGCTTCTGCAAATCTCGTACACGCACACCACACATTTTGGCAATGTCACTGCGAGATTTGCAAAAGCTGGCGATGGTGACAACTCCAGCAAATAATGTTATCACACCCACTGGGGAGTGATACCATGGAAAGAGTACTGACTAGTCTGAGGAAATTAATGCTCTGTCGAGTAGTCAATAACTAATTTGCATAGAAAATAGGGACAATATAAATGCTTTTTTAAACTTAATTTTTACCTAAAAAGGTTATAGAGGGATGTTAGGCAGGGATTTTACTGATACATAGGTGAGTGGTGCTCGGTTGGAGGGCATGAGGGACCTTGCATGTTCCGTTTAAACTATCACTCCAACCAAGTGCTCATACAATTCTAGAAATACAAAATACTGAAGGGAGATGTAAATCAAAAACAAATTGCATTTCATCCCACCACATAATATACATAGCATATTATAGGAATCGCCTCATCTTTGCATTTATGTTGGATATGCGGTTTTACAGAAAATGAGCTTTTAACATGGAAGTCTCCACTTGAGTAAGTGCATAATCCTTTGAGTAGTTGATACCAGGGCCGCCATCAGGGCATTACAGCCCTGACTGGCATATGGGGCCCGATCAGCAGAGGGGGCCCGCACCGGGCCCTGTCACCTCTGCCGCCCCCAGCAGCAGGATTCTGCTGATCAAGTAACTGAACCTGCATCCAGGACGAAGATTCAGTTATTCTATTACCGTGCGGGCCCGCATGGCAATAGTTAAAGCTGCCAGCCAATCGGAGGCTGGCAGCCGACGTCAGCGTGCACTTCGCCGGCACCTGACGTCATTGTCAGTCGCCGGCGAGTGCATGCTTTCTCTGGGGTATAGATCGCTCGCCGCTGGAGCGCGGCAAGGTAAGGAGAAAGGTTTTTTTAATATTGAAAGCTGCAAGCTGGGGGAGGCAGGATGGAGATGGGGCAGGATTCTAGATATGGCAGGATTGGAGACACTGGGGGCATGATTGGAGACACTGGGGGCAGGATTGTAGACACTGGGGGCAGGATTGGATACAGGGGGCAGGATTGGAGACACTGGGGGCAGGATTGGAGACAGAGGGTGGCAGGACTAGATACAGGGGGCAGGATTGGAGACACAGGGGGCAGGATTGCAGACACTGGGGGCAGGATTGGAGACACTGGGGCAGGATTGGAGACACTGGGGGCACAAATGCAGACACTGGGGGCAGGATTGGAGACAGATGGGGCAGGATTGGAGACACTGGGGGCAGGATTGGAGGCACAGGGGCATGATTGGAGACACTGGGGGCATGATTGGAGGCACTGGTGGCATGATTGGAGACACTGGGGGCAGGATTGGAGACACGGGGGCATGATTGGAGACACTGGGGGCATGATTTGAGACACTGGGGGCATGATTGGAGACACTGGGGGGCAGGATTAGAGTCCCTGGGGGCATGATTGGAGGCACTGGGGGCATGATTGGAGACACTGGGGGCATGATTGGAGACACTGGGGGCATGATTGGAGGCACTGGGGGCATGATTGGAGACACAGGGGGCAGGATTGGAGACAGGGGGCATAATTGGAGACACTGGGGGCATGATTGGAGACACTGGGGGCAGGGTTGGAGACACTGGGGGCAGGATTAGAGACACTGGGGGGAGGATAAATGACATGGGGGCATTGTTGGAGACAGATGGGGCAGGATTGGAGACACTGGGGCAGGATTGAAGGCACAGGGGGCATGATTGGAGACACTGGGGGCATGATTGGATGCACTGGTAGCATGATTGGAGACACAGGGGGCAGGATTGGAGACAGGGGGCATGATTGGAGACATTGGGGGCATGATTGGAGACAGATGGGGCAGGATTGGAGACAGATGGGGCAGGATCATGGGGCAGGATGGGGAGATCATATGGGCAGAACGAATACTCATGAGGGCTAGATGGGAGAACATATGGCTGAAGCCAGGAATGAGACACACGGGGCCAGGATGGTGGATATTGTTACCATAGGGGCTAATTAAGGGATATTATTACTGTAGTGATGTATTTATTTTTTTGAGGATACTGTTTTAAATGGGGGGAGGTCATGTTACTGTGCAGAGCGAGACTATGTTGCCTTTTTTTCTTCATCTGGTGTAGTTTAGAAGTTGGGAAAAAAATAAGTAATATGTTCTGCAATCGGAGCTCTAGATAACTGTGTAATTTCCTGCAGAGACGAGCCCTGGCTGGAAGAAGTGATGGCGGTCTGTGCTGGATGAAAGATGAAAAGCAAAGATGAAGGACTTCACCTAGAGACGTCACTGGTGAGTCAGTGTTACCTGTACACTGACACTATACACTGTATACTATATACAGAAGTCCTGTGTATAATGTCACCGGTGATCACTGTATTACCTGTACACAGACACTGCATACTAAGTACTGATCTCCTGTGTATAATGGCACTTATGGTGATAGTATTGTGGGTTTTTTTTATTACTGATCAGTATTGTAGAATTCAGTCACTGTGTGGTGGTAATATGTGGTCTGGACATGGTGTTGCGGTATTTGTCCCTTGTATGTGATATTATTCAGTCACTATGGGGTGGTAATATGTGATCTGGTCATGGTGTGGCGGTATTTGTTCCATGTATGTGATATTATTGACCATTTTAAAAATTGAAAAATAAATAAAAATATACCTAAATTGTATTGGATATTTTAACAAATATTTAATAGGTTACAGTTGAGTAGAGTCTACCGTTTTATGGTGGCGGCTTAAAAAAATCTTTTGGCCAAAACAAGAGCTGCTGGCTATATGTGTGATCTGGTGATGGGAGCTGTTAATGTGTGATTGGTGAGAAGTGGAGTTTTTCCAAGAGAGAGCGGTGGGACTGTGGACAGTTCAAGGGGTGGAGGCGGGACTGGGGTGGAGCCTGGGCGGAGTCTCAAGGGGGCCCCGAAAATTTTGCCAGTATGGGGCCACAAAATTCCTAGTGGCAGCCCTGGTTGATACTATAGCAAACTTGTCCTTTTCTAAGAGTCAGAACAGCCAAAACTGCTCTCATGTCTGTAATCAGAAAACCCTTTTATGCTTTGCGGTCATGATGAATTTTTGATAATGTGTACTTTTGTTGCATCAAAAATGAAGCATCTTGCAGCTCCAGAAAAGTGGATGGAATTTATAGAACTCTCATGCCCACTGTGTTTTTTTTTTTTTTTACTGTAAACGAACCGCGTGTTTGAAGTCAACAACATTTCAGTTTCTCTTGCTGATATTATGTGCAAATGTTCACCATAGACTTGCAGTAGATGCGGAAAATCTGCAGATAAAAAACACATGTTTTAGTGAATTTCCTGTACAGAAATGCATGTAATCCACACATGACCATATCAATAAAGCTAAATACCAGAAACTATCAAAAATAAAACCGCTTTGGTTAAAATATATGCGAACAAGATAAAAATAAATGTACTGTCAAAAACGCAATCAAAATGCATATAAAAATTTGTTACTCAACAAACTCAATGAAAAACAGCAAGAAACCTAATTTATTTAATGGATGCAGAAATGGTGTAGAACATCTGTAATATCAAAAACTCACCAATAGTTCACTGAGGTAATGAAAAGGGCTGTAGTATGGAAGACAAAAAAAAGCAAAACCCTATTTGTCAAAATATGTATCAATAAAAACAGCCCAAATCTGGAGATTTATCTGTAGCCCATTCGAGGATCATCTGTCCCGCTCCTTTTCTTACCCCTGCTTACTCCTTGTCTTACCCCTAGACTGTCCTAGCAAAATCAAAACTGTTACCAACTATGTAAAAGATATCAAAACACTTTTCTTGACAACTACAACTGAAATTGCAATGAAAAAATGAGCATGAATATATATTACATTTACTTCCACAGAAAGTCAGTGACACTGATGACTCTCTACAAGACCGCGTAGATGTTGAGTGGTCACCCGCCAGTCATAACTTCTGCTCCTTTTGTTTGACATTATACATTTCTTAAATTCCTGTCTATATGTTTATTATTCCTAGACTGGGAAAAGTTCATGTTTTTAACAGAAGTTTTGCATTTTCAAGCTCAAGAAACAGATCAAAGTTAAAGAGTAAAAAAAAATGTGACTAAATAAATCGTTTTGGCCTGAGTAAGTGACACATAATACAGAAGAGGTTCTGCTCCGGTTGTTAAGTAAATATTCAAGTACATAAAATGAAAACGCCTTATTACTATCTCCCGCAGTGTAATGACTTGTTTTTGTGGAAATAATGGGTTCAGAACAGACTCCAACTTAAATGTGAGCAGAGGATTATTTTGGCTGAAGATATAATTCATAATGTTCTCCTGGTATTAACAGTGAGCACAGCAGGACACGGTCTACGTGTTGTCCGGTTGTTTGGAAATAGTTATACAATACATTAGTGATAATGGTGATACATGCGTCATTGTCAGCTGGATATACTCATACTTTCATAAAATGTCTTTTTTCCAAGTCAATTTAACATGATCTCTTTTCAGATACTGGAAGTTAGCAGAAGTTCAACATTTTGCATCCTCAAGGCTTATTTAGGGACTTGACCTCATTGTGCTCTTGATTATGTTTTTTTGACAACTAGAACTAAAAGGGAAAATGTTTCTGCTCATGATTAGTGATGGGCAAACCCGAACAGTAAAGTTCGGTGTCCGTACCGAACACCTAGTCTTCAGACACAGACCCTGAACAAGGCCCAAGCATCAGGTGTTTCCCTTGCTGTCATCTGTATGACTGCATGAGAAACACCTGCAGCTCTGATCAGTGGTAATATCATTAAAAAGTTTACCTCTGGTCACAGGCGTCGGCTGATGAGAGAGTACAACTCCAATCAGCCTATGCCTGCTGCCGCTGATGGGAGTATTTATCAGCCCGTGCCTTTACTGTCAATAAATAAATAGTAAAAAAAAGACAGGAGTTCTCAACTATTTTTGATAATCAGTGCAGGCAAAACTGACAGCTGCGGTCTGCAACCCTGAGCTATCAACTTTATCATGGCTGGTTTTCAAGAATAGAGGTGTCCCCACACAATTTTTTTACTATTTAAATAAATAATTTACAAAAATGTTAGTGGGTCTCCCACATTTTTGACAACCATCCAAGCTAAAGCGAACAGCTGTTGCTGATATTCTCAGGTTGGTAAGGGGCCATGGATATTGGCCCCACAAACCTAAAAAAAAGCTTGCAGCCACCCCAGAAAAGACACATCTTTTAGATGCTCCAAATCAGGTGCTTTGCCCAGCTTGTCACACTTTCCCTGGTTTGGTGGCAAGTGTGGTAATGGTTATGGGTTTTTTTTCATCTGTTTTATGGCAGCTGACATCAAGCCCACAGGTTAGTAATGGAGAGGCATCTATAAGACATCACCCATTACTAACCCCCTAGTTAGATTGTAAAAAAGACTCAGCCAGAATAAGAAAAATTATTTGAAAGAAAGACACAGACTCCATTATTTGAAATAAAAAAACACAGTTATGCTCTCGTTATGCCTATTCCATTGAGGCCCTTGTCCTCGGTAAAAAACAGAAAAAAATAAGCAGCAAAAATACTCACCTTATGCCTAATCCACCGATGCCCATGTCCCTTGTAAAAAAAGAAAAATAATAAACAACCATATCCCTCACCTGTCCGATGAGAAGATACTATCCCATGATGATTCAGATGATTTGGGTAGTGGTTACTTCAGTGATGCAACATCTATCCCCATCAGCTGGTACACACTGACAAGAGCATAATTGCTCCTGTGAGTGTCTAGCGCTGAGCTCCCGTGAAAAAATTACACCGGAGATTAAATCTGACTAACCCTGGTGAACTCACTAATGGCATCGCTCACTGTGTGAGAAAGTTTTCAAGCAGCAGTAAACTCCCTTTTGGAACCAAATCATCCAAGTAATTGTGGAACAGTATGGATTATTTTCACATCGGACAAGTGAGGGATGTGGGTTGTTTATTATTTTCTGTTTTTTACAGGTGACATGGGCTTCAATAGGGGTAAGGGAGTATAACTGTGCTTTTTTATTTTTATTTGAAATAAATGGAGTCCCTGTCCTTTCAAATAAATTATTTTATTATGGCTGTGTCATTTTTACAATCTAACTATGGAGTTAGTGATGGTGGCATCTTATAGACGCCTCTCTATTACTAACCTGTGGGCTTGATGTCAGCAGGCCATAAAACAACTAACATCAAGCCCACAACCATTACCACACTTGCCACCTTAAAAGGGAAAGTGGGATGAGCCAGGCAAAGCCCCAGAATTGGCATATCTAATAGATGCTCCTTTTCTGGGGCGGCTGTGGGCTGCTATTTCTGGGCTAAGGAGGGCAATATCCATTGCCCCTTCCACCCTGAGAAAACCAGTCCCAGCTATCTGCTTTAGCTTGGCTGGTTGTCAAAATGGGGTGACCCCACACTGTTCTTTTAAAAAATATTATTTAAATAAATGAAAAAAAACAGCATGGGGACCCATCTATTCTTGAAAACAAGCCATGGTAAAGCTGACAGCTGAGGGTTGCAGCCCACAGCTGTCAAATTTATCTGAGCTGGTTATCAAAAATAGAAGAGACGCCATGTCATTTTTAAAATTATTTATTTATAGCACGGGCGCTGGCTGACGAACACTCCCAGAGTTGTACTCTCTCATCAGCCGATGCCTGTGACTGGAGGTAATGCTGTCATCTGATAGCGTAGGAACCACAGCTCTCTGACTGGAGGTAATTATTATTATTATTATTATACATTTATATAACGCCATTTATTCCATGGCGCTTTACATATGAAAAGGGGAAAAATATATACAGGTACAATAAACGTGTGCTAGACAAGGGATACACATGTACAGAAGGAGAGAGGACCCTGCCCGCGAGGGCTCACAGTCTACAGGGATGGGTGAGGATACACTAGGAAAGGGTAGAGCTGGTCGTGCGATGGTTCAGTAGGCTGGGGATCATTGCAGGTTGTGATCTTACCGCCAATCAAAGCCCATGTTTGCCACACTTTCATGCAGATGTTTAGGCCCCCATTCATCTGAATGCCTGTACCAAACTTTTTATAGATGCTCGGCTGAACCCCTCAGGGCCGAACATCCACGGGTTCACCGATTACTATCAATGATACCTTTTTCATAAATGTGTTTTTTTTTTGTGAAGGATTATATATCTTTATAGTAGGGATATTTTAATTGTTCTGTTACAGAACTCTAAATCTCCTGCATAGAAGTAAAGTTAAAAAGTGACTAAATTTTTTTTGTGAATCATGTTCTAGTATGAAAAGTTCAGAAGCTTTGCAAATCACTTTATTAAGAGATTTTTATTCATTCATTTAAAAAAAAGAGTGTAAGTGGCTTTCAAATCCCTGCTTCTCTCCCCAATCTAATTGTTTGCCTTTTTTCAGTATGTACTCAATTAAAGTAAAGAGGATGGCACTGATGGTTTATCACCAGTCTCCTCCTCTGAGTATTGTGCTTATCTTTGTAATGCTGCTGTATGCAGTATAGCACAACCTCCCCCAGGGGGTTCTCGTGAGTGAAGAGATGTTGCACAAACACCGCAAAGCAAAACTGAGCAGCAGCACAGGTGTAACAGGTAACTAAAGAGTGGTCAAACAAGCCAAGTCAGAAACTGTCAGGAGCAGAATTACCAAAGTTCACAGCAATGCATGAAGTCAGAGACAAGCCAGAAGTCAGAGCCTAACGGGAACGTGGTATCCAAAACGTGAGACATAAGATGTAGTCGGGGTACAAGCCAGAGAGTCAAAACCAGTCAGGGAACGCGGTATCAGGAACAGAAAACAAGATATGGGGTTCAGAGATCAGGCCGAGTCATACACTGTAAGGAAACCACCAGATGCACACTAAGTCAGGGATAGGGAACGGGTCACACACAAATACGGTAAGTCAGAGGCAGAAGGATCACAAGGGTATATGGGTAGGATGCTCTAGCCTGAAAGCATAAACTATAGATGACGCTGGCCTGCAGGCTGCAGAGGACGGAAATAGCCCAGCCAGCTATAAGACGAGGCAGAGGGGATTAACCCCCACATGACCAGTCCAGAGAGAAGATAGCAGAAAACAAACCCCGGACTGGATGATGAAAATCTTATTCTGCATTGCATTATATCTAACATTAGTGAGACACAGGAGACCTATCACTGCTTTCATCTGTTCTCCAAATGAGCACATTGTGCTATCAATGCAGCTGAAGGTAAGGAAATAAACTGAGGAAAAACTGAGATTTGGATGCCACATAAATGCATCTTTGTTTAACAGAAGTTAAGACTGTGAAGGATAACAGCAGAGAGATCACGCAGAATCCCTCCTCTGCTACCATATGTAACAAACCGACACCTCTCCACCCCGCCTGATGTCACTATTACATCAGCGAGATCATATGGTATGGTCTCCTTATTTGCACCAAAGTAATGTTCTGCATCCCTTGAAGACACGTAAGTTCAGTTTGGTGCAGTTTTACACAAACACACACCTGTTCACATGGGTTCAGGGAGACACATAGAGTGAGAGGATATGGCCCATGAAGTTACTGACATAGCACCACACTCACAACCCTGGCAGGCTGAGAGTCCTCTTTCACTAGCACCAGTGAAACAGAGCACTGCCAGCCTGGTAGGACTGCCATCAGCTCCTCGCTAGATATAAGCCCAGTCTGTTAGTGGGAATTTATTGGGCCAGAAACCAGCCCCGTTAGCATGGAAAGTTAAACCAAGAAACGGACTTGTGGATTCATGTGTCGAGATAAAGAGCAATCCAAGGTAAAATTACATATTTGATCACCTTAAGGGCACACTAGATAATACACTATATACATGATGGTTACACATATACAATGGTCAGATATGCAAATACAATAGTAGTAGGACAAAATATATAAGCAGAATATATGTAAATTACAGGGAGATGTTAGATCATGGGTACACTGGGCAGAAAGGGGGAATGGGCTGCCAGTTGGCACCTAGGTCCTTCATAGCATGTTACTCAACGCGTCCTCCACTATCAAAGTGGACCGCATGCCTAACAGAGAGAGAACACATGGCCTTATACTAGCCTTTATCCCCTTTGGGTCACTCCCCTCCTGCCCTCTGGGGTGAACCTAAATACCCTACCCCTTGCCTATGAAGATAAAACCTCCAAAGCCGGTTCTGGCACCATCGAATCCAGCTGGGCCCCTGCTAAGCGTAGAGAACAAACAAGCCTTCGCTACCTGGCTTCTACTAAATGTTCTATGCAGCTCTACACCTGAGTGCTGCAACAGGTCGAGACCCAGGTGGGCTTTCGTCATGTTCTGAGGATCTCGGAAATATACATGATGTATGGCTAGGATGTATAGTATCTCCATAGTTCCTTATGGAATCATGTTTCTAGAATGTTCATTGGCAGATTCAGCAGGACTCTATATTGCAGGCCAGCCTTTGTCCTGCTCTAATAATCCGGTGCCACAAAAGATACAAATGATTTCCATGAAATTATATCTCCAATATTCTTCACAGAGACTAATCCCCAAAAAAAGTTTCCTAACTTTCTATGCTGGGAAAAACTTGTTAAAATAAAATAAAAAGTTTATGTAATCTAATCTTTAAATGATTCAATTTTTACTAGGCCACCTATAGGGGGAGTTTGGGAGCCTACTACATGCTATTTATGCATTTGATACAATAATCACACAGTATCTTGTAAGATATACTGCAAAAAATGGTTTGAAGGGATTTTCCACTACTTTGTTTTGCTCTTAATATAACATAAGAAATGCATAGTCACTAGGCTGACCCATGTTCCTCCTCCTTATTGAGGCTTCTGGTGTCTGATTTTCTTGTTTCTTCTTCTGGCAGGAGGTGTTAGGCAACTGCTGCAGCCAATCAGCAGCCTCAGATTAGCTGCAGTCGTCATGGTCTATCCAACTTACTGGGAGTACATCGCGATAGGTTATTTAAATACTAGAGGATACAAATGGATGATGTTCCTGTCCCCATCAAAATCAAAGTGCTAGGGAATCATGAAGGGAAACCCAGTTCAAAATCATACATGTGGCTATATACTCTCCTAATATCCCGAAAGCGGTCCAACATATGATAGATTAACAAAATTCCCAAAATTTCATATTTCCAATTCTTACCTTAATAATGGTACATGGCATTGCTCCGATATGGCATCTTATTGTAAGTCGGTCTCAGATCTAGTAGGTACCCTACGGAGCTCTGAACGACCATTGACTCCTCAAGCGCCCTCCTACCCGCCTACACTTCTGGGAAACTCGGATGCAGCCACCAGCATACGTAATCATCCCCCAAAACTTCTTCAACTATATTACTATTAACCAAAAAACAAATCCTTAAATATTGATTGAAGTCTTCATCTCTCTCATCTCACAACTGACAACTCAACTAAAACATTTTATGGAAATTGAACAGGGAGACAATTACAAATAAAGTATCAAAAGAGGGCAATTTCTCTTGAAATTGAAACAGTTTATTGTAAAATACTGCAGTTTTGAGAAAAAAAAGAAAATTCTAGGGCCTTTTGTCTCAACCGCCTGGTACATCCTAGAAGGCCTATTATCAATAGCTGAAAGATTAGAAAAGTTGACTTGATTAGTAATTAATGATCAGTGAATCTTTATTCTTATATCCCGTTTCTACGACGGCTTCTATAATGGTTTATGGTTTTATCGTAACGGTAACTTGAATTATTCTATTGTTCTTTTCATTTTATGTTCACCCTTTTGATAAAATAATCCTTAGTGAATGATTACTGTGTTACTGTGTTAATTTCATTAACCTTATTTACCCAGTCTGCATACTGGATGTGACTTATTTTGCCAATAATGTTAATTTTAGTATTCAACAAAATTTTCAATAAATATGATATATATTAAAAAAAAGAATGTAACCAATCAGTTGTCAATGATTGGCCACAGCGGTCATCTAACAAGTTTTGACTGGAAGAAGAAGTAAGGAACTCAGTGTAACATATTGGCCTCAGTACTGATGACAGGCGTTGTGCGGTAGGTACATGTTTTGTTTTTTTATAGATGTCTATGTTTCAGTATATTAAATAATAAGAAGTAAAAGTTGTTTTTAAATTTTGACTGAGTATATATGTACTATGCGTCCTGGTCAGTCTTCCCTAAGCTCGGCCATGTTGTGATCAACTGAATGACATGGATGAAGCTAACAGTGTCATCCACAGTGGTTGTGGACACAGACAGAAGAGGGTTCCATGCAAAAACAGTACATGGGGCCATTGCATCCAAATAGCTCATCATAATGCAAAAATTAATCTGTTTTGGGGATGATAGTCGTTCCCATTACCTCCTGGACCGCTGAACGGCTGCACAGGTTGCTCCAATGTTTTATCTGCCCCTGATCCACAGGCTACAAGAAATCTGGTGCTTGTGTGGTAGAGCTAAAAACCGGCACATGGGTAAAGTGTATTCCCTGTAGGAGTAATGTCACCACAAGCGTCGATCATGGAAGTGTGTGAAAGGAAAATATTAAAGGTGAATCCACCATACAGAAGGGGGCATTTACCTCTGACCATGCAGCGTCTGATTTATAAATACGCCAGCGCTGATCATGTCTCCAGACTAAACATTTGTTATAAACTCTTATGGAGCCGTAGGATGTCCAACAATGGAGCCCAGAAAATGGTGAGACACTAACAATAACTCTCTGTGTCTTTAGCAAAACACTGTTCTGGATGTCACCCAAGCAGATTTGTAATAGCTCAATGTGTTTGGCATGAATATTACAGGAACTTTAATTTGATAAATGAGATGGTGCATTTGTTCAAAGAGTTATTTATAGAGTCGCTAGTCCATATGCAGAACGAAGCCTCTGCCAAAATCTCTGTAAACCATTTCTCAAGCTGAGCATACCGTCTCTGCAAACCCTTTATACTTACTGCCAACCCACTAAAGCGGGAGGCCTTACACAATTTATTTATTAGTTATGGTTTGTTTACATTGTAAAGAAATATTCTGTGCCAGTGCCAGCCTTTATACTGTATGATACCCAGAGGCGGGCATGGGCAGGAGAGGGCACCTGTGCAGGAACTGAATATGGGTTGTGGAGGCACGGGGAGTCAACGGGGCACCACGATCCGCATAGACCAGGGATCGTCCATTGAACGTCCGCTCTCCCATTAACGTGGGCATAACGTTACTCAGGCAACACAGTGTGAGGGTAAAACAGTGTGGTAATGCTTTATTGAACCACAAAACAGGCAGATAACACATAGAACAGTCCCAACAAAATACCCAAAGATGGTGCACATTACAGAGTCTCCCATTACAGAGAGTAGGTAATGACAAGCTTAGGAAGATGACAGTACATTGAGGAACAAGGACAGTTGACCCAAGGGTCACAACTAGTGTTGCGCATTCCGATACCGCAAATATCGTGTATTGGCCGATATTCGCTGTATCGGAATTCCGATTCTGAGTTCCGATATTTTTTGCATATCGGATACCGGAATCGGAATTTTCCTGTAAAGTATATGGGGAGTTCCTGTGTCACAGAAGGAAGTACGTGACACAGGAACTTCCCGAAAGTGTCAGTGTCGATCGGGTCTGTCAGGAGTCAGGACTCAGCACTTACCTGGTAGAAGATCCCCGGTGGTCACATCATGGATGGCCGCCATTACCCTCTCCCTGGCGGTCACGTGCAGCTTCTCGCGATAACTGCACGTGACTTCCGGGTACTGGGTAATCTTGGCCAGCTGTACTCTCGCGACAGCAGGCCGTAAAGCCGTCCGGATAACGTCACCGCCGGGAATCTCCTCCGTTAGCAGCTCTGCTGTGTCTGGATGTCAGGCTGAGCCTGGCATCCAGATGTAGCAGAGCTGGACTCGTCGTGGGAAACTCGTTATCTTTGACTATGTCGGACAGGGAGTATTTGTGTTGGTTTGTTATTTTTGTTTTTTTACAGGAGATCGATGGCGTCGCAGGATGAGAGTACAATAAAAAATAATGAAAACTGTGTTGTGTATTATTTCATTAAAAGGCTTTATTCTGGCTGTGTATTTTTTTAAAAATTTACAAACTTTATGATTAATAATGGATCGGTGTCTTATTGACGCCTCTCCATTATTAACCGGGCTTATTGTCACCGTTCAATCAAAGGTGACATTAACCCATTATTACCCCACTTGCCACCGCTACAGGGCAAGTGGGAAGAGCCGGGTAAAGTGCCACAATTGGCGCCATTTTTTTTTCGAGGGGATCCCCTATTTTTGTTAACCAGCCAAGCTAAGCAGACTGCTGTGGCCTGGTATTATCAGGCTTGCAAGGTTCATGGATATTGGATCCTTACCAGCCTGAAATACCAGGCCTCAGTAGTCTGCTTCATCTGGCTGGTTAACAAAAATAGGGGGACCCCACGCCATTTTTTTTTTCAAGGGGATTTCCTATTTTTGTTAACCAACCAAGATAAGCAGACTGCTGTGGCTTGGTATTATCAGGCTTGCAAGGTTCATGGATCTTGGATCCTTAACAGCCTTAATTACCAGGCCTCAGTGGTCTGCTTCATCTGGATGGTTAACAAAAATAGGGGACCCCACGCCTTTTTTTTTCGAGGGGATCCTCTATTTTTGTTAATCAGTTCACTTCAGGTCAGCCGGGATTCCCTCTGACATCACTGATGCTGTGCGGTGTCCCCGGCTGACCTGAAGTGAAAGTGGGAAGCAATCAATTAAGCTTTCCACACTAATCACTTCCTCTCCTGTCAGCCGGGAGAGGAGCTCATTCATTCGGGGGTTACTGCGAGGCTGGCAGCATTAGCTGCGTTCCCTGCAGTAAACATTAACCCTTTCAGAAGGATTACATCGGGGGACCTGACTGAACACCGGATAGGTAAGAATAATGTTGCTTTATTATTTTATTTTTATTACAGGTGAACAAGGGCTTCGAATGGATTTACCTGGAAAATAAAATATGGTCAAAAACTGTTCCATTATTTCATTAAAATGATTTTTAATTAAAGTGTGTGTGTTTTATTTTTATTTCATACAATAAGATCAATAATTGATAGTTTTCTAATTGACAGCTCCCAATTATTAACCTGGCTTAAAGTCACCATTCAATAGCAAGGTGGCTTTAACCCATTATTAACCCATTCGCCACCGCTACAGGGCAATGGGAATCTAATTATAGATTTGCCTTTTCTGGGGTGTCTGGGGCAGATGTTAGTAGCCAGGGGGGGGGCAAAAATAATGGTCCCTCTCTGGGCTATTATTATCTGCCCCCACTCGCTTGCTTTGTCTGTCTGGTTGAGAAAATAGTGCAGGAGCCAACACATTTTTTTCAACGAATTTACACCTTTAATTAACCCCTACATGTGTGAAATTTTGCACACATACACTCATGTAATTGTTAGTGAAAACCATATATCAAACTACATGAAATGACATGGTTAACTGTATGTAAACCATGTGTCATTTCATGTCGGGTCTGTAATTTCACAAAAGCCGGCAATTGAATTAGCATCAGTGACGTCAGAGGGAATCCCAGCTGACCTGAAGTGAAAGTGGGAAGCAATCAATTAAGCTTTCCACACTAATCACTTCCTCTCCTGTCAGCTAGGACAGGAAATCATTAATTCGGGTGCTTACAGCTGAGCAGGCAGCATTATCTGCACTGCTTGGCTGTAAGGCAGTTAACCCTTTGTGAAGGATTACAGCGTGGGACCTGACAGAGCGGCTGATAGGTAAGAATAATGTTGTTTTACTATTTTTCTTTATTACAGGAGACCAAGGGCTTCGCAAGGATTACCAGTTAAATAAACGATGGTCAAAAAAATGTGTGTTTATTTCATTTAAATTATTTACTCTTCATGTGTGTGTGTTTTTTTATTTCCTTCAATAGGATTAATAATTGAGAGTTGTCAAATTGACAACTCTCAATTATTAACCTGGCTTAAAGTCACCTTTCAATAGCAAGGTGGCTTTAACCCATTATTAACCCATTCGCCACCGCTACAGGGCAATGGGAATCTAATTATAGATTTGTCTTTTCTGGGGTGGCTGGGGGCAGATGTTAGTAGCCAGGGGGGGCACAAAATAAATGCACCCTCCCTCGGCTATTATTATCTGCCCCCACTCGCTGGCTTTGTCTGTCTGGTTTAGAAAATAGCACGGGAGCCCACGCATTTTTTTTTATTAACCCCTACATGTATGAAATTTTGCACACATACACTCATGTAATTGTTAGTGAAAACCATATATCAAACTACATGAAATGACATGGTTAACTGTATGTAAACCATGTGTCATTTCATGTCGGGTGGTTCTGTAATTTCACAAAAGCCGGCAATTGAATCAGCGGCTATTTTACAATGTAGAAGTGTATGAACTATAACTATATGTATATATATATGTCTCACTGACATGTATATATAAATATATGTATTCTATGTGTGTATATCTAGTGTTTACAAGGAAAGAAAGGGTTTATTTTAATTACGATATTTCTGTCCCATTGACTTGCATTGGTTTCCGGTATCGGAATCGGCGATACCCGATACTTTTTGGGTATCGGTCCAATCCAATCAGATTCGATACTTCTTGATATCGGGAAGTATCGCTCAACACTAGTCACAACTAGTGTTGAGCGATACGATACTGCAAATATCGGGTATCGGCCGATATTAGCTGTATCGGGCTTTCGATTCCGAGTACCGATATTTTCGTCATATCGGATACCGGAATCGGATTTGTCACTGTCACTGTGAGTGTCCGTCGGTCGGGTCTGTCAGGAGTCAGCGGCACTTACCCGGCAGAAGATCTCCGGCGGTCACGTCCTGGACTGCTTGATGGCCGCCATTATCTTCTCCCTGGCGGCCACATGCAGTTTTTCGCGATAGCTGCAGTGACTGCAGGGTAATCCCGGCCGTAAACCAGTCCGATGACGTCACCGCCGGGGAAGCAGGTAATCAGCTGTGCTGCGCCGGGATGACAGGCTCTGCCTGCCTGCCTCTGATGTCATTCTGATGTAGCAGAGCTGGATCGTCGTGGGACACTCGTTACTATGGACTGCGTCGGACAGGTGGTATACTGCTGTTTTTTTTTTTCATTTTTTTACAGGAGATCGATGGCGTCGCAGGATGAGACTGTAATAAAAGTAATGAAAACTGTGTTGTTTTTTTTATTAAATTAAAAAACTTTTTTATGAACATTCACCCGTCCGGGTACATCAACAATTTAACTATTTACATACAGGGACCCTGTCCGGGTTATTTATAATTCTTTGGCAGGGGTGTTCCAGGTACCACCTGGTACTCTTCTGATGCTTGCCAAACATCCGAGGCACCAAGGACCACCAGGACCTGATGACGTCGTGTGGCCTGTACAGTCAAGTCGTGACCCGCTATCTGTGTCTGTGTGGCCACCTCTTTCATCTCCCTCCGGGTCTGGAGCCCTATGTCCCGGACTGAACGAACCCCAGGGGGCCTAACAGGCGCCGGGTACGGGCCAGCTATCATTATCATGTCCATAGCTGGGGCTGCTGAGGAGACCACTGAGGGAGGCTGGGGAGATTTACGGCGTGGGGTGGCCACTTGTGCAGAGGCCTGGATGTGGGAGGCTGAAGGCTCCGAGGGTCTCACAGGTTCCTGACACTCTGGGGACCAGGGGTCGCACCTGGTGACATTTAGGGCATACCATCCATTGTAACCCCAGTGTCGGGTGTAACTTACCAAGTCTCCTGGCAACAGGTCCCTCCCCGGGTGTCCTTCTGGGAGGTGAGTCTCCACGTCCCGCCGGGTCACAAACACTTCTAAATAAAGTCCAGGCTCCTGGATGAAGCCCCAACCAGCTTTCAATTTAAAGCTCCGTACTGCACCCTTACGCCGCGGCTCCCTCAGGGTTCCTTTATCTTTTCTCATCCGGTCCTTATCTGCCCGGTCCTTCTCGATGTGACGTTGGCGAAGCTTCTGGGATTCGCGCTGCTCCCTTTGTCGCTCGGCTTCTCTCTCCCGACGTCTCCACTCTTCCTCCTGACGCCGGTTGTAATTCTCCTCCACCAGCATCTCCATGTCTCCACCATCAAACTGCAGCTTACGATGTCCGGTTTGCGGCAGCTCTCCTGGCGCCCGACAGTCCTGGCGGCGCTCACCTGCGGAGGAAGCAGCCGCTCTGGAACAGATGACAGTCGGGGCTCCGGCACAGACAGGTAGACCTCTGGTGCCTGCGCGGCCTCCTCCATGAGGACGGGTGTCACTTCTTCTGTCTCAGCGACGGGGGCAGACAGCGGGATCTGGGGTGCTGCCGGTGCAGCATTTTTTGCAGGAACGGTGCCTCCACTGCGACAACGTCAACCGGATCACATTGCAAGGGCTGGGATGCCCGCACGGACTCCTCTACTAGAACGGGTGCCTCACCTTCCGGTACAGACACTTCAGGTAAGAGGGATTGGCGCCGCTCCAAGTTTAGTTTTAGGGCACGCCAGCTGGCTTCCATCCTGGCGACCTCCTCCCGTGCCGGGCCAGGCCTCTTAGGGTATCCTCCGCTTCTTGCAGCGTAGGAGGGTTTCCAGCCGGGTGCCCAACGGTGGTTCCGTGGCGATCGGGTCGCTTCCGTGGGGGGAGAGCTCTGACTGATCCATCCCTTCACACTTCTGCTCGTGTCCATTAGCCATCTCTGCCAAGTCACATGTGTCATTAGCATCTGGAGAGGGCCCCTCTTTTGTAGTGAGGCGGGACCTTCGTGTTAGTTTCCGCACACTGAGGAGGATGAGGAGGCGGAACTCAAGAGCTGTGGGGCACGATCTTACATTGCAGTACCATTTAGAGTGGTCGGCCATCGTTTTCGCGCCACTGAGTGAGTGTACACCCACGAAGAGCACGCCCTTCTTCTTCACCAGTGCCTCGTCGTGACGCAGATATGGCGGAAAAATGGCAAATACATTCTCTGATGATTTTAGCAATTCTCAAGCACAAAACCAGTTCAATTCAGGCACACAGGACTCGCTTATAGCGAGCTACAGAATCCTGTTCGTGACGCCCAAGTTGAGTCGCACAGAGCCAGAGGTTTTGGGGGTACTCGGCACCGAGCCCGTCGACTTCTATGGGGTATGTCACGGCTTTACCCGGCAATTGAATCAGAGTCTATTTTACTATGTAGAAGTGTATAAACTATAAATATATGTATATATATATGTCACAATGACATGTATATATATGTATTCTATGTGTGTATATTTTGTGTTTACAACGAAAGAAAGTGTTTTTTTAGTTGCAATATTTTGTTCCCATAGACTTACATGGGACTTCCGGTATCGGAATCGGATATCGACGATATTTAGTGATATCGGCGATACCATTCCGATCCGATATTTTTAGATATCGAGCAGTATCGCTCAACACTAGTCACAACCTGACTTCTCTGAACATCTCCATGGAGCCAGGCGACCGGCAGGTCTCAATCCTGGCTTTCTCCAAACGTATCCATGGTTCAGCGATGGTCAATGGAGCAGATTTGCGTTCTTCCAACTGGGCCCAAGGTCTCCTGGGTTGTTTCCTGTAGAATGTTAGATTGTGTCCCTTGTGATGCAGCCATGATGTATTGGCAGCAGTCCTGCAGGTTCCCCTGGATATTTGGAGGTCTTGGCAGAATCTCTGTCTTTCAGTCTCTCTGAACACAGGCAGATCCTCCTTTTTATAGGTCACAACTATTCATTTAAGCATTCCACCAAAGGCTTGGGGAAGGTGGTAGGGGGCCATCCCTCACTGCTGGAGTGTTCAAACAACATTCATAGATTGTCCTTCATTCAGTATTGACATAAAGGGTAAGAATGGAGATGATATCAAGTAGCATTACTTGATTATTTAATCTATTTGCATAGTTTTTCCTCCTCTGTTTTCTAAGTCACCAAACTATCTGGCATAATTAGCATATCAGTAAACATCACTAGTCATAAAGGACAAGAGCACAATATGTTACATGAAATATCAATATTACAGGCTTACACAAGCAAAAGTCTGCTTTCTTGACCAACACATAATTTCAAAAGTCAACATACAGATAACAGTCTATTCTTCTTGATTTGCTAAAAATAGTTGTCTGGTTAATTAAGATACAATGCTGTGTCTCCACATGGGCTCATTACAGTCCTATAGTTAATCATAATGCACCTGCTTATATATCTGTGGCAAAAGCTGCTTGCAGCTTTGGAAGTGGTAATGGTCCCCCTTACCTCTTGGCCCTTTTGCAGCTGCACAGGTTGTACCAATGGTATGTCCATTATGTAAGTACATACCATTGCATACTATGCCAAACCAGTCTATCCCATACCACATCAATAAGTACTGTTATATAACAATCCACACAGTGCTATACCACGTCAAACTGTTCCATAGCATTGCAAGTTATACAACTCCAGTCCAAACCAGCCTATTTCACTCTATTCCTATCAATACCATTTTAATTTGATCCCTTTCACTTAAATAGGAATCAGCTCCTCTTATGTAATTCTTATTGTTCTATACCGTACCAATCCATACTATACTAATATATGCAATTCCATGCCATGTCATATTAATACGTAAATACCAAAAAAAATCAATTCATACCGTACCATACCTTTCTATAACATAACAATCCATGCTATACCATACCAATGCATACTATTCCACACCAAACCATTGCAATTCATATAATTCCACAATAAACCAATCCATATTACAGCATATCAGTCTGCAAAGTTTCAGACCTATCGATAGATTCCATAGCATACCATTACAATCCATACCATTCCGTGCCAAATCATATCAGCCTAAATTATACCATACCAATCATACCATTCCATGACCCACCATTGGAATCCTTACAATTCCATTCCATAACAGTCCTCCATTCCTATCAATTCCATCCCATAGCATATTATTGCAATCCATACCAATTACAGATTGATCCACTGTGAATTGATTTAAAGTTGAGTTTCCTGAAATTCACAGGTCCAGCAAATTCGAATGATTTTCAATTACAATCACCATGATCAATAAATCAAAAGATATAAAGGCTGGATGCCATTTTACTCACTGTTGAAGACTCAGAGAGCGGGCTAATGACGTCATGAAACAAGGACTTCCCCATGGTCTAGAACAGCCAGTTCAGGGAAGAAAAAAGAGAGGAGAAAGCACACATTGCGCAGAACCAAACAGACAAGTGGAAAAACTTGATGATAAAAGTACTCACCTGAATGGGTTGTGCAGATGCAGGCACAACACTGAGCAAGGTAGGACTTATAATCCTATGGCTGCTGCTAGACCACAATGGACCCCGTCAAGAGATCCAGAAATGTAATCAAAGGAAAAGAGAAGGTGGCTGGATAAAGCACTGTTGGTAATTCTTCGGGAGCTGTTGCGAAACGTGCGTCGGGGTTTCCTGCACGCCAGGTAATGCACACAGCACTTTGCTGAAATCTTTATGGGATTAGTGTTTACAGTTTTCCATTGTCAGATTGTGGCTCTTTATTTTTCATCTATGGGCACATGTGCAATAATTGGTCGATAATTTTATGGACCACTCACTGGAGTGCTATTTGCAATATATTCTATGCCCTTAGGTATTATGGCATTTGTGGTGCCATGTGTTTGCACATATTTAGGTGGTCCAGGTGTGTGTTTAAATAATGGCAGGTTCAGCTGCGTTTACTATGATGCATAGATTTTGGTCACTAGACCCTGTTGCCCTGTGACCCCCTTCTTTTTGTGCACACATGTTACCTTGCCTTACCATTTTATGGTTTTGATTATGGTATTTTTATATGGATATATTTGTACCTAGACCATTCTCTTTGCACTTTTTTGTACTTTTATGCTCTAATTTGACCACTATGACATATGGCTCATTGCCTCATCAGATAGATTGACCCTTTCTATATACTATTTCCCACTGAGGTTTCTGAATTTTGATTCTCGCTTTAGGGTTATATGGTGAGGGATCTTTCATTGCCCTCTATCACTTGAGCTTTAAGGATAATAACTGTGCCACTGTTCACACAGTATATGTGCATCTGGTGTTGTTTGTACTATGATGTTTTTTCTCCTGTATTCTTGCGTTTATTTAATAAAATATTTTTCATTATATTGGCCTAGTTCCTTTTGAATCCATTACTTGTATAAAAGACACCTGTCTACCCACTCAGTCAATAACACTCCAACCTCTCCAGCATGGCCAAGACCAAAGAGTTGTCTGTGTGAAATCCGTTTTTTTACTTAGTAGCTATTAATGTTTAACAGGACCATTTGCAGTTTCCTGTGCTACAGAATTGTAATGCATCAGTCAAAATCGGATGCCAAACTGATGGTCCACATGGCATGTTTTTTTACTCCCACTGTCCGAATTCGGAGTGAAATAGCAGCATTCTGTGTTTTTTTTCTCATGCCAAATACAGCTCAGAAGAAATACGCAGATTTGCACTGCCTCACTGAATAACATTGGGTCAAGTGCAATCCGATTTTTTATCAGATTCTTCTCGTCTGATTTATACGCAAGTTTGAGGGAACCCTAAGGGAAAAAAGAAAGCAGCATGCTGCGATTGCATGCAAGATATGGATCGCACAGTGGCATGACACTCAGCTTCCGCTCGCAGCAGAGCTAGATTCTAATGTCATTAGCATCGTATGTGATATGCTGGTTTATCTCCAGCCGAATCAATGCAATTCTGTTGTAAAGGTGTGCATATATTTATTGAAGGAGCTCTCGGGTTTAGGAAACTTATTTTCCAAATAAAAATCGCACACTAGTAGAAAGGGTTTTCTCTTCTTGAGCCTCTGTTATTTGGCAACAGCTCTGTAGAGCATCTCTCTCTCTGGAGAGATACTCAAACATCACTATTGACTAGTGTCAATAATTTTGCGGAGTCTGCTGCTGGAGTGTGTCAAAAAGGCAATATAACAAAAAAATTACTCTGCTATTGGTTAAATAAATAGTGCATCTTTATCTAGCAGTTGTGCGACTGACGCAAAGCCTGCTGAGATATGCAAGCGTCACTATTTACCAGTAATTTCCCTGAGTCTGCTGTTATCGTGTGACTTAAAAGAGATATAACCAAAACATTTTTCTATTGGTTAAATACATAGCGAATATTTATCTAGCAGTTGTGCGAGTGGCGCAAAACCTGAAGAGATACACAAACGTCATTATTTACCAGTGCCAATAATTTGCGTGTGTCATAAAGGCAATATAACAAAAAATTTGCTCTACTATTGGTTAAATAAATAGCGTATCTTTATCTAGCAGTTGTGTGACTGGCGCAAAGCCTGCAGAGATATGCAAATGTCACTATTTACCAGTAATTTCCCTGAATCTGCTGTTGGCGTGTGTCATAAAGGCTATATAAAAAAATTACTCTGCTATTAGTTAAATAAATAGCGTATATTTATCTAGCAATTGTGCAACTGGCGCCAATCCTGCAGAGATACGCAAACGTCACTATTTACCAGTGCCAATAATTTATCTGAGTCTGCTGTTGGCATGTGTCATAAAAGCGATATAACAAAAAAATTCTATTGGTTAAATAAATAGACAATATTTATCTAGCAGTTGTGCAACTAGCGCAAAGCCTGCAGAGATACCCAAATGTCACTATTTACCAGTGCCAATAATTTTCCTGAGTCTGCTGTTGGCAAGCGTCATAAAGGCAATATAACAAAAACAAAATTCTATTGGTTAAATAAATAGCACACCACAAAACAACAGATGATCACAAGGCTATTATTTCTTTATCAAAAAATAAAATTTTTATTAGAATAATTCATTTAAAACCATACTACCAAAAGTGGGGAAGTGGGAAAAGACAAATACACCCATTGCTCAAAGTCACTCAAGTGATGCACAGATCCAGATAAAACAGTGACTATACATGTTAGGGTTCAAGTTCCCAATGCTGCACAAGGGGAAACTCGGGCCATTCCCTCTGCGGTCCCCCATCCGTCTCTGGCCGCTGTGGAGCCTGCTCCGCAAAGACGTCGGTCCCAACGTCTTGCCCGGTATAATACTGTGCAGAGACTTGCTGCTGCCTCTCCTGGATCTTCAGTTATAACCAGCGCTGGAGCAGGCAGATTTGGGACAAAGTCCTCTGTTTCTTCTTCTGAGCATGCCCAGGGCAAGATCTCCCATTGGACATCAGGGGTCACATGCTCAGATACAGCTACGACTCCTATTGGTACTCCAGGAAGGTCCTGTAGCTGTTTGTGATCTGAAGCAGCTTTCTATTGGTCCTTTCTGGAAGGTCTTCTACTCGTGGCTGCTATAAAAGGTTGTCCTGATGGCACGGCCGTGCGCTAGTATCAAATCTTTATGTGCTTTGCGCCAGTATGGTCATGCGTGTGTGTGGTTAGGGCGGCTGAAATACGCCATTACAATACCGACCTAATCGGTGAGGAGCTTGGTATGCTAGCTGGTCAGGGTCAGTGTCTTAGATGCCTTTAGAATACCGGCATAACCGCTGAGGAGTTTGGTTGCTGTATTCAGGGCCTGGCGTACAGATGCCATAGATAGCGCATGACCACTTCCTATGTTCGCTTAGCAGTCAACTGTGTACCTGGACACAGTAGGGTTTCTCAGCGGCTCTGTGACGCAACAGGGTTCGCTTTAAAACGCTAGTCAGCGCCCTAGCGTTTTACTTTGCGGCTCACTGAAGCTAAGTGAGTTCGCACTTATCGCCATAAAGCGCTGCGGCATTCCCGTAGCGGCTCTGTGGATTAACAAAGTTCGTACTAACTGCCACCGCACGCTACGGCGTTTATTTTAGCGACTCTGCTGGATAACAGAGTTTGCTACTTTCGCCATCTTACTAGCAGCAGGCTCTGCCTGCACGGTGGACCCTGGACTGCGAACGCACCTCTCTACATTATTTATTAGGTGCGTTCCGCAGACCCTAACAATACGTACATAGGGATTGCCAGCAATAAATAAGTTCAAAGAGTAATATAAGAAATACCCTAATGGGGCATTCCCATCGCTTAGAGTAAAAATACAATTATAGTCAGGTCAAAGTTTATTGAGATATCACCACTAATTCAGACTTGTACCTGTGCACTATGTACTAGTGCCACCTCGCTGGCAATAGCCCACATATCCATAGTGTCCCTAATAGTGAGCACAATAGTTACCAAATAATTAAATACTAAATAATAGGGTAAACTTACCTCTAAATAGCCTAGATGAAGGGTGCCACTGCCACCTGGAACTAGGCAGACGCGGTCGACGTGGTCGATGATGAGGCCACTGATCTAACTTGGCACGGTGGCACGCATAGCAAGCACAGCAGTGCAGAGAGGGATAGATTCATAGAATGAAAACAGGCAAGAAGAGATAGTGGTTTGACCAGAGGAAGAACTCTGTCAACTGCTCGACAGAGCCCCTCCATCTGGCTAGATAACAGGCCAAGGGTGCATTATTGCCCTGTATGGCAGTTTTTCTCTGAAAGTCCTTCAGACAAATCAACTGTAATTTTTTGCATCTGCCATACCAAGCTGAGAAGAGGCGAGAATACTGCCAACCTGAGCACCACCAGCATGCAGAAGAACATGGCAGCCAACAACCCCAGTAGGTGGGCGGAACGCCTGGGTTCAAAATCTGTGTCTGAGGGTGAAACCACTACCCCATCCCCTGTGATGGAGCCTTCCCAATCTGCTGTCCAGGAAGCAGGTGCTGATGCACCTTCGGTTGCACAGACACAACAGAGAGCAACCACATCCAGTTCATTTTTCCAGCGCAGCCTTCAGTTGTCCCTGCCCCAGACGTTTCACAGGAAGCAGAAATATCCACTCACAGGCCCAAACACTAAACACCCACATTGCCAGATTGCTAGCCCTGGAAATGTTGCCATTTTGGCTTGTGGGAAAAGTCTTTCCGCGACCTCTTGGTGGTGGCAGTCTCATGGTACTTGATTCCCAGCCGCAACTTTTTCATGGTGTGCCTTCCCCACGTTACATAAGCACGTGTTACACAGTATCAGCTTTGCTCTGGCCAAGGCAGTCACAAGAAAGGTTCACCTAACCACAGACACATTGACAAGTTTTTGTGGGCAGGGACGTTACATTTCCCTGACAGCACACTGGGTTAACATGATGGAGTCTGGCATAGAGTCAGAGTCTGGGACATCGCACATCTTAACCACACCAAGAATAGTGCGCCCAACTTCCATCAAGGTTACAGTCACCTTGTATTCCAGTTCCTGTCTCTCCTCCTTGTCCCCATCTTCAGCTGAACTAGCATCCTTATCACTCCCCAGCTGGGAGCTCTGCAGCACTGCCTTGGTGAAGTTGCAGCACGCTGGGCTGAAGCTCATCTGCTTAGGTGATGAAGCTCACATCGCATCAGGGATAAGACCAGACTGATCACTGGCTCTCCCCACTGAACCTCCAACCTAGTCTGGTAGTGTGTGATAATGGGTGTAACTTGGTGGTAGCTTTAAAGCTAGGCAAGCTGGTACACGTTCTATGCATGGCCCACATGCTGAACTTGGTTGTACAGTGGTTTTAAAAACATACCCTGACTTGCTGGACCTATTTGCCAAGGTTAGTGTTCGTCCTGATGAGGACACTGAATGGTTGACTCTTTGTAGTCTGCCACACATGACACACTTCATGTTCAGATGCCTTTCCCAAGACCCTCAAGTGAAAGACATTTTATCCACTATGAAATACTGGTTGTGCACTTTTCTTGACCCATAGTACAAGTAGAAATATCCTTCTCTCATGTTTAAGGCAGATGTGCCTTTTTCAGTGCGTGCACGCCAGAGGGCAATTGCTGAAGAGTTGCACAAAAGATTACCCTCAGACAATGATGCTGGCAGAGGTATTGGCTCTTTTTACACACAAGGATTACAGGGGGGGGACACGCACACCAGGTGCAACTCAGGGGGAGTCCACAAACTGGGCCATTCTCTGGAAACCATCACATCAGCAAGGGCTAACTATGGGTGTATTTATGACAAGAAGGGAGAAGTTGACCAAGATGGTGAAGGAGTACTTAAGTGACTATATCAGCATCCTTTCTGATTCTTCACTGCCCTTTAACTATTGGTTGTACAAGCTGCACACATGGACTGACCTCTCCTTGTACACCTCAGAGGTTCTGCCATGCCCTCCCGCAAGTGTGTTGTTTGAGCCGGTTTTTAGTTCAGCCGATGCAGTTGGAGCGCCACACCAAGGTCATGGCGTACTCGGTACCGGGCCGGGCAGTTCTTAAAGGGGAAGTCACAGCAGCAGTGACCCGGTCCATAGCCCTGGGCATCCAATAAAATTGTCAAAGATGATGGTGGGGGTAGTTTGTAGGGAATAAGTTTGTGATGCCACCCGTGGTGTTCGGCTGTATATGGCCAACACTGCGGTTCAGGTCCACTGGGGCAGATGGTGACACAGCAGAGATTTCACTGCTCCCCATGGGTAGAGCGGGGCCCCAGGGCAGATATGGCAGTCTGTTCAGGTAGTGGTGAACGTTGAGGTGCAGAGAATAAGCAATGGACACAGAAAAGTGCAGTTTTCTTTTCCTTTTACTTCTTGGTCGGTGAAAATGCAATCCGGGGTACTAGTTACAGATGATAGCAGGAGTCCCTGGAAGCATTCAGGGGATCCACGCTGCCAGGTGGGATTAGAGGCCTTCCTGCTGCGCTCTCTTTCTGTCCTGCTGCTATACTAAGCTGCGACCCTCTCCTGCGTGTTGGCTTTAACCTGTATGGCAAACAACGTGAGCCTATCACAGGCACTGTCCGTTCACTGGCAGCCCTGGGCCCTCGATCTGCTGTGGTGCCTCCAGGTGTTTGGTGTGACCAGAGAGCTTGCAGTCCCCCCTGCCTCCAGATTCGGCTGTCAGGGCGTACAGCACCCACACAGTCCAGGACTCTGGCGTCCTTTTTATCAGCGCTCCACTCTGGGATCAGCTCTGACGCAGCTGCAATTCCCAGAGAACTTGTCAGCTCCTCTCTCTTCCCTCTCCTCAAGCTAACTGACTTTTTCCAGAACAATCTCCTTACCTCAGCACTAACTCCTCCCACCAACTGTCACTCCATTAAGCTCCACCCCTTTTTGACTGGAGTTAGAACAAGTGTTGGATGCTGTGTATTAAGTGAATTACCTCGCAAGGAAAACCTCTTCCTGCTTCCAGGCATGACATCAGCACCCTGTAGAGGGAGGCAATATCACCGTGGCAACCGGACTCTGGGGTGCCATACAATCACAATGGATAGGTGCACACACTTGTCAATGGAAAATGCACGCAGGCTGACTCTTCTAAATATGAACAAGGGCTGGATTTCCTCCAAATTTGTAATCTCTATGGATGACAGCAACCCAATGTAAATGCAGCCCAAATGTTCTTTTTCTGAAGTTGTTTTAATGTCCATCCCTTACCATCCAAACCCATTTTGTTCTGGAAATCATGTCCTACTGCTCTTAGTGGACATATATGTATACCCCACATAGGTAATGTTTTTAAATTTGTAAACCTTTGTACATTTTGGAATGGTGAAACTTGTAATCCCTATCTCTAGCAATTATAATAACTGCAAAACTTATTGTGAGGTCCCCATTACGGTCTCGTTTGGCGAATTCTAGCCCCTTCGGTAATTTTGGAAATCTTTGTACATTGTGCAATAGTGAAACTTGTACTCCCTATCTCTAGCTATTCTAATAACTGAAAAATGTATTGTGAGGTCCCCATCATGGTCTCTTTTGGCGTGTATAATACTGACCCCTTGGGTAATTTTTGGAAGACTTTGTACACTGTGCAATGGTGAAACTTGTACTCCCTATCTCTAGCTATTCTAATAACTGAACAATTTATTGTGAGGTCCCCATCATGGTCTCTTTTAGGGTGTCAGATACAGACCCCTTGGGTAATTTTTGGAAACCTTTGTACATTGTGCAATAGTCAAACTTCTACGCTCACTCTCTATACAGGGTGGTCCAAAAGTAGGTGGACAGAAAATAATAACATTTATATTGATTTATATATAAAATTATACTTACTAACACAAGCATAACATTGACAATTAAATTATATTCTGAACAATAATACAAAAGCCCTTAGATTTTATCAACACAGGTGCTCAAACTGTTTTCCATCACAATTTGCACAGCTTTGAAGTCTGCCTCTTACGCTTCGACAAACATTTTTGCACAAGTCTCTTTGGGTATTAATTTCTTGAAATGCATTTCTCATGTAATTTTTCAAATCACTGACACTTTTTGGTTTTCGACTATAAACTTTGTCCTTGAGGACTCCCCAAAAGAAAAAATCCATTGGGGTCAAGTCTGGTGAACGTGCCGGCCAATCAAGTGGGCCTCTGTGGCCAATCCATTTATTAGGAAATGTTTCATCAAGATACTCGCGGACTACTCTTGAATAATGTGGAGGGGCCCCATCTTGTGGAAATAAAGGTCATTTGAATTAGGCTGTTGCTGTAACTGAGGAACAACTTGATTCATTAGAATTTCGAGATACTTATCTCCTGTGACTGTTCCATAAAAAAAAAAAAATGGTCCAAAAACACCAAAACTTGAAATACCACCCCAAACATTGACACCAGGCTCATTTAGTTGTTGCTCTAATTTTAAATGCATGTTCTCATTATACCAGTAAATACAATTATGTCTGTTAATATGGCCAGATAATGTGACAGAAGCTTCATCACTCCACATAATGTTACCTAAAATTACTGGATTTTCTTCAATTTCGTTAAGCATAATCTCAGTAAATTGCAGCCGCCTGTCTGGATCATCCTCCAATAAACCATGAATTAGACGTGGATGATAAGCTTTCCACCCAATAGATTTCAGGATTCGCATGATGGAAGCTCGTGAAATTCCCAATTCTAAAGAGACTCTTCTGGTGACTTTTTTGGACTCTGAACAAATGTTTCAGCTACAATTTGTTTATTATTTGCTGTACAGGCTGTTTTGGGTCGACCAGTTTTTGGAGCATTAAGGATTGAGCCAGTGGCATCGAATTTGTCACGAATGCGGTAAATGGTTTGTCTCTTTGGGGCTTGAGTACCAAATGTTTCAACCCAATTTGCTCTGTTTCAGCATTTTGAGATTTCCAATACTCTTTTAAAATCCTTTTTCTTTGATCTGTATTTAAATTATTTGTCATTTTGGGGGAGATTTATCTGTGAAAACTGGATCTGTGAAACTGACTCAGTTGCCCTTAGCAACCAATCAGATTCCACCTTTTATTTTCAAAAGAATATGTGAAGAATGAAAAGTGGAATCTGATTGGTTGCTAAGGGCAACTGAGTCAGTTTCACTTTACACCATGTTTGATAAATCTCCCCTTCATAACCCTATTACACATACTGTCCAGTCCACCTACTTTTGGACCACCCTGTATATTCTATTATTAATTTTTTTTTATTCTATCACCCTTCTCACGGTCTCTTTAAGCCTGTATCTGGGAGCCTGATGTTGAATTTTGGGTCAGCACTTGGACATTGTGGAATATCAATGATCTAATATGCTCAACACACAGTTTTCAGCCTTACACAGAATAATAATATGAGTAATGAAACATGCTCAATATATATTCTGCTAGTTCGAAAATCTTACACATCACTTTTTAAAGGGAAATTTAACATAATACTTCTTTTCGTATACCCCATATACTGCTGACATACGCAGCACCCCAGTAGGTGGACGGAATGCCTGGGTACAAATTTGTGTCTGAGGGTTAAATCACCGACCCTTCCCCTGTGTTACATTCTTCCCAATCTGCTGTCCAGGAAGCAGGTGCTGATGCCTCTTGCCCACAACCTGCAGTTGCACAGACACAGCCGTCAACATCCACGTCCAGTTCGTTGTCCCAGCCCAGTGTTCATTTGTCCCTTGTCAGCATATATGTCTCTTCCCAAATTGTTACTTAGAAAGGGCATACATATTCCTTAGCACTTTACATTGTCCGCTGCTGGCCAAAGACTATTCCTGGCTTTTCCAGGCTCCTAAATGAGACTTGTGTCTCTTTATTAAACTGTCGCTTCCCTTAAATTCTCTACATTTTAGTAAAAAAAATGGTGGTGGGGTATTGGCCAGTTTCTGAACATTTTAAGCAGGTCTAAGAGATTGGGTTATTACGCTCCACAGACCTATTTAGGCCACTGCCTTACACAGATTGGAACATGGTCGATGCCATGCTAAGGCCTTTACCTGAGATCTGTAGCACTGCCTGTCACCTGAGTAATACACTCCACAGACATCGTCACTCTCTGGGACATATCCTGTAATTACTTCGTTGTTGCTCAAAACCATGCAAAAGATACATTCTGCCTGGTTGGGTAGTTTCCAGAAGAAGTGCGTAGGCTTGTGCAGATTGGTCAATGGTACTCCTGTCGCTTTCTCTTGAGGAGGCTGCTTCCGCATAAAATGAGGCTTGTACATGTTCCTAACATGGGTTTCAGGCCGGACAGACTGACGATAATACAGGCCCTCGCTTGAATACACTGCATACAGAATTTAATTCTAATGCTTTTGGTGTCTGGTAGAATCCAATTACTGACATTGATCATAGAGCTCCCCCAACTCCTGTATTATATTCACCTTACAGCGACTTCACCCGCTATGACAGTGGCTCCATTGGGATCCGGTGGCCAAAATGAACTGACGAGCTCACAAAACTCAGGTTTCACGTCACCTGCTGGCCCTCTGAAAATGTGAAGCTAGGGCCTCATAATGACATGGCGGTGGACGTGGTGGCTAGCAATGCCCAAAATTCAAATGAACATGTTTTAGCTGGCATTGTAAAGTGATGGGGAATATGTATTCCACTATCTAGCTAACAATTTTGAATGAGGGAGGGACCTCCCAAATGTAGGAGTGAGAGCCCTCACAAATGTAAAAGGAAAAACTAAAGCCAAAACACTCCATGTGAACATATTCTAAAGGGGAGGAATATTTTTTTTTTTATTATTATTTTTATTTTGTGTAATAGCATTTTATTAAGGGTTTGGTTTGGTAGGTCTTCTAATAAACCCGTAAAACCGGCGCAATAGTCTGACAACATTTTTTCCAGATACCATATGTGAGTCAGAAAGGCATGCAGGCATCTTCTCCATGCTGTTCCCATTTAGTTTTAGCTCTTTCCTATCCATTTCAGCTTTTTTCCCATGATCCCAGACCTGTTTGATTGTTTGTTAGATCCCACAGAAAAATATTCGGTTTCCCATTGACTTGCGTTAGATTCGTTATTCGGTACGAATACACGGATATTAGAAATTATTCATGCCAATTTTCCTGAATCTGAATATTTCACTATTCGCTCATCACTACTGCTTAACCATTAGGGCCAGTGGATTATCTACAGTCAAAGCGGCAGCAACAAAGTCCAAAACCCCAGACCGCAACCTTTGCAAACAGTATAGATATCCTTGAGATGCAGATATTGTCAGATACTATGGGGAGCCATAATTTTTTTCTCCCACTGGTCTCAATGTTGTCAGCCGCTCAATGCTAAGAGAGGAGTTGGTCATGAAATGGTAGAGTGCTATGTGCAGGAACTGGAAGTGAGGCCATTCATAGGAAGAAGATGTAAAGATGAATTCAGCATCTGAAACACTTTTTTCCTATTCCCTTGCCAGGTGATCTAGCACTGACCCTCCTACAAAGCTGATCTTTTAGTGTTTACATGCCGCCAGCACAAGAACACTGCAGCCCAGCAGTGGCTGCAACCATCACATGCAAAATTCTGTCATTGTGGCTCCCATCACTGAGTGGTGATGCCAGTTATTTGGCACATGACCACTGCAACAAAGACTGACAGGACTACAGAAGAGTCACAGCTATATTGCTGGGCAAGAGAATAGGTGAACAGTGAGGTCAGGGTGTATTGGTTATATCCATGGCAAAGAGAAGTCTTATATTAAAAATTTACAATATATTCAATTAATGTAACAAGCCAGATGTGTATCTTCGTACCGTATTAGCCAGTAGATAGAAAAATATTTAGACTTGAGAGTCCTCAGTGGTTGATACCTTTTAATGGCTAACTGAAAAGATGGTAACAAATTGCAAGCTTTTGAGACTACTCAGGTCTCTTCATCAGGCAAAGACTAAAACAACATCTGAAGAATCACATATTTATACACAACACAGCACAGAAAAAATGTAATAAGATAAGACAAGTGACGTGAAGCAGAACTGTCATTATGGCAGAGGGATGAACATAAATATTGGAACAGTTCATAGATAAGGAGTGTGAAAGTTTTATTGCCCTCTGATTGGAGTCTGCTATTGTGTTTTGATGCCCCTAGAAGGTCAGAGAAGCAGATTCCTTAATTGATGTAGAAAGACATGAATCCGTGTGATATATTCATTCCAGCACTAAGAGTGTCAAAGGTCATCATGAGTTTATATTCCCAAATCTTTCTATCTCTCTCAGATTTAAAGTTAGATTTTAATACAAGTAATTCCATGTCCATCATGCTATGACCGGGCATACAAAAGTGTTTTGCCACAGGTAAATCCATTCTTTTTTCTCTTATTGTGTGGCGATGAGAATTCATCCTTGTTCTCAGTTTTTGCCCGGTCTCTCCCACATATAGACCCCCAGTTGGACATTTAGTACATATAATTAGGTACACCACATTAGATGTGATGCAGCTGAAAGTACCTGGCATCTTGTAGTCCTGATGTGAGTTGGGGATCTTTATCTTGTCCGTGGTCATTATAAATGGGCAGGTTTTACATTTCTTCTGGTTGCAGGAAAGGTTCCTGCAGCTGTTGGGGAGGACAGGGAGCTTCTGACAATGATGCTTCTTAGATTTGGGGGCTGCCTAAAACACAGTAGTGGGGGGTCTGGAAATATGTATTGTAATCGGGCATCTTTTTGTAGTAAAGGTTGTAGTTTCCGTGCAGCTCCCCTTAGCATCTCCAGATTTGGATTGTAGGTGACCACTAGAGGCACCCGGTTATTTTCTTCTTTAGCTTTGTAATGTAGCAGGTGATTCCTTGATATTTTGGTGGCTCTTGTAATTTGGTTTTCAATTGTTCTGGGATGGTAGCCTTGGTTCAAAAAGGTCTTTCTGAGGCAAATAAGGTGTTCATCTCTATCCATAGGGTTGGAACATATATGATTGTATCTGATGGCTTGGCTGTAGACAATAGAGTTTTTTATGTGTTTTGGATGGAAACTGTCCCATTTAAGGTATGTTGGACGGTCCGACATACCTTAAATGGGACAGTTTCCATCCAAAACACATAAAAAACTCTATTGTCTACAGCCAAGCCATCAGATACAATCGTATATGTTCCAACCCTATGGATAGAGATGAACACCTTATTCGCCTCAGAAAGACCTTTTTGAACCAGGGCTACCATCCAAGAACAATTGAAAACCAAATTACAAGAGCCACCAGAATATCAAGGAATCACCTGCTACATTACAAAGTTAAAGAAGAAAATAACCGGGTGCCTCTAGTGGTCACCTACAATCCAAATCTGGAGATGCTAAGGGGAGCTGCACGGAAACTACAACCTTTACTGCAAAAAGATGCCTGATTACAATCCATATTTCCAGACCCCCCACTACTGTGTTTTAGGTAGCCCCAAATCTAAGAAGCATCATTGTCAGAAGCTCCCTGTCCTCCCCAACAGCTGCAGGAACCTTTCCTTGCAACAAGAAGAAATGCAAAACCTGCCCATTTATAATGACCACGGACAAGATAAAGATCCCCAACTCACATCAGGACTACAAGATGCCAGGTACTTTCAGCTGCATCACATCTAATGTGGTGTACCTAATTATATGTACTAAATGTCCAACTGGGGGTCTATATGTGGGAGAGACCGGGCAAAAACTGAGAACAAGTATGAATTATCATCGCCACACAATAAGAGAAAAAAGAATGGATTTACCTGTGGCAAAACACTTTTGTATGCCCGGTCATATCATGATGGACATGGAATTACTTGTATTAAAATCTAACTTTAAATCTCAGAGAGATAGAAAGATTTGGGAATATAAGCTCATGATGACCTTTGACACTCTTAGTGCTGGAATGAATATATCACACGGATTCATGTCTTTCTACATCAATTAAGGAATCTGCTTCTCTGACCTTCTAGGGGCATCAAAACACAATAGCAGACTCCAATCAGAGGGCAATAAAACTTTCACACTCCTTATCTATGAACTGTTCTAATATTTATGTTCATCCCTCTGCCATAATGACAGTTCTGCTTCACGTCACTTGTCTTATCTTATTGCATTTTTTTCTGTGCTGTGTTGTGTATAAATATGTGATTCTTCAGATGTTGTATTAGTCTTCACATGATGAGGAGACCTGAGTAGTCTCGAAAGCTTGTAACAAGCCATGCGCATATCTGTTACAATGGAAATAGAATATGTAGGTGCATAAATATTCTCATACTAAGTAATGCACAAAATGTAATAAGGTAGGAATATTAGAAAACCATACTAATATGGGAAGCATTCGTGTAGATAAAAGTGCTAGTGCAAGTGTAAGTGCATTACAAATCCCATGTATAGATAAAGTAGTGTTACCAAACAATGCTAGATTCTATCCAATATACAGATATATGATGGCAGATAGATAATTATGGTACTTAAAAGAGTCTCCGATTACCCACTCCCAATGCAAGTTTCGCTCATTGGCTTCCTCAGGATATATTCCTCTGTTACACTGCTCAAAAAAATAATGGTAACACTCAAATAACACATCCTGGATCTGAATGAATGATTAATTCTCATTGAATACTTTGTTCTGTACAAAGTTGAATGTGCTGACAACAAAATCACACAAAAATCATCAAAGGAAATCAAATTTATTAACCAATGGAGGCCTGTATTTGGAGTCACCACAAAATTAAAGTGGAATGTAATGTCCTTAAAACAAGTCAAAATGATGCTCAGTAGTGTGTGTGGCCTCCATGTGCCTGTATGACCTCCCTGTGCCTGTATGACCTCCCTACAGTGCCTGGGCATGCTCCTGATGAGGCGGTGGATGGTCTCCTGAGGGATTTCCTCCCAGACCTGGACTAAAGCATCCGCCAACTCCTGGACAGTCTGTGGTTCAACGTGACATTGGTGGATGGAGTGAGACATGATGTCCCAGATGTGCTCAATCGGATTCAGATCTGGGGAACGGGCGGGCCAGTCCATAGCTTCAATGCCTTCATCTTGCAGGAACTGCTGACACACTCCAGCCACATGAGGTCTGGCATTGTCCTGCATTAGGAGGAACCCAGGGCCAACCGCACCAGCATATGGTTTCACAAGGGGTCTGAGGATCTCCTCTCGGTACCTAATGGTAGTCAGGCTACCTCTGGCGAGCACATGGAGGGCTGTGCGGCCCTCCAAAGAAATGCCACCTCACACCATTACTGACCCACTGCCGAACCGGTCATTCTGAAGGATGTTGCAGGCAGCAGATTGCTCTCCACGGCGTCTCCAGACTCTATCACGGCTGTCACATGTGCTCAGTGTGAACCTGCTTTCATCTGTGAAGAGCACAGGGCGCCCGTGGTGAATTTGCCAATCCTGGTGTTCTGTGGCAAATGCCAAGCGTCCTGCACGAAGTTGGGCTGTGAGCACAACCCCCATCTGTGGACGTCGGTTATTCAGACCATCCTCATGGAGTCGGTTTCTAATAGTTTGTGCAGACACATGCAATTTCGTGGCCTGCTGGAGGTCATTTTGCAGAGCTCTGGCAGTGCTCCTCCTGTTCCTCCTTGTACAAAGGCGGAGGTAGCGGTCCTGCTGCTGGGTTGTTGCCCTCCTACAGCCCCCTCCACGTCTCCTGGTGTACTGGCCTGTCTCCTGGTAGCGCCTCCAGCCTCTGGACACTACGCTGACAGACACAGCAAACCTTCTTGCCACAGCTCGCATTGATGTGACATCCTGGATAAGCTGCACTACCTGAGCCACTTGTATGGGTTGTAGAGTACGTCTCATGCTACCACGAGTGTGAAAGCACAAACAACTTTCAAAAGTGACCAAAACATCAGCCAGAAAGCATTGGTACTGAGATGTGGTCTGTGGCCTCAACCTGCAGAACCACTCCTTTATTGAGTGTGTCTTGATAATTGCCAGTAATTTCCATCTGTTGTCTGTTCCATTTGCACAACAGCATGTGAAATTGATTGTCAATCAGTGTTGCTTCCTAAGTGGACAGTTTGATTTCACAGAAGTTTGATTTACTTGGAGTTATATTCTGTTGTTTAAGTGTTCCCTTTATTTTTGAGCAGTGTACATATCCCCACTGTTTATTGGGGCAGTGTTTCACTGTGGAGAGAACATTTACAGCATAACAGTATTGCTACAGCTTAGGGGTACAAATTGGGTCATTATTATTATGCTTGACAATAATCGGGGTACTATTACCAGGGCATGATTTCTGTGCAGGACACTTAGGGGAGCATCAATTGGTATTTGTTTGTCAATCTTTTTATGGAGGCATTCTCTGCATCCTCTGTTTCTGCAGAAAAAGGTGAAAAAGGAAAGTTTGTATAGAAGTTGTGGAAACAGTGAATATCCAATGGAAGCTATCGTGGTCTGCGCCTTATAGAAAGTGAACCTCTGGGATCTTAATTACATTTATCAGGTCTGAGATCTGATAAATTAGTGATCAGTTCTGTGGTTCCAATTAACTTTGGGGTCTGGTCTGATAATTGAATGGTTTGGTCAAGCGTCAAGAACTTAGTGGTCTCATCCAAAAGTCTGATAATGTAGTGCTTTGGGGTTCAATAATTTAGTACTGTGGGGTATGATATAATTTACAATTCTGGTCTGGCGTCTGATAAATTTAGGTTTGAATTAACTTTGTGGTTTGGTCTGGAGTCTAATTGTTTTTTTTTAATCTGGTCAAATAATTTAGGGGTCTGGTGTGGGGCCAGATCATTTATTATTCTAATGTCTGATAATTTAGAAATCTATTCTGGGGTCTAAATGAATTTAAACATTAGCTCTCGGGTGTAATCTATTTAGTGATCTCTAATGGGCTCTGATGACTTTGGAGTACTCTCCTGGAGTTTGAATTAATATTTGGGTCTACTCCTGGGATCTGAATACATTTGGGAGTTCAGTTTGACATTTTACCAGTCTGGTCTGGAGTTTCAAAATGTAAGTGCAGTGTCTGGGGTCTGATGAATTTAGGAATCTGGACTGGGGTCAGAGTAAACCCATTTCTGGGGTCTAAATACATTTTGCTCTGGACTGTCTTCTGATAATTTTGGAGCCTGATATTTTAGAGGTCTAATGTCTTATGATTTGTTGGTCTGGTCTAAAATTTAATCAATTTAGGGATCTTCCCTGGGGTGTACTGAATTTAAGAATCTTGTCTGTGGTGTCTCTGAACTTAGACAGCTGAATATATTTAGCAGATGTACCGTATATCAAATTTTTCTAGGTGTAATCAATTTATTAATCTCCTATGGGTTCTGATGACTTTAGGCAATGGTGTAAAATTCTGGACCACAGTAGCATAGCTCTAATGGGGCCCCATTTATTGCAAGTCTTAAATAGAATTGGTATTTTGATACAGATGAAAGTGACTTTTTCAGCCTCCTTGGGATCAAGGACCCGGGTGCGATACCAACCCAACCCCTTCACTTATTGCAGTTACTCTACAGAATTTAGGCTTGTTACCTGTATTATGATTTAATATTGAGGTCTTCTTTGGGGGTCTAAATAAATTTTGGAGTTCAGACTGATAATTTAGTGTTCTGAGGTCTGGTGTTTGATGAATAAATCTGGATCTGAATAAATGTAAAGATCTGGTCTAAGGTCTGGATGAATTTATGAGTGAATTTAAAGGTTTGGACTGTGGTATTAATATTGGACCTGTTCTGGGGTCTGAATAAATTTTGGTCTGGTCTGTCTTCTGAGAATTTATGCGTTTGATATGGGGGTCTCATGTTTTAGAGGTCTGATAATTTTGGGGTCTGGTCAAGGGTCTAATGAAATTAGGGATCTTCTCCGAGGTCTGTTGAATTTAGGATTGTTATCTGGGGTCGATCTGAATTTACAGAGCTGATTATATTTAGCGGATGTACATTGGCAAAGTACGGTATATCAGATTTTTGTTTTAATTTTCAAACCTTTACTTATTTTCTGCCAGCGGATCCCTATAAATACATTTTCCTTTCCTTCTTGGATCCCTTGACAGATGCTCCTGCAATGCTAATAAGTCACCTTAGAAAATGACCTTCATCATCTCACTTAGCATGTACCGAAGAGCAAAACACCCAAAAATAGAATCTGCAGCGACGTAACAAATGATCCTTCGGAGAAAAAACAGGTGGGATACATTACTGCTCTACCGCTGGCACGTTGCACAAGAATTCCCGACCTCTGGAATTCCGGGAAAATAACAGACAGTACAGCACAACTCCTCCTGTTTCCAGGAACCCGAGGAGATCACATCACAATGACTCAATCATCTCATTTATAATACAAAACCTCTCGGCCGTCAATGTTTATCCTGCTTTTTTATTTTCGTCAAGCTCTATAGAGCAACGTTGGCTTCCAATCACCGATGAAATGCTTCTCCATCTCGTGGAATCCATTACGGCAATTACCATTATTTATAATAATCATCTTCACGAGGGCCTTGAAGAGGACTTTTCATTTTCTATGAATCTTTGCATTCGAAAAAAAACACAGAAAATCCCCATTACCTTCACATTCATTGTATTTTTTTTTTAGACACCCAGAGCTGTAAATTAAACTGCTCAACTTGTCTTTTGTTGGATTTTTTTTTTTTTTTTTTTTTGCATACGCAGCAAGGATAACTACACACCGCATTTATGAGCGATGTGAATAGGTTTCCATGGCAACCTCTCTATCCTCTCTACACCAAATAACCTTGTCATGTGCACATTTATCAGGAGTATATCAAGTGCCGGATTGCACTGTGTGCTCTTTGAATAAACAGCAGGATTTGTTCCTGAATAATAATTGGTCACGGACATTTATTTTAAGAATAAACCTTTATAATTTACAGAAAATTTCAGCACTTGATGGGAAAAGACTCTGTTAATCTCGGATCGTTCTTAGGAATTACAGCCGAATGACAAAATAAGATGAAATAAAGACGCTTTTGATGCTAACAATGTGCGCGCATGATTTAATTGCTAGTTAGCGAGAGGGAGAGAAATAATAAAGGAGGTAAAAGCTTTTCACTGATGGCCATAAGGACGGTAAAAACCATCATTCGGTGCAACGTGTTTGTTTTAGATTAATCATGAAGAGCCCATTGGAGAAAAAAAACAACCTTTTTTTTATTTTTTTATCATTTTTTTGTATTTTTCTTCAGACTACCTCTCGCCTCCACACATTTAAAGCACTTCTTAAAGGGGAATTCCATTAGTAGAGTCGGACCAAAGAGATGGACTCTTCACAGAAAAAAGGCACCCTTATTCACCAAACCAGTTTACATAATAAAGACGGGGGCAGCACAAGTGCAAACCACTCATGAAACAACCACTCACAAACCTACCAGTTCATGCAGAGGGTGGTTATCTAGTATTAGACCGGGGTCACACTTGCGAGTGTGATGCGACAAAGTCGCACGAGTCTATCACATCAATACCCGACACTGCCGCCAGCACTTGGACCGGAGTGTGTGGCTGCATAGAAATACATGCAGCCGCACACTCCGGTCCCAAGTGCCAGCAGCTGTGCCGGATATTGATGCGTGAGACTCGAGCGACTTTCTCACATCACACTCGCAAGTGTAACCCCGGCCTTATAAATGCTCACAGGCTTGCATTGGGCGCCAGTTACACAGATATGTGTAGTGCATAAATTCGAACTAAACAATTATATACAGTACAGACCAAAAGTTTGGACACACCTTCTCATTCAGCAATTTTTTTGTATTTTCACGACTATGAAAATTGTAGAATCACACTGAAGCATCAAAACTATGAATTAACACATGTGGAATTATACATTACACTTTACAAAAAAGTGTGAAACAACTGAAAATATGTCTTATGTTCTAGGTTCTTCAAAGTAGCCACCTTTTGCTTTGATTACTGCTTTGCACGCAGAAAAGGTGAACGGATGGATTCTACATGCCTGGTTCCCACCGTGAAGCATGGAGGAGGTGGTGTGATGGTGTGGGGGTGCTTTGCTGCTGACACTGTGGGGATTTATTCAAAATTGAAGGCATACTGAACCAGCATGGCTACCACAGCATCTTGCAGCAGCATGGTATTCCATCCGGTTTGCGTTTAGTTGGACCATCATTTATTTTTCAACAGGACAATGACCCCAAACACACCTCCAGACTGTGTAAGGGTGATTTGACCAAGAAGGAGAGTGTTGGGGTGCTACGCCAGATGACCTGGCCTCCACAGTCACCAGACCTGAACCTAATCGAGATGGTTTGGGGTGAGCTGGACCGCTCACCGCTTCAATTTTGAATAAATCCCCAAAAGTGTCACCAGCAAAGCCCCCCCACACCATCACACCTCCCTCCTCATGCTTCACAGTGGGAACCAGGCATGTAGAGTCCATCTGTTCACCTTTTCTGCGTGCAAAGTAGTAATCAAAGCAAAAGGTGGCTACTTTGAAGAACCTAGAATATGAGACATATTTTCAGTTGTTTCACACTTTTTTGTAAAGTGTAATGTATAATTCCACATGTGTTAATTCATAGTTTTGATGCCTTCAGTGTGATTCTACAATTTTCATAGTCATGAAAATACAGAAAAATCTTTGAATGAGAAGGTGAGTCCAAACTTTTAGTCTGTAACATGGGAAAGACAAAGGAGCATTCCAAGGCCATCAGAGACAAGATCGTGGAGGGTCACAAGGCTGGCAAGGGGTACAAAACCCTTTCCAAGGAGTTGGGCCTACCTGTCTCCACTGTTGGGAGCATCATCCATAAGTGGAAGGCTTATGGAACTACTGTTAGCCTTCCACGGCCTGGACAGCCTTTGAAAGTTTCCTCCCGTGCCGAGGCCAGGCTTGTCCGAGGAGTCAAGGCTAACCCAAGGACAACAAGGAAGGAGCTCTGGGAAGATCTCATGGCAGTGGGGACATTGGTTTTAGTCAATACCATAAGTAACGTACTCCACCGCAATGGTCTCCGTTCCAGACGAGCCCGTAAGGTACCTTTACTTTCAAAGCGTCATGTCAAGGCTCGTCTACAGTTTGCTCATGATCACTTGGAGGACTCTGAGACAGACTGGTTCAAGGTTCTATGGTCTGATGAGACCAAGATCGAGATCTTTGGTGCCAACCACACACGTGACGTTTGGAGACTGGATGGCACTGCATACGACCCCAAGAATACCATCCCTACAGTCAAGCATGGTGGTGGCAGCATCATGCTGTGGGGCTGTTTCTCAGCCAAGGGGCCTTGCCATCTGGTCCGCATCCATGGGAGGATGGATAGCACGGCCTACCTGGAGATTTTGGCCAAGAACCTCCGCTCCTCCATCAAGGATCTTAAGATGGGTTGTAATTTCATCTTCCAACAAGACAACGACCCAAAGCACACAGCCAAGAAAACCAAGGCCTGGTTCAAGAGGGAAAAAGTCAAGGTGTTGGAGTGGCCTAGTCAGTCTCCTGACCTTAATCCAATTGAAAACTTGTGGAAGGAGCTCAAGATTAAAGTCCACATGAGACACCCAAAGAACCTAGATAACTTGGAGAAGATCTGCATGGAGGAGTGGGCCAAGATAACTCCACAGACCTGTGCCGGCCTGATCAGGTCTTATAAAAGACGATTATTAGCTGTAATTGCAAACAAGGGTTATTCCACTAAATATTAAACATAGGGGTTGTATAATAATTGACCCACACTTTTATGTTTAAAATTTATTAAAATTCAACTGAGCAACATAACTTTTTGTTTTGTAAGATTTATGCTTCTGTTAATAAATCCTACTCTCGTTTGCAGTTTGAAGGCTCTAACTTATTTGCATCTTATCAAACCAGCTAAATCTGCAGGGGGTTGAATACTACTTGTAGGCACTGTATATATATATATATATATATATATATATATTGTAAGCTTTTCAGGGGATTTAGCTCTGGGATTGCCGTCTTAGGGAGACGGAGTGGCATAAAGAGACCATTCACAGACAGTGGTTCTGTTAAAAACTGGCCGCAACCAGTTTTATTAAAGTCCACAGCAAACAGAACATGAATTAAAACAAAATCATAAACATAAAGCCTAGGCGTGTCCCGCCACTAATTACACTTAGATAGATTACCCTTTCTATCCGGGTCCAGACTCTAATAGTCTGTGCCCAAAACAACACATATGTTCAGTAGTTACCAGCGTGCAGCTCACATGAGGCTCCAATGGCGTCTGAAGTCAGATCCAGACTGAGAGATAGAGCCCCTCTGAACTTCTCAAGCAGGTACTTATGGCTGCCTAATTAAGCAGCTGTGTTCACTCCGGGTTGTACTGAAAACCTGTCCCAGATAGGAATGGAATGAACACCGCACTGACAACCTATTTTATGCGCCCCAGCTAAGAAACCTGGGCGAGATATACACGCCGTCCAGCACACACCCCTTCACTGTCTCACATATCCCCCCCCTCTTCTCCAGACCGGAGGACTGGTCAGAAATTCCGAAGAGACAGTGAACTCTGGACAAGGCATCAGCATTACCCTGTAATTTCCCAGGTCTATGCTCCACCGAGAAATTGAACTCTTGAAGTGAAAGGAACCACCTTGTCACCCTGGCATTCCTTTCCTTGTTCTGCTTCATCCATGTCAGAGGAGCATGGTCTGATTGCAATTTAAATCTCCTACCCAAGAGGTAATACCGTAGGGAGTCCAGGGCCCATTTGATTGCGAGGCACTCTCGCTCCACAATGGCATAATTTTGTTCAGCCGGTGTCATTTTTCGACTTAGATACAGGACTGGGTGTTCTTCACCCTTCACGACCTGTGACAACACCGCCCCTAACCCCACATTAGAGGCATCAGTTTGAACAAGAAACTCTTCCCTGAAATTAGGGGTGACCAGAACTGGTCTTTGACACAAAGCCATTTTCAACGACAGAAATGCTTTTTCTGCCTCCGGATTCCAATTTATCATTTTGGACTTCCCCCCTTTTGTCAGGTCAGTCAATGGGGCAGCAATGGAGGCATAATTTGGTACGAATCTGCGATAGTACCCAGTGATGCCCAAAAATGCTTTGACCTGTCGTTTTGTGAGGGGTACAGGCCAGTTTCGAATTGCCTCTACTTTATCGATTTGTGGCTTGATCAGCCCTCTGCCAATCACATAGCCCAAGTACTTGGCCTCTTCTAGGCCAATTGCACATTTCTCTGGGTTTATGTTCAGCCCAGCTCCGCCTATCGAGTCTAGGACGGCTTGTACCTTAGCGAGGTGGCTCTCCCAATCAGAACTGAAAATTACCACATCATCCAGGTAGGCAGCTGCATAGGCTTGATGCGGGCGTAGGATCTGGTCCATAAGCCTCTGAAAGGTAGCTGGGGCTCCATGCAACCCGAATGGCATCACCAGATACTGAAACAAACCTTCCGGGGTTGCAAAGGCCGTTTTTTCTTTTGCCTCCTCAGATAGGGGTATCTGCCAGTACCCTTTTGTCAGATCGAGGGTTGTAATATAACGGGCACCCCTAACCTCTCGATTAGCTCATCTACCCGTGGCATCGGGTATGCGTCAAACTTTGACACTTCGTTCAACTTTCTGAAATCATTACAGAACCTCCAGGTTCCATTAGGTTTTGGGATCAGAACAATCGGGCTACACCACTCGCTTTGGGCCTCCTCAATGACCCCGAGGTCTAGCATACGTTTGATTTCAGTAGAGACTATCTTTCTGCGGGCTTCTGGAATTCTGTACGGTTTTATTTTTACCTTAGTACCGGGCTCAGTCTCGACATGGTGTTTTACGAGAGAAGTCCGGCCGGGCAAGTCAGAAAACCTCTGCCGATTTTTCTGCAGAAACTCCCGTACTTCCTGTTTTTGGTGCACGGACAATGTCTCACCAATGGTCACCGGAGGTAGAGATGGTTTTACCCCTTTCTCTACTTCACCCGAGGCCAACAATGCCTCTCTGTCCCTCCAGGGCTTGATCAGATTGATATGATATATCTGGTAGGGCTTCCGTCTCCCGGGTTGGTGTACTTTGTAAGTAACCTCGCTCATTTTTTGAACGACCTCGTATGGACCATGCCACTTGGCCAAAAACTTACTTTCCACCGTGGGAATTAGAATTAGGACTCGATCCCCGGGATTGAAAGACCTAATTTTTGCTGACCGATTATAGACTCTGCTTTGAGCTTCTTGGGCTCTCTGCAGATGATTCTTCACCAATGGCATAATTTTAGCCATCCTCTCTTGCATCTGGGCAATATGCTCTATAACACTCTTGTATGGAGTTGTCTCGGTTTCCCAAACCTCCTTGGCTATGTCCAGCAAGCCCCGCGGATGCCGACCATACACCAACTCAAAGGGAGAAAATCCCGTAGAGGCCTGGGGAACCTCTCTGACCGAAAACAATAAGTAGGGTAACAGGTAGTCCCAGTCCCTCCCATCTTTCTCTACTGCTTTCTTTAACATATGTTTTAATGTTTTATTAAAACGTTCAACCAACCCATCCGTCTGGGGGTGATACACAGATGTCCGAATGTGCGAGATTTTAAGCAACTTACACAGTTCCTTCATCACTTTGGACATAAAAGGTGTGCCTTGGTCCGTGAGGATCTCTTTAGGAATTCCTGTCCTGGAAAACATATGAAAAAGTTCCCGTGCAATATTTTTAGATGCCATATTTCTTAAAGGGACCGCCTCGGGGTACCGGGTTGCATAATCAAGGACAACTAAGATGTATTGGTGTCCCCTGGCTGATTTTACAATAGGACCTACCAAGTCCATTGCTACCCTTTCAAAGGGGATTTCTATAACCGGCAACGGAATTAATGGACTCCGGAAGTGAGACACCGGAGCATTTATCTGACACGAGGGGCAGGTTTTACAATAATCCTCCACATCTCGATAAACCCCGGCCAGTAAAACCTCTGAAGAATTCTTTCCTGGGTTTTGTCCATCCCCAGGTGCCCACCCAGCACGTGGTTATGGGACAAACCTAACACCATACTTCTATATGACTTAGGTACCAGGAGCTGACTCACGGCCTCTCCCTTTACTTTAGTGACCCTATACAGCAGGTCATTGTTCATGGCAAAATGGGGAAATTTTTCATCAGAGCCGGGCTCTTGTGGGATCTCATTCAGAACAGTTATATTCTCCCTGGCATGTTTAAGAGTGGGGTCTTGCAATTGCTCACTCCCAAAATTGCCACGGGACACCGGTAGGTCAGGGACATTCTGTTCTAGAGAAACATCCTCCCCCTCCCCCAACATCACCTGAAATGGAAATTCATCATTATCAATATCATTATCATGATTACTATCAGCATCAGCATCATTATCAGGGTCATCATCATTATCATGATCATCATCATTATCATGGTCATCATCATTATCATGGTCATCACATAAGTTTAACGGCCCACTAGCCTTGTGTTCCGCCCCTCGGGACTGCGCACCCTCAGTAGGAGCTTCATCACACTGTCCAGCAGAAACATTTTTTTTCCAAAGACCCCAAAACAGGGGAAAGTCACGACCCAATATGGCGGGATGCATCAAGTTCTTCACTACCCCCACTTCATATGAGATCTCCCCGAGTTTTGTGACGAAGTCTGAGGAGGTTACTGGGTAGACTTTGACGTCTCCATGTATGCACACCACGCTTAGGTACCTATCTGTGACGAAGTTCCCATCAGCCAGACTAGCATGTATTAGAGTCACTCGGCTTCCTGAGTCGAGTAGGGCCTGTACTGGGCACCCATTTATCACGACCTGACACAGCTGTGGGCCAGTCTCCTCGACTAGGGTGGCCACGCACACGGGCTCGGCGAGGAACGAGAGAGACTGTCCAGCGTCACAGTCCATAGGTTCCCCCACTAGTGGACAATTGGCTGAAATATGACCTTGTTCACGGCATCTCCAACACTGTCTCAGGTCAGGGTGTTCAGACGGGGAGACCTTCCTAGGTCTGGGTTCTCCTGGTAGGTAAGTATCACCCTTCCGCTCATACATGTCCCCTCGGGGCTGACCCGGACTATCAACAGCCCCCCTTGCCCCCACAGCTGGAACCCTCTTACCGGAAGATGACGGAGGCCGGGTATTCCGAACTGATGATCGCTCGGACGGCTGGTCACGTAGATAGTCTTTGGTGGCGAAATACCTTTCTATTAGGCTGACCAGTTGATCGGCATCTTTGGGGTCTCCCTGTCCGACCCAGAGCTGGACCTCAGGGGGAAGGGCCCAGATGTACCGGTCCAGCACCACCTTTTCAACCATTTGGGCAGGGGTGCTGACGTCAGGTTCCAACCACTTTTTTACCAAAGAAATCAAGTCATACATTTGTGAGCGAGCAGGCTTGTCTCGCCTGTATCTCCAGTTATGGACTCTCCTGGCACGGACTGCCCTCGTCACACCCAGGCGGGCAAGAATTCTCAGCTTTCAACTTAGTATAGTTTTTGCTGTCCTGCTCGCTGAGGTCAAAATAGGCTTTTTGGGGTTCCCCAGTCAGATAGGGCGCGACCACCATAGCCCATTCAGATTGTGGCAGATTCTCCTTCTCTGCCAGTCTCTCAAATATAGCCAGATACGCCTCCACATCGTCATGAGGCGTCATCTTCTGCAGAGTCTGTTTTACCGCCTTCTTTACAGCGGATAATGCCGGTAACCCGGCGTCTTCATTCGGGGACGAGGTGCTAGGAGTTTTTTTTAGTGCTGCAACCTGCTCCAGCAACAACCGGTTGGTTTCCTGCTGTTGCTGCTGGCTCTGCTGGGCCTCTAGGTGTTGTTGCTGCATGGCTCGCTGTTGCTGCTGAATGGCCTGCTGGGCCTCTAGGTGTTGTTGCTGCATGGCCTGCTGTTGCTGCTGCATGCTCTGCTGTTGTTGCTGCATGGCCTGCTGATGTTGCTGCTGCATGGCCTGCTGGTTCTGGCCAGCTGCTTAACGAGCTCCTCCATACTGCTGGACATCTTGGGCTGGCTGACAGCCTTCACCCAAGACATATACACTCCACAGTCTTCTCCACAATAAGTTCAGTTTTGCGGTGCAGACACCTTTTTTTTTTTTTTTTTCAAAGTCTTCAGCCACTGTGCTGCCCGCATTCTCCACCAATTGTAAGCTTTTCAGGGGATTTAGCTCTGGGATCGCCGTCTTAGGGAGACGGAGTGGCATAAAGAGACCATTCACAGACAGTGGTTCTGTTAAAAACTGGCCGCAACCAGTTTTATTAAAGTCCACAGCAAACAGAACATGAATTAAAACAAAATCATAAACATAAAGCCTAGGCGTGTCCCGCCACTAATTACACTTAGATAGATTACCCTTTCTATCCGGGTCCAGACTCTAATAGTCTGTGCCCAAAACAACACATATGTTCAGTAGTTACCAGCGTGCAGCTCACATGAGGCTCCAATGGCGTCTGAAGTCAGATCCAGACTGAGAGATAGAGCCCCCTCTGAACTTCTCAAGCAGGTACTTATGGCTGCCTAATTAAGCAGCTGTGTTCACTCCGGGTTGTACTGAAAACCTGTCCCAGATAGGAATGGAATGAACACCGCACTGACAACCTATTTTATGCGCCCCAGCTAAGAAACCTGGGCGAGATATACACGCCGTCCAGCACACACCCCTTCACTGTCTCACAATATATATATATATATTTTTTTTTTTTTAAAGGGGTTGTTTCACAAACACAGTACATTTTAATCATTAGATCTTGGAATACGTTGAGTTCCCCTGGTGTATGTTTCTGTGCTTTGTTAATCTTATAAATGTGTCCCTGCTATATACTGTGAAATGGCTGTGTCTTGTCATGCAGAGCTGCTCCATTTTATGGTCAGCACATAACACAGCTCCTGGCCAAGGCAGGAAGTATAAGTCCCTTATGATTGGTAAGTATACAAACAAAACAGCAGGAGTTCACAGATACTACTTTGTCAGGGAACACATTTCTGTCATGCTTCTGGGTTCAAATCCATGGGCATGGGCTTTGTGGTCAGCTTCTCTGTCTACTAAGACACAACAGATACACCTCTGGTTCTTTAATATCTGTTATTCTTCTTGCAATATTTTTAGGGTAACAGGTGTTTTAATTTACTCATTTGTCTGCCCTATCACCTTTTTGTGCGGCTTTATAAAAACTTTCTCCCTGTTGGTATTTGGATGTCCAGCCAAACTGCTGTAGTTTAAGCCAGTCAAGGAAAGACCTGCTAGGGTTTATCGCTTTGCTGTTTATGATCTTTACCTTGCACCTATCTTCTGTGTCTTTTTAGGAAGTAGGTGCATATTTTCTTAACAGTAATCCTTTATTTTTTATTTTCATGGATTGTTTTACTCACTTTGGGATCTTTGTCTATTTTAGCACACTTTCCCTTCTGTAGGTAACTGACACTCTGATCTGCCTTTTGGTTCTTTAGGAGGAACATGAAGCGCTTGATTGCCTTTCAGGCACCATGGGTCCGAGTTGCCATCGTCTAGTCTGTGGTTAGAACAACCTCAGCTCAGAAAGGAACCACTACAGACAGGGGGTTAGGATTTCTAGTCTGTACAGGAACCGGCAGACTCAGTTGTGGTTTTAAATGTGTTACCCATTTTCCCGAGTGAGTTGCTACACTATCGTAACAATTTCCCTTACTATTTTATTACATGAGAGAGTTTCTCTGATGCTTCTCCAGCCTATATTAAATGAGTGACATTGGAGCTCTAGTGTCCGTCAAACTTACATGTCACTGATTTGATTTATGATGAATGCACAGAATTGGTAATGCAGCAGAAACACTTACTCCTGTCACAAACAGCTTTGAGCACCTGTAGTCTGTATCATAAGTGACCTATGCTATTTTGCCTGGTTAAGAGCTGTGGTATATGCCAAGCATGATCTGGAGCAGCTCTACAGGGTCAGACACAGTAAATAACAGTGCATAGCAGCAGCACATTTATAAGATTATCTCAGCACAGGACCTTTTTTTAACACATTGTTTTTTGGAACTTACCATTATTCCAAGATCCATTAATTAAAATGTACTTTGTTCAAGGGATAACCCTTTTAAGAATATTTATTGTATACTTAAGATGCATTACAATTTAGCAAAATGCTCATTCATCACAGGAAATGGTCTTTTGGTTTGGTTAAAAATCATTGCTCTCGGCATTGGTGTAACTAGAATTATATGGGGCCCAGTGCAAAATTTGGTCCTTGGCTCTCAACAGCATGTTGGTCAGATTTAATAATGCTATCTGTCCTGCCCCTTAACCTGTAATAATGTCCACCATCCTGGCTTGTATCCCATAATAATGTCCCCTATCATGGACCCCATATTTAATAATGTCCCACATATTGTACCAATCCTGTAATAATATCCCCTCATTTGGGCCCCCATCCAGTAATAAAGTCCCCCCTTGTGGTCCCCATGTTGCAATATTGTCCTCGTCCTGGCACCTATACTGTAATAATGTCCCCCATCATGGCCTATTTCAGTCCCCTGTCCTAGCCCCCATCCTGCAATAATTGCCCTCCATTTGGGTCTCCATCCTATAATAATGTACCCCCATCTAGGTCTCAATCCTGTAATAATGTCCCCTTTCTAGAAGCTTCCTGTAATAATGTTCACTATCCTGACCTCTCTCCTGTAATAAGGTTCCCAAATGTGGCTCCTATCACACAATAATATCTCCTGTCCTGGATCCTATACTGTATAATGTCCCATGTCCTGGGCCCTCACCTGAAATAATGTCCCTTTCCCACAACAATGTCCCCCATCCTGGACCAATCTTGAATAATGTTCTCCATCCTAGACCCTCTCCTGCAATAATTTTCCCTATCAAGGGCTCCTTCCTATAATAATTTACTTATTTTAACCCCAATCCTGTAAAAAAATGTCCCCCATACTGGGCTTCATGTAATAATGTTTCCTGTCCAGGCCCTCATCCTGTAATTATGTCCTCCATCCAATAATAATTTCCCACATTGTGGCCTCAACCTGTATTCATTTTTCCCATCTTGGCCTTCATCCTATAATAATGTGCCCTTTATATGGGATCACATCCTTTAATATAATGTATACTTATCTGGGGCCCCATTCTGTAGTAATATATTCCCTCCTTCTTCCTGTAATAATGTTTTCCTTCCTGGTCCTTATTCTGTAATAATATCACCCATGCTAAACCCTTTATAATGTCTCCTGTCTGAGGCCCCTTTCTGTAAAATTGTTCTCCATTCTGGCCCCAATTCTGTAATAATGCCCCCTGTTTTGGTTCCTATCCTGCAATAATAAACCCTGGGCCCCTTCCTATAATAATGTCCCCTCTGTCTGGGCCCCCATCCTGTAATAATGTACACATATCTGGGGCCCTGTTATGAATGTTTTAGAAATGAATTCTGAGCAGAAGCTCCCTCTGGTGGTTACAAACAGTACTGAACCATTCAATGAGGATTGGCAATCAGGAATTACAGACTGGCTGGATATAAGGGAGGTTTCCCCCCATCATGGTTGCCGGTGATCAATTGTTCTTGTCTCAACATTGTTTCCTTGTTCACTTGGAAGCTTGCTGAGTCTTGCCTCTTCTCCTGCTCTCAGATAAGATATTTTCTGTTTTTTGTTTTTGTGCTTGCCATTTGCATTTTTCTCTGCATTTCTGTGAGGTTGGCCAGGTTCCCCTCCCCGGGGGGCTTGGGCTCCTCTCGGTTCCTCTGGAGCCACTGTTGTTTGTTCATTTGCCTTTTCCAGTTTTTTCTGTGGCTGCGGCTTAGTTTTGTTACACCAGAGAACTAATTTAGGTGGTAGAGGTCGTGTGATCTCAGGTGTTTTTGCAATTAGTAGCGTTGGCTTTTTTTAGGTTTTTTTTGGAATTGCAGTAAGTATACTTCCTATCCTTTTCTGTCTAGGCAGATTGGGCCCCAGCGTTTGCTCATACTATTTTCTGTCTGTGTCTGTATTTCCTCTTGTCTAACCGCCATTACATGTTTGGGGGCTTCCTATGTTCTTTGGGGATCTTCTCTGGGCAGATAGCTTTCCTCTTTCTATCTTTAGGTGTAGTTAGCCTCTCAGGCTGTGACGAGGCGTCTAGGACCAACGTAGGAACGCTCCACGGCTGCCTTTAGTTGTGGTGGTTAGTCAGGGTACTGCAATCCAGTAGATTCCAACCTCTCTGGTGTATTGCCGTTTTTGCCTGCTCTCCTCAGCTACCAAAACATAACAGTATCACCGGCCAAAACTGAAAATTATATGGTACTCACAGAAGGGAAAAATAGTGTGGAAAGAAAAAAGTTGTCAGAGTTGTCAGAGTTTGTTTTTTTCCTGCATTTTTTTTCCCTCTTTTTCTCTGGGTGCTGAGGAGGATTTTTTTTTTCTCTCAATGGAGTTTGCACAGTTGTCTGGCCGTGTGGATCAGCTTGCCACTGAAGTTCGGAGTATTGCTACCTATCTTGCAGGGTTGCCGGTTGTGGAACCTAGGATCCCCATGCCAGATTTGTTTTGGGGATCGAGATAAATTTCTGAATTTCAAAAATAACTGTAAGTTGTATTTTGCCTTAAAACCTAAGTCCTCAGGGAACGCAGCACAGCAGGTTCAAATTATCATCTCTCTCCTGCGCGGCAATCCTCAGGATTGGGCTTTTTCCCTGACACCTGGGGACCCTGATTTGAGTAATGTTGATGCATTTTTTATGGCTCTGGGGTTACTGTACGATGAACCTAATGTCACTGATCAAGCGGAAAAAACCTTGTTGGCATTAAATCAGGGGCTTGAGGACGCTGAGTTGTACTGTCAGAAATTCCGAAAGTGGGCAGTTCTGACCAAATGGAATGATGATGCTTTGGCAGCCCTTTTTCGGAAGGGTCTGTCAGAGAATGTAAAAGATGTTATGGTGGGTTTCCCTGCTTCCTCTGGTCTCAATGATTCTATGTCATTGGCGATTCAAATTGACAGAAGTTTGTGTGAGCATAGAGGTATGCGTGGAATAGTGTTGCCTTGTGAACCAGCTTCTGAAACCATGCAGTGTGATAGAGTGGCTTCTGAGGCACAGCGTCATGAGTTTCGAAAACGCAATGGGTTATGTTTCTACTGTGGTGATGCCTCTCATGCTATTTCAGTCTGCCCTAAGCGGGGAAGACGTTTTGCACGCTCAGTTGTCTTGGGTAGTGTTCAGACTAAATTCTGTTGACTGTTACCCTGATTTGCTCCCTGTCCACATTTTCTGCTCAGGCTTTTGTTGATTCGGGAGCAGCTATTAACCTGATGGATTTTGATTTTGCTAAGCGTTGTGGGTTTCCCTTGATACCCCTACAGAAGTCTATTCCCCTACTGGGGATTGATTCTACCCCTTTGGCTGAGAATTAACCCCAGTTCTCTACTCAGGTGATAATGAGGGTTGAACCTGATCATCAGGAGAGTTGCAAATTTTTGGTGCTGTATAATCTGCATGACATTATTGTACTAGGTTTCCCTTGGTTGCAGTCTCATAATCCTGTTTTGGATTGGAAATCTGTGTCTGTAACCAGTTGGGGCTGCCAATGTGTTAATGCCAACACTCCTGTTTTTTCTGCCTCTCCCCAGGCTCAAGATGTGCCTGACTTTTTGACTGATTTTTCTGATGTGTTTAGCGAAAGTAAATCTGCATCCTTGCCCCCCCATAGGAGCTATGACTGCGCTATTGAATTAGTGCCTGGTAGTAGATTCCCTAAAGGTCGCCTTTTTAACTTGTCTGTACCTGAACATGACACTATGCGGTCTTATATCAAGGAGTCATTGGAGAAGGGTCATATCAGACCATCCTCTTCACCCTTGGGTGCCGGTTTTTTCTTTGTGGCCAAAAAGGATGGTTCATTAAGGCCGTGTATTGATTATCGTCTCTTGAACAATATCACTGTGAAATATCAATATCCGTTACCCTTGATTTCTGTTTTCCAGGGTGAAAAGTGCTACTTGGTTTACCAAGCTTGACCTCAGGGGGGCGTATAACCAAATTCGCATTAAGCACGGGGATGAATGGAAGACGGCGTTTAATACCCCAGAGGGGCATTTTGAGTACCTAGTGATGCCCTTTGGGCTCACTAATGCTCCTTCCGTCTTCCAGTCCTTCATGAATGACATTTTCAGGGATTTTGTGGATAAATTTCTCATTGTTTATTTGGATGATATCTTGATTTTTTCCAATGACTGGGACTCTCATGTGAAACATGTTCGGACTGTGTTCCAGATTTTGAGAGAGAATGCTCTGTATGTGAAGGGATCAAAGTGTCTTTTTGGCGTACAGAGGATCTCATTTCTGGGATTCATTTTGTCTCCATCTGTTAGTGAAATGGACCTGGTCAAGGTTCAGGCCATCTGTGATTGGGTCCAACCTACTTCATTAAAGGCTCTTCAGAGATTCTTGGGTTTTGCCAATTTTTATCGTAAATTTATTGGTAATTTCTCTGTTATTGTTAAACCATTGACTGATTTGACCAAAAAGGGTTCTGATGTGGTGAATTGGCCTCCTGACTGAGGCAGTCTCTGCGTTTCAGGAACTTAAACAGAGATTCACTTCTGCTCCTGTTCTACGGCAGCCTGATGTTTCTCTGCCATTTCAGGTGGAGGTTGATGCCTCTGAAATTGGGGCAGGTGCCGTTTTGTCCCAAAGAGATCCTGAGACCTCTAAATGTAACCCTTGTGCTTTTTTCTCTCGAAAATTTTCTTCAACTGAACGTAATTATGACGTGGTTAATCGGGAGTTATTGGCCATGAAGTGGGCTTTTGAAGAGTGGATACATTGGCTGGAGGGAGCCAAACATCAGGTGGTGGTCCTCACGGACCATAAGAATCTGGTTTATCTGGAATCAGCCAAGCGACTTAATCCTAGACAGGCCAGGTGGGCCTTGTTTTTCACACGTTTTAATTTTGTGGTTTCCTTCTTCCTGGCACTAAGAATGTTAAGGCGGATGCCCTCTTGAGGAGTTTCCTTGCGGACTCTCCTGAGTTATCTGATCCTGCTGTTATTTTGAAAGAGGGTGTAGTTCTTTCCGCCATCTCGCCCAATTTGAGACTGGCTCTGGAGGGGTGTCAGGAGGATAAACCCGAGCGCTGCCCTGTTGGGAAATTGTTTGTCCCAGACCAGTGGAAGAAGAGTGTGATGTCTGAGATTCATTGTTCAGCGTTGGCCGGTCATCCCGGAATTTTTGGTACCAGAGACTTGGTGAGTCGGTCCTTTTGGTGGCCTACTTTGTCTCGTGACGTCAGGGAGTTTGTGCAGTCCTGTGGGACTTGCTCTCGCTCTAAGCCTTGCTCTCGCTCTAGTGGTTTGTTGATGCCATTGCCTGTGCCCAAGAGACCATGGACCCATATCTCTATGGATTTTATTTCCGACCTCCCTGTTTCTCAGAGAATGACCATTATCTGGGTGATTTGTGATAGGTTTTCCAAGATGACACATCTTGTGCCATTACCTAAGTTGCCTTCCTCCTCCGAATTGGTGCCTTTGTTCCTTCAGCACGTGGCTCGGTTACACGGCATTCCTGAGAACATTGTGTCTGACAGAGGAGTCCAGTTTGTTTCCAGATTTTGGAGGACTTTTTGTTCTAAACTTGGTGTTCAATTGTCTTTCTCCTCTGCTTTTCATCCTCAGACCAATGGACAAACTGAGAGAACAAACCAGACATTGGAGACTTATCTGAGATGCTTTGTGTCTGCTGATAAAGATGACTGGGTCCTTTTTTGCCTTTGGCTGAGTTTGCTCTTAATAATAGGGCAAGCTCTGCCACTTTGATGTCTCCATTTTTCTGCAATTTTGGGTTTCACCCTCGATTTTCTTCGGGACAGACGGAGGCTTCTGTCTGTCCGGGTGTTGACTCTGTTGTGGAGCGTATGTAGCAGATTTGGGACCAGGTAGTGGAGAGGTTGTCCCGCTCTCAGGAGAAGGCCCAGCGGTTTGCCAACCGGCATAAGACTGATGGTCCTCGGTTTAAAGTGGGGGACTTGGTCTGGTTGTCCTCAAGAAATATCCCTATGAGAGTTGCATCTCCTAAGTTTAAGCCTAGGTTCATTGGACCTTATAAGATCATGGAGATTCTTAATCCTGTTTCCTTTCGTTTACTTCTTCCAGGGACATTTAAGATCCATAAGGTGTTCCACAAGTCCTTATTGAAGAGGTTTGTCGAGCCAGTGGTTCCTATGGCTGCGCCCCCTGACCCTGTTTTGGTTGAGGGCAATCTGGAGTATGTAGTTGAGAAAATATTGAATTCTCGTTTTTCTAGACGGAAACTCCAGTATTTGGTTAAGTGGAGAGGTTATGGTCAGGAGGACAATTCTTGGGTGTTTTTCTTCGGACATCCATGCTAGGAGACTGATCCGTTCGTATCACAGAGCTCATCCTGACCGACCTGGTTGCACAAATGAGGGTTCGGTGACCCCTCCTCAAGGGGGGGGTACTGTTATGAATGTTTTAGAAATGAATTCTGAGCAGAAGCTCCCTCTGGTGGTTACAAACAGTACTGAACCATTCAATGAGGATTGGCAATCAGGAATTACAGACTGGCTGGATATAAGGGAGGTTTCCCCCCATCATGGTTGCCGGTGATCAATTGTTCTTGTCTCAACATTGTTTCCTGGTTCACTTGGAAGCTTGCTGAGTCTTGCCTCTTCTCCTGCTCTCAGATAAGATATTTTCTGTTTTTTGTTTTTGTGCTTGCCATTTGCATTTTTCTCTGCATTTCTGTGAGGTTGGCCAGGTTCCCCTCCCCGGGGGGCTTGGGCTCCTCTCGGTTCCTCTGGAGCCACTGTTGTTTGTTCATTTGCCTTTTCCAGTTTTTTCTGTGGCTGCGGCTTAGTTTTGTTACACCAGAGAACTAATTTAGGTGGTAGAGGTCGTGTGATCTCAGGTGTTTTTGCAATTAGTAGCGTTGGCTTTTTTTTAGGTTTTTTTTGGAATTGCAGTAAGTATCCTTCCTATCCTTTTCTGTCTAGGCAGATTGGGCCCCAGCGTTTGCTCATACTATTTTCTGTCTGTGTCTGTATTTCCTCTTGTCTAACCGCCATTACATGTTTGGGGGCTTCCTATGTTCTTTGGGGATCTGCACCGGGGCAGATAGCTTTCCTCTTTCTTTCTTTAGGTGTAGTTAGCCTCTCAGGCTGTGACGAGGCGTCTAGGACCAACGTAGGAACGCTCCACGGCTGCCTTTAGTTGTGGTGGTTAGTCAGGGTACTGCAATCCAGTAGATTCCAACCTCTCTGGTGTATTGCCGTTTTTGCCTGCTCTCCTCAGCTACCAAAACATAACAGTATCACCGGCCAAAACTGAAAATTATATGGTACTCACAGAAGGGAAAAATAGTGTGGAAAGAAAAAACTTGTCAGAGTTGTCAGAGTTTTTTTTTTTCCTGCATTTTTTTCCCTCTTTTTCTCTGGGTGCTGAGGAGGATTTTTTTTTTCTCTCAATGGAGTTTGCACAGTTGTCTGGCTGTGTGGATCAGCTTGCCACTGAAGTTCTGAGTATTGCTACGTATCTTGCAGGGTTGCCGGTTGTGGAACATAGGATCCCATGCCAGATTTGTTTTGGGGGGATCGAGCTAAATTTCTGAATTTCAAAATAACTGTAAGTTGTTTTTTGCCTTAAAACCTAAGTCCTCAGGGAACGCAGCACAGCAGGTTCAAATTGTCATCTCTCTCCTGCGCGGCGATCCTCAGGATTGGGCTTTTTCCCTGACACCTGGGGACCCTGTTTTGAGTAATGTTGATGCATTTTTTATGGCTCTGGGGTTACTGTATGATGAACCTAATGTCACTGATCAAGCTGAAAAAACCTTGTTGGCATTAAATCAGGGGCTTGAGGACGCTGAGTTGTACTGTCAGAAATTCCGAAAGTGGGCAGTTCTGACCAAATGGAATGATGATGCTTTGGCAGCCCTTTTTCGGAAGTGTCTGTCAGAGAATGTAAAAGATGTTATGGTGGGTTTCCCTGCTTCCTCTGGTCTCAATGATTCTATGTCATTGGCGATTCCAATTGACAGACGTTTGTGTGAGCGTAGAAGTATGCGTGGAATAGTGTTGCCTTGTGAACCAGCTTCTGAAACCATGCAGTGTGATAGAGTGGCTTCTGAGGCACAGCGTCACGAGTTTCGAAAACGCAATGGGTTATGTTTCTACTGTGGTGATGCCTCTCATGCTATTTCAGTCTGCCCTAAGCGGGGAAGACGTTTTGCACGCTCAGTTGTCTTGGGTAGTGTTCAGACTAAATTTCTGTTGACTGTTACCCTGATTTGCTCCCTGTCCACATTTTCTGCTCAGGCTTTTGTTGATTCGGGAGCAGCTATTAACCTGATGGACTTTGATTTTGCTAAACATTGTGGGTTTCCCTTATTACCCCTACGGAAGTCGATTCCCCTACTGAGGATTGATTCTACCCTTAAGCTGAGAATAAACCCCAGTTCTCTACTCAGGTGATAATGAGGGTTGAACCTGATCATCAGGAGAGTTGCAAATTTTTGGTGCTGTATAATCTGCATGACATTATTGTACTAGGTTTCCCTTGGTTGCAGTCTCATAATCCTGTTTTGGATTGGATATCTCTGTCTGTAACCAGTTGGGGCTGCCAATGTGTTAATGCCAACACTCCTGTTTTTTCTGCCTCTCCCCAGGCTCAAGATGTGCCTGACTTTTTGACTGATTTTTCTGATGTGTTTAGCGAAAGTAAATCTGCATCCTTGCCCCCCCATAGGAGCTATGACTGCGCTATTGAATTAGTGCCTGGTAGTAAATTCCCTAAAGGTCGCCTTTTTAACTTGTCTGTACCTGAACATGACGCTATGCGGTCTTATATCAAGGAGTCATTGGAGAAGGGTCATATCAGATCATCCTCTTCACCCTTGGGTGCTGTTTTTTTCTTTGTGGCCAAAAAGGATGGTTCATTAAGGCCGTGTATTGATTATCGTCTCTTGAACAATATCACTGTGAAATATCAATATCTGTTACCCTTGATTTCTGTTTTTCAGGGTGAAAAGTGCTACTTGGTTTACCAAGCTTGACCTCAGGGGGGAGTATAACCTTATTCGCATTAAGCACGGGGATGAATGGAAGATAGCGTTTAATACCCCAGAGGGGCATTTTGAGTACCTTGTGATGCCCTTTGGGCTCACTAATGCTCCTTCCGTCTTCCAGTCCTTCATGAATGACATTTTCAGGGATTTTGTGGATAAATTTCTCATTGTTTATTTGGATGATATCTTGATTTTTTCCAATAACTGGGACTCTCATGTGAAACAATGTTCGGACTGTGTTTCAGATTTTGAGAGAGAATGCTCTGTATGTGAAGGGATCAAAGTGTCTTTTTGGCGTACAGAGGATCTCATTTCTGGATTCATTTTGTCTCCATCTGTTATTGAAATGGACCCGGTCAAGGTTCAGGCCATCTGTGATTGGGTCCAACCTACTTCATTAAAGGCTCTTCAGAGATTCTTGGGTTTTGCCAATTTTTATCGTAAATTTATTGGTAATTTCTCTGTTATTGTTAAACCATTGACTGATTTGACCAAAAAGGGTTCTGATGTGGTGAATTGGCCTCCTCAGGCAGTCTCTGCGTTTCAGGAACTTAAACAGAGATTCACTTCTGCTCCTGTTCTACGGCAGCCTGATGTTTCTCTGCCATTTCAGGTGGAGGTTGATGCCTCTAAAATTGGGGCAGGTGCCGTTTTGTCCCAAAGAGATCCTGAGACCTCTAAAAGTAACCCTTGTGCTTTTTTCTCTCGAAATTTTTCTCCAACTGAACGTAATTATGACGTGGGTAATCGGGAGTTATTGGCCATGAAGTTGGCTTTTGAATAGTGGAGACATTGGCTGGAGGGAGCCAAACATCAGGTGGTGGTCCTCACGGACCATAAGAATCTGGTTTATCTGGAATCAGCCAAGCGACTTAATCCTAGACAGGCCAGGTGGGCCTTGTTTTTCACACGTTTTAATTTTGTGGTTTCCTTTCTTCCTGGCACTAAGAATGTTAAGGCGGATGCCCTCTCGAGGAGTTTCCTTGCGGACTCTCCTGAGTTATCTGATCCTGCTGTTATTTTGAAAGAGGGTGTAGTTCTTTCCGCCATCTCGCCCAATTTGAGACTGGCTCTGGAGGGGTGTCAGGAGGATAAACCCGAGCGCTGCCCTGTTGGGAAATTGTTTGTCCCAGACCAGTGGAAGAAGAGTGTGATGTCTGAGATTCATTGTTCCGCGTTGGCTGGTCATCCCGGAATTTTTGGTACCAGAGACTTGGTGAGTCGGTCCTTTTGGTGGCCTACTTTGTCTTATGACGTCAGGGAGTTTGTGCAGTCCTGTGGGACTTGCTCTCGCTCTAAGCCTTGCTCTCGCTCTAGTGGTTTGTTGATGCCATTGCCTGTGCCCAAGAGACCATGGACCCATATCTCTATGGATTTTATTTCCGACCTCCCTGTTTCTCAGAGAATGACCGTTATCTGGGTGATTTGTGATAGGTTTTCCAAGATGATACATCTTGTGCCATTACCTAAGTTGCCTTCCTCCTCCGAATTGGTGCCTTTGTTCCTTCAGCACGTGGTTCGGTTACACGGCATTCCTGAGAACATTGTGTCTGACAGAGGAGTCCAGTTTGTTTCCAGATTTTGGAGAACTTTTTGTTCTAAACTTGGTGTTCAATTGTCTTTCTCCTCTGCTTTTCATCCTCAGACCAATGGACAAACTGAGAGAACAAACCAGACATTGGAGACTTATCTGAGATGCTTTGTGTCTGCTGATCAAGATGACAGGGTCTCTTTTTTGCCTTTGGCTGAGTTTGCTCTTAATAATAGGGCAAGCTCTGCCACTTTGATGTCTCCATTTTTCTGCAATTTTGGGTTTCACCCTCGATTTTCTTCGGGACAGACGGAGGCTTCTGTCTGTCCGGGTGTTGACTCTGTTGTGGAGCGTATGCAGCAGATTTGGGACCAGGTAGTGGAGAGGTTGTCCCGCTCTCAGGAGAAGGCCCAGCGGTTTGCCAACCGGCATAGGACTGATGGTCCTCGGTTTAAAGTGGGGGACTTGGTCTGGTTGTCCTCAAGAAATATCCCTATGAGAGTTGCATCTACTAATTTAAGCCTAGGTTCATTGGACCTTATAAGATCATGGAGATTCTTAATCCTGTTTCCTTTCGTTTATTTCTTCCAGGGACATTTAAGATCCATAAGGTGTTCCACAAGTCCTTATTGAAGAGGTTTGTCGAGCCAGTGGTTCCTATGGCTGCGCCCCTGACCCTGTTTTGGTTGAGGGCAATCTGGAGTATGTAGTTGAGAAAATATTGGATTCTCGTTTTTCTAGACGGAAACTCCAGTATTTGGTTATGTGGAGAGGTTATGGTCAGGAGTACAATTCTTGGGTGTTTGCTTCGGACATCCATGCTAGGAGACTGATCCGTGCGTATCACAGAGCTCATCCTGACCGACCTGGTTGCACAAATGAGGGTTCGGTGACCCCTCCTCAAGAGGGGGTACTGTTATGAATGTTTTAGAAATGAATTCTGAGCAGAAGCTCCCTCTGGTGGTTACAAACAGTACTGAACCATTCAATGAGGATTGGCAATCAGGAATTACAGACTGGCTGGATATAAGGGAGGTTTCCCCCCATCATGGTTGCCGGTGATCAATTGTTCTTGTGTCAACATTGTTTCCTGGTTCACTTGGAAGCTTGCTGAGTCTTGCCTCTTCTCCTGCTCTCAGATAAGATATTTTCTGTTTTTTGTTTTTGTGCTTGCCATTTGCATTTTTCTCTGCATTTCTGTGAGGTTGGCCAGGTTCCCCTCCCCGGGGGGCTTGGGCTCCTCTCGGTTCCTCTGGAGCCACTGTTGTTTGTTCATTTGCCTTTTCCAGTTTTTTCTGTGGCTGCGGCTTAGTTTTGTTACACCAGAGAACTAATTTAGGTGGTAGAGGTCGTGTGATCTCAGGTGTTTTTGCAATTAGTAGTGTTGGCTTTTTTTAGGTTTTTTTGGAATTGCAGTAAGTATCCTTCCTATCCTTTTCTGTCTAGGCAGATTGGGCCCCAGCGTTTGCTCATACTATTTTCTGTGTCTGTATTTCCTCTTGTCTAACCGCCATTACATGTTTGGGGGCTTCCTATGTTCTTTGGGGATCTGCACCGGGGCAGATAGCTTTCCTCTTTCTATCTTTAGGTGTAGTTAGCCTCTTAGGCTGTGACGAGGCGTCTAGGACCAACGTAGGAACGCTCCACGGCTGCCTTTAGTTGTGGTGGTTAGTCAGGGTACTGCAATCCAGTAGATTCCAACCTCTCTGGTGTATTGCCGTTTTTGCCTGCTCTCCTCAGCTACCAAAACATAACAGTATCACCGGCCAAAACTGAAATTATATGGTACTCACAGAAGGGAAAAATAGTGTGGAAAGAAAAAAGTTGTCAGAGTTGTCAGAGTTTGTTTTTTTCCTGCATTTTTTTTCCCTCTTTTTCTCTGGGTACTGAGGAGGATTTTTTTTCTCTCAATGGAGTTTGCACAGTTGTCTGGGCCATGTGGATCAGCTTGCCACTGAAGTTCGGAGTATTGCTACCTATCTTGCAGGGTTTGGTGGGTGGGTGTTGGGGGTGGTGGGTGGTTGGGGGGTGTTTTGTGGTGTTGGTGTGGGTGGGTTGGGTTGGTTTGTGTGGTGGGTGGTGTGGGGTGGTTGGTGTTGTGGTTGTGTGTGGGGGTGTGTTGGGTGGGGGGGGGGGGTTGTTGGGTGTTGGTTTGGTTGGGGGTGGGGGTTGGGGGGTGTGGGGTTTGTGTGTGTTTGGTTGGTGGGTGGTTGGGGGTTTGGGTTGTGTTGGTGTGTGTGTGGGGTGTTGGTGGGGTGGGTTGGTTTGTGTGGTGGGGGTGTTGGTTTGTTTGGGGGTGGGGTGTGGTGGTGGGTGTGGTTTGTTTGTGTGGGTGGGGTGGGTGTTTCCCTGACACCTGGGGACCCTGTTTTGAGTAATGTTGATGCATTTTTTATGGCTCTGGGGTTACTGTACGATGAACCTAATGTCACTGATCAAGCTGAAAAAACCTTGTTGGCATTAAATCAGGGCTTGAGGACGCTGAGTTGTACTGTCAGAAATTCCGAAAGTGGGCAGTTCTGACCAAATGGAATGATGATGCTTTGGCAGCCCTTTTTCGGAAGGGTCTGTCAGAGAATGTAAAAGATGTTATGGTGGGTTTCCCTGCTTCCTCTGGTCTCAATGATTCTATGTCATTGGCGATTCAAATTGACAGAAGTTTGTGTGAGCATAGAGGTATGCGTGGAATAGTGTTGCCTTGTGAACCAGCTTCTGAAACCATGCAGTGTGATAGAGTGGCTTCTGAGGCACAGCGTCATGAGTTTCGAAAACGCAATGGGTTATGTTTCTACTGTGGTGATGCCTCCATGCTATTTCAGTCTGCCCTAAGCGGGGAAGACGTTTTGCACGCTCAGTTGTCTTGGGTAGTGTTCAGACTAAATTTCTGTTGACTGTTACCCTGATTTGCTCCCTGTGCACATTTTCTGCTCAGGCTTTTGTTGATTCGGGAGCAGCTATTAACCTGATGGATTTTGATTTTGCTAAACGTTGTGGGTTTCCCTTGATACACCTACGGAAGTCTATTCCCCTACTGAGGATTGATCCTACCCCTTTGGCTGAGAATAAACCCCAGTTTTCTACTAAGGTGATAATGAGGGTTGAACCTGATCATCAGGAGAGTTGCAAATTTTTGGTGCTGTATAATCTGCATGACATTATTGTACTAGGTTTCCCTTGGTTGCAGTCTCATAATCCTGTTTTGGATTGGAAATCTGTGTCTGTAACCAGTTGGGGCTGCCAATGTGTTAATGCCAACACTCCTGTTTTTTCTGCCTCTCCCCAGGCTCAAGATGTGCCTGACTTTTTGACTGATTTTTCTGATGTGTTTAGCGAAAGTAAATCTGCATCCTTGCCCCCCCATAGGAGCTATGATTGCGCTATTGAATTAGTGCCTGGTAGTAAATTCCCTAAAGGTCGCCTTTTTAACTTGTCTGTACCTGAACATGACGCTATGCGGTCTTATATCAAGGAGTCATTGGAGAAGGGTCATATCAGACCATCCTCTTCACCCTGGGGTGCTGTTTTTTTCTTTGTGGCCAAAAAGGATGGTTCATTAAGGCCGTGTATTGATTATCGTCTCTTGAACAATATCACTGTGAAATATCAATATCCGTTACCCTTGATTTCTGTTTTCCAGGGTGAAAAGTGCTACTTGGTTTACCAAGCTTGACCTCAGGGGGGCGTATAACCTTATTCGCAGTAAGCACGGGGATGAATGGAAGACGGCGTTTAATACCCCAGAGGGGCATTTTGAGTACCTAGTGATGCCCTTTGGGCTCACTAATGCTCCTTCCGTCTTCCAGTCCTTCATGAATGACATTTTCAGGGATTTTGTGGATAAATTTCTCATTGTTTATTTGGATGATATCTTGATTTTTTCCAATGACTGGGACTCTCATGTGAAACATGTTCGGACTGTGTTCCAGATTTTGAGAGAGAATGCTCTGTATGTGAAGGGATCAAAGTGTCTTTTTGGCGTACAGAGGATCTCATTTCTGGGATTCATTTTGTCTCCATCTGTTAGTGAAATGGACCTGGTCAAGGTTCAGGCCATCTGTGATTGGGTCCAACCTACTTCATTAAAGGCTCTTCAGAGATTCTTGGGTTTTGCCAATTTTTATCGTAAATTTATTGGTAATTTCTCTGTTATTGTTAAACCATTGACTGATTTGACCAAAAAGGGTTCTGATGTGGTGAATTGGCCTCCTGACTGAGGCAGTCTCTGCGTTTCAGGAACTTAAACAGAGATTCACTTCTGCTCCTGTTCTACGGCAGCCTGATGTTTCTCTGCCATTTCAGGTGGAGTTTGATGCCTCTGAAATTGGGGCAGGTGCCGTTTTGTCCCAAAGAGATCCTGAGACCTCTAAAAGTAACCCTTGTGCTTTTTTCTCTCGAAAATTTTCTTCAACTGAACGTAATTATGACGTGGTTAATCGGGAGTTATTGGCCATGAAGTGGGCTTTTGAAGAGTGGAGACATTGGCTGGAGGGAGCCAAACATCAGGTGGTGGTCCTCACGGACCATAAGAATCTGGTTTATCTGGAATCAGCCAAGCGACTTAATCCTAGACAGGCCAGGTGGGCCTTGTTTTTCACACGTTTTAATTTTGTGGTTTCCTTTCTTCCTGGCACTAAGAATGTTAAGGCGGATGCCCTCTTGAGGAGTTTCCTTGCGGACTCTCCTGAGTTATCTGATCCTGCTGTTATTTTGAAAGAGGGTGTAGTTCTTTCCGCCATCTCGCCCAATTTGAGACTGGCTCTGGAGGGGTGTCAGGAGGATAAACCCGAGCGCTGCCCTGTTGGGAAATTGTTTGTCCCAGACCAGTGGAAGAAGAGTGTGATGTCTGAGATTCATTGTTCCGCGTTGGCCGGTCATCCCGGAATTTTTGGTACCAGAGACTTGGTGAGTCGGTCCTTTTGGTGGCCTACTTTGTCTCGTGACGTCAGGGAGTTTGTGCAGTCCTGTGGGACTTGCTCTCGCTCTAAGCCTTGCTCTCGCTCTAGTGGTTTGTTGATGCCATTGCCTGTGCCCAAGAGACCATGGACCCATATCTCTATGGATTTTATTTCCGACCTCCCTGTTTCTCAGAGAATGACCATTATCTGGGTGATTTGTGATAGGTTTTCCAAGATGACACATCTTGTGCCATTACCTAAGTTGCCTTCCTCCTCTGAATTGGTGCCTTTGTTCCTTCAGCACGTGGCTCGGTTACACGGCATTCCTGAGAACATTGTGTCTGACAGAGGAGTCCAGTTTGTTTCCAGATTTTGGAGGACTTTTTGTTCTAAACTTGGTGTTCAATTGTCTTTCTCCTCTGCTTTTCATCCTCAGACCAATGGACAAACTGAGAGAACAAACCAGACATTGGAGACTTATCTGAGATGCTTTGTGTTTGCTGATAAAGATGACTGGGTCTCTTTTTTGCCTTTGGCTGAGTTTGCTCTTAATAATAGGGCAAGCTCTGCCACTTTGATGTCTCCATTTTTCTGCAATTTTGGGTTTCACCCTCGATTTTCTTCGGGACAGATGGAGGCTTCTGTCTGTCCGGGTGTTGACTCTGTTGTGGAGCGTATGCAGCAGATTTGGGACCAGGTAGTGGAGAGGTTGTCCCTCTCTCAGGAGAAGGCCCAGCGGTTTGCCAACCGGCATAGGACTGATGGTCCTCGGTTTAAAGTGGGGGACTTGGTCTGGTTGTCCTCAAGAAATATCCCTATGAGAGTTGCATCTCCTAAGTTTAAGCCTAGGTTCATTGGACCTTATAAGATCATGGAGATTCTTAATCCTGTTTCCTTTCGTTTACTTCTTCCAGGGACATTTAAGATCCATAAGGTGTTCCACAAGTCCTTATTGAAGAGGTTTGTCGAGCCAGTGGTTCCTATGGCTGCGCCCCCTGACCCTGTTTTGGTTGAGGGCAATCTGGAGTATGTAGTTGAGAAAATATTGAATTCTCGTTTTTCTAGACGGAAACTCCAGTATTTGGTTAAGTGGAGAGGTTATGGTCAGGAGGACAATTCTTGGGTGTTTGCTTCGGACATCCATGCTAGGAGACTGATCCGTGCGTATCACAGAGCTCATCCTGACCGACCTGGTTGCACAAATGAGGGTTCGGTGACCCCTCCTCAAGGGGGGGATACTGTTATGAATGTTTTAGAAATGAATTCTGAGCAGAAGCTCCCTCTGGTGGTTACAAACAGTACTGAACCATTCAATGAGGATTGGCAATCAGGAATTACAGACTGGCTGGATATAAGGGAGGTTTCCCCCATCATGGTTGCCGGTGATCAATTGTTCTTGTCTCAACATTGTTTCCTGGTTCACTTGGAAGCTTGCTGAGTCTTGCCTCTTCTCCTGCTCTCAGATAAGATATTTTCTGTTTTTTGTTTTTGTGCTTGCCATTTGCATTTTTCTCTGCATTTCTGTGAGGTTGGCCAGGTTCCCCTCCCCGGGGGGCTTGGGCTCCTCTCGGTTCCTCTGGAGCCACTGTTGTTTGTTCATTTGCCTTTTCCAGTTTTTTCTGTGGCTGCGGCTTAGTTTTGTTACACCAGAGAACTAATTTAGGTGGTAGAGGTCGTGTGATCTCAGGTGTTTTTGCAATTAGTAGCGTTGGCTTTTTTTTAGGTTTTTTTTGGAATTGCAGTAAGTATCCTTCCTATCCTTTTCTGTCTAGGCAGATTGGGCCCCAGCGTTTGCTCATACTATTTTCTGTCTGTGTCTGTATTTCCTCTTGTCTAACCGCCATTACATGTTTGGGGGCTTCCTATGTTCTTTGGGGATCTGCACCGGGGCAGATAGCTTTCCTCTTTCTTTCTTTAGGTGTAGTTAGCCTCTCAGGCTGTGACGAGGCGTCTAGGACCAACGTAGGAACGCTCCACGGCTGCCTTTAGTTGTGGTGGTTAGTCAGGGTACTGCAATCCAGTAGATTCCAACCTCTCTGGTGTATTGCCGTTTTTGCCTGCTCTCTTCAGCTACCAAAACATAACAGTATCACCGGCCAAAACTGAAAATTATATGGTACTCACAGAAGGGAAAAATAGTGTGGAAAGAAAAAAGTTGTCAGAGTTGTCAGAGTTTTTTTTTTTTCCTGCATTTTTTTTCCCTCTTTTTCTCTGGGTGCTGAGGAGGATTTTTTTTTCTCTCAATGGAGTTTGCACAGTTGTCTGGCTGTGTGGATCAGCTTGCCACTGAAGTTCTGAGTATTGCTACCTATCTTGCAGGGTTGCCGGTTGTGGAACCTAGGATCCCATGCCAGATTTGTTTTGGGGGGATCGAGCTAAATTTCTGAATTTCAAAAATAACTGTAAGTTGTTTTTTGCCTTAAAACCTAAGTCCTCAGGGAATGCAGCACAGCAGGTTCAAATTGTCATCTCTCTCCTGCGCGGCGATCCTCAGGATTGGGCTTTTTCCCTGACACCTGGGGACCCTGTTTTGAGTAATGTTGATGCATTTTTTATGGCTCTGGGGTTACTGTACGATGAACCTAATGTCACTGATCAAGCTGAAAAAACCTTGTTGGCATTAAATCAGGGGCTTGAGGATGCTGAGTTGTACTGTCAGAAATTCCGAAAGTGGGCAGTTCTGACCAAATGGAATGATGATGCTTTGGCAGCCCTTTTTCGGAAGGGTCTGTCAGAGAATGTAAAAGATGTTATGGTGGGTTTCCCTGCTTCCTCTGGTCTCAATGATTCTATGTCATTGGCGATTCCAATTGACAGACGTTTGTGTGAGCGTAGAAGTATGCGTGGAATAGTGTTGCCTTGTGAACCAGCTTCTGAAACCATGCAGTGTGATAGAGTGGCTTTTGAGGCACAGCGTCATGAGTTTCGAAAACGCAATGGGTTATGTTTCTACTGTGGTGATGCCTCTCATGCTATTTCAGTCTGCCCTAAGCGGGGAAGACCTTTTGCACGCTCAGTTGTCTTGGGTAGTGTTCAGACTAAATTTCTGTTGACTGTTACCCTGATTTGCTCCCTGTGCACATTTTCTGCTCAGGCTTTTGTTGATTCAGGAGCAGCTATTAACCTGATGGATTTTGATTTTGCTAAACGTTGTGGGTTTCCCTTATTACCCCTACGGAAGTCGATTCCCCTACTGGGGATTGATTCTACCCCTTTGGCTGAGAATAAACCCCAGTTCTCTACTCAGGTGATAATGAGGGTTGAACCTGATCATCAGGAGAGTTGCAAATTTTTGGTGCTGTATAATCTGCATGACATTATTGTACTAGGTTTCCCTTGGTTGCAGTCTCATAATCCTGTTTTGGATTGGAAATCTGTGTCTGTAACCAGTTGGGGCTGCCAATGTGTTAATGCCAACACTCCTGTTTTTTCTGCCTCTCCCCAGGCTCAAGATGTGCCTGACTTTTTGACTGATTTTTCTGATGTGTTTAGCGAAAGTAAATCTGCATCCTTGCCCCCCCATAGGAGCTATGACTGCGCTATTGAATTAGTGCCTGGTAGTAAATTCCCTAAAGGTCGCCTTTTTAACTTGTCTGTACCTGAACATGACGCTATGCGGTCTTATATCAAGGAGTCATTGGAGAAGGGTCATATCAGATCATCCTCTTCACCCTTGGGTGCTGTTTTTTTCTTTGTGGCCAAAAAGGATGGTTCATTAAGGCCGTGTATTGATTATCGTCTCTTGAACAATATCACTGTGAAATATCAATATCCGTTACCCTTGATTTCTGTTTTCCAGGGTGAAAAGTGCTACTTGGTTTACCAAGCTTGACCTCAGGGGGGCGTATAACCTTATTCGCATTAAGCACGGGGATGAATGGAAGACGGCGTTTAATACCCCAGAGGGGCATTTTGAGTACCTAGTGATGCCCTTTGGGCTCACTAATGCTCCTTCCGTCTTCCAGTCCTTCATGAATGACATTTTCAGGGATTTTGTGGATAAATTTCTGATTGTTTATTTGGATGATATCTTGATTTTTTCCAATGACTGGGACTCTCATGTGAAACATGTTCGAACTGTATTCCAGATTTTGAGAGAGAATGCTCTGTATGTGAAGGGATCAAAGTGTCTTTTTGGCGTACAGAGGATCTCATTTCTGGGATTCATTTTGTCTCCATCTGTTATTGAAATGGACCCGGTCAAGGTTCAGGCCATCTGTGATTGGGTCCAACCTACTTCATTAAAGGCTCTTCAGAGATTCTTGGGTTTTGCCAATTTTTATCGTAAATTTATTGGTAATTTCTCTGTTATTGTTAAACCATTGACTGATTTGACCAAAAAGGGTTCTGATGTGGTGAATTGGCCTCCTGACTGAGGCAGTCTCTGCGTTTCAGGAACTTAAACAGAGATTCACTTCTGCTCCTGTTCTACGGCAGCCTGATGTTTCTCTGCCATTTCAGGTGGAGGTTGATGCCTCTGAAATTGGGGCAGGTGCCGTTTTGTCCCAAAGAGATCCTGAGACCTCTAAAAGTAACCCTTGTGCTTTTTTCTCTCGAAAATTTTCTTCAACTGAACGTAATTATGACGTGGTTAATCGGGAGTTATTGGCCATGAAGTGGGCTTTTGAAGAGTGGAGACATTGGCTGGAGGGAGCCAAACATCAGGTGGTGGTCCTCACGGACCATAAGAATCTGGTTTATCTGGAATCAGCCAAGCGACTTAATCCTAGACAGGCCAGGTGGGCCTTGTTTTTCACACGTTTTAATTTTGTGGTTTCCTTTCTTCCTGGCACTAAGAATGTTAAGGCGGATGCCCTCTTGAGGAGTTTCCTTGCGGACTCTCCTGAGTTATCTGATCCTGCTGTTATTTTGAAAGAGGGTGTAGTTCTTTCCGCCATCTCGCCCAATTTGAGACTGGCTCTGGAGGGGTGTCAGGAGGATAAACCCGAGCGCTGCCCTGTTGGGAAATTGTTTGTCCCAGACCAGTGGAAGAAGAGTGTGATGTCTGAGATTCATTGTTCCGCGTTGGCCGGTCATCCCGGAATTTTTGGTACCAGAGACTTGGTGAGTCGGTCCTTTTGGTGGCCTACTTTGTCTCGTGACGTCAGGGAGTTTGTGCAGTCCTGTGGGACTTGCTCTCGCTCTAAGCCTTGCTCTCGCTCTAGTGGTTTGTTGATGCCATTGCCTGTGCCCAAGAGACCATGGACCCATATCTCTATGGATTTTATTTCCGACCTCCCTGTTTCTCAGAGAATGACCATTATCTGGGTGATTTGTGATAGGTTTTCCAAGATGACACATCTTGTGCCATTACCTAAGTTGCCTTCCTCCTCCGAATTGGTGCCTTTGTTCCTTCAGCACGTGGCTCGGTTACACGGCATTCCTGAGAACATTGTGTCTGACAGAGGAGTCCAGTTTGTTTCCAGATTTTGGAGGACTTTTTGTTCTAAACTTGGTGTTCAATTGTCTTTCTCCTCTGCTTTTCATCCTCAGACCAATGGACAAACTGAGAGAACAAACCAGACATTGGAGACTTATCTGAGATGCTTTGTGTTTGCTGATAAAGATGACTGGGTCTCTTTTTTGCCTTTGGCTGAGTTTGCTCTTAATAATAGGGCAAGCTCTGCCACTTTGATGTCTCCATTTTTCTGCAATTTTGGGTTTCACCCTCGATTTTCTTCGGGACAGATGGAGGCTTCTGTCTGTCCGGGTGTTGACTCTGTTGTGGAGCGTATGCAGCAGATTTGGGACCAGGTAGTGGAGAGGTTGTCCCTCTCTCAGGAGAAGGCCCAGCGGTTTGCCAACCGGCATAGGACTGATGGTCCTCGGTTTAAAGTGGGGGACTTGGTCTGGTTGTCCTCAAGAAATATCCCTATGAGAGTTGCATCTCCTAAGTTTAAGCCTAGGTTCATTGGACCTTATAAGATCATGGAGATTCTTAATCCTGTTTCCTTTCGTTTACTTCTTCCAGGGACATTTAAGATCCATAAGGTGTTCCACAAGTCCTTATTGAAGAGGTTTGTCGAGCCAGTGGTTCCTATGGCTGCGCCCCTGACCCTGTTTTGGTTGAGGGCAATCTGGAGTATGTAGTTGAGAAAATATTGAATTCTCGTTTTTCTAGACGGAAACTCCAGTATTTGGTTAAGTGGAGAGGTTATGGTCAGGAGGACAATTCTTGGGTGTTTGCTTCGGACATCCATGCTAGGAGACTGATCCGTGCGTATCACAGAGCTCATCCTGACCGACCTGGTTGCACAAATGAGGGTTCGGTGACCCCTCCTCAAGGGGGGGATACTGTTATGAATGTTTTAGAAATGAATTCTGAGCAGAAGCTCCCTCTGGTGGTTACAAACAGTACTGAACCATTCAATGAGGATTGGCAATCAGGAATTACAGACTGGCTGGATATAAGGGAGGTTTCCCCCATCATGGTTGCCGGTGATCAATTGTTCTTGTCTCAACATTGTTTCCTGGTTCACTTGGAAGCTTGCTGAGTCTTGCCTCTTCTCCTGCTCTCAGATAAGATATTTTCTGTTTTTTGTTTTTGTGCTTGCCATTTGCATTTTTCTCTGCATTTCTGTGAGGTTGGCCAGGTTCCCCTCCCGGGGGGCTTGGGCTCCTCTCGGTTCCTCTGGAGCCACTGTTGTTTGTTCATTTGCCTTTTCCAGTTTTTTCTGTGGCTGCGGCTTAGTTTTGTTACACCAGAGAACTAATTTAGGTGGTAGAGGTCGTGTGATCTCAGGTGTTTTTGCAATTAGTAGCGTTGGCTTTTTTTTAGGTTTTTTTTGGAATTGCAGTAAGTATCCTTCCTATCCTTTTCTGTCTAGGCAGATTGGGCCCCAGCGTTTGCTCATACTATTTTCTGTCTGTGTCTGTATTTCCTCTTGTCTAACCGCCATTACATGTTTGGGGGCTTCCTATGTTCTTTGGGGATCTGCACCGGGGCAGATAGCTTTCCTCTTTCTTTCTTAGGTGTAGTTAGCATCTCAGGCTGTGACGAGGCGTCTAGGACCAACGTAGGAACGCTCCACGGCTGCCTTTAGTTGTGGTGGTTAGTCAGGGTACTGCAATCCAGTAGATTCCAACCTCTCTGGTGTATTGCCGTTTTTGCCTGCTCTCTCAGCTACCAAAACATAACAGTATCACCGGCCAAAACTGAAAATTATATGGTACTCACAGAAGGGAAAAATAGTGTGGAAAGAAAAAAGTTGTCAGAGTTGTCAGAGTTTTTTTTTTTTCCTGCATTTTTTTTCCCTCTTTTTCTCTGGGTGCTGAGGAGGATTTTTTTTCTCTCAATGGAGTTTGCACAGTTGTCTGGCTGTGTGGATCAGCTTGCCACTGAAGTTCTGAGTATTGCTACCTATCTTGCAGGGTTGCCGGTTGTGGAACCTAGGATCCCCATGCCAGATTTGTTTTGGGGGGATCGAGCTAAATTTCTGAATTTCAAAAATAACTGTAAGTTGTTTTTTGCCTTAAAACCTAAGTCCTCAGGGAACGCAGCACAGCAGGTTCAAATTGTCATCTCTCTCCTGCGCGGCGATCCTCAGGATTGGGCTTTTTCCCTGACACCTGGGGACCCTGTTTTGAGTAATGTTGATGCATTTTTTATGGCTCTGGGGTTACTGTACGATGAACCTAATGTCACTGATCAAGCTGAAAAAACCTTGTTGGCATTAAATCAGGGGCTTGAGGACGCTGAGTTGTACTGTCAGAAATTCCGAAAGTGGGCAGTTCTGACCAAATGGAATGATGATGCTTTGGCAGCCCTTTTTCGGAAGGGTCTGTCAGAGAATGTAAAAGATGTTATGGTGGGTTTCCCTGCTTCCTCTGGTCTCAATGATTCTATGTCATTGGCGATTCCAATTGACAGACGTTTGTGTGAGCGTAGAAGTATGCGTGGAATAGTGTTGCCTTGTGAACCAGCTTCTGAAACCATGCAGTGTGATAGAGTGGCTTTTGAGGCACAGCGTCATGAGTTTCGAAAACGCAATGGGTTATGTTTCTACTGTGGTGATGCCTCTCATGCTATTTCAGTCTGCCCTAAGCGGGGAAGACTTTTGCACGCTCAGTTGTCTTGGGTAGTGTTCAGACTAAATTTCTGTTGACTGTTACCCTGATTTGCTCCCTGTCCACATTTTCTGCTCAGGCTTTTGTTGATTCGGGAGCAGCTATTAACCTGATGGATTTTGATTTTGCTAAACGTTGTGGGTTTCCCTTATTACCCCTACGGAAGTCGATTCCCCTACTGGGGATTGATTCTACCCCTTTGGCTGAGAATAAACCCCAGTTCTCTACTCAGGTGATAATGAGGGTTGAACCTGATCATCAGGAGAGTTGCAAATTTTTGGTGCTGTATAATCTGCATGACATTATTGTACTAGGTTTCCCTTGGTTGCAGTCTCATAATCCTGTTTTGGATTGGAAATCTGTGTCTGTAACCAGTTGGGGCTGCCAATGTGTTAATGCCAACACTCCTGTTTTTTCTGCCTCTCCCCAGGCTCAAGATGTGCCTGACTTTTTGACTGATTTTTCTGATGTGTTTAGCGAAAGTAAATCTGCATCCTTGCCCCCCATAGGAGCTATGACTGCGCTATTGAATTAGTGCCTGGTAGTAAATTCCCTAAAGGTCGCCTTTTTAACTTGTCTGTACCTGAACATGACGCTATGCGGTCTTATATCAAGGAGTCATTGGAGAAGGGTCATATCAGATCATCCTCTTCACCCTTGGGTGCTGTTTTTTTCTTTGTGGCCAAAAAGGATGGTTCATTAAGGCCGTGTATTGATTATCGTCTCTTGAACAATATCACTGTGAAATATCAATATCCGTTACCCTTGATTTCTGTTTTCCAGGGTGAAAAGTGCTACTTGGTTTACCAAGCTTGACCTCAGGGGGGCGTATAACCTTATTCGCATTAAGCACGGGGATGAATGGAAGACGGCGTTTAATACCCCAGAGGGGCATTTTGAGTACCTAGTGATGCCCTTTGGGCTCACTAATGCTCCTTCCGTCTTCCAGTCCTTCATGAATGACATTTTCAGGGATTTTGTGGATAAATTTCTGATTGTTTATTTGGATGATATCTTGATTTTTTCCAATGACTGGGACTCTCATGTGAAACATGTTCGAACTGTATTCCAGATTTTGAGAGAGAATGCTCTGTATGTGAAGGGATCAAAGTGTCTTTTTGGCGTACAGAGGATCTCATTTCTGGGATTCATTTTGTCTCCATCTGTTATTGAAATGGACCCGGTCAAGGTTCAGGCCATCTGTGATTGGGTCCAACCTACTTCATTAAAGGCTCTTCAGAGATTCTTGGGTTTTGCCAATTTTTATCGTAAATTTATTGGTAATTTCTCTGTTATTGTTAAACCATTGACTGATTTGACCAAAAAGGGTTCTGATGTGGTGAATTGGCCTCCTCAGGCAGTCTCTGCGTTTCAGGAACTTAAACAGAGATTCACTTCTGCTCCTGTTCTACGGCAGCCTGATGTTTCTCTGCCATTTCAGGTGGAGGTTGATGCCTCTAAAATTGGGGCAGGTGCCGTTTTGTCCCAAAGAGATCCTGAGACCTCTAAAAGTAACCCTTGTGCTTTTTTCTCTCGAAATTTTTCTCCAACTGAACGTAATTATGACGTGGGTAATCGGGAGTTATTGGCCATGAAGTTGGCTTTTGAATAGTGGAGACATTGGCTGGAGGGAGCCAAACATCAGGTGGTGGTCCTCACGGACCATAAGAATCTGGTTTATCTGGAATCAGCCAAGCGACTTAATCCTAGACAGGCCAGGTGGGCCTTGTTTTTCACACGTTTTAATTTTGTTGTTTCCTTTCTTCCTGGCACTAAGAATGTTAAGGCGGATGCCCTCTCGAGGAGTTTCCTTGCGGACTCTCCTGAGTTATCTGATCCTGCTGTTATTTTGAAAGAGGGTGTAGTTCTTTCCACCATATCGCCCAATTTGAGACTGGCTCTGGAGGGGTGTCAGGAGGATAAACCCGAGCGCTGCCCTGTTGGGAAATTGTTTGTCCCAGACCAGTGGAAGAAGAGTGTGATGTCTGAGATTCATTGTTCCGCGTTGGCCGGTCATCCCGGAATTTTTGGTACCAGAGACTTGGTGAGTCGGTCCTTTTGGTGGCCTACTTTGTCTTATGACGTCAGGGAGTTTGTGCAGTCCTGTGGGACTTGCTCTCGCTCTAAGCCTTGCTCTCGCTCTAGTGGTTTGTTGATGCCATTGCCTGTGCCCAAGAGACCATGGACCCATATCTCTATGGATTTTATTTCCGACCTCCCTGTTTCTCAGAGAATGACCGTTATCTGGGTGATTTGTGATAGGTTTTCCAAGATGATACATCTTGTGCCATTACCTAAGTTGCCTTCCTCCTCCGAATTGGTGCCTTTGTTCCTTCAGCACGTGGTTCGGTTACACGGCATTCCTGAGAACATTGTGTCTGACAGAGGAGTCCAGTTTGTTTCCAGATTTTGGAGGACTTTTTGTTCTAAACTTGGTGTTCAATTGTCTTTCTCCTCTGCTTTTCATCCTCAGACCAATGGACAAACTGAGAGAACAAACCAGACATTGGAGACTTATCTGAGATGCTTTGTGTCTGCTGATCAAGATGACAGGGTCTCTTTTTTGCCTTTGGCTGAGTTTGCTCTTAATAATAGGGCAAGCTCTGCCACTTTGATGTCTCCATTTTTCTGCAATTTTGGGTTTCACCCTCGATTTTCTTCGGGACAGACGGAGGCTTCTGTCTGTCCGGGTGTTGACTCTGTTGTGGAGCGTATGCAGCAGATTTGGGACCAGGTAGTGGAGAGGTTGTCCCGCTCTCAGGAGAAGGCCCAGCGGTTTGCCAACCGGCATAGGACTGATGGTCCTCGGTTTAAACTGGGGGACTTGGTCTGGTTGTCCTCAAGAAATATCCCTATGAGAGTTGCATCTACTAATTTAAGCCTAGGTTCATTGGACCTTATAAGATCATGGAGATTCTTAATCCTGTTTCCTTTCGTTTATTTCTTCCGGGGACATTTAAGATCCATAAGGTGTTCCACAAGTCCTTATTGAAGAGGTTTGTCGAGCCAGTGGTTCCTATGGCTGCGCCCCCTGACCCTGTTTTGGTTGAGGGCAATCTGGAGTATGTAGTTGAGAAAATATTGGATTCTCGTTTTTCTAGACGGAAACTCTAGTATTTGGTTATGTGGAGAGGTTATGGTCAGGAGGACAATTCTTGGGTGTTTGCTTTGGACATCCATGCTAGGAGACTGATCCGTGCGTATCACAGAGCTCATCCTGACCGACCTGGTTGCACAAATGAGGGTTCGGTGACCCCTCCTCAAGAGGGGGTGCTGTTATGAATGTTTTAGAAATGAATTCTGAGCAGAAGCTCCCTCTGGTGGTTACAAACAGTACTGAACCATTCAATGAGGATTGGCAATCAGGAATTACAGACTGGCTGGATATAAGGGAGGTTTCCCCCATCATGGTTGCCGGTGATCAATTGTTCTTGTCTCAACATTGTTTCCTGGTTCACTTGGAAGCTTGCTGAGTCTTGCCTCTTCTCCTACTCTCAGATAAGATATTTTCTGTTTTTTGTTTTTGTGCTTGCCATTTGCATTTTTCTCTGCATTTCTGTGAGGTTGGCCAGGTTCCCCTCCCCGGGGGGCTTGGGCTCCTCTCGGTTCCTCTGGAGCCACTGTTGTTTGTTCATTTGCCTTTTCCAGTTTTTTCTGTGGCTGCGGCTTAGTTTTGTTACACCAGAGAACTAATTTAGGTGGTAGAGGTCGTGTGATCTCAGGTGTTTTTGCAATTAGTAGTGTTGGCTTTTTTTAGGTTTTTTTTGGAATTGCAGTAAGTATCCTTCCTATCCTTTTCTGTCTAGGCAGATTGGGCCCCAGCGTTTGCTCATACTATTTTCTGTGTCTGTATTTCCTCTTGTCTAACCGCCATTACATGTTTGGGGGCTTCCTATGTTCTTTGGGGATCTGCACCGGGGCAGATAGCTTTCCTCTTTCTATCTTTAGGTGTAGTTAGCCTCTCAGGCTGTGACGAGGCGTCTAGGACCAACGTAGGAACGCTCCACGGCTGCCTTTAGTTGTGGTGGTTAGTCAGGGTACTGCAATCCAGTAGATTCCAACCTCTCTGGTGTATTGCCGTTTTTGCCTGCTCTACTCAGCTACCAAAACATAACAGTATCACCGGCCAAAACTGAAAATTATATGGTACTCACAGAAGGGAAAAATAGTGTGGAAAGAAAAAAGTTGTCAGAGTTGTCAGAGTTTGTTTTTTTCCTGCATTTATTTCCCTCTTTTTCTCTGGGTGCTGAGGAGGATTTTTTTTTCTCTCAATGGAGTTTGCACAGTTGTCTGGCCGTGTGGATCAGCTTGCCACTGAAGTTCGGAGTATTGCTACCTATCTTGCAGGGTTGCCGGTTGTGGAACCTAGGATCCCCATGCCAGATTTGTTTTGGGGGGATCGAGCTAAATTTCTGAATTTCAAAAATAACTGTAAGTTGTTTTTTGCCTTAAAACCTAAGTCCTCAGGGAACGCAGCACAGCAGGTTCAAATTGTCATCTCTCTCCTGCGCGGCGATCCTCAGGATTGGGCTTTTTCCCTGACACCTGGGGACCCTGTTTTGAGTAATGTTGATGCATTTTTTATGGCTCTGGGGTTACTGTACGATGAACCTAATGTCACTGATCAAGCTGAAAAAACCTTGTTGGCATTAAATCAGGGGCTTGAGGACGCTGAGTTGTACTGTCAGAAATTCCGAAAGTGGGCAGTTCTGACCAAATGGAATGATGATGCTTTGGCAGCCCTTTTTCGGAAGGGTCTGTCAGAGAATGTAAAAGATGTTATGGTGGGTTTCCCTGCTTCCTCTGGTCTCAATGATTCTATGTCATTGGCGATTCAAATTGACAGACGTTTGTGTGAGCATAGAGGTATGCGTGGAATAGTGTTGCCTTGTGAACCAGCTTCTGAAACCATGCAGTATGATAGAGTGGCTTCTGAGGCACAGCATCATGAGTTTCGAAAACGCAATGGGTTATGTTTCTACTGTGGTGATGCCTCTCATGCTATTTCAGTCTGCCCTAAGCGGGGAAGACGTTTTGCACGCTCAGTTGTCTTGGGTAGTGTTCAGACTAAATTTCTGTTGACTGTTACCCTGATTTGCTCCCTGTCCACATTTTCTGCTCAGGCTTTTGTTGATTCGGGAGCAGCTATTAACCTGATGGATTTTGATTTTGCTAAACGTTGTGGGTTTCCCTTGATACACCTACGGAAGTCTATTCCCCTACTGGGGATTGATTCTACCCCTTTGGCTGAGAATAAACCCCAGTTCTCTACTCAGGTGATAATGAGGGTTGAACCTGATCATCAGGAGAGTTGCAAATTTTTGGTGCTGTATAATCTGCATGACATTATTGTACTAGGTTTCCCTTGGTTGCAGTCTCATAATCCTGTTTTGGATTGGAAATCTGTGTCTGTAACCAGTTGGGGCTGCCAATGTGTTAATGCCAACACTCCTGTTTTTTCTGCCTCTCCCCAGGCTCAAGATGTGCCTGACTTTTTGACTGATTTTTCTGATGTGTTTAGCGAAAGTAAATCTGCATCCTTGCCCCCCCATAGGAGCTATGATTGCGCTATTGAATTAGTGCCTGGTAGTAAATTCCCTAAAGGTCGCCTTTTTAACTTGTCTGTACCTGAACATGACGCTATGCGGTCTTATATCAAGGAGTCATTGGAGAAGGGTCATATCAGACCATCCTCTTCACCCTGGGGTGCTGGTTTTTTCTTTGTGGCCAAAAAGGATGGTTCATTAAGGCCGTGTATTGATTATCGTCTCTTGAACAATATCACTGTGAAATATCAATATCCGTTACCCTTGATTTCTGTTTTCCAGGGTGAAAAGTGCTACTTGGTTTACCAAGCTTGACCTCAGGGGGGCGTATAACCTTATTCGCAGTAAGCACGGGGATGAATGGAAGACGGCGTTTAATACCCCAGAGGGGCATTTTGAGTACCTAGTGATGCCCTTTGGGCTCACTAATGCTCCTTCCGTCTTCCAGTCCTTCATGAATGACATTTTCAGGGATTTTGTGGATAAATTTCTGAATGTTTATTTGGATGATATCTTGATTTTTTCCAATGACTGGGACTCTCATGTGAAACATGTTCAGACTGTGTTCCAGATTTTGAGAGAGAATGCTCTGTATGTGAAGGGATCAAAGTGTCTTTTTGGCGTACAGAGGATCTCATTTCTGGGATTCATTTTGTCTCCATCTGTTATTGAAATGGACCCGGTCAAGGTTCAGGCCATCTGTGATTGGGTCCAACCTACTTCATTAAAGGCTCTTCAGAGATTCTTGGGTTTTGCCAATTTTTATCGTAAATTTATTGGTAATTTCTCTGTTATTGTTAAACCATTGACTGATTTGACCAAAAAGGGTTCTGATGTGGTGAATTGGCCTCCTCAGGCAGTCTCTGCGTTTCAGGAACTTAAACAGAGATTCACTTCTGCTCCTGTTCTACGGCAGCCTGATGTTTCTCTGCCATTTCAGGTGGAGGTTGATGCCTCTGAAATTGGGGCAGGTGCCGTTTTGTCCCAAAGAGATCCTGAGACCTCTAAAAGTAACCCTTGTGCTTTTTTCTCTCGAAAATTTTCTCCAACTGAACGTAATTATGACGTGGTTAATCGGGAGTTATTGGCCATGAAGTGGGCTTTTGAAGAGTGGAGACATTGGCTGGAGGGAGCCAAACATCAGGTGGTGGTCCTCACGGACCATAAGAATCTGGTTTATCTGGAATCAGCCAAGCGACTTAATCCTAGACAGGCCAGGTGGGCCTTGTTTTTCACACGTTTTAATTTTGTGGTTTCCTTTCTTCCTGGCACTAAGAATGTTAAGGCGGATGCCCTCTCGAGGAGTTTCCTTGCGGACTCTCCTGAGTTATCTGATCCTGCTGTTATTTTGAAAGAGGGTGTAGTTCTTTCCGCCATCTCGCCCAATTTGAGACTGGCTCTGGAGGGGTGTCAGGAGGATAAACCCGAGCGCTGCCCTGTTGGGAAATTGTTTGTCCCAGACCAGTGGAAGAAGAGTGTGATGTCTGAGATTCATTGTTCCGCGTTGGCCGGTCATCCCGGAATTTTTGGTACCAGAGACTTGGTGAGTCGGTCCTTTTGGTGGCCTACTTTGTTTCGTGACGTCAGGGAGTTTGTGCAGTCCTGTGGGACTTGCTCTCGCTCTAAGCCTTGCTCTCGCTCTAGTGGTTTGTTGATGCCATTGCCTGTGCCCAAGAGACCATGGACCCATATCTCTATGGATTTTATTTCCGACCTCCCTGTTTCTCAGAGAATGACCGCTATCTGGGTGATTTGTGATAGGTTTTCCAAGATGATACATCTTGTGCCATTACCTAAGTTGCCTTCCTCCTCCGAATTGGTGCCTTTGTTCCTTCAGCACGTGGTTCGGTTACACGGCATTCCTGAGAACATTGTGTCTGACAGAGGAGTCCAGTTTGTTTCCAGATTTTGGAGGACTTTTTGTTCTAAACTTGGTGTTCAATTGTCTTTCTCCTCTGCTTTTCATCCTCAGACCAATGGACAAACTGAGAGAACAAACCAGACATTGGAAACTTATCTGAGATGCTTTGTGTCTGCTGATCAAGAAGACTGGGTCTCTTTTTTGCCTTTGGCTTAGTTTGCTCTTAATAATAGGGCAAGCTCTGCCACTTTGATGTCTCCATTTTTCTGCAATTTTGGGTTTCACCCTCGATTTTCTTCGGGACAGACGGAGGCTTCTGTCTGTCCGGGTGTTGACTCTGTTGTGGAGCGTATGCAGCAGATTTAGGACCAGGTAGTGGAGAGGTTGTCCCTCTCTCAGGAGAAGGCCCAGCGGTTTGCCAACCGGCATAGGACTGATGGTCCTCGGTTTAAAGTGGGGGACTTGGTCTGGTTGTCCTCAAGAAATATCCCTATGAGAGTTGCATCTCCTAAGTTTAAGCCTAGGTTCATTGGAGCTTATAAGATCATGGAGATTCTTAATCCTGTTTCCTTTCGTTTACTTCTTCCAGGGACATTTAAGATCCATAAGGTGTTCCACAAGTCCTTATTGAAGAGGTTTGTCGAGCCAGTGGTTCCTATGGCTGCGCCCCCGACCCTGTTTTGGTTGAGGGCAATCTGGAGTATGTAGTTGAGAAAATATTGGATTCTCGTTTTTCTAGACGGAAACTCCAGTATTTGGTTAAGTGGAGAGGTTATGGTCAGGAGGACAATTCTTGGGTGTTTGCTTCGGACATCCATGCTAGGAGACTGATCCGTGCGTATCACAGAGCTCATCCTGACCGACCTGGTTGCACAAATGAGGGTTCGGTGACCCCTCCTCAAGGGGGGGTACTGTTATGAATGTTTTAGAAATGAATTCTGAGCAGAAGCTCCCTCTGGTGGTTACAAACAGTACTGAACCATTCAATGAGGATTGGCAATCAGGAATTACAGACTGGCTGGATATAAGGGAGGTTTCCCCCCATCATGGTTGCCGGTGATCAATTGTTCTTGTCTCAACATTGTTTCCTGGTTCACTTGGAAGCTTGCTGAGTCTTGCCTCTTCTCCTGCTCTCAGATAAGATATTTTCTGTTTTTTGTTTTTGTGCTTGCCATTTGCATTTTTCTCTGCATTTCTGTGAGGTTGGCCAGGTTCCCCTCCCCGGGGGGCTTGGGCTCCTCTCGGTTCCTCTGGAGCCACTGTTGTTTGTTCATTTGCCTTTTCCAGTTTTTTCTGTGGCTGCAGCTTAGTTTTGTTACACCAGAGAACTAATTTAGGTGGTAGAGGTCGTGTGATCTCAGGTGTTTTTGCAATTAGTAGCGTTGGCTTTTTTTAGGTTTTTTTTGGAATTGCAGTAAGTATCCTTCCTATCCTTTTCTGTCTAGGCAGATTGGGCCCCAGCGTTTGCTCATACTATTTTCTGTCTGTGTCTGTATTTCCTCTTGTCTAACCGCCATTACATGTTTGGGGGCTTCCTATGTTATTTGGGGATCTGCACCGGGGCAGATAGCTTTCCCTTTCTATCTTTAGGTGTAGTTAGCCTCTCAGGCTGTGACGAGGCGTCTAGGACCAACGTAGGAACGCTCCACGGCTGCCTTTAGTTGTGGTGGTTAGTCAGGGTACTGCAATCCAGTAGATTCCAACCTCTCTGGTGTATTGCCGTTTTTGCCTGCTCTCCTCAGCTACCAAAACATAACAGGGCCCCATACTGTAATAATGTCCTCAGTCCTGGCCCCTTGTAATCATGCATCCCGTCCTAGCTCCTATCTTACAATAATGTCCCCTGTCCTGTCCCCTATTTTATAATATTGCCCCACATCCTAAATAATGTCGCCATTATTGGCCCCTTGTTATAATAATGTTCCCTGTCCTGGATCCCATCTTGTAATAATATCTTCCATCCCAGACCCTTCCTGCAATAAAATCCCTTGTCCTTTGTGCTTTACTGTAATAATGTTTCCTGCACTGGACCCCTTTTTGTAATAATTTTCCCAGTTCTGGCCTTCATTTTGTAATAATGTCCCCTGTCTTGGCCCCTATACTGTAATAATATACACCCTGTCGTGAGCCCCTTCCTGTAATAATGTCACCCATCCTGAATAATGTTCCCCATCCTGGGCTCCTTGTTGTAATGATATTCCCCATCCTGGCCCCCATCCTGTAACAATATCCCCCATGCTGGCCCCTCTTGAAACAATGTAATTTGTCCTGGGATCTTTCCTATAACAATGTCCCTTGTGCTGGGTTACTTTCTGTAAAAGTATCCCTTGTCCTGAGGCCCCATTCTTTAAAGGAGTTGTCTACTAGGACAACCCGTCTCACTCTGAATGTTTGCCCCCATTGAAATAAAAACACATACTCAACAATCTCCCCTCTCCCAGGTCACTTTCTTTAATAATATCTGTGAAGAACTTCACACTCAGATGATGTAGAACAAAGATGATTTATTTACAAACCACAATGAACATATATGAAGTCCCAATCTCAGTTTAGATCTTCTCACAATATACATATTTCCATAGAAGAATATAGGACTCAATGCTGAAACTATATACTGGATAGAACGCTACTAAAGAGTGAGAAAACCACTAGAGGTATGACGCCTGTCATACTAATTGGTGGTGAACCCATTGCGCCATGGGTCAGCCTTACCCTGGAAGGGCGTGGCTAAGCGGCTACCTGGTTTTTGATAGAGCTCCTGATGGTGGACTTGAGTTTAAGGTAGCCACCAGATAACACTACAAAGGCTATACCCGGTACTTCAGCAGCTGACCACAAAGGTCAGTTTTGAAGTCAAGGACATGGACTCTGAGTGACTGGTGGGAGAGGATTCAAAATCACAGGCAGACTACTGTAGATGTCAGAATCTGTTCAGACAACATGGATTCTGGGTTACCGGACAGGATGAACACTGGTGCTGGTTCAGGTACCCCCAAATCGGTTATAGGTTCACGTATCAACCGAGCGGCTTCAGGTTCAGTTACTGCCAGAGCGGTTTCAGATTTAGACAACAAAGATACCAGGAGCAGGTTCTGGTTTAGTCAGAGTGTGCGCAGCCCTTTTAAGATGTGGGGATAGTGCGTGCGTGCACTAAGCACATCGCTGAGAGACTTGCGTGACATGAGCAGGCCCAAGGGAGCAGGAAGTCATGGCAGAGAAAGAACATACCGCAGTGCGGCTGGGACGGTATGTCGTAATCCCTGCCAGGAGGAGAGCAAGGGACCATGCAGGATGCCGCAATTGGCAGTACAAAGCCCATAGGAGTCAGTTGACTTTGATGGAGGTCTAAACTGAAACTGAAAAGTCATATATGTTAACTGTGGATTGCAAATAAATTATCTTTCCTGTACATCATCTGAGTGCTAAGTTCTTTATAGATATTATACTACAAATTGGGCGCTTTCTTCTGCACCTGCTTTCAGAAGTGCCATGTTCTACTACTAACTTCTTTAGTAATATCCCCGTCCTGAGCCCCCTTTCTTTAAAGGGGTTGTCCACTATGAGGAAAACCCCTTATCCCTCTGAACCTTTGCCCCCGTTAAAATAAAAACACATTAATCTTCGGTGCCGGTGCCATTCCAGTGGTGTTGGCAATTTCCTGGGGCTCACGCGAGTTTGCTATGTCACATGATCCCTGCACCCAATCAGCGCTGGTGTCACTGTCCTCATCGTCTTACAAATCAAATAGCAAGAAGAAGTAAGAAAGCAGCTGCAGTCTTGACTTCATGTTGATAGTCAATACGTCCAAAGGAAGAGATGATGAAGCCTACAATGATTTTGCGTAGGGCTCATGTGACTTAAAGCGAACCTGTCATCAGGTTTTTGCTAAATAAACTACAGGCATTGTCAGGTTGGCACTGTTACACTGATTAAAATGATACTTGGTTGAAGAAATTCGTCTTGTAGCTGTTGTTTAATCTTTGCAGTTTTCAGTTAATGAGATTCTCGTGCTTCCGGGCAGACTTGTGGGCTGGTCTTATTTGGGTGCTCTGGCCTCATCGTCATCCTTGTGGGCTTAAATGATAGGTGAGTGAACACTCAGTGACCTGAATCCTATTATCGTTTGTACAAATAATATTGTGGTCTTTAAAAACTGTAACTCCATCAAAGTGGCGTCAACTACGGCGCCTGCGAAGTAGCATCTATCGCTTGCAGATATATGCTACTGCGCATGCCCCACTGGCAGCACACTTTTTTGGAGCCAATTTTTTTCCTACAACAAAATAGTGCCAGCGGCGGTGCAGGTGCAGCAGCATCTATCTGCAAGTGATGCTCTTAATCTGTGCAAGCACTGCCCCATGCCCTATTTTGTTGGAGAGAAAATTCCCGGAAAATGGCACAACTGGCAGCGTATGCACAGTAGCATCTTTTGGCAAGCGATAGATGCTACTGTGCAGGCGCCATTTTGCTGGATTTAAAGAGCAAGCACAGTATTTAAAAGAGGAGGAAGACATTTAAGCCCACAAGGCTAACGATGAGGCCAGAGCACCAAAAAAAAGACCCACCCACAGGCCTGCCCCGAAGCACGAAAATTTCATTAACTGAAAACCGCAAAAAAGATTAACCCCTTAGTGACAGAGACAATTTGCAGCTTAATGACCAGGCCAATTTTTACAATTCTGACCACTGTCACTTTATGAGGTTATAACTCCGGAACGCAATTAACGGATCCACTGATTCTGAGAATGTTTTTCCGTGACATATTGTACTTCATGTTAGTGGTAAAATGTATTTGATATAACTTTTGTTTATGTATGAAAAAAAGGAAATATGGAGAATGAATTTGGAATTTTAAAAATTTACATTTTATGCCCTTAAATCAGAGGGATATGTCACAAAAAGTGCTAAATAAATAACATTTCCCACATGTCTAATTTACATCAGCACAATTTTGGAGACAACATTTTTTTTGTTTGGATGTTATAAGGGTTAAAAGTTGACCAGTGATTTCTAATTTTTACAACAAAATTTACAAAACCATTTTTTTAGGGACCACCTCACATTTAAAGTCACTTTGAGGGGTGTACATGATAGAAAATACCCAAAAGTGACACCATTATAAAAACTGCACCCCTCATGGTGCGCAAAGCCACATTCAAGAAGTTTATTAACCCATTATGTGTTTCACAGGAACTTGAGCAATGTGGAAGGAAAAAATTAACATTGGCTGGAATTGAGATGGGACGCCATGTCGCGTTTGGAGAGCCCCTGATGTGCTTAAAAAGTGGAAACCCCCACAAGTGAGACCATTTTGGAACCTAGACCCCCTAAGGTACTTATCTAGGTGCGTGGTGAGCACTTTGAACCCCCAAGTGCTTCACAGAAGTTTATAAAGTAGAGCCGTGAAAATAAAAAATCATTTTTTTGCCACAAAAATGATCTTTTCGCCCCCAAATTTTTATTTTCACAAGGGTAAAAGGAGAAATTAGACCAAGAAAGTTGTGCAATTTGTCCTCAGTATGCCGATCCCCATATGTGGGGATAAACCATTGTTTCGGCGCACCGCAGAGCTCAGAAGGGAAGGAACACCGTTTGACTTTTTCAATGCAGAATTGGCTGGAATTGAGATCTGACACCATGTCGCGTTTGGAGAATCCCTGATGTGCCTAAACAGCGGAACCCCCCACAAGTGACAACATTTTGGAAACTCTACCCCCAAGGAGCTTATCTAGATGTGTGGTGAGCACTTTGAACCCCCAAGTGCTTCACAGAAGTTTATAACGTAGAGCCGTGAAAATAAAAAATCTTTTTTTTTCCACAAAAATGATCTTTTCACCCCAAAATTTTTAATTTCGCAAGGGTAACAGGAGAAATTGGACCCCAAAAGTTGTTGACCAATTTGTCCTGAGTATGCTGATACCCCATATCTGGGGGGCAGGGCCGGCTCCAGGTTTTTATGGGCCCCGGGCGAAAGAGTCTCAGTGGCCCCCTTAACACAGACCACGATTCATGATGCACAGATACGGCAGAGAAATATAGGTACAGTACAACGCCAAACACTTCACTTCTTCAATTACATGACTGATATCTATTGTAAATTGTACAATAGCTCAAAAACCGCCAAATCCTCACAGCGCACAGTACAGACTGGACAGTACAGTCCTCCATACAATATTATGGGCACCACATAGTCTCCCCCTCATCACCCATATAATACCCCATGCAGGATGTCACCCCACCATCCCCAATATAATGCTCCATACAGAATACTGGACCCAATATAATGCTCCATACAGAATACTGGACCACATATAATGCTCCATACAAAATATGGAGCTCTCCTCTACACTGTGCTGCGTTCTGCACTGTTACGGCTCAGGAAAGGGCGCTGTGGAAAGACTCCCCATTATCATCATCATTGCCTGCCCATCATCATCATCATTGTCTCCCTATTATCATCATTGCCTCCCCATTAATATCACCATCATCAATGCCTTCCCATTATCATTTCCTCCCCATCATCATCGTTATCATTGCCTCCTCATTAATATCATCATCATTGCCTTCCCATTATCATTGCCTCCCCATCATCATCATTATCATTGCCTCCCCATTAATATCATCATCATCATTGCCTTCCCATTATCATTGCCTCCCCATCATCATCATTATCATTGCCTCCCCATTAATATCATCATCATTGCCTTCCCATTATCATTGCCTCCCCATCATCATCATTATCATTGCCTCCCCATTAATATCATCATCGCCTTCCCATTATCATTGCCTCCCCATCATCATCATTATCATTGCCTCCCCATTAATATCATCATCATCGCCTTCCCATTATCAGTGCCTCCCATCATTATCATTATCATTGCCTCCCCATTAATATCATCATCATTGCCTTCCCATTATCATTTCCTCCCCATCATCATCATTATCATTGCCTCCCCATTAATATCATCATCATCGCCTTCCCATTATCATTGCCTCCCCATCATCATCATCATCGCCTCCTCACCACCATCACTGCCTGCCTCCCCCCACCACCATCACACATACAGCACCGCAGGCAGCACTCTCTCACATACACACAGGCACACACACACAGGCACACACACACCACACACACACACACACACCGATCTCACCTGTCCGGCATCCGCGCGCTCTCTGCCACAGCCGGCCGCTGAATGATGACGTCATTCAGCGGCGCTGCTGTGAGAGAGGTAGCGCCGGCGCAGGCGCCCCCTGGAGCTCGGAGCTGCGGCAGCGGAGGCACGGGGAGAGGTGAGTATTGCGTCGGCTCCTGCCGGGGCCCTGAGCAAGCGGTGGGGCCCAGTGGCGGCGCTGACACCGCTAATGGGCGCCGGGGTGCCCGACGGCGAGTGGGCCCCCCGCCTGCTCAGGGCCCCGGCACTTGCCCGGGTGTGCCAGGTGCTGACGCCGGCCCTGCTGGGGGGGAACCACTGTTTGTGCACATGGCAGAGCTCGGAATGGAAGGAGCGCCGTTTTGGAATTCAGACTTTTATTTAATGGTCTGCGGGCGTCATGTTGCGTTTGCATAGTCCCTGATGTGCCTAAACAGTAGAAATCTATCACAAGTGACACCATTTTGGAAACTAGACCCCCCAAAGAGCTTATCTAGATGTGTGGTGAGCACTTTGAACCCCCAGGTGCTTCACAGAAGTTTATAACGCAGAGCCGTGAAAATAAAAAATCATTTTTTTTCTACAAACATGATCTTTTCACCCCCAAATTTTTACTTTCACAAGGGTAATGTAAGGAGGTCCAGGGTATTAACCCTTTAAGGTTTCATCCCTTTTAATTGTGTCAATGTATATAAATATGTGTGCTTTGTATATTGCTAAGTAGGTCTAAATGTGGAGGTTTATTGACAGGTAGTCAGTGCTTCCTGGGGGTCACTAGAGGAAGGCACTAAGAGAATAGTGTATATAGTCTGGGTTAACTGTTATCTGTGAGGGATCACTAATGGGGGCACGTTAGAGATCCAGTTAGTTATAAAAAGACGTCAGTGCAGTATTCGGGTTTGGCCACTAGATGGGGGCATTCAGGACATTCATTTGGTTAGGGACATTAATTAGGGACTGGTTGCTAGGGAAAGATTGCCTCCAAGCAGGAATCTGTCAGGAAGTTCTCCTCGAAGCGGAGATCAGTCGGGGTGGACCTTGCTAGTGTGAGGACGTTCACGTTCCTGTGCCCTGAGCATAGGGCAGGAAGAAGAGGGAACCAGCAACCCCTGAAGAAGCCCGTGAAGGATTCACCATGGGAAACGTGAGCCCAAAGAGAGTGGGTTTACATAGCAGTAGTCCAGTGGAAGAACCACTGTGGGAACGCTCAGCAGAAGAAGTCGTGCATGAGCGTAGAAGCGAGTGGGCCATCAGAAGTATCCGGGCAGGATTACCAGAGAGGGGTGGACGACCTAGTAGATGTGTCTTTCTTATGCTTGATTGAAGTGTCTCCAGGGGAAGAAATCAAAGTGCCATTTTCACCGGGCTCCTCGTCCCATCAATGCTTAGTGGTCCATTCTGGTGTAGCAGAGAAGAAGAGGCAGAATTGTGAAAAATGTATTGCTGGTATCGATTAAGATGTGCTTATGGTGTCTTGGATGTGCTGTGTCCAGAGGAAAATAAAGCAGAACTGTTTGACATGATTTTGGACTCTCACTCTAATTGCTCTGTACGCTCCCTCACGGGAGGAGAACATCCCAGGCGAATGGAGACTACAGAGGTAAAATACATAGCAGCTTCCAGTGCATCGGCCCCCGCGGCCGTACCATTACAAGTGGCGTAGTCAATAGGATTTCACTGCCCCATCTGGCAGTGACACCGTAACAACGATGAAGTACATGGGAGCCGAGACATTGGAAGCTATTACCCTGTTTCTGGAGATGGAGGAATGCTTTGAAAAATTCCAAGAGATGGAGGTGACTGACAGAACAGATGTGACTATAGTACCGGACTTGACTAAAGAAAAGATGGAGGAAGATGCTTCAGATCTCAAGTTGGCATCTGACAAGATGGAGAATGCTGGCACCAAAAAGGTCTGTCCTTGTCAACAACCTGCACTTCGTGGGCGTGACGGCGTCTCAGTGACGCCAACAGAGAACTGTCAACCAAGACAGGACTGCCCCTGCGAAGAGGAGAATGCTGAGATGGGCACCTGCGATCCCCCACCTAATGTTGGAAAGGGGGTGGAGAGGCCGATGAGAGCCCCACCCTGGGGCGGTGCTGTCCCTGAAGATGGCCCTGGGTGTCCCGAAACGTCACTGACAGCTAAGACGGCCAGCACGATGTCACGAGGACACGGACACGGGGTAGGACGTTTGGAGTGTTGATGGCGCCGGGAGCAAGAGCGGGTGCGGACCACTCTCCTTTTGGATGAGGTGCCGGACGAGGAGGTGGGCCAGAGGTTGGGGCCCGTGCACCCACAGATCCGAAACACAAGGCATCTCGACCCTCCCTTGCTTGCCCTGGGTCTCCTGGCTCGATCGGAGCCCTACCTGGAAGCACCTCCCCTGCCGTTCGGGGCTGGGATAGAGCAGGCCGCTGGAATGGAGCAGCAGCCGGACACTGGGGCAGAGCAGCAGGGCACGGGAGTAAGGCGGTCCGCATCTCCCAAGTCAGTGAACAAAGAGATGAGCCTCCATAACCCTAACACAACCCTAACCCTAATCCCAACCCTAACCATAACCCTAACCACAAACCTAACCCCAACATAGCCCTAATGTTAATCCCAATCCTAACCCTAATCCCAATCATAATTCCAACCCTAACCCAAACCCTAAAACTTTAGCCCAACTCACTTTAGCCTAACCCTAACCCTAATCCTAACCCTACAACTTTAGCCCAACTCACTTTAGCCTAACTCTAACCCTAACCCTAAAACTTTAGCACAATTCACTATAGCCTAATTAACCCTAACCCTAAAACTTTAGCCTAACTAACTTTAGCCTAACTCTAACCCTAATGGGAAAATGGAAATAAATATATTTTCTTTATTTTATTATTTTTACCTAACAAAGGGAGTGATAAAGGGGGGTTTATTTACTATTTTTTTATTTTGATCACTGTGATAGCATTTATCACAGTGACCAAAATGAACCAATAGGAAAAATCTTCCTATTATTGCCGGGTACCGGTCGGCAGATCTCGGCAGGCACACTGCGCATGCGCCCACCATTTTCTAAGCGGAAGAAGATGGCGGCGCCCACCGGAGATGGATAGATCAGGAATAAAATCATTTGTGTGTCTCTATCTGTGCAGCATCTACAGCAGTCTGCTTCTCTCATAGACAGACACAGGAAAACAGGAAATACAGTCACATGCTCTCCCTGTGTGAGCCTCTGGGAGTTTTTTTTTAACTTTATAAACAGCATACAAATCTAGCAACTAAACACTCACAGACAGGAATGGAGTTGTTGCACCAAACATATTCCAACACCCCCACTCAACAACTACTTATTCTGTTAGTCACATTGCAGTTCTGAAGTCCACAAACTTGGCTCTTTGGCTTTGTCATACCATCGGCTATCATCCTGTCAGACTCGCAATAAACAAACTCGAGTACACCACATTCCACTAAGGGCCCTGTCTCACATAACAATGCTGCAGCGATCCCGCTGACGATGCGACCAGATAAGGATCGTTGCTGCGTCGCTTTGCATTGCCTTTTCCGCGCCCCCTCATCTCCAATTGGTGGTCACTACTGCGTTCTAATTGGCGGCGCTACAGATCATTGTTCCTGATCGCGTGAAGAAGGCACCGTAGCTGCGCTCCTGTTCATTGTTCCTGACCACAAGAAGAAGGCAGCCTAGCAGCACATGTGTTTTGTTCCTGCCTGCGTCCTGGTTTACGGATCTTAGTAGTGTTCTCCGGCTGCGACTCCAAAAGCATTTTATATATTCTCCCATGGCCTTCCTTGCAGACAAGGATGCCAATCAGAACGCAGTAGCGACCACCAATCGGAGCTGAGGGGTGCTGAAAAGGCACCGCAAAAGCACGCCCATGTTTCTAGCTACAGGTCACTAGAGAGGTCGTTAGTAAGGTGTCAAACAGGATGATGCATGCGACGCAGCGGGGCCTCAAGACTAAAAAAATGTCCAGAGTATTCTTGCACGACCAGCGATCTCACAGCAGGGGCCTGATCGCTGGTCCGTGTCAAACGTAGCGAGATCGCTATTGAGGTCGCTGTTGCGTCACAAAATTAGTGACTCAGCAGCGATCTCGCTAGCGATCTCGCTATGTGAGACGGGGACCTAAGTGACGTAAGTGGTGATATTTTACATCAATGTACTTAGTCCTTGCACTAATCTTCTCACTGCTTGCAAGTTTAATGCATCCTTGGTTGTCCTCATAGATAACTACTGGTTGAGCTAGTGGCTTGCCGAAATCTTCCAAAAGTTGTTTCAACCAAATTACTTCTTGACTTGCATAAGCAGCAGACATATATTCTTCTTCTGTAGAAGATAATGCGACTGACACTTGTTTTCTGCTCGACCAAGAAATTGAATTTTTTCCTGACTTGAACAAATAACCACTTGTTGATTTCTGATCACTTGAATCTCCAGCCCAATCTGCATCCACATAACCTCTGAGAGTGAGATCTCCTGATGCAGATATCTTAAAATTTAGCATTTGAGTTTCTTTAAGATATTCAAGAATTCTCTTAATTGCATTCCAGTCTCTTTGGTATGGCTTGCTTACACATCGGCAGAGAATTCCGACTGTTGCTGTGATATCCGGACGAGTTGTGGTTGCTATGTACAAAAGCGCCCCCACTGCTTGTCTGTAACTCTTATTGCTGGTATGATTCAGTGACCCCTGTTACAGCTAGGGGGCGCTGTATGTGCTCCTCAGGATATGCATGTGCGCGTTTCCTTGATTGTGATGGTGAAGCAGTGACCGACATGATTGTAAATGGCTGGTAAGTGTCGCAGAGGTCCTCTGCGCTGAAAGCCCAAAAATGATGTTGTTGTGCTGGAACTTATAGTCCATGAGTTTATTTACCTATAAGGGGGCTTATAGGGCTAGTCGGAGACCTGGGCGGGATCGGCTAGCCACACATACACAGCCCACATATGGGGGTGGTTTGGGATATATAATGCTACTGAGGTCTGGTCACATGGTCGTGTGTTTTGAACCAGAGTGCAAGGTCCTGGAAGGCCTGTGTGTTGGGAGTTGCTAACTTCCTGAAGAGCACATGGTGAGGCCTTGGACCTGGAAGCCGGTGTGTTGGGAGATTCTGGGAGTGGGATCAGATCCCTGAATAGCACCCGGTGAGGCCAGTGTATTGGGAGGCCCTGGGAGTAGGATCGGATCCCTAAATAGCACCCGATGAGGCCTGTGTGTTGGACGGTCCCATGGGTGGACGGACATCCTGAATAGTACCCGGAGGGGCCATGTGTGAGCAGAGTCTGGTCCGGACTGTGTTGGGGGAACTACCGACCTTCTGAGGGTCTGGACTGTCAGGAGTGCCCTGGTCACAAGGACGGAGATCCCAGCAAGGCAGCTTCCCCGGGAGAGAGAACTGATAAGGAGTCGGCGTCTAGAGCAGGAGCTCCTGTAAGGTACTTCCACAGACTGTTGGTGCTTGTTAGGTTCTATGAACATTAATGAATTGTTTGGCGTGCAGTCGCCCACGGTCACTGAACAGAGAGGTCCAGAGTGTTTAGGGACTGCAAGTTAAGGCCATATCTTGTAAAGTTCTATGGACTATGTGATGTAACATATATCCCACAGCGGTTTATGATGGCATATTAAAATTTATAGACTGTTTTATGTGCAAAACCGTGCCTGTCTACGTTAATCCCGTGCCAAGCAAGTGTCCCCCAACACCAGAAGTAAGTGCAGCACTACATATGGTGCTAGACTGCGGGCAACGGTCCAGAAAGCATGTGAGGAGGTGATTGCTGTGGCTCGGCGGGGTCACGTAGTGTATTTTTTTTTTAAAGACAGCTTGCTGTGGCTTGGCAGGGCCACGAAGATTACAAGCATCTGGCTTTAACTCAGCGGGGTTACGAAGTTTGCTGTGGATCAGCGGCTCCACAAAGTCGGCAGTGCGGAGCCGTGCAGGGCCTTGTGGCAGCGGGAGCTGCAGTTACAGTTTCAGCAAGAGGTTCTGCAGCAGCAGGATCGGCAGCCAGAGGTGCCGGCGGTTTGTGGCTACAGCAGGAGCAGTGGCAGTGCCAGCAGGAGCTGGTGAGGTGTCGTAAGAGGACATCAGAGGTCCAGAGCGTACAACCTCTTAAAGGGCCAGTACAAGCCAGAGAGACATAAGTGTACTGTGTGAACTCAGGCCTAAGAAGGCCATGAGGGAGTCCACGGAGTGTATCCCAGAGTGGGGTAGTGTCCTTAAAAGGGGTAGAGTCAAAAAAGGGGGTGGTAACCCAAACAGGGATGGTTGCCCAGAATGGGGTGGAAACCCAGAGAGGGGTGGTATCCCTAAAAGGGGTGGAGTCCCACAAGGGGGCGGTGACTCGAATAGGGGTGGTGGCCAAAAAATGGGCGGTGGCAAATGCGCCATTGAACTGTAGCCAGGGGCGGCGAGGAACATACTATGCAGGTCCATGCGATTCTGGGGGTTGCTCGGTTGGTGAACTGACTCTACTGAGCCCTTCAGGTTGAATGGAGAACGTGTGATGGGACTGATAGACCAAGGAAGGGAAGCGTCTTTGCTGAGGACCCATCCTGAAACTTCTGTGTCACCTGGGACGGGGCTGAGAGTGAATGGCTCCGGTGGGGACGATAAAGGACCTATGACAGCCTGCCTCTACATTGACGTGACTGAAGTGTCCACGTACCACGAAGTGACGGTAGTCCCAGATTTGCTGTATGCGATGGTAGTCGGTCTGGACTTGGAGACCCTGTGGGATGGGTGGAGAATGGGAAAGGTGTTTGTAGAAGTTATGTGTATGGGAGGTAGTAATGTGGAGAATGTGCCCCTTAGAGTTGACAGTCCTAAGGTAGACATGACCAAGGAAAATGGTGAAAGGGTCCAACTTAGTGACACGACGGTGGCAGTAACACTTCCCAAAACTGGCGGATCGGACATACGGGTGACCAGAGGAAAGGATGCGTCTGCCCAACTTACTGACCTAAGGTTCCCTGAAGTGTACGACAGTATGGCTGATACTGATGTGGTAGTTAAACAGAGTGGAGCTAACACCCTGATAGAGAGTATCTTGAGGGTTCACCATACTCTGGGGTGTGACACAGACTCTGGGGATGACTGTGACAGTAAGGAAGGACCCCACAAGGAGGGCAAGTCCTCCCGACACTGGAGACACAAGGGGCGCAAAGAGACTAAACAAATTGCACCTTGTGAAGACATGAATAAAGGGAAAACAGTGACTTGTGCTTTTATTCAGGATGTGAGTACTCTTCCAGATACTGAAGAGATCAGAGAGGAAAGTGACATGGCATCACCAGTAGCAACCGCTAAGGTTGAGTACGATGTGCTGTCAGAAGCACTGATACAGTGGAATGACAGTGCTCCTCAAAGCGAAAGCTCCAGAGAACCTGTTGCTGAAAAGCTTGAGAGAGTGGAGCTCTCTGAAGTTATAGAGAGGCAAGAGGGTGACTGGGCAGAGCCTCAAGAAAGGTTGAAGGGGTCGGATATGGAAGTCGCCAACTCCGCGCTGCTGGATCGGGTGTGTCACCTGGAGTCCATGCTCTCGGCAGTCAAGGCCCGGCTTGGAGAGAAGGAAACACAGGAGTTCCAAGACCTCGCTAAAGAGTTGTCTCGGAGAAGCACAAGGTGGCAGATTTATAGGCTGAATTAAAGACAATGAAAGAGCATGTTGAACAAGGAAAGGCCCTGAAACAAACGGCTGAACACAGAGTGGATGAGCTGGAGAAAGAAGTCTCTTAGCTCAGAGGTCACCTGTCAACGCGGCAAAGTGTGAATAAGGCCTTAAGAGAAGATTTGGTAGTGCTCAGAGAAGCAGTAAGAGGTCTTTTGCAGGAGGAGAAGTTGGTGGTCAAAGACATACAGTGGCTGTGCCCGAGTGATAACAAGGCGGAGCTGCAAATGTCCACCTTAGCAACGGGTCTTGAAGAGTGTAAAACTGAGGAAGAGTGTGCGCTAAGAGCGGAACAAGACAATCACCTGATCGTGACAGAAGTCTTGATGGACAGGTCCACAGCAAAACGGGAGTCGTCAGTCCGTGAAGAGAGTAAGACCTCACTCTTCAGGTGCATAATAGAAGTACCCGAAGACGTATGAGAAGCTTGTACCAGTGAGGGTGTGCAGGAGGCCTTTAAAACAGCAGGAGAAGCATGTAGTGTGAACTGGGCATCAGAGACGAACCAGTTGATGATACTGTCGACTAGGGAAGTCACAGAGAAGCGGGTGGCTGTCCTGAGGGATATGCATCTACAATGCCTCCGCACGAAACAGATGATTATGTTGAGGAATAAGGAAGCAGCTCAACGTCTGGAGCTTGCAGGAGAAGCTCAAAATGGGCTGAGCTTTGTGGAAGACATAGTTCTGGTACCCAGGAATATGGTGAGGAAAGTCATCGGAAGACTTGGGAGAGTGATGCAGGAGATTGTGAATAGATCCAGTGTGAAGAGACTGAGGATTCCGGCGGATGACAAAGCCCAGGTCGTGGGTGAAGATGGGATGGTTCCATTCCTTGTTGTCGGATCCATGGAGAATCTTGGGAATATCCGAGCGCTGGTGATGATGGTGAAACAGTGACCGGCATGACTGTAAATGGCCGTATGTGTCGCAGAGGTCCTCTGCGCTGTAAGCCCAAAAATGATGTTGCTGTGCTAGGACTTGTAGTCCATGAGTTTATTTATCTATAAGGGGGGCTTATAGGGCTAGTCAGAGAACAGGGCGGGATTGGCTAGCCACACATACACCGCCCACATAAGGGGGTGGTTTGGGATATATAATGAGGTCTGGTAACATTGTCGTGTGTTTTAAACCTGAGTGGTCAGAGTGCAAGGTCCTGGAAGGCCTGTGTTTTGGGAATTGCTAACTTCCTGAAGAGCACATGATGAGGCCTTGGACCTGGAAGCTGGTGTGTTGGGAGGTCCTGGGAGTAGGATCGGATCCCTGAATAGCACCCTTCTTGACGTAGGAAGTCATCCGAAACGCTCGTCGGCGTGTGTGCGCCATAGTGACCAGGTAGACCTTAAAGGTATAGACCTCCTTATTTTACAATGGCACTATAGCACTTTGCACATTTACTTTATATGGAGGCAGTTGCCTGTTAGAGTGACACATCTGCACTTTAATTCCTTCATTGCTGTTTCCTTCCCCTCACCAATTTTATTGATTATAATTTTACACTAAATGATTGTTTGATATTATTATATTCACCTTGGGAGGTACTTTTATATGTGTCCATAGTGTCAATCTGGTCTATAAATATACTTCTACCTTTTATGGCCCATCATTTTTTATTGATCTAATGTAGATTGTTATTAGAAAAAATACAGAATTTTTAATGTCGTATGACGTGCACATGTTTTCAACTTATAATCGCTGTTGCTACTATATTCAATAAAGATGTATATTTTATTATATAATATTGCCTGGATTCTTCATGGCTTCCATAGTTTTTGGTATTTTATCCACTTTCACAGAGAGTACGGTTCTTTTTTTTTCTCTGCAATGCCATTTTGTTCTGGGTTGCATGGAATGGTAGTCTGGAACACGATCCCATCCTTTTTCAAAATGGTTTGCACCTTACCACTTGTATATTCGGTTCCATTATCTGCACGCAGGGCTTTTGGCATTCTTCCAAATTTGTTAAACACTACAGCAAGACATTCTTCAAGTTTCTGAGGAACTGCAACCTTACAGTGAAGCAGGTAGGCGACTGTATATATGGAGTAGTCATCAATAAATGTGAGAAAATATCTCTTCTTGCTAGGAGTTTGAACATTGGACCACATACATCTGTATGTATCAGATCCAGAGGTTGTGCAGATCTAGTGGTGCTTATTTTAGGAAAGGATTTTCTGGACATTTTCACTTTAAGACAGCTAGTGCACTTCGTCATTTGACTACACTGGTTGATTTCAATACCATTTGCAAGCTGAGCTAGCTTCCTTACTGCTTCTGGGTCTCTGTGCCCAAGACGTCTGTGCCATACATGGATACAGTTCTTATGCAGATCTTGTCTAGCACTGTACACTCTTTCTTTGCATTTTAGCTGATAAAGTTCATGTTGGATTTTTCCTTCTGCAAGAGTGTGACCCTTCTTTGAGACAATGCAGCTGTTATCTCTAAAAGTAACTACAGTACAGACCAAAAGTTTGGACACACCTTCTCATTTAAAGATTTTTCTGTATTTTCATGACTATGAAAATTGTAAATTCACATTGAAGGCATCAAAACTATGAATTAACACATGTGGAATTATATACTTAACAAAAAAGTGTGTAACAACTGAAATTATGTCTTATATTCTAGGTTCTTCAAAGTAGCCACCTTTTGCTTTGATGACTGCTTTGCACACTCTTGCCATTCTCTTGATGAGCTTCAAGAGGTAGACACCGGAAATGGTTTTCACTTCACAGGTGTGCCCTGTCAGGTTTAACAAGTGGGATTTCTGGCCTTATAAATGGGGTTGGGACCATCAGTTGTGTTGTGCAGAAGTCTGGTGGATACACAGCTCATAGTCCTACTGAATAGACTGTTAGAATTTGTATTATGGCAAGAAAAAAGCAGCTAAGTAAAGAAAAACGAGTGGCCATCATTACTTTAAGAAATGAAGGTTAGTCAGTCCGAAAAAATTGGGAAAACTTTGAAAGTGTCCCCAAGTGCAGTTGCAAAAACCATTAGCGCTACAAAGAAACTGGCTCACATGAGGACTGCCCCAGGAAAGGAAGACCAAATGTCACCTCTGCTTCTGAGGATAAGTTTATCCGAGTCACCAGCCTCAGAAATTGCAGGTTTACAGCACCCAGATTAGAGACCAGGTCAATGCCACACAGAGTTCTACCAGCAGACACATCTCTACAACAACTGTTAAGAGGAGACTTTGTGCAGCAGGCCTTCATGGTAAAATAGCTGCTAGGAAACCACTGCTAAGGACAGGCAACAAGCAGAAGAGACTTGTTTGGGATAAAGAACACAAGGAATGGACATTAGACCAGTGGAAATCTGTGCTTTGGTCTGATGAGTCCAAATTTGAGATCTTTGGTTCCAACCACTGTGTCTTTGTGCGATGCAGAAAAGGTGAACGGATGGACTCTACATGCCTGGTTCCCACTGTGAAGCATGGAGGAGGAGGTGTGATGGTGTGGGGGTGCTTTGCTGGTGACACTGTTGGGGATTTATTCAAAATTGAAGGCATACTGAACCAGCATGGCTACCACAGCATCTTGCAGCGGCATGCTATTCCATCCGGTTTGCGTTTAGTTGGACCATCATTTAATTTTCAACAGGACAATGACCACAAACACACCTCCAGGCTGTGTAAGGGCTATTTGACCAAGAACGAGAGTGATGGGTTGCTACGCCAGATGACCTGGCCTCCACAGTCACCAGACCTGAACCCAATCGAGATGGTTTGGGGTGAGCTGGACTGCAGAGTGAAGGCAAAAGGGCCAACAAGTGCTAAGCATCTCTGGGAACTCCTTCAAGATTGTTGGAAGACTATTTCCGGTGACTACCTTGAAGCTCATCAAGAGAATGCCAAGAATGTGCAAAGCAGTCATCAAGACAAAAGGTGGCTACTTTGAAGAACCTAGAATATAAGACATATTTTCAGTTGTTTCACACTTTTTTGTTAAGTATATAATTCCACATGTGTTAATTCATTGTTTTGATGCCTTCAGTGTGAATGTACAATTTTCATAGTCATGAAAATACAAAAAAAATCAAATGAGATGTGTCCAAACTTTTGGTCTGTACTGTACATTCCCATTTTGCGTGCACTTCTTTACTGACTGAAGGTTGCTTTCAAGGCTAGGAACAGGGCCGGCGTCAGCACCCGGCGCACCTGGGCAAGTGCACCTGGGCAAGTGCCGGGGCCCTGAGCAGGAGGGGGGGCCCACTCACAGTCGGGGACACCGGCATGCTATTGGGGCCCGATGCATGTGCCAGTACCGGGAGCCAGTGCCTCGAGCAGAGCAGCGGCCAGTGAGGAGAGGTGAGTATTTCATTTTTTATTTTTTTTATGTTTGGCACAATATATGGAGACCATCATATGGGCCCATCATACACTGGAGCATCATATATGGAGCATTACATGGGGCCTATCATACACTGGAGCATCATTTATGGGCCCATTAGATATGGAGCATTATATGGGGCCAATTATACACTGGAGCATCATATATGGGGCCCATTATATACTGGAGCATCATATATAGGTCCATTATATATGAAGCATTATATGGGGCCCATCATGCACTGAAGCATCATATATGGGGCCAATCATATACTGGAGCATCATATGGGGCCCATTAAATATGGAACATCATATGGGGCCCATTATATATGGAGCATCATTTGGGGCCTATTATATATGGTGCATCTTATAGGGTCCATTATATATGGAGCATTATATGGGGCCCATTATATATGGAGCATTATATGGGGCTCATTATTCTGTATGGAGTTCTATGTGGTGACCATAATATTGAATGGATCAATATATGAAGCTCATCATTCTGCATGGAGCACCATGGGGTGCTCAAAATACTGTATGGAGCAGTATATGGAGCTCATTATTCTATATGGAGCACAATGTGGTGCCCATAATACTGTATGGCAGATTATACTGTTTGTCTTTTGAGCTATTGTAGAATTTACAATAGATATCACTCATGTAATATATGAAGTAAGTGAAATGTTTGACATTGTACTACACCTATATTTCTCTGCCGTATCTGAGCATCATGAATTGTGGTATGTGTTAAAGGGGCCCATTGAGACTCTTTCGCCCGGGGCCCATGAAAACCTGGAGCCGACCCTGGCTGGGAACATAGAGAACATCCTTTATTGGGATCTTTCTGCTTTGTTCTGAAAAAACTGGACAGTGGACGTAGCAGTCTCCTACTCCTTCTGAAGTCATATAGTGACCATTAGCTACGATGACCTTTTCTGACTTGCTTTCATTAAGGTCAGTGAAGAAATCCTTGCTATTTGTCATATGACTGCTTGCACCAGAATCTATACACCATATATGCTTTGCAGATGGGCTTGTACTGTTATTAAATGCAGTTTCAAAATGTAGAATCTTCCTTTATAGCTGTTTTAACCCTTTGATGACTGTTCTTTTTAAATTGACTCATTCTTGCTTTCCAAATTCTGCAGTCTGCTTTAAGGTGGCCGGGCTTTTTACAGAGAAAACATTCACGAGTTTCTCTTAAATTGCTCTTATATTTAGGGAAATCCCGTGTCTTTAATGCTGTTTCTGCTCTGGATTCATTACTGCTGCTTACATGCTGCATTTTCTCATGAATTCATCCACAATTTTGCCTTTAACATACTCTAGTGTCAGCTCATCATCTGGCTGTGCATCTAGTGCAGTCACGAGTGTGTCATAACTCTCTGGAAGACCACTTAATAGAAGTGCAGCAGCATGAAAATCTTTAATTTCTTCTCTAATACCCCTGAGACGCTCCACAATCTCTAGGGTGTTTCTTAAATAGTCCTCCATATTCTGTCCATCACTTAGCTTAGACTGATACAGCTTTCTCATGAGATAAAGCTTATTGCTGAGATTTGATCTTTCATGCACTTTCTGTAACTCATCCCACATCTCCTTTGCAGTTGCACACTTGCACATATGAACAATCTGATTTTCATCTACACTGAGGGAGATCGTGGTTTGTGATTTCTGATCCTTCTCTAGCCAATCATCTGGTAATGAATGAGGCACTTGTTCCTGAGTATATTTCCACGTACCTTCTCTTATGAGCAGCATCTTTACCTTGAATGTCCAGGACTGGTAGTTCTGGTTAGTGAGGCTTAGCACTGAGAATTTGACAGGATTGCTGCTACTGGACATCTTCTCTGTTGCTCTGTGTCGCTTTTGCTCTGGGCTTCTGTTGCTGTGTTACTCTGTGGTTCAGTGTGTGACAACAGAGCTTCTGTATTCAGGAACAAACAGGAGCAATACATGATAAGCTTAATAGATCAGGAATAAAATTATTTGTGTGTCTCTATATTTGTGCAGCTTCTACAGCAGGCTGCTTATCTCATACACAGACACAGGAAAACAGGAAATACAGTCACATGCTCTCCCTGTGCGAGCCTCTCTGAGTTTTTTTTTGTTCTAACTTTATAAACAGCATACAAATCTAGCAACTAAACACTCATAGACAGAAATGGAGTTGTTGCACCAAACATATTCCAACAGCAAGCCTATGTCTGTCCCTTGATAGAACTTTAAAATGTGTGTCAAAATAAAGATTATTATTTGCCAAACCAAGCACAATTATCTGTAGACAGCATTCAGAGTTATTGCTGTTCATTGATACACAATAATGTTCTGGTTGGCTATGTGAGAAGTCTATGTAGTGGCTCTGAAATCCAGATGGTATGAAATCTTTATGTCTATGATTCCTATCAAAAGCATGCAAAATAGTCCTCCCTGGGACATCTCCATAGACAGAAAGACACTATTTGCATAATGCATGAAGTCTTCTATGTTTTAGTGATTAGTATGGCCAATTTAAGTATGATCCATCCATTATATGTACAATACTGCTTGTATTGTATTTAACTCTGTAGAGTGTTTTCGCCAATAAGTGTAAACATTTATTATCCAATACAGATAATCAAATCAGTTTGATGCAAATTGAATTTGAGTTGAATTTTATGAAATGTGCAATTCCTGGAAAATTCTAACACTTTGTGATTTAATTTGTTCAAATCACAAATATAATCCCTGACGCCATTTTATACTTTGCAGAAGATTGCATTAGCCCACAAGGCCAGCATGACCTTACATGTGACAGTGCAGACTTCCTCATAATGCCTTGCAGCTACCACATCACATGATATAGCACAGCCATTTAAAACAAACTATCATAGCCTGTATAAAAGCCTGAATAAGGAATTCAGCAGCCATTTTATTGTGACTATAGGATAGTAGGAACATGTCAAAGCTCACGGCACATCAACAGAGATAGTAAGAAAAAGTCCTAATATATTAGATAAATACCCCAGAGAGTGATGTGTTGTATAACTTAAGCAGTGAATAATATGAGTGTAGTAGTCTGCAAATAACACAAGGGTTCAAGTCATAAGGGGAGCTAGAGTAGTAGGAAGGGTGCAAGCTGCAGTCATAACTTCATGTGACATTGATCAGTGACATGGTGTACACTGGGTTCGAAAGTATTCAGACCCCAATTGATTTTTCACTCTTTGTTTCATTGCAGCCATTTGGTAAATGCAAAAAAGTTCATTTTTTTCTCATTAATGTACACTCTGCACCCCATCTTGACTGGAAAAAAACAAATGTAGAAATTTTTGTACATTTTTTAAAAAAGAAAAACTGAAATATCACATGGTCATAAGTATTCAGACCCTTTGCTCAGTATTGAGTAGAAGCACCTTTTGAGCTAGTACAGCCATGAGTCTTCTTGGGAATGATGCAAAAAGTTTTTCACACCTGGATTTGGGGGTTATCTGCTGTTCTTCCTGGAGGATGCAGGTTGGATGGTGAACGTTGGTGGACAGCCATTTTCAGGTCTCTCCAGAGATGCTCAATTGGGTTTAGGTCAGGACCTTGGCTGGGCCAGTCAAGAATGGTCACAGAGTTGTTCTGAAGCCACTTTATTATTTTAGCTGTGTGCTTAGAATCATTGTCTTGTTGGAAGGTGAACCTTCGGCCAAGTCTGAGGTCCAGAACACTCTGGAAGAGGTTTTCATCCAGGATATCTCTGTACTTGGCCACAGTCATGTTTCCTTTAATTGCAACCAGTCGTCCTGTCCCTGCAGCAGAAAAACACCCCCATAGCATGATGCTGCCACCTCCATGTTTCACTGTTGGGATTGTATTGGGCAGGTGATGAGCAGTGCCTGGTTTTCTCCACGAATACCGCTTAGAATTATCACCAAAAAGTTCTATCTTCGTCCCATCAGACCAGAGAATCTTATTTTTCATAGTTTGGGAGTCCTTCATGTGTTTTTTTTAGCAAACTCTATGCGGATTTTCATATGCCTGGCATTGAGGAGAGGCTTCCGTCCGTCGGGCCACTCTGCTATAAAGGCCCAACTGGTGGAGGGCCGCAGTGATAATTGACTATGTGGAACTTTCTCCCATCTCCCTACTGCATCTGTGGAGCTCAGCCACAGTGATCTTGGACTTCTTCTTTACCTCTCTCACCAAGGCTCTTCTCCCATAATTGCTCAGTTTGGCTGGACGGCCAGGTCTAGGAAGACTTCTGGTGGTCCCAAACTTCTTCTATTTAAGGATTATGGAGGCCACTGTGCTCTTAGGAACCTTGAGTACTGCAGAAAGATGTGTGCCTTGCCTCAATTCTGTCTCTGAGCTCCTTGGCCAGTTCTTTGACCTCATAATTCTCATTTAGTATGATATGCGCTGTGAGCCGTGAGGTCTTATATAGACAGGAGTGTGCCTTTAAAAATCAAGTCCTATCAGTTTAATTAAACACAGCAGGATTCCAATGAAGGAGTAGAACCATCTCAAGGAGGATCACAAGGAAATGGATAGCATGTGACTTAGAATCATAGAATCATAGAATCATAGAATGGTAGAGTTGGAAGGGACCTCCTGGGTCATCTGGTCCAACCCCCTGCTCAAAGCAGGATTCACTAAATCATCTCAGACAGATGTCTGTCCAGCCTCTGTTTGAAGACTTCCATTGAAGGAGAACTCACCACCTCTCATGGCAGCCTGTTCCACTCATTGATCACTCTGTCAAAAAGTTTTTTCTAATATCTAATCTGTGTCTCCCATTCAGTTTCATCCCATTGCTTCTAGTCTTTCCTTGTGCAAATGAGAATAAAGATAATCCTTCTACAATGTGACAGCCCTTGAGATATTTGTAGACAGCTATTAAGTCTCCTCTGGGTCTTTTATTTTGCAAGCTAAACATTCCCAAATCCTGTAACCGTTCCTCGTAGGACATGGTTTGCAGACCGGACACCATTCTGGTCGCTCTTCTCTGAACTTGCTCCAGTTTGTTGATGTCTTTTTTAAAATGTGGTGCCCAAAACTGGACACAGTATTCCAGATGAGGTCTGACCAAAGAGGAGTAGAGGGCAATAATGACTTTACGTGATATAGACTGTATGCTTCTGTTAATACATTCCAGAATTGTATTTGCCTTTTTTGATGCTGCATCACACTGTTGACTCATGTTCAGTCTGTGATCTATTAGTATACCCAAGTCTTTTTCACATGTGCTGTTGCTTAGCCCTATTCCTCCCATTCTGTATATGCTTTTTTCATTTTTATTTCCCAGATGTAGTACTTTGCATTTTTCCCTGTTAAAAAACATTCTTTTAGTTGCTGCCCACTGCTCCAGTTTATTTATATCTTTTTGAATCCTCTCTCTCTCTTCTCTAGTATTAGCTATCCCTCCTAGCTTTGTGTCATCAGCAAATTTAATCAGCTTACCCTCAATTCCTTCATCTAAATCATTGATAAAGATGTTGAACAATACAGGGCCCAAGCTCTGTGGTACCCTACTTGATACATTCTTCCAACTGGATGTGCAGCCATTTACTACCACTCTTTGGGTCCGATCACTAAGCCAGTTATGAATCCACCTAACAGTTGCCTTGTCCATTCCATACTTATCCATTTTTTCAATAAGGATTGTGTGAGATACTTTGTCAAATGCTTTCCTGAAGTCAAGATTTAATATATCTACAGCATTTGCCTGATCCACCCAGTCAGTGATTCTGTCATAGAAGGAAATTAAATTAGTCTGACATGATTTATTAGTTACAAACCCATGCTAACTCTGGTTAAGCACTTCATTCTTGTCCAGGTATTTACATACATGTTGTTTAACCCCTTAACCCCCAAGGGTGGTTTGCACGTTAATGACCGGGCCAATTTTTACAATTCTGACCACTGTCTCTTTATGAGGTTATAACTCTGGAACGCATCAACGGATCTTCGCGATTCTGAGATTGTTTTCTCGTGACATATTGTACTTCACGTTAGTGGTAAAATTTCTTCCATATAACTTGCGTTTATTTTTGAAAAAAACGCAAATATGGCGAAAATTTTTAAAATTTTGCAATTTTCAAACTTTGAATTTTTATTCCCTTAAAACAGAGAAATATGTCACATAAAATAGTTAAGAAATAACATTTCCCACATGTCTACTTTACATCAGCACAATTTTGGAACCAAAATTTTTTTTGTTAGGAAGTTATAAGGGTTAAAAGTTGACCAGCGATTTCTCATTTTTACAACAAAATTTACAAAGCCATTTTTTTTAGGGACCACCTCTCATTTGAAGTCACTTTGAGGGGTCTATATGGCAGAAAATACCCAAAAGTGACACCATTCTAAAAACTGCACCCCTCAAGGTACTCAAAACCACATTCAAGAAGATTATTAACCCTTCAGGTGCTTCACAGGAACTAAAGCAACGTGGAAGGAAAAAATGAATATTTAACTTTTTAGCCACAAAAATGATATTTTACAAACTTTTTTTTTATTTTCACAAGGGTAAAAGGAGAAAATGGACAGATAAGGTTGTTATGCAATTTCTCCTGAGTACGCCAATACCCAATATGTGGGGGAAAACCACTGTTTGGGCACACGGCAGAGCTCGTAAGGGAAGGAGCGCCGTTTGACTTTTTCAAACTAAAATTGGCTGGAATTGAGATTGGACGCCATGTCGTGTTGGAGAGCCCCTGATGCGCCTAAACAGTGGAAACCCCCACAAGTGACACCATTTTGGAAACTAGACCCCCTAAGGTACTTATCTAGATCTGTTGTGAGCACTTTAAACCCCCAATTGTTTCACAAAAGCTTATAATGCCTGGGTGTGAAAAAAAAAAAAACAATTTTCCACAAAAATGATTTTTTAGTCCCAAATTTTTGAATTTTCCCAAGGAAATTGGACCCCAAAAGTTGTTGTCCAATTTGTCCTGAGTACGCTGATACCCCATATGTGGGGGGGGGAACTGTTTGGGTGCACGGCAGGGCTTGGAAAGGAAGTAGTAACATTTTGGAATGCAGACGTTGATGGGGGTCATGTTCCGTTTGCAGTGCCCCAGATGAGCCTAAATAGTGGAAACCCCCCACAAGTGACCCCATTTTGGAAACTAGACCCCCTAAGGAACTTATCTAGATCTTTGGTGAGCACTTTGAACCCCCAAGTGCTTCACACAAGTTTATAATGCCCGGGCATGAAAATAAAAAATCCTATTTTTTTCCCACAAAAATTATCTTTTAGTCACTAATTTTTTATTTTCCCAAGGGTAACAGGAGAAATTGGACCACATAAGTTGTTGTCCAATTTGTCCTGAGTACGCTGATACCCCATATGTGGGGGGGAAGCACTGTTTGGGCTCACGGCAGAGCTCGGAATGGAAGGAGCACCATTTGACTTTTTCCAACCAAAATTGGCTGGAATTGAGATTGGATGCCATGTTGCATTTGGAGAGCCCCTGATGTGCCTAAACAGTGGAAACCCCCCACAAATGACCCCATTTGGGAAACTAGACCCCCTAAGGAACTTTTCTAGATCTTTGGTGAGCAATTTGAACCCCCAAGTGCTTCACACAAGTTTATAATGTAGAGCCGTAAAATTTAAAAATCATATTTTTTCCACAAAAATGATCTTTTCACCCCAATTTTTATTTTTCCAAGGGTAACAAGACTCCAAAAGTTATTGTGCAATTTGTCCTGAGTGCGCTGATACCCCATATGTGGGGGTAAACCACTGTTTGGGTGCATGGCAGAGTTTGGAAGGGAAGGAGCGCCGTCTGACTTTTTCAACGCAGAATTGGCTGGACGCCATGTCGTGTTTGGAGAGCTCCTGATCTGCTTAAACAGTGGAAACCCCCATAAATGACACCATTTTGGAAACTAGACCCTCAAGGAACTTATCTAGATGTGTGGTGAGAACTTTTAACCCCCAGGTGTTTCACTAAAGTTTATAACGTACAGCCGTAAAATAAAAAATCATTTTTTTTTTTTACAAAAATGATTTTTTCGCCCCCAATATTTTATTTTCACAAGGGTAACAGAAGAAATTGGAACCCAAAAGTTGTTGTCCAATTTGTCCTGAGTACGCTGATACCCAATATGTGGGAGAAAACTACTGTATGGGCGCACGTCAGGGCTCGGAAGGGAAGTAGTGACGTTTTGGATTGCAGACTTTGATGGAATAGTCTGGGGGCGTCATGTCACATTTGGAGAACCCCTGATGCACCTATACAGTGGAAACCCCCACAAGTGACCCCATTTTGGCAAATAGACCCCACAAGGAACTTATCTAGATGTGTGGTGAGCACTTTGAACCCCGAAGTGCTTCACAGAAGTTTATAACGTACAGCCGTAAAAATAAAAAAATCCTTTTTTTTTTACAAAAATGATTTTTTCGCCCCCAATATTTTATTTTTACAAGGGTAACAGGAGAAATTGGACCCCAAAAGTTGTTGTCCAATTTGTCCTGAGTACGCTGATACCCAATATGTGGGAGAAAACTACTGTATGGGCGCACGTCAGGGCTCGGAAGGGAAGTAGTGATGTTTTGGATTGCAGACTTTGATGGAATGGTCTGAGGGCGTCATGTCGCATTTGGAGAGCCCCTGATGCGCCTAAACAGTGGAAACCCCCCACAAGTGACCCCATTTTGGAAAATAGACCCCACAAGGAACTTGTCTAGATGTGTGGTGAGCACTTTGAACCCCGAAGTGCTTCACAGAAGTTTATAACGCACAGCCGTAAAAATAAAAAATCTTTTTTTTTTTTTGAAAAAATGATTTTTTTGCCCCAATATTTTATTTTTACAAGGGTAACAGGAGAAATTGGACCCCAAAAGTTGTTGTCCAATTTGTCCTGAGTACGCTGATATCCAATATGTGGGAGAAAACTACTGTATGGGTACACGTTGGGGCTCGGAAGGGAAGTAGTGACGTTTTGGATTGCAGACTTTGATGGAATGGTCTGGGGGCGTCATGTCGCATTTGGAGAGCCCCTGATGCGCCTAAACAGTGGAAATCCCCAACAAGTGACCCCATTTTGGAAAATAGACCCCACAAGGAACTTATCTAGATGTGTGGTGAGCGCTATGAAGCCCCAAGTGCTTCACAGAAGTTTATAATGTACAGCCGTAAAAACAAAAAAATATTTTTTTTTGTACAAAAATGATATTTTCGCCCCCAGTTTTTTATTTTCCCAAGGGTAACAGAAGAAATAGGACAAATTGCACAATAACTCTTGGGTCCAGAGTACGCTGATACCCCATATGTGGGGATAAACTACTGTTTGGACGCATGGCAGAGCTGAGAAGTGAAGGAGCACCGTTTGACTTTTTCAACGCAGAATTGGCTGGAATTGAGATCAGACGCCATGTCACATTTGGAGAGCCCCTGATGTGCCTAAACAGCGGAAACCCCCCAATTCTAACTCCAACCCTAACCCCAACACACCCCTAACCCTAGTCCCAACCCTAACCACAAACCTAACCCTAACACACCCCTAATCCCAACCCTAACCCTAATCCTAACTTTAGCGCCAACCCTAACCCTAACTTTAGCCGCAACCCTAACCCTAACCCTAATGGGAAAATGGAAATAAATACTTTTTTTTAATTTTATTATTTTTCCCTTACTATGGGGGTGATAAAGGGGGGTTTGATTTACTATTTATAGCGGGTTTTTATGATTGGCAGCTGTCACGCTAAAAGACGCTTTTTATTGCAAAAATAGTTTTTGCATCATCACATTTTGAGAGCTATAATTTTTGCATATTTTGGCCCACAGAGTCATGTGAGGTCTTATTTTTTGCGGGACGAGTTGACGTTTTTATTGGTACCATTTTTGAGCACGTGACATTTTTTGATCGCTTTTTATTTCGATTTTTGGGAGGTTAGAATGAACAAAAATCAGCAATTCATGAATTTCTTTTGGGGGAGGCGTTTATACCGTTCCGCGTGTGGTAAAATTGATAAAGCAGTTTTATTCTTCGGGTCAGTACGATTATGGCGATACCTCATTTATATCATTTTTTCATGTTTTGGCGCTTTTATAGAATAAAAACAATTTTATATAAAAAATAATTATTTTTGCATCGCTTTATTCTGCGAGCTATAACTTTTTTATTTTTTCGCTGATGATGCTTTATGATGGCTTGTTTTTTGCGGGACAAGATGACGTTTTCAGCGGTACAATGTTTTTTTGTATCGGTCTTTTTGATCGCGAGTTATTCCACTTTTTGTTCGGCGGTATGATGATAAAGCATTGATTTTTTGCTTCGTTTTTTTTTTTTTTTTTTAAGGGGTTTACTAAAGGGGTTAACTAGTGGGACAATTTTATAGGGGGGTCGTTACGGACGCGGCGATACCAAATATGTGTACTTTTATTGCTTTTTTTTTTTTATTTACAGGAAGAAGTGAATTTATTGGGGAATATTTTTTTTTTTTTATTATTTATTTTGGATTTTTTTTTAAAACATGTTTATTTTTATTTTTTTAACTTTTTTACTTTGTCCCAGGGTGGGACATCACTGTATTTTGTCAGATCGCTGGTGTGACAGTGTGCACAGCACTCTGTCACACCAGCGATCGCACAGGCATAGATGCAGGCTTCTCAGTGCCTGCTCTCGGCAGGCACTGAGGTAGCCGCCTCCCTCCAGGACCCCGGCGCCATCTTGGATCCGGGTCCTGGGAGGAGGAAGCCCTCAGAACAGCGCGATCACATCGCGCTGCTCTGAGGGTCTCAGGGGGGCGCGCAGGGAGCCCCCACCCTGCGCGATCCTCCCCTGTGCCCCCAGTACACCGCGATCATGTTTGATCGCGGTGTGCAAGGGGTTAATGTGCCGGGAGCGGTCCGTGACCGCTCCTGACACACAGTCATGGGTGTCAGCTGTGATAATCAGCTGACACCCGGCCGCGATCGGCTGCGCTCCCCCCGGGAGCGCGTCCGATCGCACGAGACGTACTATCCCGTCCATGGTCATACGGGCCCAGGTACCATGGACGGGATAGTACGTCCGATGGCAGTAAGGGGTTAATAATAAATATGAGTGTCTGAGCAAAGGGTCTAAATACTTATGACCATATGATATTTGTTTTGCTTTTTTATTAAATTTGCGAAAATTTCTACATTTCTGGTTTTTATCAGTCAAGATGGGGTGCAGAGTGTACATTAATGAGAAAAAAATGAACTTTTTTGAATTTACCAAATGGCTGCAATGAAACAAAGAGTGAAAAATTTAAATGTGTCTGAATACTTTCCGAACCCACTGTAGCTGGCATCTGTCCTGTTGCATTTGAAATACAATTACACATTTTTTTCTTCATTTTTAATGGACTAGAACACAGAAGCTAGACAGCACAATAGTTTTTACAATAAAATCTGAAATTAATGTTAGCTGGTGTGCTTGAGTGTCACTAGCGAGTGTCCTGAGTGTTTTCATTTCTTGCACAATCTTTTTGATAAGGCAGAATTATTGTTTTTAAAAAATACGAAAGAAAATTCCATAACATACAGACAACTAATTGCAACTATTTATTTTACAATACATGTTGTAAACAATTTTTACATTTTTTTTTAAATAACTGTTTTAGCACTCAAATTTTGTATCTGTACATGCCACAAAAATATAGCACTTTGCTGCAAGTGTTGGCTTTTTGGTAGTGATAAGCGAGTATACTCAAACAACAAATACAAGTAGCGTGTAAAAGGCAAGGATCACCATTAAATGTACAAAATTAGCAAAATTTATCTTTAGTAAACAAGCAAAACAAGAAATGGTTTAAAAACAATTAAAAAATACCAAAAAGGTTTACAGATAGACAAGAACATGGAGGGCCATATAAGTGCCCACCAGTCACTCCACTATGTGCACCGGCGTTATGCTAAGGTAAAGCACACCATACAAAAGAAACCAAAATACAGTACAGTAGATCAAAAGCTCAAAAAAACTCAAGAATTGCAAGACATGCAAATACATTCCTAAATAATAGACAATTGTACCCCTTGAGAGGAATATAATTCCTAAAGATGAAGAAGGTAAGGAGCTATCCCTATAATAAGGGATGTAATAGCCCCAGGTAAACGGGAAAAAATAATAAAAGGAAAAAGCAAATAAAATAGGCTGTATAAGACCTGTTGGAATCTGGGAAAGAATGCATCAAGAAAAAGACCTATGCATAAAGGGCACACACCTCAATATAGGAAAATGTTAAGTTTTGGTAGCTGAGGAGACAGGAGCAGAGAGGTTGGAAACTAATAGGTTGCAGACCACTAAACTAACCGCATAACTAGAAGCAGCCGTGGGACGTTCCTACGGTGCCCTAGACGCCTCGTCACAGCCGGAGAGATAGCTATCCCTGAAGATGGAAAGAGGAAAGCTAACTGCCCCGGAGTAGACCCTAAAAGAGTAGGAAGCCCCCAAACATATAATGGTGGTTAGACAAGATGAAAATACGAACACAGACAGAAAATAGATTGAGCAAACGCAGGGGCCCAAAACTGTCTAGATAGGACAGCACAGGAGACAATACTGTCTGCAACCCAGAAAAACCCTTGGAAAAACTCCAACACTTCTGAATCCAAAAATACTGAGACCACACGGTCTCGACCACCTATATCAGATCTCTGGTGTGTACACGTAGCTACCCAGCAATAAAATATCACAAGAACTGAGCAAATAAACAAATACAAAAAGAGAACAGAGACCAGCCCAAGCTCCCCAAAGGGGACCCGGCCGAACACAAAACACAATGCAGCAATAAGCAAGGAAAATCAAACCACAGTAAAAAAAAACTGAAAGTGACTTATCTGAATGCAAGCAGGAGACAGCAGAAAAGCAAGCTGAATTACAACCTAGACCAGGAAGAACAATTGATCACCGGCGAGGATCATGGGAGGTCAGCTCACTTATATCAGGCCAGTCCGGCCCACCTGATAACCAATCCTCAGTTGCAGGTGGTGAATCTTTGCTGTTCAACATAGGTTCAATACCCTCAGCAACCACCAGAGGGAGCTTCAGCTCCGAAGTCGTCTCCAACATGTTCACAACAGGAAAAATTTTACAAAATATCTTTATTGACCATAAAGACACACAGTAAATAAAAACATTTAAAAGCCAAAAAATGACAAAACAACAACCCTACTGCCAGTAAAGTCCATATGACTATAGATATAATCCAAAAAGGAATATATGCAATGTATAAATAATAATGACTTAAGCCCCAGTATATAAATCAAATGAAAAAACTGTCTCCAATGCTGTGAGTCAGAATAAAATTGAGTAGGAGTTAACAGCTCAATAAATTATACACATGAGAATCTATATTTCCAAAGTTGGGCATCCCCAAAATTTACAAACCACAAAAAAGACTAAAAGAGATAATTTTTAGACCATATTTTATATTAAAAAAACATGAAAAGTCTGTCAGTGGAGTGTATTATTAATTTATTTCAATGATGAGATGACTTTGACATTATTAAGCCTGTGTTTTTGTTAAATACATCCAAAGGGGTTAGATACAATTTTCAGAGACATATACACATCATTTTAGGGAAACTGAGAGAACCTGTGGTTTGTAAACCTTGGAGAATTTGAATTTTAAAAGATTTCATGATTTCTATGTTCGACTAATAAAAAAGTGAATCTACGTTCCGTTTAATAAGAAGGAACAGCTGCCATCTGACATCTCGCACTTATTATTATGCTTTGCTTATATAGCGCTATCTTATTCCGCAGCATTTTACATGCATTATCATCACTGTCTTCAGAGTGTGGGAAGAAACCAGAGAACCAGGAGGAAACCCACGCAAACATGGGGAGAACATACAAACTCCTTGCAGATGTTGTCCTTGGTGGGATTTGAACCCAGGACCCCAGCGTTGCAAGGCTGTAGTGCTATCCACTGAGCCTCCGTGCTGCACTTTTTTTCCATCACAGTAACATTATGTAGATATTATCACCACTTCTTTAAAAGTTAACCTTAATGGACTCAAGGTAACATTAAAAACAAGCAAGGAAAGGTCACCTATGGGACCAGCAACACTTCTGTTATGATTTGGTAGCTGAGGAGAGCAGGCAAAATCAGCAATACACCAGAGAGGTTGGAATCTACTGGATTGCAGTACCCTGACTAACCACCACAACTAAAGGCAGCCGTGGAGCCTTCCTATGTTGGTCCTAGACGCCTCGTCACAGCCTGAGAGGTTAACTACACCTAAAGATAGAAAGAGGAAAGCTATCTGCCCCGGAGCAGATCCCCAAAGAACATAGGAAGCCCCCAAACATGTAATGGCGGTTAGACAAGAGGAAATACAGACACAGACAGAAAATAGTATGAGCAAACGTTGGGGCCCAATCTTCCTAGACAGAAAAGGATAGGAAGGACACTTACTGCAATCCAAAAAACCCTAAAAAATACCAACTCTACTAATTGCAAAAACACCTGAGATCACACGACCTCTACCACCTAAATTAGTTCTCTGGTGTAACAAAACAAAGCCGCAGCCACTGAAAAAACTGGAAAAGGCAAATGAACAAATAACAGTGGCTCCAGAAGAACTGAGAGGAGCCCAAGCCCCCCCCGGGGGGGGAGACCTGGCTAACCTCACAGAAATGCAGAGAAATATGCAAATGGTAAGCACAAAAACAAAAAACAGAAAATATCTTATCTGAGAGCAGGAGAAAAGGCAAGACTCAGCAAGCTTCCAAGTGAACCAGGAACCACAGTTGAGACAAGAACAATTGATCACCGGCAACCATGATGGGAGGGAACCTCCCTTATATAAGACCAGTCTGTAACTCCTGATTGCCAATCTTCATTGAATGGTTCAGTACTGTTTGTAACCACCAGAGGGAGCTTCTGCTCAGAATTCATTTCTAACACATTCACAACAGTACCCCCCCCTTGAGGAGGGGTCACCGAACCCTCATTTGGGCAACCAGGTCGGTCAGGATGAGCTTTGTGATACGCACGGATCAGTCTCCTAGCATGGATGTCCAAAGCAAACACCCAAGAATTGTCCTCCTGACCATAACCTCTCCACTTAACCAAATACTGGAGTTTCCGTCCAGAAAAACGAGAATCCAATATTTTCTCAACCACATACTCCAGATTGCCCTCAACCAAAACAGGGTCAGGAGGCACAGCCATAGGAACCACTGGCTCGACAAACCTCTTCAATAAGGACTTGTGGAACACGTTATGGATCTTAAATGTCCCAGGAAGAAGTAAACGAAAGGAAACAGGATTAAGAATCTCCATGATCTTATAAGGTCCAATGAACATAGGCTTAAACTTAGGAGATGCAACTCTCATAGGGATATTTCTTGAGGACAACCCGACCAATTCCCCAACTTCAAACCGAGGACCATCAGTCCTATGCCGGTTGCCAAACCGCTGGGCCCTCTCCTGAGAGAGGGACAACCTCTCCACTACCTGGTCCCAAATCTGCTGCATACGCTCCACAACAGAGTCCAGAACACCTGGACAGACAGAAGCCTCCGTCTGTCCCGAAGAAAATCGAGAGTGAAACCCAAAATTGCAGAAAAATGGAGACATCAAAGTGGCAGAGCTAGCCCTATCATTAAGAGCAAACTCAGCCAAAGGCAAAAAAGAGACCCAGTCATCTTGATCAGCAGACACAAAGCATCTCAGATAAGTCTCCAATGTCTGGTTTGTTCTCTCAGTTTGTCCATTGGTCTGAGGATGAAAAGCCGAGGAGAAAGACAATTGAACACCAAGTTTAGAACAAAAAGTCCTCCAAAATCTGGAAACAAACTGGACTCCTCTGTCAGACACAATGTTCTCAGGAATGCCGTGTAACCGAACCACGTGCTGAAGGAACAAAGGCACCAATTCGGAGGAGGAAGGCAACTTAGGTAATGGCACAAGATGTATGATTTTGGAAAACCTATCACAAATCACCCAGATAATGGTCATTCTCTGAGAAACAGGGAGGTCGGAAATGAAATCCATAGAGATATGGGTCCATGGTCTCTTGGGCACAGGCAATGGCATCAACAAACCACTAGAGCAAGAGCAAGGCTTGGAGCGAGAGCAAGTCCTGCAGGACTGCACAAATTCCCTGACGTCACGAGACAAAGTAGGCCACCAAAAGGACCGACTAAACAAGTCTCTGGTACCAAAAATTCCGGGATGACCGGCCAACGCGGAACAATGAATCTCAGACATCACACTCTTTTTCCACCGGTCTGGGACAAACAATTTCCCAATAGGGCAGCGCTCGGGTTTATCCTCCTGACACCCCTCCAGAGCCAGTCTCAAATTGGGCGAGATGGCGGAAAGAACTACACCCTCTTTCAAAATAACAGCAGGATCAGATAACTCAGGAGAGTCCGCAAGGAAACTCCTCGAGAGAGCATCCGCCTTAACATTCTTAGTGCCAGGAAGAAAGGAAACCACAAAATTAAAACGTGTGAAAAACAAGGCCCACCTGGCCTGTCTAGGATTAAGTCGCTTGGCTGATTCCAGATAAACCAGATTCTTATGGTCCGTGAGGACCACCACCTGATGTTTGGCTCCCTCCAGCCAATGTCTCCACTCTTCAAAAGCCCACTTCATGGCCAATAACTCCCGATTACCCACGTCATAATTACGTTCAGTTGGAGAAAATTTTCGAGAGAAAAAGGCACAAGTGTTACTTTTAGAGATCTCTGGATCTCTTTGGGACAAAACGGCACCTGCCCCAATTTCAGAGGCATCAACCTCCACCTGAAATGGCAGAGAAACATCAGGCTGCCGTAGAACAGGAGCAGAAGTGAATCTCTGCTTAAGTTCCTGAAACGCAGAGACTGCCTCAGGAGGCCAATTCACCACATCAGAACCCTTTTTGGTCAAATCAGTCAATGGTTTAACAATAACAGAGAAATTACCAATAAATTTACGATAAAAATTGGCAAAACCCAAGAATCTCTGAAGAGCCTTTAATGAAGTAGGTTGGACCCAATCACAGATGGCCTCAACCTTGACCGGGTCCATTTCAATAACAGATGGGGACAAAATGAATCCCAGAAATGAGATCCTCTGTACGCCAAAAAGACACTTTGATCCCTTCACATACAGAGCATTCTCTCTCAAAATCTGGAACACAGTCCGAACATGTTTCACATGAGAGTCCCAGTCATTGGAAAAAATCAAGATATCATCCAAATAAACAATCAGAAATGTATCCACAAAATCCTTGAAAATGTCATTCATGAAGGACTGGAAGACGGAAGGAGCATTAGTGAGCCCAAAGGGCATCGCTAGGTACTCAAAATTCCCCTCTGGGGTATTAAACGCCGTCTTCCATTCATCCCCGTGCTTAATGCGAATAAGGTTATACGCCCCCCTGAGGTCAAGCTTGGTAAACCAAGTAGCACTTTTCACCCTGGAAAACAGGTCAGAAATCAAGGGTAACGGATATTGATATTTCACAGTGATATTGTTCAAGAGAAGATAATCAATACACGGCCTTAATGAACCATCATTTTTGGCCACAAAGAAAAAACCGGCACCCAAGGGTGAAGAGAATGGTCTGATATGACCCTTCTCCAATGACTCCTTGATATAAGACTGCATAGCGTCATGTTCAGGTACAGACAAGTTAAAAAGGCGACCTTTAGGGAATTTACTACCAGGCACTAATTCAATAGCGCAGTCATAGCTCCTATGGGGGGGCAAGGATGCAGATTTACTTTCGCTAAACACATCAGAAAAATCAGTCAAAAAGTCAGGCACATCTTCAGCCTGGGGAGAGGCAGAAAAACAAGAGTGTTGGCATTAATACATTGGCAGCCCCAACTGGTTACAGACACAGATTTCCAATCCAAAACAGGATTATGCGACTGCAACCAAGGGAAACCTAGTACAATAATGTCATGCAGATTATACAGCACCAAAAATTTGCAACTCTCTTGATGATCAGGTTCAACCCTCATTATCACCTGAGTAGAGAACTGGGGTTTATTCTCAGCCAAAGAGGTAAAATCAATCCCCAGTAGGGGAATAGACTTCCGTAGGGGTATCAAGGGAAACCCACAACGTTTAGCAAAATCAAAATCCATCAGGTTAATAGCTGCTCCTGAATCAACAAAAGCCTGAGCAGAAAATGTGGACAACGAGCAAATCAGGGTAACAGTCAACAGAAATTTAGTCTGAACACTACCCAAGATAACTGAGCGTGCAAAACATCTTCCCCGCTTAGGGCAGACTGAAATAGCATGAGAGGCGTCACCACAGTAGAAACATAACCCATTGCGTTTTCGAAACTCATGACGCTGTGCCCCAGAAGCCACTCTATCACACTGCATGGGTTCAGAAGCTGGTTCACAAGGCAACACTATTCCACGCATACCTCTACGCTCACGCAAACGTCTGTCAATTTGAATCGCTAATGACATAGAATCATTGAGACCAGAGGGAGCAGGGAAACCCACCATAACATCTTTTACTTTCTCTGACAGACCCTTCCGAAAAAGGGCTGCCAAAGCATCATCATTCCATTTGGTCAGGACTGCCCACTTTCGGAATTTCTGACAGTACAACTCAGCGTCCTCAAGCCCCTGATTTAATGCCAACAAGGTTTTTTCAGCTTGATCAGTGACATTAGGTTCATCGTACAATAACCCCAGAGCCAGAAAAAATGCATCAACATTACTCAAAACAGGGTCCCCAGGTGTCAGGGAAAAAGCCCAATCCTGAGGATCGCCGTGCAGCAGAGAGATGACAATTTGAACCTGCTGTGCTGCGTTCCCTGAGGACTTAGGTTTTAAGGCAAAAAACAACTTACAGTTATTTTTGAAATTCAGAAATTTAGCTCGATCCCCCAAAAATAAATCTGGCATGGGGATCCTAGGTTCCACAACCAGCAACCCTGCAAGATAGGTAGCAATACTCCGAACTTCAGTGGCAAGCTGATACACACGGCCAGACAACTGTGCAAACTCCATTGAAAAAAAAAAAAATCCTCCTCAGCACCCATAGAGAAAGAGGGAAAAAATGCAACAGAGAAAAAAAATTTTCTGACAACTTTCTCTTTTCTTTTTCCTTTTACTATTGTTCCCTTCTGTTGAGTACCATATAAATTCAGTTTGGCCGGTGATACTGTTATGATTTGGTAGCTGAGGAGAGCAGGCAAAAATGGCAATACACCAGAGAGGTTGGAATCTACTGGATTGCAGTACCCTGACTAACCACCACAACTAAAGGCAGCCGTGGAGCGTTCCTACGTTGGTCTTAGACGCCTCGTCACAGCCTGAGAGGTTAACTACACCTAAAGATAGAAAGAGGAAAGCTATCTGCCCCGGAGCAGATCCCCAAAGAACATAGGAAGCCCCCAAACATATAATGGCGGTTAGACAAGAGGAAATACAGACACAGACAGAAAATAGTATGAGCAAACGTTGGGGCCCAATCTTCCTAGACAGAAAAGGATGGGAAGGACACTTACTGCAATCCAAAAACCCTAAAAAATACCAACTCTACTAATTGCAAAAAACACCTGAGATCACACGACCTCTACCACCTAAATTAGTTCTCTGGTGTAACAAAACAAAGTCGCAGCCACTGAAAAAAACTGGAAAAGGCAAATGAACAAATAACAGTGGCTCCAGAAGAACTGAGAGGAGCCCAAGCCCCCCCCCCCGGGGGGAGACCTGGCTAACCTCACAGAAATGCAGAGAAATATGCAAATGGTAAGCACAAAAACAAAAAACAGAAAATATCTTATCTGAGAGCAGGAGAAGAGGCAAGACTCAGCAAGCTTCCAAGTGAACCAGGAACCACAGTTGAGACAAGAGCAATTGATCACCGGCAACCATGATGGGAGGGAACCTCCCTTATATAAGACCAGTCTGTAACTCCTGATTGCCAATCCTCATTGAATGGTTCAGTACTGTTTGTAACCACCAGAGGGAGCTTCTGCTCAGAATTCATTTCTAACACATTCACAACACACTTCTCTTCATTTGGAACTGTGTGTCTTGTCAGTTTTGTGGCGTTAGCTGAGTAGAGTCACTAATCAACAGTTAATACCAGTAGACTGATTGGGAACACAATAGTAAGTGTGGGGGAATGGTGTTATTTTGGTATTGAGTTTATTTCTTATATCACCCTGGGCCCTTTAAGGTTAACTTTTTACATAATGAATGACCCTTTTGAGTTATTAAGATGTAGGGAAATGATGGTATAGTGATCCCTAACTCAAAGATCATACAGAAGACTACTCAATTTGGAGCAGATATCATGGACAAATTCTTAAAGCTATTTATTAGATGGTTTATGAAAGTCAAATAAGATGTGCAGATATATGGATGGTGGGTGTTCTCAATCATTAACCATGGTAGTTGCAACTAACCCCTGTCCATCACTGTCTACGGTATGTAGATCCTTAAATACTATGTTAAAAAAGGAGTTAAATAATGAGACTACAAGAAGAAGGTAAAGATGACTCTCCCATTCCACTCCAGGACAAATTCGTAAAGTTATGGAAAATGATTTGTAACATTATTGTGAATAACATCCCTACTTTAAAGGCTAGACATACAGTGAAGCGGAGTTGTACCCAATAGAGGAAATAATGATTCTCTTATTTTTATATCTCTGAATTTACATTCTTCCTCGACCTATTTTACTATATAACTACTACTGAGAAAGTAGATAAAGTTTGGAGCCTCATATTTTCAAATTACAGCAATTTCAAACACCCTTATCTGCCTTTTCTCTTGTTTCACAGCAGTTATTGAAAACTCTCTTTTTCAATACTCCAAAAGTGTTTCATTCTGTAAAGCTTTTCTATGCAGCAGTCGTAATAGGAATTTCAGCAAAGTACATAATCAAGCAATAAAATACAAGAACACTGCGTCCCTTTGCATCTGTAAGTGCAGTGATATTAGGTGGAGAATGGAGATGTAAGCTTCCATATAAGTTATTGTAGGCAAATATTTATATCAACAAGTAAAAGAACCCATTCCTTAGAGTTCATATTTAGGATGCTCAATAACGCAATTATATTAATAGTTCTAGATAGTTTTAAAAATGAGCTGGATAAAAAATGAATGCATATGGGCTATTATAAAACGGAGGGCTGATGATGGAACTGTAAATTAATGTGGATCAGAATGGTCTCGTACAACATCAGTGTCTGACCTCACAAATCTTACTCTGAATGAAGGGCCAAAATTCCCAAAGACACCCTACAAAATCTTGTAAAATGACATCCCAAAAGGGGAAAAGCTATAATAGCTGAAATTGGAAATTCAGAATGAGGTGTTACAAAAGGTCTGTGGAGTAAATTTTGCAACCATCAGGATAAAGTTTTATGGTGGTCTGGGCCGAATGAAGAAGAAAAAGAAAGAAAATCTGCAAAATTGGAGGATATGTCACATTCAAATCACTTAATTTCTAGGAGAGCATTTTCCTCTTCTGACATGTCTGTTACAATCAAAGCTGTCCACTAATTGGACAAACCCTTCCCCTTCTCAATTGCTTTATCCTCCTATAAAAAAGGCCAACACCGTATTGGCGAAGTTGGAATCCAAAAAGAACCAGCACCAACGTGAATGGTGTCGACACATGAATACAGGAATTTGAAGGGGTTGTCCATTCAAGTAGTGGACAAACCTTTTAATCCTTGCATCACCCATGCAATAACAAGTCTGTAACATCGACTTTGTGTTGTGATGTTCTTATGTTATGCTACTTGAAAAAATAAATAATACAGCATGGCTTACATGAAGACTTTTACAATCTTACAAATGTAGTCTAACTATGCAGCTGTAATATGGCGTGGGGCAGTAGCTGTGAGAATGGTAATCATGTTTCACGCCCCAGCATGAAGATGATGGTCTTGGCTGGGTGTGTGGTCTTCATCTATGGTGGTGCTACGCCATTGATAGCGGGTGCATTACTTCACGGACGTTTCCTTTACTTCTTCCAGGCTTACTTGTTTCTGACCTCAAGTTCCTCTGCCTTCAATACAACCCAGCACAGTACTAAAGTTCAGTAAGTGAAACTTCTTTCCTCAACCGTGGGTTCCTCATTTTCATTTCACTTAGGGGAGCTAGTTTGCCATTATGGTACTTAACATCTTTGCTTGCTAACGCCTTGGAACTACCATTGAGGGAACTCTCTTCGTCTCTTGTTTCCCTGTTCCATCCTGGCTCCTTTTCTCTCTGAGTTGCAAACTCAAGGCCGTATTGTTAGGCTAGGCATCCTATCTCAGGACCCATCTCCAGTGCCTTACTCTTTCTGTCGCTTTTCCTTGCCTCAGCTCAGAATCTCAAAATCCATTGCTTCGTTCTCCACTCACTTTTGGGACACCCAACTCATGGGGCCATGGGCGTACCCAGGATCAAAACTAGGGGGGGCAAGCCAATGTCACATCTTATACAGGTCACATCATATACACTGTAGATTATCCTGCATATTAGGTATGGAGCATTAGAACTGTTGTATATTGTATATACAGCAGTGTATGCGACACTACGCTGTATATACCATATATTATACATGGCACACTCACCTCTATACAAAGAATAAGAGGCATTATAACCTGTATATGAAAAGTATATACAGCAGGTTATACCAATACGCACACGATGTGTATGACCTTATACACCTTACTACTTATATACCGCACACGATGTGTATGACCTGTATACACCATATACTACACTCTATATAACCGCAACCACTATGAAGGGGTATGACCTGTATACACCATATACTACACTCTATATACCGCACACGATGTGTATGACCTGTATACACCATATAAAATTACTATCACTACTAATCTATACCGCACACGATGTGTATGACCTGTATACACCATATACTACACTCTATATACCGCACACGATGTGTATGACCTGACACCTATAGCACCATGTATACTTACACTTCTATATTACAGCACACGATATGAAAATAGTCATTTTTCATTAAGCTGGGACTATACGTCAACTTTGGCCATGAAACAGCCGCTTCTATAATACAGGTGAATGGGGTCGCATTGTGACCGCTAGGTACCGCGACAAAGAATCAGAACCTGTTGGATTTTTTTTTTGCAACTTGATTGTCACAGTTGCAATACCTTGTGGGTCATAATGCAACCCCATCGATGGAGCAGCAGCAGCCTAGAGCAATTTTTGGCCATTTGTGTCGCAGCCAATGTCGCCTTCTTTGATGTAATGGATGAAAAATATATATAAATGCTATTCAAAACAATGTGTATATTTTATGACATTTCCTTAGTAAATATTAATATAACACTGATTAGCTGTGGTGCAGGGGGAACCAACTTTAAAACCTCTTAAATCCACAAATAGTCACTACATTAACAGAGAGATATATGACTGAACTGCAATACCAGACACAGCCCATAGACAAGAGAGCGCTAACAAAGCAGAACTTTTCACAATCCCATTAATGGGGTGACCTCATATGTACAGCCACTGGGAATGGGGAACCTGGTACCTCATGGATGATGGGGGGTCCTTCAGCCTCCTGCATCACCTAATAGTAGCTCAATTATTGAGCAAATCTAGCATCACAAATTAGGATTTAGTTCAGAAATAGCCACAAGATGTTCTGCAGCAGCTTGCACCTGCAAACCAAACCATATCACTAAGAAGAGGACATGGAGCATAGTCCTAATAGTCCAAATCTTTACCTACAACCTCTTCAACTTTTATGGGAATATTTGCTGAATATGTCAATATTGGCCATGATGTTCTGCAGCAGCTTCCACCCTTACAAAACACACACTGTATCATCAGGTTGAGTTGAGGCCAAGCCTTATAGTCCTACTTGGTAAATTACTGCATCATTTCTATCTACAAATTGTAATTGTTCAACTTCTATGGGGCTACAAGTCCCTGTAGATCAAACACTAGATGTGACCAAGATGTTCTGCAGCAGCCACTCATCTACAGTTACCAGCATGTCATAAGAAACTTGTCAACTAGACACAGGTTGAAAACCTCATAAAGTGCAACCTTGCCAAGATGTTCTGCAGCAGCATCGCAAGGTAACAACTTGTTGCAGTCCAAAAGTTACTGTTGTGGGACTATAACCCCCAGCAGGTGACAGGTAAAGAGTAATATACTGTAGCTGCTGGAGAACTAGAAGTCCCAGCAGATAAAGCTGGATTAATAGGGAAGAGGAGAACTGCCTGTGGACTACAAATCCCAGGATATCATAGATTCACTAGATGCATAGTTTGGAGCTAACCATAGTGACCCCTTGCAAGATGTTCTGCAGCAGCAGCAGCAGCAGCAAGGTAGTAGTACTCACACAGATGTGACGGAATGTCTCCTCCAGGAGCTCCTGCTGAACATGGTCCACAGGGAAGGTGTGGGGGTCTCTTGG
>JARQOD010000001.1:967697189-967750397 GCA_033576555.1 Oophaga sylvatica | reverse complement strand
TCCTTTGAGGCCCTGGTATTTCTCCAGCTTCCATATTCCTTCTTTCTGATGTTGCTGTCACTTGGCTCTCCCACATCTATTATTATTGCAGTCTTCTGATCCTTGTCTACTATTTATATATACACCTACACTTATACACTGGACCCCACCAGTATCTCCATGAAACTCCTCTCCATATCCTCCAGTCCCCTTTGAAGTGCCTACAATCTTTTTCTAGGTGCATCTGGTCCTTCTCTTTTTTCACAGTGGTTCATAAAGCCTCTGGCGGTGATTGAGGCTTGTGACATTATGATGTCACGTGAGGCGTAGTCAGTGTCATAAGTGCTGGAGACCACTCTGAAGATGGAATCAGACACGAGGCACATACAAGAAGTCTGGATCTGCAAATAGGGAAAAGTGAAGGTGAGCATCAACTCCACCTCGAACCTTTGTAATTTAGGGAAATGGCAGCTAGCTTCCACCTATTTTATTCGATTCAACCTAAGTAAATTTCCAAAAAATTGGATTACAACAAATCCAATTTTACTGTAAAAGTCAAAGTGAATTCATTGTGCCTCAAATCAATCTGCTCAGCAATAATTACATATTCTTCAATGTTTTCTAAGCACAGCGGCAAATATTATGTGGTGTTTGTATCTGGTATTAAAGCTCAGTCCTATTTACTTGAATAGCCATATGTAGCATAAATATCTCCTGACAGAGCATCATAAAAGTATGTTTTGTTTTAAAACCTGGTCATTTCCCAACATGTATCTAGGGAAATGTCAACAGCAAATTCATGTCCCAAACTAAACATCTGCTCAGTTACAGCTAATAAGGGGTAATAAAAATTCTAAAAACGTTGAAGAACATTGCAGTTTCTTCCCCAACATGCACCACTCTTGCTCATGGGTTGTATCTGGAATTGCAGCTCATTCTTATTATAATGAATTGACCTTAGATGCACTACCTCACATGGCCTATAGATGAGAGTGGTACTGTTTCCCAAAGAAAACTGATATGGGTGGATCCTCAAAGTCTTTACCTGATAAGAAGATGGAATGCAGCATGGGCTGAAGATGTTGATTGGGCAAGGAACAAAAGATTGGATTTATGCTCTACAGGCTGGATGCCTACTGTAGGAGCATTCAGTGTGGAGGCTGGAGGAGAAAAACCTTTGAAGCAGAGTGACAATGGTGCAGTAGCGTAGTCTTATAGATGTAGCAAAGTTGAGCAGGCCAGGAGATATATGCTAGAGATGGAGCAGAGTTATGTCTTGTAGCAGAGCACAGCAGCATCACTTTTGGTGATGTAGCATAGCTGGGTTTGCTAGAAGGCCGATTTATGGAGATGTAGCAGAACACAGAGATGTAGCATAGCTGAGCTTGTCAGGAGGTTATATAGTAGTGATGTATCAGAGCTGGTTCAGGGAATAAGTTTATATTAGAATTATCTGAACTAGTATTGTAGCAGAACTGAATGTGTCAGAAGTCACACTTATAGAGAAGTAGCAGAATGCAGTGATATAGCAGAACTGGGCTTGTCAGGAAACTCACAAGTGGTGATGTAGAAAAGTTGATTCAGGGAATCAGTCCATAGTAGTACTACCTGAACACTGGTGATGTAACAGAGCCAAGCAATGTAGCAGAACTCGGATTGTCAGGAGACTCACAAGTAGGAATGTAGTAGAAATGCTGCAGTGCTGCAGTCTATAGTAGTGTTACCTGAATACTCACTCAGCCTGTAATGCCTGAGAGCATGATGAGGTAGAGACAGGTCAGCATGGATTTAAAGGGAATCTGTCACCCCATTTTTGGACTATGAGATGCGGCCACCGCCATCAGGGGCTTATCTACAGCATTCTGTGAAGCTGTAGATAATCCCCCGATGTCACCTGAAAGTGAAGAAAAACGAGTTAGATTATACTCACCCAGGGACGGTCCACCGTCCGGTCCGGTCCGATGGGCATCGCGGTCCGGTTCGGCGCCTCCCATCTTGTAGCAAAGCTGGCCTCTTCTTTCCATCCCATCGCGGCTCCTGTGCAGGCGCACTGATCTGCCCTGGTGAGGGCAGAGCAGAGTACTGCAGTGCGCAGGCGCCGGACCTCTCTGACCTTTCCCGGCGCCTGCACACTGCAGTACTCTGCTCTGCCCTCACCTGGGCAGATCAGTACGCCTGCGCAGGAGCCGCGACGGGACGGAAATAAGAGGCCAGCTTTGCTACAAGATGGGAGGCGCCGAACCGGACCGCGACAACCATCGGATGGTGGACTGCCCCTGGGTGAGTATAATATAACTAGTTTTTCTTCTCTTTCAGGTGACATCGGGGGCTTATCTACAGCATTACAGAATGCTGTAGATAAGCCCCTGATGGCGGTAGCAATATCTCATAGGGCAAAAATGGGGTGACAGATTCTCTTTAAGGCCGGGATCACACATGCGACGAAAACGTCCATCGCTCGCATGTGAAATCCCAGCTCTGGTGCCGGCACTCGGGAGTGGAGCGAGCGGCTGCATAGAAATACATGCAGCCGCGCACTCCACTTTCGAGTGCCGGCGCCAGAGCTGGGATTTCACATGCGAGCGACGGACGTTTTCGTCGCATGTGTGATCCCGGCCTAAGAGAGCTAGCAGCCAGGGGAAAGAGAACGGTGAGTCCGCTGTTGGAGTCAGGAAGGTAACATCCCCTTTAAAGGGAATCTGTCACCCCATTTTGGCCCTATGAGATAGGGCCACCGCCATTAGGGCTTATCTACAGCATTCTGTAATGCTGTAGATAAGCCCCCGATGCTACCTGAAAGTGAAGAAAAACGAGTTATAAAATACTCATCCAGGGGCGTTCTGGGGGGCGGTCGGGTCAGGAGGGAGTCGCGGTCAGGTCCGGGGCCTCCCATCTTGTGGCGATGCCGGCCTCTTCTTTCGGTGAGGGCAGAGCAGAGTACTGTAGCGCGCAGGCGCCGGACCTCTCTGACCTTTCCCAGCGCCTGCGCACTGCAGTACTCTGCTCTGCCCTCACCAGGGCAGAGCAGTGCGCCTGCGCAGGAGCCGCGACGTGACCAAAAGAAGAGGCCGGCATCGCCACAAGATGGGAGGCTCTGGACCTGACCGCGACTCCCTCCTGACCCGACCGCCCCCGGAATGCCCCTGGGTGAGTATTTTATAACTAGTTTTTCTTCACTTTCAGGTAGCATCGGGGGCTTATCTACAGCATTACAGAATGCTGTAGATAAGCCCCTGATGGTGGTGGCCCTATTCATAGGGCCAAAATGGGTTGACAGATTCCCTTTAAGATTCACAATATTTCTTTAAAAAAAAAGCGGTTTCATATCTGTAATCCAAGATAACATAAAGAATAAGCACATAATACATACCTTATTTAAATAAAGTAGAAAAAATAAGATTTCTTGACAAAATTTGGTTCTGCAGAGTAATTATATTGTCTGGACTATACAGCTGGTGGGTGTATAGCTGGATCTTTGGAGGGGGTATTAAAAATTAACTCCTCAATGAAACAGGAAAGTAATCAAGTACTGGTCTCCACACTGCAGCATGGAAACTCTAGAGATAAACACTCATGCAAATGGGAGGAGAAATTAGCAGTGTTAAGAAAGCATTTGCCAGCTTTATAATACAATGTTCCCCGAGGCTGGCAAATAAACAGTTTATGAGTGTGGCCACAAAGCCTTGTCTTTGTTGCCATAGCAGCACAGTTGGACAGATCACTAAGATAATTTCCCATGACAGCCATTTGCATGTTGCACAGAAAAAAAAAAGATGAAAATGAAATTGATGAGCGCAGGTAAAGAAAACAAAAGTAAACTAAAATCTTAAAGCTGGAAAGGTTAATGATGTGTAATAGGCTTACTGCACGGGAGGCTTTCGTCTGTTGCTAATGTACCGAGGAGGAACATGGGGATTTTGGAATCGTTGCTGAAAATGAAATAGTAGATGACATTAAAAGTGATTTTTGTCAATGCTGAGGGACTGGGCATGTGAGCATTACTGAGACTGAGAGTTCAATCACTTTTATGAAATTGGTAGAACAGCTTCATCACTGTCATTTCAAAATACTTTATATATATCAATAAGGCAAGCAAATGTAGGAAGCTTTCTACTAAATCAAGAATGAAGGAATGGTAATGTTGGAAGGACCTCCAGGGTCATTGTGTCCAACCCTCGCTCAATGCAGGATTCACTAAACCATCTCTGTTTGAAGACTTCCATTGAAGGAGAACTCACCACCTCTCGTGGCAGCCTGTTCCGCTCATTGATCACTCTCACTTTCAAAAAGTTTTTTCTAATATCTAATCTGTATCTCCTCCCTTTCAGTTTCATCCCATTGCTTCTCGTGTTTCCATGTGCAAATGAGAATAATGATGATCCCTCTACACTGTAAAATTTCTTCAGATATTTGTAGACAGCTATTAAGTCTCTTAGCCTTCTTTTTATGCAAGCTAAACATATCCAGATTCTTTAATCGTTCCTCGTATGACTTATTTTGCAGTCTGTTCACCATCCTATATTCTTCTTTCTCGACTTATGACCCACTCTTATCCCTTCCAATTTCTCTCCACCTCCTGACCAATTCACTCACTTTGAAAAATAGCTATAATCTGTCTTGGTCACAACCAGATGGAGGTATTAAATTAAAGAGGTTTTTGAAGTCCATGGAGTGGGGAAGGATGACAGAAGAGTAGGGAAAGGCACTAACACACACTCAGACCATGCTGCTGCATTCTAGTAAGGTTTTTATCTCCACACAGTGCAGCATTCACATCTACACTGCTTACTACTGCTGTACAGTGTCCTTTATGTTGCTGCTATTTTCAATATATATGCTACATAGAGACAGTTAGTCTACACTCCCTAAGTCAGAGGCGACGGGAAATTAGAAATGGAAGAACTGGTAAAATGGGCGAGATAAAATACATATAATAGACAAAAATAGTGTTATTCCTCATGTATGCACAAATTACAGATTAATCTGAAAAGTTTCCTTAAAGGACAGGTATTTTTTAAAAGAAAACGTCCAACATCCACCCCCTATCCCTTCCAAACCACCATAATGAGTGGACTGCTTAGAAGACAAAATTTAATTATTACTGTATATCTAATTCAGTGCTTTCTAAGATAATGAGTAGGGATGCACGAACCCAAACAGTAAAGTTCGGGGTCTGAACAGAGCACATACTGTTCGGGCATGGACCACGAACACGGACTTCTCCAAGAAGTCTGTGTTACTGTACGGGTTCGACACCCCGAACACCGGGTGTTTCCTATGCTGTCATCTGCATGACAGCGTGAGACACACCGGCGGCTCTGATTGGTGGTAAGATCATTACCGCCGGTCAGAACATCAGCAGCTGTGACCGGTGGTAAAAAGACAGACAGCTGGGGGCTGGTATTCTCAGACTGGTAAGGGACCATGGATATTGGCCCCGGAAGCCTAAAAATAGCATACCGTAGCCACCTCAGAAAGAGTGCTTTGCCCAGCTCTTCCCCTTGCCATGTGGTGGTGGCAACTGGGGTTCATGTTTGTTGTTGATGTCACCTTTGTATTTTCAGGTGACCTCAATCCCAGCAGTTAGTAATGGAGAGGCGTTTATAAGACACTTATCCATTACTAATCCCATAGTCATATGGCCAGTAAAAAACTCCCACCCAGGTTTGGATATCTTTTTCCCTTAACAATAATAAAGACCTTCATTTAAAAACTGCATTTTGTGTTTACTTGTGTTATCTTTGTCTCATATTTAAATTTATTTGGTGATCTGAAACATTTAAAGGGAATCTGTCACCCCATTTTAGCCATATCAGGTAAAGACATCCTTGTATAGTGGGTCCCATAACTAATCTATGGGTACCTATGACATCTCCTGACACCCCAGTTTTCATGTAAAAATACCTTTGTAAAGTTCGTTTTCTTGTATGCAAATCCGTAATCCGTGCAGTCCGGTCCGGAGGGCAGCGTTTTTTTTTTCTTCCCCCCACTCCTCAGTTTCTCTTGTGTATGGCCATCTGTGAACAGAACAGACGGCGTTCGGCTTGCCGCGATTGCTCTTTTCAAAATCCCCTCGCGCATGCGCAGTGTGCTTTGCCCAACAGTGGGCAAAGCATAAAATAATTACAGCGCATGCGCAACTCTTTCCTTGCCCCAGAAATGACTGCTTGCCTTGCACGACTTCCGGGGCAAGGAACGTGAAGGACAATAGTTGCGCATGCGCTGTAATGATTTTATGCTTTGCCCACTGTTGGGCAAAGCACACTGCGCAGGCACGAGGGGATTTTAAAAAGCGCAATCACGGCAAGCCGAACGCCGTCTGTGCCATTCACAGACGGCCACACGCAAGAGAAGCTGAGGAGCGGGGGGAGGGAGAAGAAAAAACGCCGCCCTCTGGACTGGTCCGCATGGATTTGCATACAAGAAAACGGATTTTACAAAGGTATTTTTACATGAAAACTGGGTGTCAGGAGATATCATAGGTTAGTTATGCGACCCACTATGCAATGATATCTTTATATCATGTGGGTAAAATGGGGTGACAGATTCCCTTTAAGTGTGACAAACATGCACAAGAACAGGAAATCAGGAAGGGGTCAAATACTTTTTCACACACCTGTAATATGATGTCCCACACAGCCCCTCTTGTGATAGCTCCCACAGCCAGCTGTTATGTTTCGGTAGCTGAGAAGATATTGCAAAAATAGCAAAAGTAGTAATACACCAGAGAGGCTGGAAACTATTGGATTGCAGTACCCTAAACTAACCGCACACTAGAAGTAGCCGTGGAGCGTACCTACGGTGATCCTAGATGCCTCGTCACAGCCGGAGAGATAACTACACCTAAAGGCAGAAAGATGAAAGCTATCTGCCCCCGAGCAGAACCCCCAAAGAAATAGGAAGCCCCCAAACATGTAATGGCGGTTAGACAAGAAGAAAATACGGACACAGACAGAAAATAGAATGAGCAAATGCTGGGGCCCAATCTGTCTAGATAGAAAAGAATAGGAAAGAATTCTGACTGCAACCCAAAAAAACCCTGACAAAAATACCAACAGTTCTGATTAACAAAAAACCTGAGATCACACGATCTCTACCACCTAAATCAGATCTCTGGTGTAACACACAGCAATTCAGCAAACAAAAAGTGACAAAGGAACAGAGCAAAAGTGCAAATACAAAATGAGCACAATTGCAGCGCCAGACCCCAAAAGGGGTCCAGGCTGAAGTCCACTGCAAGCAGCAAACCAGCAAAGAAAATCCAACCAGAGGAAAAAAAACAGCAAATCACTTATCTGAATGAGAGCAGGACTGCAAGCTGAGCTCCAAGCAAGACCAGAAGAACAATTGATTACCGGCAAGGCTGAAGGGAGTTCAGGTCACTTATATCAGACCATTCAGAGCCAGCTGAAGGCCATTTGGCAATTAGTTCATTACCCTCAGCAACCACCGGAGGGAGCTCCAGCTCAGAAGTCGCCTCCAGATTATTCACAACAGCCAGCCCTTTGTATGTCCCTGCAGCCAGCCCTACTTATGTCCCCACAGCAAGCCCATCTAATGTTCACTCACAGACATCCACTCATATGTTCCCCCACAGCCAGCCACTAATATCCCCCACATCCAGCCCCTAATGTCCCCCACAACAAGCCCCTCTTATGTCCCCCATATCCAGCCCCTCTTATGCCCCCCACAGCCAGACCCTCTTATGTCCCCCATAGCCAGCCCCTCTTATGTCCCCCATAGCCAGCCTCTCTTGTGTCCCCCACAGCCAGCCTCTCTTATGTACACCATAGCCAGTCTCTCTTATGTACCCCATAGCTAGCCCCTCATATGTCTGTAATGTATTGGTACAGTTCATATAGCGTCTTGTGCTTGGTGCGATGAAAATACTGAGACACAGGTTGATAAAGAAAGTCTTGTATTGCTTCATACAATTGCAAAAATAAACACACAGGTTGCAAACACAGAACAGAGACACAGCAGGCCAGAGTAATCTAAGTTCAGCATAACTCTCCACAACAGATTCAGATCTCTTCTCTGTTACCGCAAGTCCATGCAAACGTGAGGCCTCAAGAGCAGAGTTCAGAGTCCACAAGTGCTTCAGAGTTCCTCATAGAATGGCTGGAGTACAAGGTCCAAGGCTTCAGGAGTCAGAACACAGTTCACTGCAGGCTAGATTCTGAAGCACTGATTGCTCAGCTGTGCTGTTTAGAAGCAAACGGAGAGAATCAGGGCGGAACATGCAAGCTGGAAAACTCCATTTGACTGAGGCAGATAGCTGCAGCAAACAGAAAGCAAAATGGCCGACGAACAAACTGAGTTTCAGAAACAGATACACAGAACCTACAATGTCTCTCATAGTCAACCCTCTTATGTCCCCCACATCAGCCCCTGATATGCCCCCACATGCAGCCGCTGATATGCCCCCATAGCCAGCCCCTCATATGTCCCCAAAGCCAGCCCCGCATATGTCCTCATAGCTAGCCCCTCTTATGTTCCCCATAGCCAGCCCCACACATGTCCCTCATAGCCAGCACCTCTTATGTCCCCACATTCAGCCCCTGATATGCCCCCCACATTCAGCCCCTGATATGCCCCCCATAGCTAGCCCCTCATATGTTCCCCATAGCCATAGCCATGGAACTAGATTGGAACTGCTTATCCACCATCTATGATATCCTGTGTTGCATCCTTTCATCAATTTTTCTTTTCCATACACATTGAGGGAGATTAGCTACAGTGTCATGGGTTGTAAATGTCTTGATTATGTTGCGCGCTGTGGACAACGAAACATCAAGTTCTCTGGAGATGAACTTATAACCTTGAGATTGTTGATATTTTTCAACAATTTTGGTTCTCATGTCCTCAAACAGTTATTTTTTTTTCAATGTTTAGTCAACGTCTCCCCTTTTTATCTGGTTTCAAGTGTCATTTTCATATTACCCACACCTGTTACTTGCCACAGGTGAGTTTGAATGAGCATCACATGCATGCATAAACATGCATACTTGTTTACCCACATTTTTGGAAAGGTGCCAACAATTTTTACCAGCCATTTTAGGGGTTTAGTGTTAAATTATGTCCAATTATGTTTTGCTGTGTTTTTTGTGTTGTTCCAATGCACACAAATGAAATAAATATATGTTTAACCCCTTTCTGATATCTGACATACTATCCCATCCATGTAACAGGGAACAATTAGACCATGGACGGGATAGTACGTCATGGCGATCAGCCATGCTCACGGGGGAAACGAGGCCAATCACAACTGGGTGTGAGCTGATTCTCACAGCTGACACCAGGCACTAAACGCCAGGAGCGGTCACAGACTGCTCCTGCCACTTTAACTCCTGGAACACTGCGATCAAAGAAGATCGCAGCGTTCCTGGAGCAGGCAGAGGGTTGACAGCCCCTCTGCCTTTGGATCGGAGACCCCGCGGCATGACGACATTCGGGTCTCCAGACCTGAGAAACTTTCTGTCATGTGCAGTGCATGTCAGGAAGTCTCTCAGGTCAGTGTAAATTACATGCAGATGCTTCATCTGCATGCTATAAAAGCTATCAGCCAGAAGAAAATTGAGTGTCCCATAGTGGGACAAAGTGTAAAAGTTAGAATAAAGTAAAAAAAAAATTAAATAATTGTAAAAATATTAAAAATAATAATAAAAAAAATCAATATTTATTCTATCACTAAATAAATATTTGATTGCAAAAAAAAATCTAAACAAGAAAAGTACACATATTTGGTATCGCCACATCCATAACGACCTGACCTATAAAACTGTCCAACTAGATAACCCCTTTAGTGAAAACCATAAAAACAATGCTTTATCATCATACCGCTGAACAAAAAATGGAATAACACGCGATCAAAAAGATGGATATAAATAAACATGGTACAGCTGAAAATGTCATCTTGTTCTGCAAAAAACAAGCTGCCACACAGCATCATCAGCGAAAAAATAAAAAAGTTATAGCTGTCAGAATAAAGTGATGCAAAAACAATTATTTTTTCTATAAAATAGTTTTTATTATATAAAAGCACCAAAACATAAAAAAACTGCCTTATCAATTTTACCACACGCGGAACGGTAAAAACGCCCCCTCCATAAGAAATTCATGAATTGCTGGTTTTTGCTCATTCTGTCTCCCAAAAATCGGAATAGAAAGTGATCAAAAAATGTCATGTGCCAGAAAATGGTACCAATAAAAATGTCAACTTGTCCCGCAAAAAACAAGACCTCATATGACTCTGTGGGCCAAAATCTGGAAAAATTATAGCTCTCAAAATGTGGTGATGCAAAAACTATTTTTTGCAATAAAAAACATATTTTAGCAACTTTTAGTGTGCGACAGCTGCCAAACATAAAAACCGCTATAAAGCTATAGGGTCTATCACAGTGATCAATATAAAAAAAAGGCAAATCAACACCCGTTTATTACCCCCTTCGTTAGGGAAAAATAATAAAATGAAAAAAAGTATCTATTTCCATTTTCCCATTAGGGTTAGAGTTGGGCTAAAGTTAGGTTTAGGGTTGGGGCTAAAGTTAGGGTTAGTGTTGGGGCTAAAGTTAGGGTTAGAGTTGGGGCTAGAGTTGGGGTTATGGTTTGGATTACGGTTACAGCTGGGATAAGGGTTAAGCTTGAGGTTAGGGTTGGGATTAGGGTTAGGGGTGTGTTAGGGTTAGGTTTGTGGTTTGGGTTATGGTTAGGATTGGGATTAGGGTTAGGTGTGTGTTGGGGTTAGGGTTGAAGTTAGAATTGGGGGGTTTCCACTGTTTAGGCACATCAGGGCTCTCCAAACTCGACATGGCGTCTGATCTCAATCTCAGCCAATTCTGCGTTGAAAAAGTCAAACGGTGCTCCTTCCCTTCCAAGCTCTGCCATGCGCCCAAACAGTGGTTTACCCCCACATAAGGGGTATCAGCATACTCAGGACAAATTGTGCAACAACTTTTGGGGTCCAATTTCTTCTGATACCCTTAGGAAAATAAAGAATTTGGGGCAAAAATATAATTTTTGTGAAAAAAAAGATTTTCATTTTAGGGCTATACGTTATAAACTTCTGTGAAGCACTTGGGGGTTGAAAGTGCTCACCACACATCTAGATAAGTTCCTTAGGGGGTCTAGTTTCCAAAGTTGTGTCACTTGTGGGGGGATTTCCCCTGTTTAGGCATAGCAGGGGCTCTCCAAACGCGACATGGTATCAAATCTCAGTTCCAGCCAATTTTGCATTGAAAAGTCAAACGGCCATCCTTCCCTTTCGAGCTCTGCTATGCGCCCAAACAGTGGTTTACCTGCATATATTGGGTATCAGCATACTCAGAATAAATTGTACAACTTTTGGAGTCCAATTTCTCCTGTTACCCTTGGTAAAATAAAACAAATTGGATCTGAAGTAAATTTTTTGTGAAAAAAAGTTAAATGTTAATTTTTTTAAACATTCCAAAAATTCCTGTGAGGCACCTGAAGGGTTAATAAACTTTTTGAATGTGGTTTTGAGCACCTTCAGGGGTTCAGTTTTTAGAATGGTGTCACTTTTGGGTATTTTCTATCATATAGACCCCTCAAAGTCACTTCAAATGTGATGTGGTCCCTAAAAAAAAATGGTGTTGTAAAAATGAGAAATCGCTGTTTAATTTTTAACCCTTATAACTTCCTACCAAAAAAAATTTTGGCTCCAAAATTGTGCTGATGTAAAGTAAACATGTGAGAAATATTACTTGTTAAGTATTTTATGTGACATATCTCTGTGATTTAAGGGCATGAAAATTCAATGTTGTAAAATTGCAAAATTTTCAAATTGTTGCCAAATTTCCATTTTTTCACAAATAAACGCAAGTCATATCAAAGACATTTCACCTCTATCATGAAGTAAAATATGTCAAGAGAAAGCATGGTCAGAATCACCAGGATCCATGAAAGCATTCCAGAATTATTACCTTATAAAGAGACAGTGGTCTGAATTGTAAAAATTGGCCTGGTTATTAACATGCAAACCACCCTTGTGGGTAAAGGAGTTAACAAAATATGTATAATTGCAATAATTTTCTGGGAGAAATACTTCATCTTCTGGAACAATTTCAAGGGTGCCAACACTTTCATCAATGACTGTAAAAAGAGAGAATTGAATAAAAAATACAAGCGACAGTCACTCGTTCACTAGTTTATTAATCCAGCAGCTCCGACGAACTCTATTGCGATCCCATGACGTCAACCAATTCTGTAGTACAACTTGTGGGGCTTCATTCTGAGAACAAAGCTTCATAGGTCACTGCAAGGAACCATGGCACCAACTGGAGGAAAACATCTGCTCCAATGACCATTACTGTACTCTCAAAGACATTTGGAGAACTCAGGTCACCTGGCCACATACCTTAATGTATTCTGTCAGCTTCTTAACCCCTTTATTCCATCCGACGTACTATTCCGTCCATGTGACCCTGGACCTCATTCCCATGGACGGAATAGTACGTCATGCCCTTTAATGCGACATCGCGACTTAAGTCGCGGTGATCGCATTAAAATTCCAACGCCATCTTACCTCTAGGAAGATGGCGTCGGCATCCCGGGCTGCGTCCTCCCTCTCCAGCCTCCCGATCGCTGTGATTGGCTGTTCAATTCTGAACAGCCAATCGCATCCTTTCTCACTGTTTCAGCCAATCAGATGGGCTGAAACAGTTAGATCCCAGGCTAGGATCGAGTACCGATGTACTCGATCCTAGGCCTGGGCCTAGCACCATGCAGACCCACCCCCAGATTGGCGCGATCGCCGATCATATCGATGGCGCCAATCGCAGGGCACAGAAGCAGTACTACCGCGCTGTGCCCTGCCGGTTCCTGCTGGATCGGTGCTATAAAAGTACTGATCCTAGGCCGGAACCTAGGACAGGCCTAGCAGGGCCTGCAGGAGCTGATTGGCGCAATCGATGTTATCGTCGATCGCGCCAATCGCAAGGCACAGCCGCGGTGCAGGAGCGCTGTGCCTTGCTGCTGACCTGCCGGATCGGTGCTGTAATAGCACCGATCCTGGGTGGATCGGTGCTGTAAAAGCACCGATCCTGCTGAGGAGGCTCAGGACAGGCCCAGCAGGGCCTGCAGGAGCTGATTGGCGCGATCGATGACATCGTCGATCGCGCCAATCACAGGGCACAGCAGCGGTCTGACCGCTGTGTGACCGCGCTGTGCCCTGCAGGTGACCTGGCTGTGACCTGCCTAGGATCGGAGCTGTGAGCTCCGATCCTGGGCAGGTTGCCAGGGTAACCAGGAGAGCTCTGATTAGTGGGATCTTGTTATGATGGATCCCACCAATCACAGGTCACAGAAGCGAATTGACCGCTCTGTGACCTGTCTCACCTGGCTCTGACCTGTGAGTGACCGTTCTGCAGGGGTCCTCACACTTGCTGAGGATTCCTGCAGAGCGGTCATACAACAGATCTCTCCTCCTGTGCTGGGCCTTGTAGTGCTGAATACAGAAGAAAAGAAGAAAGAAGATAGAAAAAAGAAGAGAGACTACAACCGTAAGTGTTGATCCCTCTCTTCCTCCCTCCCCCAACCCCCTTCCCCCTCTTTTTACCCCCTCCACTCCCCCTTTGCGCCGCCTCCGTGCACACACCCAGCCGCCGAGCGTTGATTGGTGACACAGTTCACCGATCAACACTCGTACTCTCGGCCCCCTTTGTGCCACATCTGTGCGCACACCCTGCAGCCGGCGAACTTTGATAAGTGACGCAGTTCACTTATCAGAGCTCGCGTCCGGCGGGTTTCCTTTTTTTCACCCCCTCATTGCGCCACTCCCTTAGCGCCACATCTAGCAGCCACCGAACTTTGACAAGTGACACAGTTCACTTATCAGAGCTCGCGCTGGCTGTTTTCCTTTTTTTTTTTTTCACCCGCCTTTGCGCCGCCTCCGTTTCAACATCTAGCAGCCGCCGAATTTTGATAAGTGACTCAGTTCACTTATCAGATCTCGTGCCGGCTGTTTTCCTGGGTTTTTTTTCACCCCCTCCTTGCGCCACTCCCTTTGCGCCACATCTAGCAGCCGCCGAACTTTGACAAGTGACACAGTTCACTTATCAGAGCTCGCGCCGGCTGTTTTCCTTTTTTTTTTTTCCTTTTTTTTTTTTCACCCGCCTTTGCGCCGCCTCCGTTTCCACATTTAGCAGCCGCCGAATTTTGATAAGTGACTCAGTTCACTTATCAGATCTCGTGCCGGCTGTTTTCCTGTTTTTTTTTTTCACCCCCTCCTTGCGCCACTCCCTTTGCGCCACATCTAGCAGCCGCCGAACTTTGACAAGTGACACAGTTCACTTATCAGAGCTCGCGCCGGCTGTTTTCCTTTTTTTTTTTTCCTTTTTTTTTTTTCACCCGCCTTTGCGCCGCCTCCGTTTCCACATTTAGCAGCCGCCGAATTTTGATAAGTGACTCAGTTCACTTATCAGATCTCGTGCCGGCTGTTTTCCTGCTTTTTTTTACCCCCTCCTTGCGCCACTCCCTTTGCGCCACATCTAGCAGCCGCCGAACTTTGACAAGTGACACAGTTCACTTATCAAGCTCGCGCCGGCTGTTTTCCTTTTTTTTTTCTTTTTTTTTCACCCGCCTTTGCGCCGCCTCCGTTTCCACATTTAGCAGCCGCCGAATTTTGATAAGTGACGCAGTTCACTTATCAGATCTCGTGCCGGCTGTTTTCCCTTTTTTTTCACCCCCTCCTTGCGCCACATCTAGCAGCCGCCGAACTTTGATAAGTGACGCAGTTCACTTATCAGAGCTAGGGCCTGCTGTTTTAGACTTTTCTTTTCACAGGCATTTTTTTCTCCCCATTTTTTTTTTCTTTTAGATTTTTCTTTTCAGCATAGTTTACACCAAGCACTACCCCCCCACACACATACACAGTTATCAATAAAGTACACCCAAGCACCACATTCACAAAAAAAAGTCCCACCCGTCCCGTTCGTCCCAACAGCGCTATTCATTGGAGGAGGCATACGCTTTTCTTGCCTCCGACACTGATAGCGAGGGAGAGGATCCCACATTTCTTTATTTTTCAGATTCCTCATCCTCTTCCTCTTCCCCTCCTCATCTTCCTCCTCGGGTCCTACGGAACCACCACGCAGACGCCCCAGGACAGAAGATGAGGCATCTGCCGTCATTCCAGAAGACAAAGATGAAGCCGAAGCCGAACCAGCGCACCCCACTGCGGATCCTGTGTGGACCTCGCCCCCGAAAATTACGAGCCACTGATTCCTGATTTTGTGGCAGAATCAGGAATCAGGTTTGACACCACCGGCCTCACAGAAATAGACTTTTTCAAAGTCTTTTTCTCTGAGGATTTTATTAACCTCATGGTGGAGCAAACAAATTTGTACGCTCGTCAATTTTTGGAGCAAAACCCCCGTTCATCATATTCTAACTGGTCTCCTGTAGACGCAGTTGAATTGATGCAGTTTTGGGGCCTGGTCCTTCACACTGGGCTCCTGAAGAAGCCAGAACTTCGGCAATATTGGTGTCATGATCCGTTCCAGGGTTTAGTCCTGTCTGCCCTTGGTCCGGGCGGATCATGTCAAGGGTTAACTTTGCTCTTCCTCATTCTGGGTTCAGGTTGGCTATTTAGCTCTCACACATCCTGCTAGCAGTGTGAGCTATACTGCTACCTTTGGCTTGTGAACCTGACTGGTAACCCTTGATTTGTCCTGCTGTTATCCCTGACTTTTCTCGTGTCTGTTGTTCCCCTCTGTCTGCCCTGTTCCCTGCATTTCCCTGTTTGTCTGTTTGATTCTCTGGTTTTTGACTCGGCCTGTATTCGGACTCGCTTCTGCTTTCTGTCTTTGTCTTATCTGCTTCTGACCATTGCTGACCTCCTGGCTTTCTCCTGACCACGTGTATTGCTTATTCCTTTTGTCCTGCTGCCACTTGGTGGCGCCTGTGTTTCTGCTCTGTAGAGGGCTTGCTGAGACCTCTGATACTTCAGATGACTGATTATTCCTGACTTAGTCTTGGACGTTTTTGCTGCCACCTGGTGGTGGTTTTGGCTGCTGCAGTGCAGGCCTACTCTGGTAGTGTGTAATCCCTTCTCCCCTCTGTAACCTACAGGTGGAGCACACATCAGGCTGCATTACAGCTGCGTGACATTATAGCTCACCCCTACATATAAAGGGATTTCTGCTTTTTTTTTTTTTCTTCTCTGCTCTGTTTGCTATGGATCCGCTCCATACCTTGGCTGATCACATGAATAGCTTGGCATTGATTATGCAAGACCTATTTGTGCAACAGAGGGAGCTTTCTAACACAGTAATATCGTTGCAGACTGACTGTAAGCACTCTAACACTGTCGATGTTTCTTTGCACTCTCCTGAACCTACAGTAAAGCTACCAGATACCTTCTCTGGGGAGAGGGAGAAATTCAGTACATTCAGGGAGAGTTGCAAACTATTGTTTTCACTTAGACCCCTATCTTCTGGTGATGAGAGTCAGCGGGTGGGGATAATCATTTCCTTATTGCGGGAGGGACCTCAGTCGTGGCTTTCTCTCTACCTGCTTCTGCCCCTGAACGTGTGTCTGTGAATAGATTTTGAGGTGTCTTGCTACGTCTCAGAAGGACGATTGGTGTTCTTCATTGCCCGTGGCTGAATTTGCATTCAATAATCGGATTAACCAGTCCACTGGCACCTCTCCATTCTTCTGTAACTATGGTTTTCACCCCCTTTTTGGCGAATTTTCTAGGCTGGATTCAGGATGTCCAGGAGCTGATACGGCAGTACAAAGATTGGGGGAGGTCCAAAAGAACATTGGGGAGGCTCAGGGCAAACATAAACTTTTTGCGGATAAGCGACGGTCTGTAGGACCTATGTTCCTGGTGGAAGATAAAGTATGGTTGTCCACCAAGAATATTTGTCTAAAGGTTCCCTCTGCTAAGTTAGGTCCCAGATTTATTGGTCCTTACTCCTTACGAGATCATTGAGGTGGTCAATCCTGTTGCCTTTCTGTTACGACTTCCTCCGTCACTCCAGATCCCCAATGTGTTTCATAAATCCCTTCTTAACCCCTTCACCCCCAAGGGTGGTTTGCAATTTTCAAAACTTGAATTTTTATTCCCTTAAAACAGAGAAATATATCACACAAAATAGTTAAGAAATAACATTTCCCACATGTCTACTTTACATCAGCACAATTTTGGAAGCAAAATTTTTTTTTGTTAGGAAGTTATACGGGTTAAAAGTTGACAAGCGATTTCTCATTTTTACAGCAAAATTTACAAAGCCATTTTTTTTAGGGACCACCTCACATTTGAAGTCACTTTGAGGGGTCTATATGGCAGAAAATACCCAAAAGTGACACCATTCTAAAAACTGCACCCCTCAAGGTACTCAAAACCACATTCAAGAAGTTTATTAACCCTTCAGGTGCTTCACAGTAACTAAAGCAACGTGGAAGGAAAAAATGAATATTTTACTTTTTAGCCACAAAAATTATCTTTTACAAACTTTTTTTTTATTTTCACAAGGGTAAAAGGAGAAAATGGACATATAAGGTTGTTATGCAATTTCTCCTGAGTACGCCAATACCCCATATGTGGGGGAAAACCACTGTTTGGGCACACGGCAGAGCTCGTAAGGGAAGGAGCGACGTTTGACTTTTTCAAACTAAAATTGGCTGGAATTTAGATTGGATGCCATGTCGCGTTTGGAGAGCCCCTGATGCGCCTAAACAGTGGAAACCCCCCACAAGTGACACCATTTTGGAAACTAGACACCCTAAGGTACTTATCTAGATCTGTTGTGAGCACTTTGAACCCTCAAGTGTTTCACAAAAGTTTATAAAGCCTGGGTGTGAAAAAAAAAAAAACAATTTTCCACAAAAATGATTTTTTAGTCCCAAATTTTTGAATTTTCCCAAGTAAATTGGACCCCAAAAGTTGTTGTCCAATTTGTCCTGAGTATGCTGATACCCCATATGTGGGGGGGGAAACTGTTTGGGCGCACGGCAGGGCTTGGAAAGGAAGTAGTAACGTTTTGGAATGCAGACGTTAATGGGGGTCATGTTCCGTTTGCAGTGCCCCAGATGAGCCTAAACAGTGGAAACCCCCCACAAGTGACCCCATTTTGGAAACTAGACCCCCTAAGGAACTTATCTAGATCTTTGGTGAGCACTTTGAACCCCCAAGTGCTTCACACAAGTTTATAATGCCCGGGCATGAAAATAAAAAATCCTATTTTTTTCCCACAAAAATTATCTTTTAGTCACTAATTTTTTATTTTCCCAAGGGTAACAGGAGAAATTGGACCACATAAGTTGTTGTACAATTTGTCCTGAGTACGCTGATACCCCATATGTGGGGGGAACCACTGTTTGGGCGCACGGCAGAGCTCGGAATGGAAGGAGCACCATTTGACTTTTTCCAACCAAAATTGGCTGGAATTGAGTTTGGATGCCATGTTGCATTTGGAGAGCCCCTGATGTGCCTAAACAGTGGAAACCCCCACAAATGACCCCATTTGGGAAACTAGACCCCCTAAGGAACTTATCTAGATTTTTGATGAGCAATTTGAACCCCCAAGTGCTTCACACAAGTTTATAACGTAGAGCCGTAAAATTAAAAATCATATTTTTTCCACAAAAATGATCTTTTCACCCCAATTTTTATTTTTCCAAGGGTAACAAGACTCCAAAAGTTATTGTGCAATTTGTCCTGAGTGCGCTGATACCCCATATGTGGGGGTAAACCACTGTTTGGGTGCATGGCAGAGTTTGGAAGGGAAGGAGCGCCGTCTGACTTTTTCAACGCAGAATTGGCTGAATGCCATGTCGTGTTTGGAGAGCTCCTGATCTGCCTAAACAGTGGAAACCCCCATAAATGACACCATTTTGGAAACTAGACCCCTCAAGGAACTTATCTAGATGTGTGGTGAGAACTTTGAACCCCCAGGTGTTTCACTAAAGTTTATAACGTACAGCCGTAAAATAAAAAATCTTTTTTTTTTTTTACAAAAATGATTTTTTTCGCCCCCAATATTTTATTTTCACAAGGGTAACAGAAGAAATTGGAACCCAAAAGTTGTTGTCCAATTTGTCCTGAGTACACTGATACCCAATATGTGGGCGAAAACTACTGTATGGGCACACGTCGGGGCTCGGAAGGGAAGTAGTGACGTTTTGGATTGCAGACTTTGATGGAATGGTCTGGGGGCGTCATGTCACATTTGGAGAGCCCCTGATGCACCTAAACAGTGGAAACCCCCCACAAGTGACCCCATTTTGGCAAATAGACCCCACAAGGAACTTATCTAGATGTGTGGTGAGCACTTTGAACCCCAAAGTGCTTCACAGAAGTTTATAACGCACAGCCGTAAAAATAAAAAATCTTTTTTTTTTTTTACAAAAATGATTTTTTCGCCCCAATATTTTATTTTCACAAGGGTAACAGGAGAAATTGGACCCCAAAAGTTGTTGTCCAATTTGTCCTGAGTACGCTGATACCCAATATGTGGGAGAAAACTACTGTATGGGCGCACGTCAGGGCTCGGAAGGGAAGTAGTGACGTTTTGGATTGCAGACTTTGATGGAATGGTCTGAGTGCATCAAGTCGCATTTGGAGAGCCCCTGATGCGCCTAAACAGTGGAAACCCCCCACAAGTGACCCCATTTTGGAAAATAGACCCCACAAGGAACTTATCTAGATGTGTGGTGAGCACTTTGAACCCCGAAGTTCTTCACAGAAGTTTATAACGCACAGCCGTAAAAATAAAAAATCTTTTTTTTTTTTTGCAAAAATGATTTTTTCGCCCCAATATTTTATTTTTACAAGGGTAACAGGAGAAATTGGACCCCAAAAGTTGTTGCCCAATTTGTCCTGAGTACGCTGATACCCAATATGTGGGAGAAAACTACTGTATGGGTACACGTTGGGGCTCGGAAGGGAAGTAGTGACGTTTTGGATTGCAGACTTTGATGGAATGGTCTGGGGGCGTCATGTCGCATTTGGAGAGCCCCTGATGCGCCTAAACAGTGGAAATCCCCAACAAGTGACCCCATTTTGGAAAATAGACCCACAAGGAACTTATCTAGATGTGTGGTGAGCGCTATGAAGCCCCAAGTGCTTCACAGAAGTTTATAATGTACAGCCGTAAAAACAAAAAAATATTTTTTTTGTACAAAAATGATATTTTCGCCCCCAGTTTTTTATTTTCCCAAGGGTAACAGAAGAAATAGGACAAATTGCACAATAACTCTTGGGGTCCAGAGTACGCTGATACCCCATATGTGGGGATAAACTACTGTTTCGACGCATGGCAGAGCTCAGAAGTGAAGGAGCAACGTTTGACTTTTTCAACGCAGAATTGGCTGGAATTGAGATCAGACGCCATGTCACATTTGGAGAGCCCCTGATGTGCCTAAACAGCGGAAACCCCCCAATTCTAACTCCAACCCTAACCCCAACACACCCCTAACCCTAGTCCCAACCCTAACCACAAACCTAACCCTAACACACCCCTAATCCCAACCCTAACCCTAATCCTAACTTTAGCGCCAACCCTAACCCTAACTTTAGCCGCAACCCTAACCCTAACCCTAATGGGAAAATGGAAATAAATACATTTTTTTAATTTTATTATTTTTCCCTAACTAAGGGGATGATAAAGGGGGGTTGATTTACTATTTATAGTGGGTTTTTGTGATTGGCAGCTGTCACGCTAAAAGACGCTTTTTATTGCAAAAATAGTTTTTTGCATCGCCACATTTTGAGAGCTATAATTTTTGCATATTTTGGCCCACAGAGTCATGTGAGGTCTTATTTTTTGCGGTACGAGTTGACGTTTTTATTTGTACCATTTTTGAGCAGGTGACATTTTTTGATCGCTTTTTATTTCGATTTTTGGGAGGTTAGAATGAACAAAAATCAGCAATTCATGAATTTCTTTTGGGGGAGGCGTTTTTATTGTTCCGCGTGTGGTAAAATTGATAAAGCAGTTTTATTCTTCGGGTCAGTACAATTATGGCGATACCTCATTTATATCATTTTTTTATGTTTTGGCGCTTTTATAGAATAAAAACAATTTTATATAAAAAATAATTATTTTTGCATCGCTTTATTCTGCGAGCTATAACTTTTTTATTTTTTTCGCTGATGGTATCGTGGCTCGTTTTTTGCGGGACAAGATTACGTTTTCAGCGGCACCATGTTTATTTATATCGGTCTTTTTGATCGCGCGTTATTCCACTTTTTGTTCAGCGGTATGATGATAAAGCATTGATTTTTTGCTTCGTTTTTTTTTTTTTTTTAAGGGGTTCACTAAAGGGGTTAACTAGTGGGACAGTTTTATAGGGGGGTCGTTACGGACGCGGCGATACCAAATATGTGTACTTTTATTGTTTTGTTTTTTTTATTTACAGGAAGAAATTAATTTATTGGGGAATATTTTTTTTTTTTTTATTTATTTTGGATTTTTTTTTATAACATGTTTATTTTTATTTTTTTAACTTTTTTACTTTGTCCCAGGGTGGGACATCACTGTATTTTTTCAAATCGCTGGTGTAACAGTGTGCACAGCACACTGTCACACCAGCGATCGCTCAGGCAGTGCAGCAGGCTTCTCAGTGCCTGTTCTCAGCAGGCACTGAGGAAGCCGCCTCCCTCCAGGACCCCGGCGCCATCTTGGATCCGGGTCCTGGGAGGGAGGAAGCCCTCAGAACAGCGCGATCACATCGCGCTGGTCTGAGGGTCTCAGGGGGGTGCGCAGGGAGCCCCCACCCTGCGCGATCCTCCCCTGTGCCCCCAGTACACCGCGATCATGTTTGATCGCGGTGTGCTAGGGGTTAATGTGCCGGGAGCGGTCCGTGACCGCTCCTGACACACAGTCACGGGTGTCAGCTGTGATAATCAGCTGACACCCGGCGGCGATTAGCTGCGTCCCCTCAGGAGCGCAGCTGATCGCCTATGACGTACTATCCCGTCCATGGGCAGAATGGCACGGGTTTTATGGACGGGATAGTACGTCTAATGTCAGAGAGGGGTTAAGTCATTTGTACCATCTTCCACAGGGTCTCCATCCCCTCCGCCTCCTGTCTCTGTGGATGGTCAGACCGAGTTTGAAGTGGAAAGGATTGTGGATTCGCGTAGGGTCCGTAGTTCACTTCAGTATTTGGTCCATTGGAAGGGTTATGGTCCTGAGGATCGATCTTGGGTCCCGGCGCGATCGGTACATGCTGATCGATTGGTTCTGGCATTTCTCGCACGTTATCCTGGAAAGTCTGGTGGTCCGGTGGCCCCCCTTGAGAAGAGGGTACTGTCATGATCCGTTCCAGGGTTTAGTCCTGTCTGCCCTTGGTCCGGGCGGATCATGTCAAGAGTTAACTTTGCTCTGCCTCATTCTGGGTTCAGGTTGGCTATTTAGCTCTCACACATCCTGCTAGCAGTGTGAGCTATACTGCTACCTTCAGCTTGTGAACCTGACTGGTAACCCTTGATTTGTCCTGCTGTTATCCCTGACTTGTCCCGTGTCTGTTGTTCCCCTCTGTCTGCCCTGTTCCCTGCATTTTCCTGTTTGTCTGTTTGATTCTCTGGTTTTTGACTCGGCCTGTATTCGGACTCGCTTCTGCTTTCTGTCTTTGTCTTATCTGCTTCTGACTGTTGCTGACCTCCTGGCTTTCTCCTGACCACGTGTATTGCTTATTCCTTTTGTCCTGCTGCCTCCGTACGGTTTTGACTTGGCTTGCCTGACCACGCTCCCGCCACTTGGTGGCGCCTGTGTTTCTGCTCTGTAGAGGGCTTGCTGAGACCTCTGATACTTCAGATGACTGATTATTCCTGACTCAGTCTTGGATGTTTTTGCTGCCACCTGGTGGTGGTTTTGGCTGCTGCAGTGCAGGCCTACTCTGGTAGTGTGTAATCCCTTCTCCCCTCTGTAACCTACAGGTGGAGCACACACCAGCCTGCATTACAGCTGCGTGACAATTGGAGTGTTGATATTTTATATAACGCTCCAGTGTTCCGAATGGTCATAGCCCGGACGCGTTTTGAGGCCATCCAGAAATTCTTGCATTATAACGATAATGCACAGTGTCCCGCACGAGATGACCCCAACTTTGACCGTCTGTTCAAAGTTCGGCCGGTCATCGAACACTTCAACAAAAAGTTTGCTGAAGTGTACGTGCCCCAAAGGGACATTTGCGTGGATGAGTCCTTGGTTCATTTTAAGGGATGGCTCGGATTCCGTCAGTACCTGCCCAACAAGAGGGCAAGGTACGGAATCAAACTCTACAAACTGTGTGAGAGTACCTCAGGGTACACTCACCGTTTTAGAGTTTACGAAGGTAAGGACACCAGGATTGAACCCCCTGAGTGTCCTCCTGTCCTGGGAGTGAGTGGGAAAATTGTGTGGGATTTGGTTCACCCACTGCTGGATAAAGGTTATCACCTCTACACCGATAACTTTTATACCAGCATCCCACTCCACAAATCCCTCTTTGCGTGTGGTTCCGCAGCCTGCGGTACCGTCCGCAAAAATCAGAGGGGCCTCCCGAAGACGCTGATTGGGCTGATGCTCAGAAAGGGTGAGAGCAGAGCCCAATTTAGCGACCACCTGCTGGTGGTCAAGTACAAGGACAAGAGGGATGTCCTTCTCTTGACCACCATACACGGTGATGGCAGCGCCCTCAGCACTGTACGGGGTACCTCTACACAGGTCCGCAAACCGGACTGTGTACTTGGGTACAACAAATACATGGGGGGTGTTGATCTCTCTGATCAACTCCTCCAACCATACAGTGCTTTGAGAAAGGCCAAGGTGTGGTACAAGAAGCTGTCCGGCCACATCGTCCAAATGGCAATGCTCAACGCTTTCCTGCTGTCACGATGTGCACGCCATACCAATACGTCGTACCTTCAGTTCCAGGAGGTAGTGGTCAAGGCCCTGATGTTTGGCGCTCAGGAAGGAGAGGGCCCCAGTACTTCCGGAACTGAAGGTGCTCGTATTGTACCAGGCCAGCATTTCCCGGGGGAGGTCCCGCAAACTGCAAAAAAAGGTAAGTCGCAAAAAAGGTGCCGAGTGTGTTACAAAAGGGGAATACGCAAGGACACCATTTATCAGTGCGACACCTGCCCCGAAAAACCTGGCCTGTGTATGAAGGATTGCTTCAAATTGTACCACACCTCCATGCACTACTAATTTACTTTACAGGAAAGATTAGTTCCAGAAGGGGGGCACATCTAGAGAAGCTTCTTGGGGTCTAATTTCTAAAATTATGTCACTTGTGAGGTTTTTTCCTGTTTAGGCACATCAGGGGCTCTGCAAATGGAACATGACGCCCGCAGACCATTCCATCAAAGTCTGCATTCCAAAATGTCACTACTTCCCTTCCGAGTCCCGACGTGTGCCTAAACAGTTTATTCCCACATGTGGGGTACCAGCGTACTCAGGACAAATTGGACAACAACTTTTGGGGTCAAATTTCTCCTGTTACCCTTGGGAAAATAAAAAATTGGGGACTAAAAAAATCACTTTTGTGGGAAAAAAAAATATTTTTTTTTCACGCCAGGGCAATATAAACTTTAGTGAAACACTTGGGGTTCAAAGTGCTCAACACACACCTAGATAAGTTCCTTATGGGGTCTAGTTTCCAAAATGGGGTCACTTGTGGGGGGTTTCCACTATTTAGGCACATCAGGGGCTCTGCTAACGGAACATGACGCCCACAGACCATTCCATCAAAGTCTGCATTCCAAAACGTCACTACTTCCCTTCCGAGCCCTGCCGTGCGCCCAAACAGTGGTTCCCCCCAACATATGGGGTATCAGCGTACTCAGGACAAATTGGGCAACAACTTTTGGGGTCCAATTTCTCCTGTTACCCTTGGGAAAATAAAAAATTGGGGACTAAAAAATTACTTTTATGGAAAAAAAATTATTTTTTTTTCACACCAGGGCATTATAAACTTTAGTGAAGCACTTGGGGGTTCAAAGTGCTCACAACACATCTAGATAAGTTCTTTAGGGGGTCTAGTTTCCAGAATGGGGTCACATGTGGGGGGTTTCTACTGTTTAGGCACATCAGGGGCCCTCCAAATGCGACATGGCGTCTGTTCGCAATTCCAGCCAATTTTGGTTTGGAAAAGTCAAACAGCGCTCCTTCCCTTTCGAGCCCTGCCGTGCGCCCAAACATTGGTTCCCCCCCACATATGGGGTATCAGCGTACTCAGGACAAGTTGGACAACAGCTTTTGTGGTCCAATTTCTCCTCTTACCCTTGGGAAAATAAAAAATTGGGGACTAAAACATCATGCTTGTGGAAAAAATATGATTTTTTTTTTCACGACTCTACATTATAAACTTGCGTGAAGCACTTGGGGGTTCAAAGTGTTCACCACACATCTAGATAAGTTCCTTAGGGGTCTAGTTTCCAAAATGGGGTCACATGTGGGGGGTTTCTACTGTTTAGGCACATCAGGGGCCCTCCAAACGCGACATGGCGTCCGTTCGCAATTCCAGCCAATTATGGTTTGGAAAAGTCAAACGGCGCTCCTTCCCTTTCGAGCCCTGCCGTGTGCCCAAACAGTGGTTCCCCCCCACATATGGGGTATCAGTGTACTCAGGACAAGTTGGACAACAACTTTTGTGGTCCAGTTTCTCCTCTTACCCTTGGGAAAATAAAAAATTGGGGACTACAACATCATGCTTGTGGAAAAAATATGATTTTTTTACTTCATGACTCTACATTACAAACTTGCGTGAAGCACTTGGGGGTTCAAAGTGCTCACCACACATCTAGATAAGTTCCTTAGGGGGTTTAGTTTCCAAAATGGGGTCACATGTGGGGGGTTTCCACTGTTTAGGCATATCAGGGCCTCTCCAAACGCGACATGGCGTCCATTCTCAATTCCAGCCAATTTTGGTTTGGAAAAGTCGAACTGCGCTCCTTCCATTCCGAGCCCTGCCGTGCGCCCAAACAGTGGTTTTCCCTCACATATGGGGTATCGGCGTACTCAGGAGAAATTGCACAACAACTTTATCAGTCCATTTTCTCCTTTTTCCCTTGTGAAAATAAAAAAAATGTTTGTAAAAGATAATTTTTGTGACTAAAAAGTAAAATGTTCATTTTTTCCTTCCACGTTGCTTCAGCTCCTGTGAAGCACCTGAAGGGTTAATAAACTTTTTGAATGTGGTTTTGAGTACCTTGAGGGGTGTAGTTTTTACAATGGTGTCGCTTTTGGGTATTTTCTGCTATATAGACCCCTCAAAGTGACTTCAAATATGAGGTGGTCCCTAAAAAAATGGCTTTGTACATTTTGTTGTAAAAATGAGAAAATTGTGCTGATGTAAAGTAGACATGTGGGAAATGTTATTTGTTAACTATTTTCTGTGACATATTTCTCTGTTTTAAGGGAATAAAAATTCAAAGTTTGAAAATTGCAAAATTTTCCAAATTTTCGCCATATTTGCATTTTTTTCATAAATAAACGCAAGTTATATGGAAGAAATTTTACCACTAACATAAAGTACAATATGTCACGAGAAAACAGTCTCAGAATCGCGAAGATCCGTTGAAGCGTTCCAGAGTTATAACCTCATAAAGAGACAGTGGTCAGAATTGTAAAAATTGGCCCGGTCATTAACGTGCAAACCACTCTTGGGGGTGAAGGGGTTAAGCTTCCCCGCTACCTCGTCTCTGTGGGTGCCTGCCAAAATCGGGGTACCACTGGTTGGGGTAGTTGTCCCTGGAAGCCCCGAAGACGCAGATATTCTATTTCCCAGTGAGCCAGCGGAAAGGTGAGACTCTGTCATTTGCACCATCTTGTGTATTTTCTGAGACTGTACTATATGTTTTATAACTGTTGGTGATCCAATAAAGGATCTTGGAAAGTTAGTTGTTAGGCTTCCTCAATGTGCAAGACCTTATTGTTAAGTAGCACACATTCAGCTAATTATTGTGACAGCCTGTATACACTGAGATCTGCAATTCAAAAGAGGTGATTGGTTTCTACTATTTAAGTGACAACTAAAAAAGTATAGCCTGAGTATGTCACTAGCGATGGAGCGGGCACCTCTGGACATAAAATAATGTCATGCGTCCATGAAAATGAAAAGTGGCATTAACCAAGTATGTGATGCAAAAAGTCCTTTATTTCCAATATATTGGAACAAAGATTAGCAAAACAGAAGTCAGGGAGTGTACAGGAGAGAAATAGAGAATGACGGTCGTTTTGCGACTTCTGATGCCGATACAGTTGAATGCTCAATGGGGGGCTCCATCAGGGCCGGCGTCAGCACCCGGGCAAGTGCCGGAGCCCAGAGCAGGCGGGGGGGCCACTCACATCCAGGGACACCGGCATGCTATGGGGGCCCGGTGCCTGTGCCAGTACTAGGGGCCGGTGCCTCGAGCAGAGCAGCAGCCAGCGAGGAAAGGCATTTCATTTTTTATTTTTTTTATGTTTGGCGCAATATATGGAGACCATCATATGGGGCCCATCATACACTGGAGTATCATATATGGGGCCCATCATACACTGGAGCATCATATATGGGGCCCATCATACAGTGGAGCATCATATATGGAGCATTACATGGGGCCCATTATATATGGAGCATTATATGGGGCCCATAATATACTGGAGCATCATATATAGGTCCATTATATATGAAGTATTATATGGGGCCCATCATATACTGGAGCATCATATGGGGCCCATTACATATGGAACATCATATGGGGCCCATTTTATATGGAGCATTATATGGGGCTCATTATTCTCTATGGAGCTCTATGTGGTGCCCATAATTGTGTATTAAGCAATATATGGAGCTCATTATACTGTATGGAGCAATATATGGGGCTCATTATTCTGCATGGAGCACTATGGGGTGCCCATAATACTGTATGGATGACTACACTGTTTGTCTTTTGAGCTATTGTAGAATTTACAATAGATATCACTCATGTAATGTATGAAGTAAGTGAAATCTTTGGCATTGTACTATACCTATATTTCTCTGCCGTATCTGTGCATCATGAATTGTGGTATGTGTTAAAGGGGCCCACTGAGACTCTTTCGCTCGGGGCCCACAAAAACCTGGAGCCGACCCTAGGCTCCATAGCGGCTGCGTGGTGTGCCGCTGATAGTGGTACACCACTGGCTGAGGGTCCCTGAGGTAAGCGGGGGACCTAGGAAGATGCATAGTCTGCCTGCCCCTAATGCTTGCTCTGTTGGTAATATACAACCACTCCAAAAAAGTATTAAAAAATCTTTTGGGATTCAATTAGTCATCCTTGGAGTATTACGTGCTCTGTGATACATTTTGGTGGTATTTAACACGCCAAAAAAGTGTTGACATTTTTTTCTGGATTCAGTTAGTCATCCATAGGGTATTACGTGCTTTCTGTTAAATTTTCCTGATATATAATGCTCAAAAAAAGCATTCAAAAATTTATCTGGATTCAATTACACATCCATACACTTTTATGTGCTTTGTGTTAAATTACGGTGGTATTAAACAAAAAAAAACGCTTTGCAGGTGACCAATTTTTTTAAAATTAAAAATAAACTTTGTTTCAAGAGACATAGTAATTAGAAAATGCATAAGGCATGCAGTAAGGGATAGGGAAGTGGAAGAACCTATGATGGTGCACACAGACACCGAGGACGTGGGGCAGGTGCGACTATGCCTGTTGCTGGAGGCAGAGAAACATGCCCATCCACGACACACACGCACTGAGGTGTACTGAGTCATTTCAGCATTGACTCCTCTCACCACACACATAGAACGCCGTCAGCCCTATGCGCATGCACAGTAGGCGGTGACACGCTCCTGCGTGCCAAGCCTCTTTCCAGCTTCCCTAGCCTCATAGTGGTCCCTGTCAGGACCGGAAGTGACACTTAGACACCTAGTTTTAAGCTCCACCACCACCGCTACCCACACTTTCTTCCACTGGACGGACAGACTACTTTTGCTGATATTCCTAGATTGGTGTCTACTTTCCTGGTGTGAGGTTTAATTTCTATTTTTTTTCCTCTGTCTATGTTTACCTCCATCTATAGTGTGCACGGAACTTGCCCTCTGCATTTCTCTTCCTTCATACTCCCCAAAATAAGGTTAGTTAAGTTATGTACCCTCTTGATCAGTCCTCCTGAAATATTTAGCATATATTATACCTGTGAGATTCTTTAGGTAATTTTTGCACTAATTTATTTGCCAATAATTTTCTAATTTTGTATGTATACGATCTTTAGTGAGACACTACGTATGCAGACATATAGATCAGCCCAAACTGTCATAGATAGGACGCTATTTGTATCTGTGACTGCTATGGGAGGCTTCTCCTGCTACTTTATAATTATGTTTTCTTTTATAGCTCTATATTATAGCTAATTTTGGGTTCAGATTTCTTTTGCTATATACATTGTCTTATTTTGGTCATGGGATTTTTATTGCTGTTGCTATTTATTTTATGCTTGTCTTTTTATTGTTTTGTGTACAGCACTTTTCTTATCCTGTTCTTGTATTTATTTTACAGCGAGGTTTTGAAAAAGACCATTCATGGTCGAAACGTTAACCCCAGCATTGATGTCCGTAATTGTTTCATACCACATATCAATTATATTTGGTGGTGTGTGTACATATGAATAAATGGATATTTCTTTTTTTCGCATCAAATATTGAGTGCGGCTGATTTTCTTTGGTATTGGACAAACTGTTCAGCCAGCACCAACTACTAGATATACAGTGTGCACATCATTTGCTCAGAACATCCACGACACATATGCATATCTCCCAACTTGAGGGACAGCGCGCCGTGGGAAATTTTAGGCCATGCCCCGACCACACCCATTTCACAACTAATCACACCCATGTCCACGCCTCAACCACACCCATTTAGCACTGCTGATCACACTGACTGGTACTGAGGGCATAATGGTTGGCATTATGGGCACAGTGGCTGGTACTGTGGGCACACTGACTGGTACTGAGGAAAAGAAGGAAAGAACAGAGAGAAAGAAAGGGGAAAGAAAGAACAGAGAGAAAGAAAGGGGACAGAAAAAAAGAACAGAGAGAAAAAAAGAGGGGAAAGAAAGACCAGAAAGGGAGAGAGAAAAAAAAGGGGAAAGAACAGAGAGAAAGAAAGAAAGAAAGAAAGAAAGAAAGAAGAAAGAGGGGAAAGAGAAGAAAAGAGAAAGAAAGAAAGAAAGAAAGAAGAGAAAAGAAAGAAAGAAAGAAAGAAAAGAAAGAAAGAAAGAAAGAAGAAGAAAGAAAGAAAGAGAAAGAAAGAAAGAAAGGAAAAAAACAGAGAAAGAAAGAGGGGACAGAAAGAATAAAACAGAGAGAAAAAAAAGAAAGAGGGGAAAGAAAGAACAGAGAGAGAAAAAAGAAAGAAAGGAAGATGGGAAAGAAAGAACAGAGAGAGAAAGAAAGAGGGCACAGAAAAAAAGAACAGAGAGAGAGAAAAAAAGAAGCGACAGAAAGAACAGAGAGGAGAGAGAGAGAAAGGGGAAAGAAAGAAAGAAAGAAAAAGAGGGAAAGAAAAGAAAAGAGAAAGAAAGAGGGGGAAAGAAAGAAAGAAAGAAAGAGAGGGAAAGAAAGAAAGAAAGAAAGAGGGGGAAAGAAAAGAAAGAAAGAGGGGAAAGAAAGAAAGGGAAAGAAAGAAAGAGAGAGAAGAAAGAAAGAAAGAAAGAAAGATGGGAAAGAAAGTACAGAGAGAGAAAGAAAGAGGGGAAAGAAAGATGGAAAAGAACAGAGAGAGAAAGAAAGAAAGATGGGAAAGAAAGAAATAAAAAAAGAAACAGAGAGAGAGAAAGAAAGAAACAGAGAGAGGAAGGGGGCAGAACAAAAGAACAGAGAGAGAGAAAAAAAGAAAGAGGGGAAAGAAAGAAAGAAAGAAAGAAAGAAAGAAAAAGAAAGAAAGAAAGAAAGAAAGAAAGAAGGGAAAGAATAGAGAAATAGAGAGAAAGAAAGATGGGAAAAAAGAACAGAGAGAGAGAAAGAAAGAACAGAGAGAGAAAGAAAGAGGGGAAAGAAAGAGAATAGAGAGAGAAATAAAGAAAGAACAGAGAAAGAAAGAATGAACAGAGAGAAAATGGAAGAACAGAGAGAAAGAAAGAACAGAGAGAGAAAAAAATATTAGAGAGAAAGAAAGTGGAAAAAAAGAGAAAGAAAGAACGAGGAGAAAAAAAAACACAGAGACAGAAAGAAAGAAAACAGAGAGAGAAAGAGTGGACAGAAAAAAGAACAGAGAAAAAAAAAGAAAGGGGAAAGAAAAATAAAAGAGAGGGAGAGAGAAAGAAAGATGGGAAAGAAAAAAAGGGGGAAAGAAAGAACAGAGAGAGAAAGGAAGAACAGAGAGAGAAAGAAAGAACAGAGAGAGAAAGAAAGAACAGAGAGAGAGAAAGAAACAGAGGGAGAAAGAAAGATTCTATAAAGATACTATAGCAGCTCGGCTCCCATTATAGTGCACACCTGAGCCTCCTGATGCAGGACATATCATGATCCGCTCACATGGCCGACATCCCGAGTCCAAGGCGATCCCGCTGTCCGTGCTGTCGGAGAACACAGTGATGGATCTGAAGCATTCCCTGAAGTGCTTCCATGGTTCTGTCACAATCTCATTTCCGGTCAGCTTCTAGCATGTCACTTCCGGTGGAACGTCACGTGCAAATTTTAAAGTGCTCCTCAGGGCTCCACCGTGTACTTCTGTGTCCATGGGAAAAATAAGCTCCTGGCCGGGACAGTGGGGCAGACTCTCAAAATCGGGACTGTCCCGCTGAATCTGGGACGATTGGGAGGTATGAATGCTCCCACCATACACCTTGTACACGCACGACTTTGCATACCTCATACACACATGGTACCGCTTTGTATGCCTCGTACACACAAGCTTCCGCTCCGTACACCTCGCGCACACACAGCTCCACTAAGTACACACACGGCATCAATCCGTAAACCTCGTACACATGCGGCTCCCCTCTGTACATCTCTGCACACACGGCTCCACTCCGTAAACCTTGTACACACGCAGCAACGCTCTGTACACCTCATACACATGCGGCTCCGCTCCGTAAACCTAGTACACATGCGGCTTTGCACCATACACACGTCTTTCCACTACGTACACCCTGTACACACATGGCTCAAGCATAGAGCCCTGTGTGTACGAAGTATACAGAGCTGAGCGGCTCAGCTCCTTACACTTCGTGCACACAGGGCTCCATTTTGTACGCCCTATACACACACAGCACTGCTCCATACACCTCATACACACATGGCTCCGCTCCATACACACGCGTTTCCACTCCGTACACCCCGTACACACATGGCTCTGCTCTGCTCCGTACACACACGGCTCAAGCACGGAGCCCTGTGTGTACGAAGTGTACGGAAATGAGGGGCTCAGCTTCGTACACTTCGTACACACAGCGCTCCATTTCGTATGCCCCGTACACACAGAGCACTGCTACATCCACCTCGTACACAAGGCTCCGCACCGTACACCTCGCACACACGGCTCCGCTCCGTGCACCTTGTACACACACGGCTCTGCTCCGTACACCTCACACACACACGACTCTGCTCCATACACCTCATACACACACGGCTCCGCTCCATACACACGCGTTTCCACTCCGTACACCCGTACACACATGGCTCTGCTCTGCTCCGTACACACACGGCTCAAGCACGGAGCCCTGTGTGTACGAAGTGTACGGAAATGAGGGGCTCAGCTTCGTACACTTCGTACACACAGCGCTCCATTTCGTATGCCCCGTACACACAGAGCACTGCTACATCCACCTCGTACACAAGGCTCCGCACCGTACACCTCGCACACACGGCTCCGCTCCGTGCACCTTGTACACACACGGCTCTGCTCCGTACACCTCACACACACACGACTCCGCTCCGTACACCCTGTACACACATGGCTCTGCTCCGCTCCGTACACACACATCTCAAGCATGGAGCCCTGTGTGTACGAAGTGTATGGAGCTGAGCGGCTCAGCTCCGTACACTTCGTACACACAACGCTCCGTTTCGTACGCCCCGTACACACACAGCACTGCTACATCCACCTCGTACACACACGGCTCCGCTCCATACACCTCGTACACACATGGCTCCACTCCGTACACCTCGTACACACGGCTCCGCTCCGTACACCTCGCACACACACGGCTCCGCTCCGTACACCTCGCACACACACAGCTCCGCTCCGTACACCTCGCACACACACGGCTCCGCTCCGTACATCTAATACACACATGGCTCCACTCCATACACCTCGCACACACACGGCTCCGCTCTGTACACCTCGCACACATGGCTCCGCTCCGTACACCTCGCACACACGGCTCCACTCCGTACACCTCGCACACACACGGCTCTGCTCCGTACACCTCATACACACACCGCTCCGCTCTGTACTCTTAGCACACACACGGCTCCGCTCCGTACACCTCGCACACACACAGCTCCGCTCCGTACACCTCGCACACACACGGCTCCGCTCCGTACATCTAATACACACATGGCTCTGCTCCATACACCTCACACACACATGGCTCCGCTCCGTACACCTCGCACACACAGCTCCGCTCCGTACACCTCGCACACACGGCTCCACTCCGTACACCTCGCACACACACCGCTCCGCTCCGTACACCTCATACACACACCGCTCCGCTCCCTACACCTCGTACACACACGGCTGCGCTCTGTACACCTTGCACACATGGCTCCGCTCCGTACACTTCATACACACATGGCTCCGCTCCGTACACCTTGCACACACGGCTCCGCTCCGTACACCTCGCACACACACAGCTCTGCTACATCCACACTGTAAACCCCTCATCCAGCACCATGACAACCAGCACAGCAGAGACCTGCATACACTAAGGAGCCTGACCATGTGACACCTAACTCCTCCCTCCTGTGACCTCATCACAGGTCCTGCTCGCACATAAGAGGACAGCACAGCAACGTCATTGCTCTGCTGTAAGAAGCTGAAGTGGAGAGCTGGGAGGGCGACGAAAGGGGGCATGGGGAGCGTGGCGGGTTCTCTCACTGCGGGACAGCGGGTGGGAGGGTTAGAATCGGGACTGTCCCTCTCAATTCGGGATGGTTGGGAGGTATGCATAGGTTCCTTTCTCACTTTCCAGGAAGACATGGTGCACCACTTCTAAAGCCAGAGCATTGCAAACAGGTGGTCAGTAGGATAGCTTCCAGCATGCTTGGCAGCACCAGCCAGTCTTCCACACGTTACAGTCTCACCAGCCAACAGTCTGGATCACTTAATCCTCACCCTGATCCTCCTCCCTCCCATAATATTGAGTCCCAGGAGACTACTGATCCCTCACTAGGGCACTCTGAGGAGCTCTTTACAACATCATTTCTTGACCGTGGACTCTCACCCTTCATGTTCTAAGAGGGACAGGAGGACATGCTGTTTAGTGATGAACAAAACTTAGAGCAGCCATGGCCACAAATTTTGGTAAATGATAAATTTTGTCAAAGGAGGAAGATGATGATGAGACACAGTTGCCGAATGGGTAAGTAGCTGGCTTAGTGATAGAAAGCAGAGGGTGGTTATAAATGGTATATTCTCTAACTGGGTCGTTATGACCAGTGGGGTACCACAGGGTCGGTATTGGGACCTATTCTCTTCAACATATTTATTTACGATCTGGTAGAAGGTTTACACAGTAAAATATCGATATTTTCAGATGATACAAAACTATGTAAAGCAGCCAATACAAGAGAAGATAGTATTCTGCTACAGATGGATCTGGATAAGTTGGAAACTTGGGCTGAAAGGTGGCAGATGGGATTTAACAATGATAAATGTAAGGTTATACACATGGGAAGAAGGAATCAATATCACCATTACACACTGAACGGGAAAACACTGGGTAAATCTGACATGGAGAAGGACTTGGGGATCCTAGTTAATGATAAACTTACCTGGAGCAGTCAGTGCTAGGCAGCAGCTGCCAAGGCAAACAGGATCATGGGGTGCATTAAAAGAGGTCTGGATACACATGATGAGAGCATTATACTGCCTCTGTACAAATCCCTTGTTAGGGATGGAGTACTGTGGAGTACATGGAGTACTGTGTACAGTTTTGGGCCCCGGTGCTCAGGAAGGATATAATGGAACTATAGCGAGTACAAAGGAGGGCAACAAAATTAATAAAGGGGATGGGGGAACTACAATACCCAGAGAGATTAGCAAAATTAGGATTATTTAGTCTAGAAAAAAGACGACTGAGGGGGTGATCTAATAACAATATATAAGTATATAAGGGGACAATACAAATATCTCTCTGAGGAACTGTTTATACCACAGAAGGTGACAGTCACAATGGGGGCATTCTCTGCATCTGGAAGAGAGAAGATTTTTCCACCAACATAGATGGGGATTCTTTACTGTTAGGGCAGTGAAAATCTGGAATTTCTTGCCTGAGGAAGTGGTGATGGCAAACTCAGTCAAGGGGTTCAAGAGAAGCCTGGATGTCTTCCTGAAGCATAACAATATTGTATCTTACAGTTATTAGGTTCTTTAGAAGGACATAGATCTTGGGATTTATTCTGACGGAATATAGGCTGAGCTGGATGGACAAATGTCTTTTTTAGCCTTGATAACTATGTTCCTATGTTACTATGAAAAGTCAGGTTGTTGTTAAGTCACCAAGTCAGGAGGATCAGGGTGTGGCCTTGGAAGACGAGGTGGTAGATGTCGAAGTTACTGACTCTAATTGTGAACTTGGCGTGCAGAGGGAGGCCAGTAGTGCTGAGGTGGAGGGATCAGCAGCACCAAAACAGGCAGGAAGAGGCGAAGGGATGACCAAAGGGAAATGGCAAGGAACTGTTCTGCAGAGCACCGACACTACTGCATTTCTCTGTCAAGGAGCTAGGTGTTCCCCAGTCTGAGACTTTTTTTTAGAGAGTTCTGAGACAAAAAAGTGGTCATTTGCAACCTGTGCCATGCCAAGATCAGCAGGGGCTGACCACTAAGAGCCTATCTACCACCAGCATGATCAGGCACATGTCAACTAAGCACCTGACTCAGTGGCCTGGCTCCACGATTGTTGCCAGTGGGCGGCATCACTGCCTCTTCCCGTGTGCTAGGTGCTTCTGAATCCCCTGTCCATGACACTGGCAAAGATGCCTCCTGCCCTACACCCGTCCTTGCACATTCTGACACACCATCATCAGGCACTTTTAAACTGTTGTCCCTGCACAGCGTTCAGCTGTCCTTACCCCTGGCCTTGGAACGAAAGAGAAAGTTTCCAGCCTTCTACCCCCAGGTCCAAACGCTAAATGGGCACATTTCCAGGCTGCTTGCAGTGGAAATGTTGCCATTTAGGCTTGTTGACACAGAGGATTTCTGCCAACTCATGGAGCAGCCGTTCATCGGTACTCGATCCCCATCTGCCACTTTTTCTGCCGCCTTATACCAGCATTGGCAAAATCGGCATTGTATCAGATACTTATTTTCCCCACTGCATTTAAATTTGTGATTGAAGATAATGTTGAAAACTGTGGCCCTGGAGTTGGTTACTGGTGGGCCCTTGACACCCCAGTCCGACACTGTTGGTCAGTGTCAAAAGGAAGAATTACTCATCCCTAGTGAAAATTCTCTGGAAAGTCCCACTAGGACTTAATAATTACCTGTAACTATTTAGGTACTTTGATTGCAAAAATCTCCTGAATGGAGAGATAAAATAGCAAACAAACAAAAAAAAGTGTTTCCAGATCAACATATGTGAAATCTGCAATTTAAATCTCAGAAAATCTCTTTAAAATGATTGACCAGTAAATTCAAACGTAGGCAAAAAGAGTCCCCTATTTGCTAGCCACTCTCCACTCTGCTTACAGGGGAAGAAGCTTGTGAGATGAACACCTCACCCTATATTCATCCCTAATGGGGCATATTGGAAGTAAATTCTTCTTCTTTAATGGAGTGCATTGATTTGTACATCATTACCTTTAATCTTGACTTTTCGACTTCATAAATTAATTATATTGGCAGACGTCTACAAATGTTGTATGTTTGCTGAACTCAAAAATGCAATATACTCCCATTCTTGTACCTAGTGTTTGATTATTTCAAAACTTGTAACCCATTTCTGTATTGGAATTTAAATATACAATTTTATTTTCCATTGGGTTACTGGAAATGTTAAAACTCACTCATTTCAGTGTGTCCTATTAATCACTTTTTGGTTAACGTAGCTACAAAGCATTTCCCTCCTGCTTTTGCTTACATTCTGTCAGTGATAGTTAATGTATATGCAGCTCGGTGAGGATCCGTGTGGACGCATATTGGGTAATATTTTATCACTTATAATAATAGACTTTGTGTCTAAATGTACATCTTGAGACCTCTTGTAAATTCTATAGGCTTTGTTCCACCAACGCACCTCATGGGGCTTTGCTTTTTTGCCAAGGACTGTAATATAGTACAAATGCAGAAGTAATGTACCATTCTAGACACTATATATGACCTAGACAAATCAATTTACAGTGCTCTCCAGAGCCCCGAACTTACTGCTGCTATAAAGATATGGGGAAATCGTCAGTAAAATACGACTCAACATGAAGTGAGCTATTAAATGTTTGCAGCCTAACATCATAGAGAACTTTGGAAGCGGCCATTAAAGTACACCTGCATTTTTTTTTACGTCTTTACTATATTATAAAATTTAAAGATGCAAAGAAATTTTCCTACTAATTAAAGTAATGTCACGTTCGGATAGATTTGCTGTAATTTGTGCTTAGGAGAATATTTTAAAGAAAAACTAAAAACACTTATTTTTTTCTAGAATTTTTATTCTATGCTCTTTACATGGTTATGGGGTCGCCACTTTGCCTGAGCTTTAGAACATCCCCATAAAGTAGGTACCAGCATAGGGGTACATATATCATTGGGGCAACCTGTGCAGCCCCAATAGGTAAGGAGGGCCACTAACACATCCAAAGAAAGTGGAATTGTGCTTTATAATGAGATATTGAACTGGTCTACAAATAATGTGCTATGAAGAACGGTTAGAGGATATGGGAATGTTTAGTTTGCAAAAGAGAAGACTGAGAGGAGACTTAATAGCTGCCTACAAATATCTGGAGTAGAGTTGAGCGAAACAGGTCAGTCAGATTCATAAGTCGCCGACTTTTGCCAAAGTCGGGTTTTGCCCGTGTGAAACCCAACCATAGCATGAAGTCGGCCATGTGTTCGGCAAAACGAGCACCAAAGTCGGTTTTCCCATAATGCTTGCAGGCGCCTTTTTTCAGTCAATGATCAAGGACGTACACTGTGGGCAACGAGATGACATGGGCAGCGTCCACCACCATCTTAGAGAAGGGCATTGCAGTGATTGGCTTGCTTTGGGGGGCGTCATAGTGTCTATAAAAGATAAAAGCCCTGACCGCCGACCGCCATTTTACTTCTGCCGATCTTAACAGTAGGGAGAGGTTGCTGACGCTGTTTATCAGTAGGGAGAGAGTTAGGTCTGGAAAGAGAAGTTCTTATGTGCTTGTGCTGATAGCAATTGTGCTGTACAGTTAGTGTGCAGTGACAGGGGAGGATTTTCTTGTGTGCAGCAGCGCTGGTTATTAGGCTGCCTGATAGCTGTATTGCTGTGTGTACACTGCTGTGCAGACTGCTTTTTACACAGCACTAATACTTTTATTCTTTAATTCTGCACAGTTACCGAGCGTTCATTTTTTCCCACACCGTATAGAGCTGTATGCTCCTCAATCACTAACGTGTACCGGCTGGTATCACGAATAAATACATGCTGACTATCTGTGTGTGACTCCGGAAATAAATACGGAGATTTAAATTTTTTCCTACACCGTATACAGCTGTACTCGTCTGATACAGTACCGTTTTCTGCTGTTTTTATTACGGTCAAATCCATACTGAGAGAGCATCTGTGTGTGACTCCGGAAATAAATACGGAGATTTAAATTTTTCCTACACCATATACAGCTGTCCGCTTCTGATACAGTACCGTTTTTCTGCTTTTGTATTCTGGTCAAAACCATACTGAGAGAGCGTCTGTGTGTGACTCCGGAAATATATATGGAGATTTATATTTTCCCCTACACTGTATACAGCTGTTCGCTTCTGATACAGTACCGTTTTTCTGCTTTTTGTATTCTGGTCAAATCCATACTGAGTGAGCATCTGTGTGTGACTCCGGAAATAAATACGGAGATTTAAATTTTTTCCTACACCGTATACAGTTGTCCGCTTCTGATACGGTACTGTTTTTCTGCTTTTTGTATTCTGGTCAAATCAATACTGAGTGGGCGTCTGTGTGTGATTCCGGAAATAAATACGGAGATTTACATTTTTTCCTACACCGTATACAGCTGTCCGCTTCTGATACAGTACCGTCTTTCTGCTGTTTTTATTACTGTCAAATCCATACTGAGAGAGCATCTGTGTGTGACTCCGGAAATAAATACGGAGATTTAAATTTTTTCCTACACCGTATACAGCTGTACTCGTCTGATACAGTACCATCTTTCTGCTGTTTTTATTACGGTCAAATCCATACTGAGAGAGCATCTGTGTGTGACTCTGGAAATATATACGGAAATTTAAATTTTCCCCTACACTGTATACAGCTGTCCGCTTCTGATACAGTACCGTATTTCTGCTGTTTTAATTACGGTCAAATCCATACTGAGAGAGCGTCTGTGTGTGACTCCGGAAATAAATACGGAGATTTAAATTTTTTCCTACACCGTATACAGCTGTCTGCTTCTGATACAGCACCGTTTTTCTGCTTCTTGTATTCTGGTCAAATCCATACTGAGTGAGCGTCTGTGTGTGTCTCCGGAAATAAATACGGAGATTTAAATTTTTCCTACACCATATACAGCTGTCCGCTTCTGATACAGTACCGTTTTTCTGCTTTTGTATTCTGGTCAAAACCATACTGAGAGAGCGTCTGTGTGTGACTCCGGAAATATATACGGAGATTTATATTTTCCTACACCGTATACAGCTGTCCGCTTCTGATACAGCACCGTTTTTCTGCTTCTTGTATTCTGGTCAAATCCATACTGAGTGAGCGTTGTGTGTGTCTCCGGAAATAAATACGGAGATTTAAATTTTTCCTACACCATATACAGCTGTCCGCTTCTGATACAGTACCGTTTTTCTGCTTTTGTATTCTGGTCAAAACCATACTGAGAGAGCGTCTGTGTGTGACTCCGGAAATATATACGGAGATTTATATTTTCCCCTACACTGTATACAGCTGTCCGCTTCTGATACAGTACAGTTTTTCTGCTTTTTGTATTCTGGTCAAATCCATACTTGGATTCGTTATTCGAATAATAGAGTTAATTTTCCTACTCGTATACAGTGTCGCTTCTGATACGTACTGTTTCTTTTGTATTTGGTCAATATACGGGTGACTGTGTTGATTCGGAAATAATAGGATTTATTTTTCCTACACCGTATACAGCTGTCCGCTTCTGATACAGTACCGTCTTTCTGCTGTTTTTATTACTGTCAAATCCATACTGAGAGAGCATCTGTGTGTGACTCCGGAAATATATACGGAGATTTAAATTTTCCCCTACACTGTATACAGCTGTACGCTTCTGATACAGTACCATATATCTGCTGGTATTTTTGGTACATTTTCCCAAACATGAGGAAGTATGGTGGAAGAGGCCGCGGATGTGGGCGGGTGGGGGCAGCTGGTACTGATGGTGATGGTGGTGATGCATCTGCTGGTAGTGCCAAAAGCACAATAGCACTTAAGTCAGGAGGTGTTGAGCCTGCGTCATCGTCTGGCTCCAGAAGGCCTGGAAGGCTCCCTTTTCTGGAAGTAGGTAAACCATTTTTAAAGCCGGAGCATCAGAACAGGTTTTGGCTTACATTGCCGCAACAGCCTCCAGCTCTATCGCCTCCTCTTCTGAAGTTTCAAAAACTGCAAGCACTGAGTCATCAGTGCAGGCTCCGGGTCAGGATCAACACCTTTCCTTGTGTCCTTCACCCCCACCAAAAGTGAAGGATGCGGCAGGCCACACTTCAGATTACTCCATGGAGCTCTTTTCACATACCATGCCGTGGTTATCAAGTGAATTCCTGAATTCCCCAGTCCAAGATGAATATGACATGGAGTGCACTGATGCACAGCCACTGCTATATGGTTCTGCTGGTACATTCACCCAGAGCACTGCATTGCTCTCGCAGTGTACTGAGCCAGATTCTGACCCTGATGAAACTCAGGTGTCCCTTCCCGCAAACTATACCACCTTACATGGTGACACAGAGGAGGGTGCAGATGAAATTGAGGAGGAGGTGATGGATGACCCAGTTGTTGACCCAGATTGGCATCCATTGGGGGAAAAGGGTGCCGCTGGCAATAGCTCAGAAGAGGAGGAGGATCCGCAGCAGGCATCGACATCGCAGCTGCGGTTATCTGGCAGGCCCGTAGCAGTCCAAAAACGTGTTAAAAACACAAAAAGAGTTGCAGGACAGCTTGGCCAGACAGTCAAATTAGCACAGCGTGCAAACCCTTAAAAATTTATCCCATAGTAGGAAGAGTTCAGTGTGGCACTTTTTTTTACCAAAATCCTATTGATGACGCAAAGGTTATCTGTAAGAAGTGCGGAAGGACCTTTAGCCGAGGGAAAAATCTCAGAAATTTGAATACCAGATGCATGCTTAGACATTTAAACACCATGCACTTGCAAGCGTGGACAGATTAAAAAACCTCAGGTTGCACACGTGCACCTGCTACGACTGAAGGTAGCCAGCAACGCTACATCGCTTCCCCCACTGTAAGCCCACTGGTTAGCACATCACCAGCAAGAAATGTTGAGGTGTCATCGCAAGGCCAAAGCAGTCAGGGAATCACAATGTTTTTCCAACGAAAGACTGAATCTAGGCCATCACCACCACCACCACCATCACCATCACCAACCCCCTCTCAGTCCGCCATGTCCACCATTAGTTCCTCCATATGCAGCTCTCAAGTCCAGCTCACCCTAGCAGACACTCTGAGTAGGACAAGAAAGTACTCATCCTCTCATCCGCGTACACTGGCTTTGAACGCCTACATTGCCCAACTGATCTCATTAGAGTTGATGCCCTTCCGTTTGGTTGAAAGCGTAGCGTTCTGAGAGCTCATGACCTACGCTGTCCCACACTATGACCTACCCAGTCGGCACCTCTTTTCTAGAAAAGCCATCCCTGCCCTCCACCTGCATGTGAAAGACCGCATTGTCCATGCACTCAAACAATCAGTGAGTGGAAAGGTGCACCTCACAACAGATGCATGGGCCAGTAGGCATGGCTAGGGCCGTTACGTGTCCATCACTGCGTACTGGGTTAATGTGGAGGATGCAGGGTCCACAGGGGACAGCGTCGGTGGGACAGTGCTGCCTAGTCCACGGTATAGGCAACAGTTGGCTGTAGGTGTTCGACCCTCCTCTTTCTCCTCCATAAGCGAAAGCTCGTCGACAGAGCGCAGTCGCACGAGCACTCCATCCGCAGCTGCCAGTGCTGCACACGAGGTGTCCCACTATCGAACAGCTAGTGGTAAGTGTCAGCAGGCTGTTTTAAAGATGATGTCTTTGGGTGACAACAGACACACCGTGGAGGTACTGGCTGACTACTTGCAGCGAGAAACTGAGTCATGGCTGGGCAGTCTACATCTTGAGCCTGGCAAGGTAGTCAGTGATAACGGACGTAATTTTGTGGCGGCCTTAGCCCTGGCGAAACTCAGATACATACCTTGCCTGGCTCACACCTTGAACCTGGTGGTGCAGTGCTTCATAAATAATTATCCGGAGTTACCAGCCATGCTCCATAAGGTGCGAAGACTGTGCTCGCACATCCGTCGCTTGCCCGTAGACTCCATTCGTATGCAGAGGCTGCAGCGATCGCTCCACCTCCCCAAGCACCGCCTAATCATAGATGTTGCAACAAGGTGGAACTCCACCTTTCAAATGGTTGAGAGGCTGTGCGAACAGAGGCAGTCTGTAATGCATTTGTGGGAGGATACACGGTTAGGCAGTTTGAGGGCAGACATAGAGTTGTCGGGTGTGCAGTGGTCAAAGCTGAAAGACCTCTGTAAAGTCCTTCAGTGTTTTGAGGAATGCACATGGCTTGTAAGCGCAGACGACACCATCATAAGCATGAGCATCCCACTTATGTGTCTGCTCATGCAAACTTTGACGCACATTAAGGATCAGGCGCCTGCAGCGGAGGAGGAAGAGGAGGAGGAGGGAAGCCTTGATGACAGTCAGCCATTGTCTGCTCAGGGAACTGTGCTGGACGAGGTGGAGGAAGAAGAGGAGGAGGGTGAGGGGGATGATTATTTTGGGGAGGAGGATGCTTCTCAGGGGGCAAGAGAAAATGTTGGCTTGCCAAGGTCAGGAACAGGGTTTGTGCATGAGTGGAGGGATGTGGAATTGGCAGAAAGTGCTCATCCATCCACCACTGGCAGTGCATCATTGACACCTGGAACATTGGCCCACATATGTGATTATGTCTTGCGGATCCTAAAAAGGGTCCCCGCATTGCCCAAATTATGAAAAATGATGACTACTGGTTGGCCAGCATCCTCGATCCATGCTATAAAGGCAAATTACAGAACATCATGCCACAGGAGAACCTAGAGCTGATATTGGCGACCAAACAAGCAACTCTGGTAAACCGTTTGTTAGAGACATTCCCAGCACACAGCAGCGGTGCAAGTTCTACCACGAGCCATACTGGGCCAAATGGAAGAAGTGTCCGTGGTGCACACAGCCGAAGTGGCGTTGGAGACAGGGGTTTCACGACCATGTTGTGGACTGATTTCTCGAGTACCGCTCACACGAATGGTAATACTGAATCGATGGCAACATACAGGAGACAGCAGTTATCAACTGTGGTTCAAAATTACCTCTCCTCCCCTATCGATGTTCTCCCTCACAGTTCATTCCCCTTTGACTACTGGGCCTGTAAACGGGACACCTGGCCTGATTTGGCACAATATGCCTTACAGGAGCTCGCTTGTCCTGCTGGTAGTGTGCTACCAGAAAGAGTCTTCAGTGCTGCTGGATCAATCCTGATAGAAAGAAGGACCCGGCTGTCTACCCAAAATCTCACCTTCATTATAATGAACCATGCCTGGGTTTCAAAGGATTTTGTACCACCTTCCCCTGATGACACATAGGTTGCCAGCAAAATGGCTCGCTTTGTCCTCCTCTTCCTCCGACTTCTCCAATTCCTCCATGTGCAGCTGCTGAACACCCAGTCTACACCTCAACATATGCCAGTTTTTCCACCTCCCTAACTGGGCTGTACCCCCCCAGGGCCAGCGTCAGCACCTGGCGCACCCGGGCAAGTGGTGGTGCCCTGAGCAGGTGGAGAGCCCACTCGCCATCAGAGACACCAGCGTACTATGAGGGGCCCTGTGCCAGCACCGGCGCCCACGAGTGTGCCCCCCTGCTTGCTCAGGGCCCCAGCACTTGCAACACTTACCTCTCCCTGCTCCACCTCTGTGACGACTTCCGCATTTCCTGACTGTGACATTCAGGTCAGAGAGCGCGATGACGTCACGTCTGTACACCCTCTGCCTGAACAGTCACAGTGCAGAGAGCTGGAGGATGGCGACGCTGAGGAGTCCAGAGTAGAGCAGTGCCCAGCGAGGAGAGGTATTTAATTTTTTTTCAATGTTTGGAGCAATATATGGGGAGCATTATACGCTGGAGAATTATATATGGGGCCCATCATACACTTGAGCATCATAGATAGGGCCCATTATACACTGGAGCATTATATATGGGGCACATCATACACTGGAGCATTATAAATGGGGCCCATCATACACTGGAGCATTATATATTGGGCACATCATACACTGGAGCATTATAAATGGGGCCCATCATACACTGGAGCATCATATGGGGCCCATTATATATGGAGCATTATATAGGCCCATGATACACTGGAGCATCATCCATAGGGCCCATTATACACTGGAGCATCATATGGGGCCCATTATATATGGAGCATTATATAGGCCCATCATACACTGGAGCATCATCCATGGGGCCCATCATATACTGGAGCATCATATGGGGCCCATTATATATGGTGCATCATATGGGTCACATTATATATGGAGCATCACATGGAGCCCATTATATATGGAGCATTATATATGGGGACCATTATATTTGGAGCATTATATGGGGCTCATCATACACTGGAGCATCATATATGGGGCCCATCATAGACTAGAGCATCATATGGGGTTCATTATTTATGGGGCATCATATAGGGCCCTTTATATATGGAGCATCATATGGAGCACATATGGGGCTTATTCTGTATGGAGCATTATATGGAGCCCATTCTGTATAGAGCAATATATGGGGCCCATCATATACTGTATGGAGCTTTATATGCGACTCATTATACTGTATGGAGCAATATGTGGGGCTCATTATACTCTATGGGGACCGTCCTATACTGTATGGCACATTATATGGGGACCATCATATACTGGAGCATTATGTGGAGCTCATCATATACTGTATGGAACATTATATGGGACCAATTATGTATGGAGCAATATATGGGGCTCATTATTTTGTATATGAAGCATTATATTGGGCCCATTAATCTGTATGGAGCATCATATATGGGACTCATTATTCTGTATAGAGCAATATACGGGGCTCATTATTCCGTATGGCGCACTATGTGGTGTCCATAATACTGTACGGAGGAATATACTGTCCGGTTTTTGAGCTATTGTAGAATTTACAATAGATATCACTCATGTAATGTAAGAAGTGAAGTATTTGGCATTGGACTATACCTTTTTTTTCTCTGCTGTATCGGAGCATCATGAATTGTGGTATGTGTTAAAGGGGCCCACTGACACTCCTTCCCTCGGGACCCATGAAAACCTGGAGCTAGTCCTGCCCCCCCACAACTTTAGCTAAATAACCCCCAGTTTTCAATGCGTTACTATTATTAAAAAATAAATTAAGGTTGACAAGCTTAAGTAATAAGAATTGATGTCGTTGGCATTGAAATGGGCACTGTAGGTGTGTTTACTGTCCACCACTCCCTGCCGACTTTTCTTCCCCATTGACTTGCATTGGGGTCGGTTCTAGTTTCAGTCGGACCTTCGACTTTTTCCGATAGTTGGCCGATTTCGTTCGACTCGACTTTTGGGAAAGTCGGGTGGTCCGAAACCCGACTCGACCCTCCCGGAGGCAAAGTCGCTCATCTCTAATCTGGAGGGATGTCACAGTAAGAAAAACGAGATAACCGAAAACATGAGCCCTTGATAAACAAATAGTATAACTTTATTGGTTACATAAAAATAAAAATTTGGATAGGGGTGGGAGACATAACCAGATAGGAAATGGACATAAGACCCAGGAACAATTATATACACATTTGAATAGGATTACAATTTAAAACACAGGGCACAGTACCTATGATCATATATTACATAAAGTGCAAAGTGCGTAAGCAAAAAATAGCTTAGATGCCTGGATAGAAAATTACAGAAAAAGATATAAGGTGTGACAAATTTCATATATTGTAGTACAGGTAATTAAGAAAATGGATGTCCTAAATAAGGTGCATTATACATAAGATAGCTATCCTATGTAAAGAGCATGTGCATATGCATATAGGTCTATGGGCTAATTAGTATAAAAGATAACCGAGTGGTATAAGTGAGCCCCATGTATGGATGACAGCAAGCTAAGGATGAGTATGCATGGAACTACATTTACCTGTAAGATGATAGTTATGAGATTGTTCCTGGATGTGACCACCCCGGCGCGCGTTTCGATGTCTGCCCTGGTCAGGAATGTCACAGCGTAGAGGGATCATCATTATTCTCATTTGGACATGGAAATACGAGAAACAATGGAATGAAACTGAAAGGGAGAAGATACAGATTAGATATTAGAAAAAACTATTTGACAATGATGGTGATCAATGAATGGAAAAGGCTGCCATGAGAGGTGGTGAGTTCTCCTTCAATGGAAGTCATCAAACAGAGGCTGGACAGACATCTGTCTGAGATGGTTTAGTGAATCCTGCATTGAGCAGGGGGTTGGACACATTGACCCTGGAGGTCCCTTCCAATTCTATCATTCTATGACTGCAAAGGGCCCATATATTATTCTTGCACAGGGGCCCTCATATGTGTCTGCCAGCAGACCATGACATAAAAAAACAGTCATGAAACTACTCATTGGTGGAATTTACATCTCCTGTATGCCTGTTTATTGGCATCAAAAAATGTTAAATTTTCATGCAACATTTAGTGACTTTGTAATTTTTCACTGGATTCATTACATACCGAAAAGAAGGCCAGGATGAAGGGGATGATTTCAGTCACCAAGTATGAAATTTGCTACAATATGCACCAGACCACTGACATGCATTGAAGTTGAAATACAAATAACTTGAAGATGTGTTAAAAAATATAAAACACACCTCCTAAAGGAAATCTGTCTACTGTGTTTTGCAATGTAATCTGATGTAGAGACAGAGACCCCGATTCAACCAATCTGTTACTTACTGGATGCAGCAGTTGTGATAGAATCACAGTGTTCTCTGCTCCGGATCCAGCAGAGCTCAGAATTCTGAGCCCTGTATAATTTACAGTGTATATTGACATATCAGTGGTGGAGTTGGGGGCAGGGTTGGACCAAGAGGGACGAGACACCTGGTCCTCTAGGGATAATATCCTGCTGATAAAACACTGAGCTTATTGAAACATCACAACACAGAACAAAAAATGACACATCACTGTAATCAGAGTATCTGCCTCTACATTGTGCTGCTCTCAGATTAGCATAAACTTGCTGACATATTCCCTTTAATACAGTTGGGGCTCCTTAAAGCAGCAAGCTTTGGGTTCAAAGCATGAAAACACCAGTTTTGCAAAATTCCTCCCATTGAGTTCTTCAGGAGTGTGTTGTTCTATGACACATGTAGTAATCACAGCGCAAAAAGTCAGAAGAGGCGAGTGTGCCCTATCAACTCCAAAACAGTAAGTTTCATGTTAAGAGTTCTCAATGACCAGTGAGAAAGGAAGAATATTTTGTAAAAAAATATATATGAATTATAAAAGCTGCCAACTATTTAAAAACATATATGTTTTTAGATTCGATTTATCCTTGAAGGAGAATGTCAGCTCCTGTTTAAGAAATTATTTGAATTTCTCAAAAAAACAATAACGATGATAAAACACCTTAGCCTGATTTCCCCAAAATATAAGCAGCTCTTTCAAGTAATCAAAGATACAAAAAAATGACTTTTTATTCCTTAACTCAGTATGTGACATTTTGGCTCTAAGGCAGGGATCACACATGCGAGAAACTCGCACGAGTCTCGTGCGAGTCTCTCGCATCAACACCTGGCACTGCCGCCGGCACTCGGACCGGAGCGTGCGGCTGCATGTAATTCTATGGAGCCGCACGCTCCGGTCTGAGTGCCGGCGGCAGTGCCGGGTGTTGATGCGAGAGACTCGCACGAGACTCGTGCGAGTTTCTCGCATGTGTGATCCCTGCCTTATGCTGAGCCTTTAAAAAAAAGAGGCCTGTCACAAGATCAGAAATCACCACTATTTGCTTCTATTTTCTTCCCACTGCTCAACTGATTATGACTTTTTTTTTTTACTTTTTAAATCTGCCATTTGGTTCTGGAGATATGGGACTATTTATTTAGAGCTAATTTTTATGTCTACTAAGCTCAAAGCTTGTGTCATTAGACTGCTCTGCATAATTACCCTGAGCTCCGCCCCCTGAGAAATTACCATAAAGAGTAGCACTAAATAAAAAGCTCCATCTCTAGAGAACCGTACGATGCATCTGAAAAAGAAAACCCAAAATCTGAATATTCAGGGGAGCAGCGGGAATAAAATAAGAGTAAATACTAAACTCTTTTGATCTGGTGACAGGTCCTCCACATCCACAACTACCACAAAAGACTTCAAGCTGTCACTGATGTTAGAGGGGGTAATACACAATATTAAGAAATGGGGTATGTGAACTTTTGATCAGGGTCATTTGGATATTTTGGGTTGTCATTATGATTTAAAAAGAGAAAACACAGTAGTTTGACAATAAATGGCTTCACCCAACCACTACCATGAGTGGAGAAAAAGTTTTGGTGTTATCATTCATATTCTCTGAAAAAAAGGGCAAGAAAGCAAAAATTCTGCCGGGGTATGTAAACTTTTGAGCACAACTGTAGATAGATAGATAGATAGATAGATGATAGCTAGATAGTAGATAGATAGATAGAAGATAATAGATAGTAGATAGATAGATAGTAATAATAGTATTGTTAATAGATAGATAATAAATGATAGTGTAGGGATGTGGTCTCGCTGGTGTGCGACCGGAGGTAAGCAGGAGGGCGACTCTTCCTGGTTCTTTAAGCAAGTTTATTAAGACTTCATAATATCTAATAGCATCTAATAGCCGTGCAGGGTCAAATGCTTTATTGGTCTTTATCTGTGTATGGGATATTTGTACACTGCAGGATGACCTGAGTTATATCTGTGTGACATGGCAGGCTTGCACGTCATGCACTATTTCTAACCACTAATGATACATTGTATCACTTCAATCTTGAGCACATGTTAATACCAACCTGGCCGCATACCTAAGAATCATATATTTAATATATTTTTGTGAGCTCTAATCGCTTCGTTTGAAGTATGTTGAAACATTGAATCAATACATCAAGAGTATATATATCCATATTGTTTCATCTATGAGCATCTTTGAACTCCAGGGGTATACCCGCTATTGGGTTATAATATGTGACTATGCATAAATGAGATTCTGGAGATATCCAGCTTCTGGTTAAGAATCATTTGTATCATGACCCAATTTATGGCATATTTTCATTGCAATACTTGGAATATCTTTACTTAGACTTCTACTGATCATAGAACACCAAGTAGGGCTGATATTTTACCTATCTGTGACCTTTAATAATGTATACTGAGGTCAGATAGTGATATCTTACATTGAGATCAGTCTGTATTTGTATCTCTTTATCTATTTGCTCTCTAAGCCAGTATTAAACTGGGCAATATATTACTAACCCTAAGAACTTGGGTGATACATGATAGTTCAAAACCTGCAGCCACCACAATACATATATACACGACCTGTGTTCTGTTTTTACACTGTTGGGGCATAGGGATGTACTAGTACAGCAGGTCTCTGTCTAGTTATAGGGGTCCCTTTAGTCATCGGGTAGTGGGACTCACTATAGCCGCAGGGTCTATCAGGGCCACTAGGGTGAGCCATCGGTGAGCGGGGGCGCCACAACGCTCCCCCCTAGGGTGCCAACCTCCGCGGCAAGGCAGGTGTCAGCCTAGCAGGATACTAGGGACATCCAGATGGGCCCAATATTTTAATTCTGAACATTTTTTGTGAACTTTGTCAATTTTTTGGTGCTACTTATTATAGTTAATGATTAATAAAGTATAATTTTTTGGGTTTTCTTTATGATTTTGGCTTCACTAGCCCTTTTTTGATCTTGACTTTGATTTTGTTTTTTCATTTATATCTTAAACATCCAGCTAACTCAGAACACATGACTGGTCATGTGGCAGTGACCTCATCACAGGTCCTTAAACCACATACAAAGGTATAGTGAAGTCTTACTCTCCCATCTGTCTATGTGTTCATTACTATCGCTACAATAGATATATATATATAGATTGATATATGGATAGAAATAGAAAACAGATAGATAATAAATATATATAGATAGTTGATAGATAATATATAGATAATCTATATATATAATTACCTTGTAATGTCTTCACATCCTGTTCCGTCCAGATGTGCCCGTATCAAAGAATTCCAAGCGGCGGAAGTTCACCAACCGCCATATTGGGACACCTCTTGCGCAGTACCACCAGTGGAACACCGTCGCACCACACACACACACACGGCAGATGCGCAACGTGTCTACAGGCAGAGGAAGCCAGTCACATTAAAGGGGTTTTCCCACGAACGAAAGTTCATTTTAAAAATTGTCTGTGTCTGACCATGTATGGAACATACCACATCTCCTGGGCAGGGGAGGAAGCAAAAGACAATACTGACATTACAGCAGGGGATCACAGAGGATTCATTTTGTGAGGTAAAATACTTCACTGACTGTTTTTAAACAATATTTTACCTCACAAAATGTATCCTCTGCGATCTACTGCTGTAATGTCAGTATTGTCTTTTGCTTCCTCCCCTGCCCAGGAGCTGTGGTATAGCACATGGTGTACACAGGTCAAAGAAGAGATCACATGAGAGGAGAAGACAGCAGATGGGGGACAGAGAAAGCGCACAGGGGTGAGAGACAAAGCACAGGGGGAGACAGCTCAAACGGGACAGCACATGAGGGGAGAACACAGCAAGGAAGGAGAGAGACAGCAGACAAGGGGGATAGCACATGGAGTAGACACAGGGCCGGCTCCAGGTTTTTATGGGCCCCGGGCGAAAGAGCCTCAGTGGGCCCCTTTAACACAGACCACAATTCATGATGCACAGATACAGCAGAGAAATATAGGTACAGTACAATGCCAAATACTTCACTTCTTCCATTACATGAGTGATATCTATTGTAAATTGTACAATAGCTCAAAAACCGCCAAATCCTCACAGCGCACAGTACAGACTGGACAGTACAGTCCTCCATACAATATTATGGGCACCACATAGTCTCCCCCTCATCACCCATATAATACCCCATGCAGGATGTCACCCTCCATCCCCTATAATGCTCCATACAGAATACTGGACCCAAAATAATGCTCCATACAGAATACTGGACCCAATATAATGCTCCATACAGGATACTGGTCTCCATATAATGCTCCATACAGGATACTGGTCCCCATATAATGCTCCATACAAAATATGGAGCTCTCCTCTGCACTGTACTGCGTTCTACACTGTTACGGCTCAGGAAGGGCGCTGTGGAAAGACTTCCCATTATGGTCATGATTGCCTCCCCATCATCATCATCGCCTCCCCCTCATAATCATTGCCTCCCCCTCATCATCATTGCCTCCCCCTCATCATCATTGTCTCCCCATCATCATCATTGCCTCCCCATCATTATCAATGCCTGCCCATCATCATCATGGCCTCCCCATTATCATCAATGCCTGCCCATCATCATCATGGCCTCCCCATTATCATCAATGCCTGCCCATCATCATCATGGCCTCCCCATTATCATCAATGCCTGCTCATCATCATCATCGCCTCCCCAATATCATCAGTGCCTGCCCATCATCATCATGGCCTCCCCATTATCATCAATGCCTGCCCATCATCATCATGGCCTCCCCATTATCATAAATGCCTGCCCATCATCATCATCGCTTCCCCATCATCATCAATGCTTGCCCATTATCATCAATGCCTGCCCATCATCATCATCTCCTCCCCATCATCATCAATGCCTGCCCATTATCATCATCGCCTCCCCATCATCATTAATGCCTGCCTATTATCATCAATGCCTCCCATCATCACACACAGACAGCACCACAGCACACAAGCACTCTCTCACATACATACACACACACACACACACACACAAAGCACCGCACTACATACACACACACACTGATACACACAGACACATACACATCACATCTCACCTGTCCGGCGTCCGCGCTCTCTCTGCCACAGCCGGCCGCTGAATGATGACATCATTCAGCGGTGCTGCTGTGAGAGGAAGCGCCGGCGCCCCCTGGAGCCCGGAGCTGCGGCAGCGGAGGCACGGGGAGAGGTGAGTATTGTGCCAGCTGCTGCCAGGGCCCTGAGCAAGCGGGGGGGCCCAGTGGTGGCGCTGACACCGCTAACGGGCGCCGGGGTGCCCGACGGCGAGTGGCCCCCCTGCCTGCTCAGGGCCCCGGCACTTGCCCGGGTGTGCCGGGTGCTGACGCCGGCCCTGAGTAGACAGGTCAAAGAAGAGAGCACAGATGGGAGAAGACAGCACATGGGGAAAGAGAGTGGATAGGTGGGTGAGCACATGGGGGAGAGTTTCTCAACGCTGCAAAGCCTGCCTCCATCGTGACATTACCGCCCTCCCGATGTGTTAGCATCGGGCCTCCATCTAGTAGATAGATATGGATAGAAGATAGATAGACAATAGATAGATAATAGATAGATAGATACAGGGGCGGAACTATAGTGGAAGCAGGGGAAGCAGGTGCC
>JARQOD010000001.1:967652161-967697089 GCA_033576555.1 Oophaga sylvatica | reverse complement strand
CATTCATGAAGGACTGGAAGACGGAAGGAGCATTAGTGAGCCCAAAGGGCATCACTAGGTACTCAAAATGCCCTTCAGGGGTCGTCTTCCATTCATCCCCGTGCTTAATGCGAATAAGGTTATACGCCCCCCTGAGGTCAAGCTTGGTAAACCAAGTAGCGTTTTTCACCCTGGAAAACAGGTCAGAAATCAAGGGTAACGGGTATTGATATTTCACAGTAATATTGTTCAAGAGACGATAATCAATACACGGCCTTAATGAACCATCTTTTTTGGCCACAAAGAAAAAACCGGCACCTAAGGGTGAAGAGGATGGTCTGATATGACCCTTCTCCAATGATTCCTTGATATAAGACCGCATAGCATCATGTTCAGGTACAGACAAGTTAAAAAGGCGACCTTTAGGGAATTTACTACCCGGCACTAATTCAATAGCGCAGTCATAGCTCCTATGGGGAGGCAAGGATGCAGATTTACTTTCGCTAAACACATCAGAAAAATCAATCAAAAAGTCAGGAACATCCTGAGCCTGGGGGGAGGCAGAAAAAACAGGAGTGTTGGTATTAACACATTGGCAGCCCCAACTGGTTACAGACACAGATTTCCAATCCAAAACAGGATTATGAGACTGTAACCAAGGGAAACCCAGCACGATAATGTCATGCAGATTATACAGAACCAAAAATTTGCAGCACTCCTGGTGATCAGGTTCAACCCTCATTATCACCTGAGTAGAAAACTGGGGTTTATTCTCAGCCAAAGGGGTAGAATCGATCCCCAGTAGGGGAATAGACTTCTGTAGGGGTATCAAGGGAAACCCACAACGTTTAGCAAAATCATAATCCATCAAGTTGATAGCTGCTCCAGAATCAACGAAAGCCTGAGCAGAAAATGAGGACAGAGAGCATATCAGAGTGACAGTTAACAAAAACTTAGTCTGAACACTACCCAAGACAACTGAGCGTGCAAAACGTCTTCCCCGCTTAGGGCAGACTGAAATAGCATGAGAGGCATCACCACAGTAGAAACATAACCCATTGCGCTTTCGAAACTCATGACGCTGTGCCCCAGACACCACTCCATCACACTGCATGGGCTCAGAAGCTGGCTCACAAGGCAACACCACTCCACGCATACTTCTCCGCTCACGCAAACGTCTGTCAATTTGAATCGCTAATGACATAGAATCATTGAGACCAGAGGGGACAGGGAATCCCACCATAACATCCTTTACATTATCTGACAGACCCTTCCGGAAAAGGGCTGCCAAAGCGTCGTCATTCCATTTGGTCAGGACTGCCCACCTACGGAATCTCTGACAGTATAACTCAGCGTCATAAGGCCCCTGATTTAATGCCAACAAGGCTTTTTCAGCTTGATCAGTGACATTAGGCTCATCGTACAATAACCCCAAAGCCTGAAAAAATGCATCAACATCACTCAAAACAGGATCCCCAGGTGTCAGGGAAAAAGCCCAATCCTGAGGATCGCCGCGCAGGAGAGAGATGACAATTTGAACCTGCTGCGCTGCGTTTCCTGAGGACTTAGATTTTAAGGCAAAAAACAATTTACAATTATTTTTGAAATTCTGAAACTTAGCTCGATCCCCTAAAAACAAATCTGGCATGGGGATCCTAGGTTCCACAACAGGCAACCTAGCAAGATATGCAGCAATACTCTGAACCTCAGTGGCAAGCTGATCCACACAGCCAGACAACTGTGCAAACTCCATTGGGAGAAAAGATCCTCCCCAGCACCCAGAGATACAGAGGGAAAAAAAATGCAACAAACAGAAAAATATCTCTGACAACTCTGACAACCTTTTTTCTTTCACAATATTTTTTCCCTTCTGTGAGTACCATACAATTTTAAATTTTTAGGCCGGTGATACTGTTATGTTTCGGTAGCTGAGGAGTGCAGGTAAAAAAGGCAATACACCAGAGCAGTTGGAATCTATGAGATTGCAGTACCCTGACTAACCACCACAACTAGAGGCAGCCGTGGAGCGTTCCTACGTTGGTCCTAGACGCCTCGTCACAGCCTGAGAAACTAACTACACCTGAAGATAGATATAGGAAAGCTATCTGCCCCGGAGCAGAACCCCAAAGATAATAGAAAGCCCCCAAACATGTAATGGCGGTTAGACAAGATGAAATACTGACACAGAAAGAAAATAGTATGAGCAAACGCTGGGGCCCAAACTAACTAAATAGAAAAGGATAGGAAGGGTACTTACTGCAATCCCAGAAAACCCTGAAAAGCGCCAACTCTACTAATTTCAAAAAACACCTGAGATCACACGACCTCTACCACCTAAATTAGTTCTCTGGTGTAACAAAATCAAAACAGCAGCCACTAAAAAAAAAACTGGAAAAAACAAAAGTACAAACATCAGTGGCTGAACAAAACTGAGAGGGCAGAAGCCCCCGGAGGGGACCCTGAAGGCCCCCACAGAAGTGCAGGACAAAATGCAAAAATATAGCACAAACACAAAAGAAGAAAATGTCTTATCTGTTAGCAGGAGATGCAGACACGACACAGCAGGCTACAAGGGAAACTGGAATAAAGGATTCAGACCAGAACAATTGATCACCGGCAACCCTGATGGGAAGGTGACTCCTTTATATAAGACCAGTCAGTAACACCTGATTCCCATTCCTCACAATCTTCACTGAACAGACCCGTACCGCTTGTAACCACCAGAGGGAGTCTCTGCTCAGAACTCATCTCAAACCCATTCACAACAAAAGACTCATCTGAAGTCTCACATTTCCTGCACCATTCATATCTATTCCCAATCTGCCCAAACTACTCATCCTGCTGTCACCCAATGCTGAGTAGTTGCTGCTGTATATGTACTTATCACTGCACCTGCTGCATGGCACAATAACTGTGCTCCTCCTGGTGATGCACATAGTAATGCCACAACTGTGCCACTTACAAAGTAAACCACCTTCTTTGTGCCTTCTAGATGGTAAAACAAACCTCTAGAATGTATTAATGCCTTGTGAAAAGGCCCTAGAAAACATTCCCCACATTTTGCCCCCTAGAAAATAATAATGTTCCCTGTGTGCCACTTTGTCAATCACAATACCCTAAGTGCCCCTATAACAATTAGTGTCCACTTAACATTAATAATGTCTCCTGAGGTTTCCCCTGTACAGCTCCCCTCTGCACAGTATGTCACTGCAACTCTTTTATTCACAGTAGGATGTCCCCAGAGCTCCCCTCTATAAAGTTTGATGTCCCTACAGCTCCACCATAGATGCCTCCACAGAAGTCCCTACACTGTATGATGGCCCACAGAAGCCTCTACACTGTATAATGGCCCCTTTGTGTCCTCACAATGTATTATGGCCACTTAGTAGCCCTCACACTGTTTGATGGCCCCCACACTCTGATGTTCCCACTGTAGCCCCCACATTGTATAATGGCACGCTCACTATGTGACGGCCTCCACAGTAGTCCCTAAACTGTATGATGGACTTCACAGTTGTTAACACAGAATGTTGGCCCCCTTAGTAGCCACCACTCTGTAAGATGGACCCATTAATAACTCTCACTTTAATGGCCCCGTTAGAAGCCCCTGCTCTGTAGTGGATCCCCTTTATTAGCCCTCACTATGTAGGAGGGCACCCTTAGTAGCCCACCATGATGTATGATTGCAGCCCAACACCATGCAGGGCAATTGGCATTTGCCAGAGAACACCAAGATTAGCAGATTTGACAGCCCTTCTTTGAGACAGAGTCTGGAGCATAACCGGTTTGGCAATGGGTCAGTAATGGTGTGGGGAGGCATTTCTTTGGAAGGCCACATAGCCTTCCATGTTCTAGCCAGAGGTACCCTGACTGCCATTTGGTACCGGAATGACATCCTCAGACCCATTGTGAGACCATATGCAGGTGCAGTGGGCTTTTGGATCCTTCGGGTGCATGAGAATTCTAAGCCTCATGTGACAGAAGTGTGTCAACAGTTCCTGCATGATGAAGGCATTGATGCTATGGACTGGCCTGCCCATTCACCAGACCTTAATCCAATCAAGCACATCTTGGAAATCATGTCTTGTTCCATCCAACAACTCCACGCTGCACCACAGACTGTCCAGAACTGATGCTTTAATCTGGGTATGGGAGGAGATCCCTCAGGAGAACATCCGACCCTCATCAGGAGCATGCCTAGGCATTGTAGGTAAGTCATACAAGCACTTGGAGGCAACACACACACACTACTGAGCATCCATTCTTTGGCTTGAGTCATTTCCACTGAAGTTGGATCAGCATGTAATTTGATTTTCCACTTTGATTTTGAGCACCATTCCAAATCCAGACCTCCATGGGATATTAATTTGGATTTACATTGATCATTTTATGTTTTATTGTTCTCAACACATTCTACTATATTTTATATAGTATATACTTATATACTTAACAAAAAAGTGTGAAACAACTGAAAATATGTCTTATATTCTAGGTTCTTCAAAGTAGCCAATTTTTGCTTTGATGACTGCTTTGCACACTCTTGGCATTCTCTTGATGAGCTGCAAGAGGTAGTCACCGAAAATGGTCTTCCAACAATCTTGAAGGAGTTCCCAGAGATGCTTAGCCCTTGTTGGCCCTTTTGCCTTCACTCTGCGGTCCAGCTCACCCCAAACCATCTCGATTGGGTTCAGGTCTAGTGACTGTGGAGGCCAGGTCATCTGGCATAGCACCCCGTCACTCTCCTTCTTGGTCAAATAGCCCTTACGCAGCCTGGAGGTGTGTTTGGGGTCATTGTCCTGTTGAAAAATAAATGATGGTCCAACTAAACGCAAACCGGATGGAATAGCATGCCGCTGCAAGATGCTGTGGTAGCCATGCTGGTTCAGTATGCCTTCAATTTTTAATAAATCCCCAACAGTGTCACCAGCAAAGCACCCCCACACCATCACACCTCCTCCATGCTTCACGGTGGGAACCAGGCATGTAGAGTCCATCCGTTCACCTTTTCTGCGTCGCACAAAGACACGGTGGTTGGAACCAAAGATCTCAAATTTGCAATCATCAGACCAAAGCACAGATTTCCACTGGTCTAATGTCCATTCCTTGTGTTCTTTAGCCCAAACAAGTCTCTTCTGCTTGTTGCCTGTCTTAGCAGTGGTTTCCTAGCATCTATTTTACCATGAAGGCCTGCTGCACAAAGTCTCTTAACAGTTGTTAAAAAACTATTTTTTTTTTTGCAAAAAAATTTTTATTTTAAATTTATTTTATTTTATTTTAGGATATTTGTTTTTTGTGTCTGGTTTTCTTAACAGTTGTTGTAGAGATGTTTCTGCTGCTAGAACTCTGTGTGGCATTGACCTGGTCTCTAATCTGAGCTGCTGTAAACCTGCGATTTCTGAGGCTGGTGACTCGGATAAACTTATCCTCAGAAGCAGAGGTGACTCTTGGTCTTCCTTTCCTGGGGCGGTCCTCATGTGAGCCAGTTTCTTTGTAGCGCTTGATGGTTTTTGCAACTGCACTTGGGGACACTTTCAAAGTTTTCCCAATTTTTCGGACTGACTGACCTTCATTTCTTAAAGTAATGATGGCCACTCGTTTTTCTTTACTTAGCTGCTTTTTTTTGCCATAATTAGAGTTGAGCGATACTTTCCGATATCCAAAAGTATCGGAATCGGAATGGTATCGCCGATACCCAAAAAATATCGGGATACCCGATACCGATACCGGAAATCCAATGTAAGTCTATGGGAACAAAATATCGGAATTAAAAAAAACCATTCTTGCCTTGTTGGTTAATTGTACATGAAGGAAAACAACAAAGAGTAATGTAGAATGTATTGGGGAAGGTTGAGGAGACATTAAAGGCATAGATGTTTAACCCAATCAAATGGAATAGCATAAATATTTTTTTTTTTAAAGATGTTCGGATTGACGAAGAAATTGACAATGTTGTTAACGTTTTTTCTATTTTGGCAAATATGTATATTTCACAACTTCCATGCTCTTCACCTTTTTAACTTTTGACACACTTTCTCCTTCATAATCTTCAGCAGCATCATCTTTTTCATCAAATTATTCTTCATCTTCACCTTCTTTATCTTCTTCTTAAACTTCTTGCTATTCATCTTTTTGTTAACATTACTCATATTCTTCTTATTAAACTATTATTCTTATTCATATTGTACTTCATCTTCTTCATCATATTCTTATTTGTGACAGAGAATCCTGTACTTGTAATCTGTCAAAGTATGAATTTTTCATCCTTCCGTTCTTGCTGTCACAAAAGATTTAAATTACAACAGTATTTGTCCGTGTTCAGTTTAGCCTGCAGCAGCAGGCATTTTCCAGGGCACCACGAGGAGGAACAGACTCACCCCATACACTGCTTAGTCTTCTTCTGCTTATAATTTAGAGCATATATTTTGCTCTTCAATTTGGTCTTATACTTCATGTTCTTCTGCTTTTTGATCTTCTGCTTATTGTTCTTAAGTCTCTTGTTCTGTATCTTGTAGTTTGTCTTAACCTTCTTAGTCCTGTTTGGTAATCTTTTATTTCTTCTTTGTGATGGTGTTTAGGCTGGTTGGCTTGATGCTCGTCGTCCTTGTGGTCGTCATCTTCTTCGGGGTGGTCATCAGGGTCGTCGTCTTAATTGTTGGAGATCCAGAGTGATTACCCAAAAAAGCATTGAAAAAATCTTCAATTTGTAAATGTAGCAGAAGGTACAAGAGTCAATGCAAGTAACGAGGACCAGCTGACTGTGCTGGAACCCGGAGGGGTAGCAGAAGGAAAAGAGCCAATGGCACAACCGAGGACCAGCTGACGTTACTGGGACACGGTTACTAAGCAGGAGGTATCTGTGCTCCAAAGCACTACCAAGGACCAGCAGACGTTGCTGGAACTCGGATACCGAGATGGAGGCACCTAGGCCAAAGGCACTGCAGAGAACCAGCTGACGGTACTGGAACCCGGACGGGTAGCAGAAGGTACAAGAGCCAATGCAAGTAACGAGGACCAGCTGACTGTGCTGGAACCCGGAGGGGCAGCAGAAGGAAAAGAGCCAATGGCACAACCGAGGACCAGCTGACGTTACTGGGACACGGATACTAAGCAGGAGGTACCTGTGCTCCAAAGCACTACCAAGGACCAGCAGACGTTGCTGGAACTCGGATACCGAGATGGAGGCACCTAGGCCAAAGGCACTGCGGAGAACCAGCTGACGGTACTGGAACCCGGACGGGTAGCAGAAGGTACAAGAGCTAATGCAAGTAACGAGGACCAGCTGACTGTGCTGGAACCCGGAGGGGCAGCAGAAGGAAAAGAGCCAATGGCACAACCGAGGACCAGCTGACGTTACTGGGACACGGTTACTAAGCAGGAGGTACCTGTGCTCCAAAGCACTACCAAGGACCAGCAGACGTTGCTGGAACTCGGATACCGAGATGGAGGCACATAGGCCAAAGGCACTGCGGAGAACCAGCTGATGGTACTGGAACCCGGACGGGTAGCAGAAGGTACAAGAGCCAATGCAAGTAACGAGACCAGCTGACTGTGCTGGAACCCGGAGGGGCAGCAGAAGGAAAAGAGCCAATGGCACAACCGAGGACCAGCTGACGTTACTGGGACACGGTTACTAAGCAGGAGGTACCTGTACTCCAAAGCACTACCAAGGACCAGCAGACGTTGCTGGAACTCGGATACCGAGATGGAGGCACCTAGGCCAAAGGCACTGCGGAGAACCAGCTGACGGTACTGGAACCCGGACGGGTAGCAGAAGGTACCCATGGAAATTTAAGTTGACAGGCCGCGAGCCGGCCGCAGTTACCGAATCCCACAGTACTACAGTGGGTGATTGTCCTATTGTCACAACGGAAACAGCCTTTATTTGCATATCCCGCAGCACACATAGGAAGCATCTAAACTCCAAGCACCATAGAGTCGGCTAACCCGACAGCAACACGACAAGACAACTTATTGGAGGCTAAGTGACGTTTACACTGACAGGAAACAGATGGCGTGCTGCAACCAGTCTGGGCAGGAGTGAGTACCCGTGCCAATGACACTTCCGAGCAACAACTGGCGGTGTTGAAGCCCAGGGATGAGAAGACAACAGGGTGGAGGCAGCATGACTTTTTGCCGTTCACACAGCAGGGGAACAGCTGACATTACTGAACCCCAGTAACACAGGAGCAAGTGTTGACTGTGCTAACAGCACTTCCGAGCAACAACTGGCGGTGTTGTAGCCCAGGGATGAGAAGAGAACATGGTGGAGGCAGCAGGATTTTTACCGTTCACACAGCAGGGGAACAGCTGACATTACTGAACCCCAGTAACACAGGAGCAAGTGTTCAATGTGCTAACAGCACTTCCGAGCAACAACTGGCGGTGTTGTAGCCCAGGGATGAGAAGAGAACATGGTGGAGGCAGCAGGACTTTTTGCCGTTCACACAGCAGGGGAACAGCTGACATTACTGAACCCCAGTAACACAGGAGCAAGTGTTCAATGTGCTAACAGCACTTCCGAGCAACAACTGGCGGTGTTGTAGCCCAGGGATGAGAAGAGAACATGGTGGAGGCAGCAGGACTTTTTGCCGTTCACACAGCAGGGGAACAGCTGACATTACTGAACCCCAGTAACACAGGAGCAAGTGTTGACTGTGCTAACAGCACTTCCGAGCAACAACTGGCGGTGTTGTAGCCCAGGGATGAGAAGAGAACATGGTGGAGGCAGCAGGACTTTTTGCCGTTCACACAGCAGGGGAACAGCTGACATTACTGAACCCCAGTAACACAGGAGCAAGTGTTCAATGTGCTAACAGCACTTCCGAGCAACAACTGGCGGTGTTGTAGCCCAGGGATGAGAAGAGAACATGGTGGAGGCAGCAGGACTTTTTGCCGTTCACACAGCAGGGGAACAGCTGACATTACTGAACCCCAGTAACACAGGAGCAAGTGTTCACTGTGCTAACAGCACTTCCGAGCAACAACTGGCGGTGTTGTAGCCCAGGGATGAGAAGAGAACATAGTGGAGGCAGCAGGACTTTTTGCCGTTCACACAGCAGCGGAACAGCTGACATTACTGAACCCCAGTAACACAGGAGCAAGTGTTCACTGTGCTAACAGCACTTCCGAGCAACAACTGGCGGTGTTGTAGCCCAGGGATGAGAAGAGAACATGGTGGAGGCAGCAGGACTTTTTGCCGTTCACACAGCAGGGGAACAGCTGACATTACTGAACCCCAGTAACACAGGAGCAAGTGTTCACTGTGCTAACAGCACTTCCGAGCAACAACTGGCGGTGTTGTAGCCCAGGGATGAGAAGAGAACATGGTGGAGGCAGCAGGACTTTTTGCCGTTCACACAGCAGGGGAACAGCTGACATTACTGAACCCCAGTAACACAGGAGCAAGTGTTCACTGTGCTAACAGCACTTCCGAGCAACAACTGGCGGTGTTGTAGCCCAGGGATGAGAAGAGAACATAGTGGAGGCAGCAGGACTTTTTGCCGTTCACACAGCAGGGGAACAGCTGACATTACTGAACCCCAGTAACACAGGAGCAAGTGTTCACTGTGCTAACAGCACTTCCGAGCAACAACTGGCGGTGTTGTAGCCCAGGGATGAGAAGAGAACATAGTGGAGGCAGCAGGACTTTTTGCCGTTCACACAGCAGGGGAACAGCTGACATTACTGAACCCCAGTAACACAGGAGCAAGTGTTCACTGTGCTAACAGCACTTCCGAGCAACAACTGGCGGTGTTGTAGCCCAGGGATGAGAAGAGAACATAGTGGAGGCAGCAGGACTTTTTGCCGTTCACACAGCAGGGGAACAGCTGACATTACTGAACCCCAGTAACACAGGAGCAAGTGTTCACTGTGCTAACAGCACTTCCGAGCAACAACTGGCGGTGTTGTAGCCCAGGGATGAGAAGAGAACATAGTGGAGGCAGCAGGACTTTTTGCCGTTCACACAGCAGGGGAACAGCTGACATTACTGAACCCCAGTAACACAGGAGCAAGTGTTCACTGTGCTAACAGCACTTCCGAGCAACAACTGGCGGTGTTGTAGCCCAGGGATGAGAAGAGAACATGGTGGAGGCAGCAGGACTTTTTGCCGTTCACACAGCAGGGGAACAGCTGACATTACTGAACCCCAGTAACACAGGAGCAAGTGTTCACTGTGCTAACAGCACTTCCGAGCAACAACTGGCGGTGTTGTAGCCCAGGGATGAGAAGAGAACATAGTGGAGGCAGCAGGACTTTTTGCCGTTCACACAGCAGGGGAACAGCTGACATTACTGAACCCCAGTAACACAGGAGCAAGTGTTCACTGTGCTAACAGCACTTCCGAGCAACAACTGGCGGTGTTGTAGCCCAGGGATGAGAAGAGAACATGGTGGAGGCAGCAGGACTTTTTGCCGTTCACACAGCAGGGGAACAGCTGACATTACTGAACCCCAGTAACACAGGAGCAAGTGTTCACTGTGCTAACAGCACTTCTGAGCAACAACTGGCGGTGTTGTAGCCCAGAAATGAGAAGAGAACATGGTGGAGGCAGCAGGACTTTTTGCCGTTCACACAGCAGGGGAACAGCAGGCGTTACTGAACCCCACAAACACATGAGCGATTGTTTTCATCTGTGCATCTAACACTTCTGAGCAGCAACTGGCGGTGTTGAAGCCCAGGGTCAAGGAGGGTGTAGGCAGAGGCCTAGTATGAGATGTTTGAAGTTGAAGTTGTAGTTAGCAGCAGTAATTTTTGCCAGACACACAGCAGGGGAACAGCAGGCGTTACTGAACCCCACAAACACATGAGCGATTGTTTTCATCTGTGCATCTAACACTTCTGAGCAGCAACTGGCGGTGTTGAAGCCCAGGGTCAAGGAGGGTGTAGGCAGAGGCCTAGTATGAGATGTTTGAAGTTGAAGTTGTAGTTAGCAGCAGTAATTTTTGCCAGACACACAGCAGGGGAACAGCAGGCGTTACTGAACCCACAAACACATGAGCGATTGTTTTCATCTGTGCATCTAACACTTCTGAGCAGCAACTGGCGGTGTTGAAGCCCAGGGTCAAGGAGGGTGTAGGCAGAGGCCTAGTATGAGATGTTTGAAGTTGAAGTTGTAGTTAGCAGCAGTAATTTTTGCCAGACACACAGCGGGGGAACAGCAGGCGTTACTGAACCCCACAAACACATCAGCGATTGTTTTCATCTGTGCATCTAACACTTCTGAGCAGCAACTGGCGGTGTTGAAGCGAAGGGTCAAGGAGGGTGTAGGCAGAGGCCTAGTATGAGATGTTTGAAGTTGAAGTTGTAGTTAGCAGCAGTAATTTTTGCCAGATACACAGCAGGGGAACAGCAGGCGTTACTGAACCCCACAAACACATCAGCGATTGTTTTCATCTGTGCATCTAACACTTCTGAGCAGCAACTGGCGGTGTTGAAGCCCAGGGTCAAGCAGGGTGTAGGCATAAAATATTGAGTTATTGCCTTGTTACGTGGCCATTGCAAATGTATGTACTTCAAACAAGAATAAATGAAGTTTTACTAGGACAATAAAATGATGAATTTCAATTCCAAGAATAGAAAAATATTTATACTTGAGAGTCCTCTGTGGTTGATACCGTTTAATGGCTAACTGAAAATATGGTAACAAATTCCAAGCTTTCGAGACTACTCAGGTCTCTTCATCAGGCTAAGACTAAAAAAAAAATGAAGAATCACATATTTCTAACACAACAGGACACAGGAATAGGTAAGACAAGTGAGGGAGGGACAAGTGAGGGGAGACCGGCCAAAAAATGAGAACAAGGATGAATTATCAGCGCCACACAATAAGAGAAAAAATAATGGATTTACCTGTGGCAAAACAATTTTGTATGCCCGGTCATAGCATGATGGATATGGAATTACTGGTATTAAAATATAACTTCAAATATGAGAAAGATACAAAGGTTTCAGAATATAAGCTCATCATGACCTTTGACACTGTTAGTGATGGAATGAATAGATCACACGGATTTATGTCATTCTATATCAATTAAGGAATCTGCGTCTCTGCCCTTCCAGGGGCATGAAAACACAAAACCAGACCCCAATCAGAGGGCAATAAAACTTTCTATCCTTATCTAGGAACTGTTCCAATTTTATGTTCATCCCTCTGTGATAATGACAGTTCTGCTACACGTCACTTACTTGTCTTACCTATTTCACTATTCCTGTGTCCTGTTGTGTATAGAAATATGTGCTTCATTTTTTGTTTTAGTCTTTGCCTGATGAAGAGACGTGAGGAGCCTCGAAAGCTTGCAATTTGTTACCATCTTTTCAGTTATCCATTAAAAGGTGACAACCACTGCGGACTCTCAAGTCTAAATATTTTTCTATCTATTGGCTAACACGGTACGAAGATACACATGTTTCCTAACTTCAAGAATAAAAATAAAGACACTGCAAATATAAACGCATATATGCACATGCCAACAAGAAATGGAACAACACACCACCCAAAAAATTGGTTACAAAATATAGTGTTGTAAATTTAAGAATAAAAGTCCATTTTTGTATTTATGAATAATGCTTAAGGAACGCTATGTTAAACCATAACATAGTGAAGACAATGGATTTTGTAATAGTCACTCATCATCATCATCATTGCAATTTAGATGTGACAGTCACAGACATTTCAATTATTTAAGTTAATAAAATCGTTACTTTGTACAGCATGTATGACATGTCCAGCATGGACTCATCAATGTGATGACACAATAATGTACGATAAAAAATAACCATTTAAAAAAACATAATGCATTGTCACAATTTAAGTGTGTGCCTGCAAGTGTAGGTGAAACAAAGGCTACGGATAGCAAAGGTATATTCTATGTCTGTATCAGACAGTGGACAGCCTCTGATGGGTAATGGCGATGTTATACTGTACGTCAATAAAGTCTGCGGCTGCAATCATGCATTTTTTGCTTGTACAGTGTTGAAGAGGGTAAAAGCATGTCTGGTTGCGCAAGGCTTTATCCGTCAACACTACCTTCCTACTGTCACGCGTAGGGTAGGGTAGCGTGTGTCAATTAGATGACTCTATAAAATGTGACGTTACGCAGCGTTATTGCGCCCTAGGGACGCCAAAAATACGACAGCAGTAATCATTTACTGTCTAATACTCCACCTATGACCAACAAAAAAAGAACGTTCCCTCTTTAACAATCTACAAGACTAACAAGCATAATGGTTGACGCTGACTTTATTGAGGTACAGTATTACATCGACATTGTCCATGAGTAACTATGCACTGTGATACCTATATACCATTATTAATTTATATCTGTTGTGGTTGTTTCAACAGCACTTGCAGGTATAACTACCTATTGTCAGTATGCATGATGCACTTTCTAGATGTAATAATTTATTATTGCACATTATTACCAGGTTTAGATGCTGGCCATTTCATATATGGTGTGTGAAGTTACAGTTGGCATCAGTATGTGTATTTTATAATGTCTGTCATAAATAAAACTCGTGATGATGATGATGAGGATTTTATGATTCGTACATCCATTGACTGCATTATCTTACAGGTACAGATAAAGTTCCTTAAAAAGCATTAATTGATAAGTATGAAATGTACTTTTATGCATTAATTTCAAAAAGTGAACACTATGTTTTAGTTTTTGTTACCATTTCTAATAGACATGTGCAGATATGCGCTGTGATGACAAATTATTATTTGTCCATATTTGTCATAAAAATTTATCATTCTAGGCCTGGAAAACTTCACAATTTCATGTTTTAAGCATAACAATCAGGGTGACGGCTCTTCCCTATTTGGAGCATGTTCGACATGGGTTTTTCTGTGCATGTGTAGGGAACAGGAGACTTCTTGCCGGACACACAGCAGGGGAACAGCTGGCGTTACTGAACCCCACTAACACTATAGCTTGTGTATTGGTCTGTGGACACGACACTTCTGAGCAGCAACTGGCAGTGTTGTAGCCCAGGGAGTAGAGTTCAGGTGGTAGAAAGATGAACATAACAGGAGACATGGATAACGTTGCGAAACAGTTATTTAATCTGAAAACGGACAGACAAATTCTGGCGAGATCCATGCCTTGTTCATTTTCAGAAAAGTAAGCCGGTCTACATTATCGGAGGATAGTCGCATGCGACGGTCTGTTAGTACACCACCTGCAGCACTAAAGACGCGCTCCGATAATACACTGGCAGCAGGGCAAGCCAGCACCTCCAATGCATACTGGCTAAGCTCTGGCCATGTACCAGCTTAGAGGCCCAAAACTTGAATGGGGAAGAGCCATCTGGGAGTACACTGAGAGGGAAAGACATGTAGTCTGTCACCATCTTACGGAAACGTTGCCTCCTGCTGACTGGAGCCGTCTCGGATGGTGTAGACATTTGTGGCGCTGCCACAAAACTTCGCCACATTTGGAACATACTGGTCTTGCCTTTTGAAGAGGCGCTGCTTGTGCTCCCTCTTGTTGCAGAGCTGTCTCCACTGCCTCGACGCACAGAGCTGCTTTGTAAAGCAGTAGCAGCAGCAGCAGTGCTCTCGGCTGGAATGGAGAACATTATGGATTGCACCAGTGTGTCTTGGTACTCCCGCATTTTACGCTCCCGGTTCAACGGTGTGATGAGGCTTTGTAAGTTGTCCCGGTAGCGAGGGTCTAGGAGGGTGTACACCCAATAATCAGACGTGGTGAGAATGTGGGCGATGCGGCGGTCGTTTCTCAGGCACTGCAGCATGAAATCAACCATGTGCTGCAGACTCCCAACTGGCCAAGAAACGCTGTCCCCTGCAAGAGGCGTCATCTCTGCCTGCTCTGCATCACCCCACCCTCGCTCTACATACTGACTAGAGCGTTGTGTACTTCCCTCTGGAGCTATGTCTTCCTCCTCCATTGACTCCTCCTCATCCTCCTCACAAAGTGAACACTGCCCAGCCCTTTGTGAGGAACCACGTTGCGCTGACTGCCCAGAAGGTGATGGAATTTGTGACTCCTCATCCTCCACCTCTTCCAAAACCTCATCCCTTAGTGCTTGCAGTGTTTTTTGAAGCAGGCAGATAAGGGGGACAGTCAGGCTGACTAGTGCATCATCTGCACTCGCCATCCGCGTTGACTCATCAAACGCACGCAAAACGTGGCAGATGTCCTTCATAGAGGCCCACTCAGTAGTGGTGAAGTGTGAACGGCGCAAATTGCGAGTTGATTGCGCCTGATGCAGCTGATACTCCATTACTGCTGGCTGCTGCTCACACAACCGCTCCAACATATGTAACGTGGAATTCCACCTGGTGGGTACGTCACATATGATGCGATGTTCAGGAAGGCGAAATCTGCGTTGCAGAGCTGCAATGCGCGATCTGGCAATGCTGGAACGTCGCAAGTGAGCGCACTCTAGGCGGACCTTGTGCAGCAGTGCATCAAGATCCGGATAGTCCCTCAAAAAACTCTGCACGACCAAGTTGAGCACATGTGCCAGACATGGTATGTGAGTGAGGTTGCCAAGGCCCAGAGCTGCCACCAGATTTCGGCCATTGTCACACACTACCAAGCCTGGCTGGAGATTCGCTGGCAAAAACCACACGTCGCTCTCCTGCTTGATGGCATTCCAGAGCTCCTGCGCTGTGTGGCTTCGATTCCCCATGGAAATTAATTTCAGGACGGCCTGTTGACGTTTGGCCACGGCTGTGCTCATATCGGTCGCATCAGGTAAGCGTTCACGGGTCCATGTGGAGGTAGACCGTGACGGCTCCTGCAGCGATGATTCTGAGGAACTGGAGTAGGAGGAGGAGTCAATGTGGACAGACTTGATTCCTGCAATCCTTGGAGTTGGCAGAACACGTACAGCGCCACTCGCAAGATCTGTACCCGGCTCCACAACATTGACCCAATGGGCAGTGAGGGAAAGGTATCGTCCCTGGCCATGGGTACTGGTCCACGCATCGGTGGTCAGGTGGACCTTGCTACTGACGGCGTTTAGTAGCGCATGTTTAATTTTTCCCTCAACATGCTTTTGCAGACCAGGGACGGCTTGCCTGCTGAAATAAAATCGGCTGGGCACATTGTATTGTGGGACTGCCAATGCCATTAAGTTACGGAAACTGTCAGTCTCCACCAGCCTGAATGACAGCATTTCAAGGGACAGGAGTTTTGCAATGCCAGCATTCAGAGCCTGTGCTCGTGGATGGTTTGCCGAGTATGGCCGTCTTTTATCCCATGCCTGTGCTACTGATGGCTGTTTTGTGGCCTGGGAGTGTGAGGATGACAGGGAACTTGCAGCTGTGGGTGGAATAACACTGGGTCTCTGGACAACAGTGATAGAGGTTCTTCCATGGCGATCCTGTGAGGAAGCCGAACCAGCTGTGTGTGAGCTGGAGGAAGAGGCTCCAACACGAGCTGAAGATGTAGGTGCTGCTGTAGGTTGGCCTACATCTCCAGTGTGTCTTTGTAACTCAACCACGTGCTTTGACTGCACATGTTTCCACATATTTGTGGTATTAAGGTTACTGACACTTTTACCTCTTTTTACTTTTTGATTACACAGCTTGCATTTGACATAGCAAATATCATCTGCAAGTGTGTCAAAAAAGGACCACGCAGTGCCAGTCCTGGGAGCGCCCGTTTTGGCTGTTGGAAGAGAACTGCTACGAACGGGTGCCAAACTAGAGGCTACAGGCAACCGAGTCTGCAGCCTACCTCTCCCTACTGTTTGGACCGTTGGGGCAATCTCTTCCTCAGAGCTGCTACCACCACCTTCCTGTTCCTGACGCCATGTTGGGTCTTGGACCTCATCATCTCCACTACCCTCTTCCAACACCTGCTGCTGTTGGGTGGTCTGGCCAGCACCATGCTCAACAGAAACTGGCACCTGAGTCTCATCATCATCAGATGCGTTCTGCGGTGTGCTGACCATCGGCACTGGCTCACCCGCCTCTTCACATTCAGAGAGACACAGCTGTTGCGCATCACTGCATACTGCCTCTTCTTCACATTCCAGAATGCTGCTTGGCTGGGCCCCTGTTTGCAAGCCAACAGATTCTGAGAACAGAAGCAGAGACTCAGCTGGCTCCAGTTCAGAACTCTCTGACTGCCTGGGCAATTTGGCAGGCGGTGAAGAGACAGATGGTTGTTCAACAGTGCTGTGGTCCTGAGAGGAGGTGGAAGCAATTGAAGTCGATGCATTGGCTGCCATCCAACCAACAACGGCTTCAATTTGTTCTTCCCGCAGCAGGGGGGTACGCTGAGCTCCTACAAAAGTGCGCATAAAGGAATGCTCACGGGGAAAACTGGTGGATGCTGTGTCACTGGGTGCGGCAGCAGCCACAGAATCCCCACGTCCTCTCCCTGCTGAAACTCCACGGCCACGACCACGTGCCTTACTCCCTGCCTTCTTCATCTTGGTAGATTGATAAAGAAAGTCAGAAAAGTTATAAGGCCTAAGTGTGGTTATTCCTCAGAGACTGCAGTGAACACTGCAGACAACTGTTCAGTAGCTGTGAAAGGCTCCTTTGTGTACTTCTATAGTGTTTGCAACCAATGTATTGTATACGGATGGAAGCGCGTCACACTAATAGATTAGATTTTTTTCAAATATAATGGAGCAGCACCAATTAGAGAAAAATGTGAAGGATGAGGCAGTGACACACGCTCAGCAGACTACAACCAGCAGTGGTTGAAGAACTAACTGGAGCGTGATCTGCACTCAAAAAATCAAAACCTCACAGACTGCAGTGAACACTGAATCACAACTGTTCACTATCTGTGAAAGGCTCCTTTCTGTACTTCTATAGTGTTTGCAACCAATGTATTGTATACAGATGGAAGCGCGTCACACTAATAGATTAGATTTTTTTCAAATATAATGGAGCAGCACCAATTAGAGAAAAATGTGAAGGATGAGGCAGTGACACACGCTCAGCAGACTACAACCAGCAGTGGTTGAAGAACTAACTGGAGCGTGATCTGCACTCAAAAAATCAAAACCTCACAGACTGCAGTGAACACTGAAACACAACTGTTCACTATCTGTGAAAGGCTCCTTTCTGTACTTCTATAGTGTTTGCAACCAATGTATTGTATACGGATGGAAGCGCGTCACACTAATAGATTAGATTTTTTTCAAATATAATGGAGCTGCACCAATTCCACAAAATAAAATAAAAAAAAGAGTCAGTGAGTGACACGTGCAGATGCCTACAAACAGCGGTGGATGCAGAGCAAACTGCAGCGTCACCTGCACTCTCACACACACCTTGCACAGAGCTGTTAAAACAACACTGGCAAAAGGAAGCTGTGATGATATTGCAAGCGTCATGTCTTGTGCTGTTGCTAGAACTACAACCCCCTTCTCCCCCCCTGTCAGCCTGCACTCAGGCAGTGTAATGTGAGCTGCCAGTGCTGGAAGTTTTCCCGCTTCACCGCAGGGGTCCTGCATTGTCCGAACACGTGCTTTCTTCCTATAGCAGCCATGTTGGAGTATTCATTCTCTTTTGGTTAATAACACGGTGGGAGCATTCGCTAGAAACACGAAAGTTACTGTGTTGAACCATGCGCCGATGGGCATCGTTCCCGTGGTACTGGTAAACCCGAGCCTGGGGAACTTGAGGCACCTCGCCGAGACGCCCACCTCCGTGACTGATAAGGAGAGGGTGTTCTGGGAACGAGGAAGGTTGTACCGGGAGACAGTACCCGGAGATTCCCAAAAGGAGTGGTTGAGGGGGAAACAGCTGGTCGTCCCGCACCAGTTCCGAGGTGAGTTGTTGAGGATTGCCCATGAGATTCCACTTGCTGGACACTTGGGGATTAGCAAAACTAAGGCACGGCTGTCTCAACACTTCTATTGGCCCAAGATGGGGACAGATGTGACTAACTACTGCCGCTCCTGTATCACCTGCCAAAGAGTGGGGAAGGCGGGGCCTGCTCTTAAGGCTCCCCTGATCCCGTTGCCAGTGATAGAGGAGCCTTTCCAGAGGATCGCGGTGGACATTGTGGGCCCGCTGGCCGTCCCCAGCAGCTCTGGAAAGCAATACATCCTGACTGTGGTAGACTACGCTACCCGGTACCCGGAGGCAGTAGCTCTGTCCTCAACTAGGGCAGATAAGGTGGCAGATGCACTGGTGACCATCTTTTCACGGGTAGGATTTCCCAGGGAGATGCTTACCGATCAAGGGACCCAATTTATGTCTCGCCTAATGAAGGCTCTCTGCAGCAAAATGCAGGTGACGCGTATGGTATCGAGTGCATATCACCCACAGACCAATGGTTTGTGTGAGCGCTTTAACGGTACCCTCAAACAGATGCTCCGCATGCTGGTTGAGACCCAGGGACGCGATTGGGAGCGGTACCTCCCACACCTGCTATTTGCCTACAGAGAAGTCCCGCAGGCCTCGACGGGGTTCTCCCCCTTCGAGCTCCTGTATGGTAGGCGAGTCCGGGGACCCCTTGGGTTGATAAGAGAATCCTGGGAAGATGAGCCAAACCCCACGGAAGTGTCCATCGTGGATTATGTCATGCGCTTCCGCGACAAGATGCAGACCTTGACGCAGTTGGTGCATGACAACATTACGCAGGCTCAGGCTGACCAGAAGCACTGGTACGACCAGAACGCCCGGGAGCGGACCTACCAGGTGGGTCAAAAGGTGTGGGTGCTGGTCCCCGTACCAAAGGATAAGCTTCAGGCAGCCTGGGAAGGCCCGTACGTCGTGCACCAACAGCTCAACCCAGCCACCTACGTGGTCACGCTTGACCACACTCGGGGTAGGCGCAAGGCCTTTCACGTCAACATGATGAAGGCCCATCACGAACGTGAAGCCTGCGTCCTACCGGTCTGCAATCTGCCCGAGGACGGGGAAGAGGATCCCCTCCTAGACATGCTGGCCAAGCTAATGCCAATGGGTCCATTGAGGACATGGAGGTAAGTGCCTCGCTAACCGCCTCCCAGCGGTTGCAGTTGCTGACCACTCTGGAATCCTTTCGGGCCGTGTTCACTAACCGACCCGGAAGGACCAAGTTGGCAGTCCACGAGGTGGACACCGGGAATCACGCCCCGTTACGGCGGACACCTTATCGGATCTCTGAGGAAGTGCAGCAGATTATGCGCCAGGAGATCCATGAGATGTTGGAGCTGGGGGTGATCCGGCAGTCCAAAAGCGCGTGGGCCTCACCTGTAGTTCTCGTGCCAAAAAAGGATCGGACCACCCGGTTCTGCGTGGACTACAGGGGGCTCAACGCCATCACTACCTCTGATGCGCACCCAATGCCACGCATCGAGGATCTGCTGGAGCGGTTGGCGAATGCCAAGTACATATCCATCATGGATCTGAGCCGGGGATACTGGCAGATTCCCCTGAGCCCTGCGGCGCAGGAGAAATCTGCCTTTATCACCCCTTTTGGACTGTACGAGTCCACGGTCATGCCTTTCGGCATGAAGAATGCCCCTGCCACTTTTCAGCGGATGGTCAACCACCTGCTTCAGGGACTGGAGGAGTACGCTGTGGCGTACCTGGATGACATTGCCGTCTTCAGTTCCACCTGGGAGGAACACCTTCAGCATCTCCAGGAGGTGCTCAAGCGTATTCACCAGGCAGGTCTGACCATCAAGCCGGGAAAATGCCAGATGGGCATGAGGGAGGTCCACTACCTGGGGCACCGGGTAGGTGGGGGTTCCATGAGTCCAGAGCCCGAGAAAGTGGACGCGATCGTGTCCTGGCCCACCCCCAGGACCAAAAAGCAGGTGAAGTCCTTCCTGAGCACTGCAGGGTACTATAGGCGTTTCGTACCGAACTATAGCGCCGTTGCAAAACCCTTGACGGACCTCACCAAGGGCGGTCTACCCCAAACTGTCAACTGGACAGATGGCTGTGAGGCGGCATTCCGATCTTTGAAAACAGCCCTGTGCAGCTCTCCAGTGTTGAGAGCCGTCGACAGCAGTCGGCCCTTCCTGGTACAGACTGACGCCAGCGAATTTGGCCTCGGTGCTGTACTCAGCCAGGTTGATTCGGGGAACCAGGAGCACCCCGTGTTGTACCTGAGCCGGAAACTTCTGCCAAGGGAAGTGGCATACTCCACCATCGAGAAGGAGTGCCTGGTCATGGTCTGGGCACTGCAACGTTTGCAGCCCTACCTGTACGGGCGCACCTTCCAGGTGGTCACCGACCACAACCCTCTGAGCTGGCTGCACACAGTGTCCGGAACCAATGGTAGGTTGCTACGCTGGAGCCTTGCCCTGCAGCAGTATGATTTTGCCGTACAACACAAGAAAGGCAGTGATCATGGGAATGCTGATGGGTTATCACGCCGTGGCGAACCCGCTGAGGTGCGCATGTCGGATTACCGACAGGTCATGCCTCCGTAGCGCCCTCTAAAGGGGGGAGGTGTGATGATATTGCAAGCGTCATGTCTTGTGCTGTTGCTAGAACTACAACCCCCTTCTCCCCCCTGTCAGCCTGCACTCAGGCAGTGTAATGTGAGCTGCCAGTGCTGGAAGTTTTCCCGCTTCACCGCAGGGGTCCTGCATTGTCCGAACACGTGCTTTCTTCCTATAGCAGCCATGTTGGAGTATTCATTCTCTTTTGGTTAATAACACGGTGGGAGCATTCGCTAGAAACACGAAAGTTACTGTGTTGAACCATGCGCCGATGGGCATCGTTCCCGTGGTACTGGTAAACCCGTAACTCCAACAGAACCCGAGAAATGGAATTCTCGGGTGCCCCATGAACTAGCCCACCCAAGTGTGGGCTCATTGGAACCGTCATTTCAAAGCAAGACCATTGATAGGTCTGCCATTATTCTGCTAGGTTCACAGAACGAGTTATGAACCTTATGATATCGCAGAGCTCAAACCATAGCTTGTAGCCAGGGGAGGTGGCTAGAGGACCAGCCCTTTTTGTGAGGTCAGAAGCTGACATGCATAAGTCTTACAGTGAAGTTCCTTACCAGAGTTCTTTCTGCTGAGTAAGAGATCTACCAATGAACTATGACGTGTGGCTCCTTCCCCAGCCTGGCTTGCCTGTAATGATCTAACAACCATGTGAGTTATCTTTCATTCTTAATCCCATTTTATTTTATAACTGCATCTGTACATAACGATATTGTCTCAGTTTGTTACATCTTTTTATATTATATAAGCACTGCCTGATTTTAAGGAATAAACCTATAAATTTATTAGTTTGTTTCTCCTGCTCTATAAACGAATCTGCACGTGCCTGAGGTAACTACGCTACTGTTTTGGGGTTGCTACGGACCCTCTTGATAAATTGTTCATCAAAAGCCGTAGCTGGTGGCAGCTAAAAGAAAGGGGTGTAAAGTGTTAATCTATTGGGTGACGCTGGCAGTGACGCAGCGGGGTTTATAAGGGTACTGCCTGGCTGCAGCCAGGAGTAATTATAATTCCCTCACTGCAGCGTGCCCAATAGCCAGCACACATCCAAGTGACCCGTCTGGCGACCAATTATCCTAGGTGCAGTTCCCTGACTGACCTGAGGGTAAGGGGGGAGCCAGAGAGCTGCAAGTTCCTAAGTGGAAGTGGGATAGTTATAAATCCCTGCAGTTTACTGGGTCGGACGGCAGCAGCCGTCGTGTGTGTGCACGTTCCATCACATTGGTGGCAGCAGTGGGATCACAAGCCGTGACCCCCGGGCTACCGTGTGGCGGACCGCGGCACCGTTCATCACAGAAGCTTTACACAGCGGTTGGTAAACTAGCCTGCCTAAAGCACAGTACACAAAATCGCAATGTCTAACTGTCCCTCAAAGTCAGCAGAACAGCGTTCTGTCCCTAACTGAGTTCACAGCACAGTGACGCTAAAATGGCGGCGGCGCCTTTTATAGTGCATTCTGACATCATTTCAGCAGCCAATCACAGCCATGCCATTAGTTAAGATGACCGCAGCATTACAGGATGTGCCCACACTTCATAAGATTCCTCATTGGCTGACTAAAATCACATTGCCTCTCAAAGAATTATGGGAACTTCCGATTCCGGTATACGATATTGGAAAAATATCGGAACTAAGTATCGGAATTCCGATACAGCGAATATCGGCCGATACCCGATACTTGCGGTATCGGAATGCTCAACACTAGCCATCATACAAATTCTAACAGTCTATTCAGTAGGACTATCAGCTGTGTATCCACCAGACTTCTGCACAACACAACTGATGGTCCCGACCCCATTTATAAGGCCAGAAATCCCACTTATTAAACCTGACAGGGCACACCAATGAAGTGAAAACCATTTCTGGTGACTACCTCTTGAAGCTCATCAAGAGAATGCCAAGAGTGTGCAAAGCAGTCATCAAAGCAAAAGGTGGCTACTTTGAAGAACCTAGAATATAAGACATAATTTCAGTTGTTACACACTTTTTTGTTATGTATATAATTCCACATGTGTTATTTCATAGTTTTGATGCCTTCAGTGTGAATTTACAATTTTCATAGTCATGAAAATACAGAAAAATCTTTAAATGAGAAGGTGTGTCCAAACTTTTGGTCTGTACTATATATATATATATAGGTAGTGGCATGTGCAAAAATAAAAACAGTGAGAGAAGTAAATACTGTAAAGAAATAGTGAATTAGAGATCATCTGCGGAAGAAGGTCTGCTCAAGGTCTGTACCACTGGACTTGACCTATTCTTTCCTGCTTGCTTTCGTTATCTCATTTTTTATTTATTTCTTTGTCTCATTCTATTTCTCTCACTCTTTTTCTCTTTTCTCAAGTTTTATGTTTTTCTTTTACTCATTCTTTCGTTCATTTTTTGATTATTCTTTTCCTTTCCTTCTTTCTTCTTCTCACTCTATCTTTTCCTGTTTTTCCTCTTTTTTCTTAGGCTATGTTTCCACCGTCAGGAAATACAGCGCATTTGACGGAGCGGAAATTCCGCTCCGTCTAAGCCCCGCCCCCTTTCTGACGCACGTTCTTTCCGGAGGTGTTCAAGACACCTCCGGAACACCTCCGGAAAGAACGCAGGGCAAAATAGCCCTGTGTTAAATTCCGTTGCGGCGACGCAGCGTCGCCGCAATACGCTAGGACATGCTGCGGTCTGAAAAGACGCGCAGCATGTCCGGATACGCAGGTCTTCCGCCTGCGTGTTGTTACGCATAGTGGAGACGGGATTTCTTGAAATCCCCTCCACTATGCTGTAACATCTGGACGCTGCGTGTTTGGCGTTGTGCCAGCGCACAGCGCCAAACACGCAGCGTTTCCTGACCGTGGAAACTCACCCTGATACTTTCTTTCTTTCTCTTGCAATGAAATAGTGCAATATTTCATCGTGTCCAAATAAAAACAATGAAAAGCTCTTTCATGAGTTATCTAGGAATTTGACACTAGTAGCTTATCTCAGAATAAGTAGTCAATAGTAGATCAATGAGGGTCTGACAGCCAGCACCTCCACCAATCAGCTGGTACCATTACCAGGTCCCTTGGTAGACAGAAGAATAATGTGTACAGAACCAAAACGCCACAGCTCCATACACTGCATAGTGGCCATTCTCAGGTCCTGCCATTCAGATCCTATTGAAATGAATGTGCTATGATCTGCAGGACCAGGGCATCTACTACACAGAGTTCCGAGCTGTAGCATTTCTGCACCATACACTATTAACTTTTGGTTGGCTGATTGGTTGTGGTTTTGAGTGTTGGATCTCATCGATCTGATATTGGTGACCTTTCTTAAGGATAGGCTATCAATATTAAAGTCCTGGCAAACCCTTTAAATAATTCCACTGCTGGTATCATCATTAAACATTACACTGCAAATGATGGGACCCCCAGGGCATTTGCCCCTTTAGCCCGCGCTACGATGCAGCATTAACAGCTCCGCATATGTTCCACTACTTTTGCATTCTCTAGAGAAATGTATGGAATCCATTTAACCTTTTGTAATGTACAGTAATGAAAAAACAAAGAGCTGTATTACAATTAATTGATGTATCAGCCCCCGGTGATCAGCGAGTTTGGTGAAATGTGCACATTATGCCGCTCTCAGAGGCAGGGTGGTCTTCTGGAATTTAGCTATAAAAGCAAACGAGTAAACAAGTCTGGGCTCATTAAATGCTTGTATTCCGAAGCAACATCTGTGTAAATGCTCCACTTTAATCAATTTCTCTCTGGGTCTTATCACTGCTGCTCAGCGTGGTATCTGTTCTACTTCTGCTCTATAATGAGGGAAATGACTGATGCATAAACTGCTCTCTTCCTAACTTTTGATCCTGCAACCATGACCCATAATCATTATGTATCAGTGTCTTATACATAAACGAAGAGCAAACGGAATTAAAGACATATGCACCATACAGGAATCGCATACACATTGAGTCTTCAAGACAAACTCCAGCTCCATTTCTTATCCTCCAGAGGAAAACTAATGATAAGGTTAGAAGAAAGAAAATGTATCAAGACCAGACTGTACTTTGCTAGGTCCCATCATGCATCACTTCTAACTGCCACTGTTTGAAAATGTATTTCCCAATATGGGTGGAGTTTAGGTGTCATGTGACTGAGAAGGGGAAGACAATTTAAATCCTTTGATTTTGGAGATTTTTTTTTTTAAGTTTGCAGCCAATAACTTCTGGTATGTAGAAACCATACTTTAATGGCAAATCCAGAGAACATAGCATTCCCAAGGCACCAGAGGTGTAGTTTCTTCCCTTTATTACCCTAAATGCATCATCATAGCAATGTTTTGGCCATCAGAAGATCTTTTTCGAGCATAAGCACTTACCCACACCCAGCCTCCGATCCTCACAAGATCTCCTCCTCTCCTCTCCTCTTATCTCCTCTTCCCACAATCGCATATAAGATTTCTCCCGCGCATCCCCCCTACTCTGAAACTCTCTACCCCAACATATCAGACTCTCGCCTACCATGAAAACCTTCAAAAAGAACCTGAAGACCCACCTCTTCCGACAAGCCTACAACCTGCAGTAACCACCGATCTACCAAACCGCTGCACGACCAGCTCTACCCTCACCTACTGTATCCTCACCCATCCCCTGTAGATTGTGAGCCCTCACGGGCAGGGTACTCTCTCCTCCTGGACCAGTCGTGACTTGTATTGTTTAACATTACTGTACTTGTATATATTATGTAAACCCCTCCTCACATGTAAAGCGCCATGGAATAAATGGCGCTATATAATAAATAATAATAAGCAAATAGCTGTCTGCTAGCTGAAATGTTGCCATGATGATACATTTTAGTTTATAAAGGAAAGAAACTACACCTCTGATGTCTTGGAATAGGGAATCTGCCCCAAGGAAGCATGGAACCTGTGGAGTGGTGCAAAGGGAATTACCACTGCAATAACAGCAACTGTAGGGAGCACAAATAAACCAGGTATTATTATTCAAGTTGGTTGTCCTATTTGGCAACCTATTAGTTCTTATAGCCCAAAGAAGCCATTAGAAAAACCTTCTTATAAAATTAAAGTGGATGTCTTTAAGACTTTTTCCAAACTGGGGAAGACAGGTGATAAGTTGCTGATCACTGAGGGTCTTACTGTTATGACTCCAACTGCTCCTTTCGATGAAGCTCTGAAATGCCCCATTAGAATGGAAGGGAACCGCATTATTCATTGTCTATAGGGCTGCCATATACAGCTGAGCACTGTACTTGATGGCCACTGTTTCATGTTTTGGGGTTTCAGGGGCCTGCAAACTCCCAGTGATCAGCAATCAGTCAGATATTTTGGATAGTTGATATCTTCCCAAGGGCATGTGCACACAATGGGCCCTGATTCATCAAGACACACCGGCCTTGTTGATGGGGCGCGATAGAGTCAGACACTTCTGATTAATGAGGAGGTGCATGCCTCATGAATATGGGGTGTCTGACAAATGGTGTGCGCCTCCATGCGCCACGTCAGAAAATCTCATTCCTGTTAGGTATTGGATGGAGATTTCTGGTGTATGATATGCCACTGCTCATCATGAATTAGACGAGCTGTGGCATCCCGCCTCCGCAGTGCCACTATTCAGCCCCAGCTCAGCTCTGACTAAACGAGTGTGAAAAAGACGCAAAATTTAAGTGCAACTTCGAGTTCTAAATTTTGCTTCTTTTAAAGCTTTTACACCAGAAAGCTTTTATGAATTGGGCCTAATGTGTTTTTCAGACAGATTCTACTTGGAACCCACTTAAAAAAAGCCTATAAAAATGCCAAAAATGAATGATCATAATGCACAACAATGTCCAAACAACGTACCGTGCACATTGTCCATCTTTTGTATCTTCTTTTAACAGCTTTGAAAATTGTGAAGCAGCTAAAAGATAGTGACCAGTTTATTCTTCTGGGAATTTTTGTTTGGAAGCCACCACTATGTTATGTATGAAATAAAAAAAAATTTCAGCAAGAAATATATAAAAAAAAAAGCCAGTCAAGATGCTCCAGGGAAAATACCACCGGTGTCGTCCTGAAGAGCCTTCCGCTTAAAAAATAACATGCGCACATATCATTATGATGACCGCCAGATAAAGGGTCCAGCTTCATAGACCTCAGTAGTCAGCTGGAAACTATGACATTCCTTGTCTTTCCTCTGCAGCTTTTAAAATAAATTGCCATTCATAAAAAAAACAAAAAACTTTTTCTGCCAAAACCACCAGCACTAGTTCTCTATCTTAATAAAGTATTTATATAGTCTTTTTATGGTTTTGCTGTGCAAGACATGACCCCACTTTAGCTAGTAGACAGTTTCTTTTCAGGAGATTCCCATCAATTGTACCCATGCACCATAATAAAGGGTCTTCTATTTCATACAACCCCTCTAAATTTGCTAACTATAACTTTTTTAAGTTTCAGTTAAGCATCTATTTTTTTTATTATATTCTTTCCTTAAATATTAGGTCAATACAATCCGTAGCTGCTGTTTTAGTGAGTACAACATCTGGAGATAATGACTATCAGGCGAACCAGTGACCCACATGTTTTGCAGTATGTCTGTTAATAAGGGGTCTTTGTGCATTATCTACCACTGCCACTACATGTAAACGTATAGTTTGTCCCAGTACATCCACATTTCAGGGTTTTTTTTGTTGCCAACAACCTCAATTTAGAGAGAAGGCTGGAAAAGAGCATTATGGGCTGTAAATTAAGTATTTAAAAAGGTTGTTCAACATGTTTTGAAACTCACTCGTGTACACCGCGGAGCAAAGTCTCGTTCCGGCGGTATCTAACGTTGGACTCAATACCATGCCAGACATCGCTAGGTACAGGAAAATCTGCCCGCCATACAGAGACTGCAACGAGACGACCTGCGCCACTGTTGTCGGTGCCACCGTTGGAACCTGAACTTCCTCACATCAGAAGTCTGCAGTCTGATAAGTTTTACCTCTTTATTACTGAACTCTCGTTCGTCCCTCACCTACCCCACAATCCTCCCAGTTCTGCCCCATTCCTTACCGTCACCCTACAATCCCTCACTTGCTGCTGATAACATAAGGGTCACACTTTTACTCCACTTTAAGGACAAGCAATAAAACATTCAAAATAGAAGAGAAATTGGAGGTTACAGAAAAAAAATTAAGAAACATTCTTTCCTGTATAATGACTTGTATATAGGGGAAAAACTAAAAAGGATTTAAAAAAAATAATTTAATTAAACCAAAAAAAATGAAATTTTCAGTGTACTTTATGAAGGGAGCAAAACTGCCCAAAAATTTGATGGAAGCCTATAATAGCCTATATTAGACATGAAGGAGGGCCTCATACACATTATTATTATTTATAACTATAGAACCATTTATTCCATGGCGCTTTACATGTGAAAAGAGGTATACATAATAAAAGAAAAGTACAATAATCTTAAGCAATACAAGTCACAACTGGTACAGGAGGAGAGGACCCTGCCCGTGAGGGCTCACAATCTACAAGGGATGGGTGAGGATACAATAGGCGAGGGCAGAGCTGGTCGTGAAGAGGTTTGGTGGATCAGTGGTCACTGCAGGTTGTAGGCTTGTTGAAAGAGGTAGGTCTTCAGGTTCCTTTTGAAGGTTTCCACGGTAGGCGAGAGTCAGATATGTTGGGGTACTACTGTATATTCAAATTGTCATGTATTGGTACTCCTAGTCTCATGAAGGCTGTGTGGAAAGCTGCCAAAAAATACAAGCAGGGTCACCCATACACCCTTGAAGGCACCAACTGGAGTGCCTCATTCAAATACACTGCTAAAAAAATAAAGGGAACACTTAAACAACAGAATATAACTCCAAGTAAATCAAACTTCTGTGAAATCAAACTGTCCACTTAAGACCCCGTCTCACATAGCGAGATTGCTAGCGAGATCGTTGCTAAACAGTGATCTCAGCAGCGATCTCGCTATGTCTGACACGTACCAGCGATCAGGCCGCTGCTGTGAATCGCTGGTCGTGTCAGAAATGCCTGGACTTTTTTTTGATCGTTGGTCTCCTGCTGGCCAGCACACATCGCTGCGTGTGATAGGCAGGAGACCAGCGATCAGCTGGTAACCAAAGTACACTTCGGGTTTCCAGGCGAAAGATGTGTACGTTGGATACCAGCGCGCTGAGGCAGGGAGCTGGTAACCAAGGTACACATTGGGTTTCCAGGCACCGCGCAACGCCTGGAAACCCGAAGTGTACCTTGGATACCAGCTCCCTGCATCAGTGGGCTGGTATCCAACGTACACTGCGGGTAACTAGGCGACGTTACCCGCAGTGTCGCTGTCCTGATCGCCGCCTGAGCTGCCTGTTTGGCAGCTCAGCAGCGATCATGTAGCAACACACCAGTGATCCTGATCATTGTCGGGATCGCTGGGGTGTCGCTATGTGAGACGAGGCCCTTAGGAAGCAACACTGATTGACAATCAATTTCACATGCTGTTGTGCAAATGGAATAGACAACAGATGGAAATTATTGGCAATTATCAAGACACCTCAATAAAGGAGTGGTTCTGCAGGTGGGGACCACAGACCACATCTCAGTACCAATGCTTTCTGGCTGATGTTTTGTTCACTTTTGAAAGTTGGTTGTGCTTTCACACTCGTGGAAGCATGAGACGGACTCTACAACCCACACAAGTGGCTCAGGTAGTGCAGCTCATCCAGGATGGCACATCAATGCAAGCTGTGGCAAGAAGGTTTGCTGTGTCTGTCAGCGTAGTGTCCAGAGGCTGGAGGCGCTACCAGGAGACAGGCCAGTACACCAGGAGACATGGAGGGGGCCGTAGGAGGGCAACAACCCAGCAGCAGGACCGCTACCCCCGCCTTTGTGCAAGGAGGAACAGGAGGAGCACTGCCAGAGCCCTGCAAAATGACCTCCAGCAGGCCACAAATGTGCATGTGTCTGCACAAACGGTTAGAAGCCGACTCCATGAGGATGGTCTGAGTGCCCGACATCCACAGATGGGGCTTATGCTCATAGCCCAACACCATACAGGACACTTGGCATTTGCCACAGAACACCAGGATTGGCAAATTCGCCACTGGCGCCCTGTGCTCTTCACAGATGAAAGCAGGTTCACACTGAGCACATCTGACAGACGTGACAGAGTCTGGAGATGCCGTGGAGAGCGATCTGCTACCTGCAACATCCTTCAGCATGACCTTTTGGCAGTGGGTCAGTAATGGTGTGGGGTGGCATTTCTTTGGAGGGCCGCACAGCCCTCCATGTGCTCGCCAGAGGTTGCCTGACTGCCATTAGGTACCGAGGTGAGATCCTCAAACCCCTTGTGAGACCATATGCTGGGGCGGTTGGCCCTGGGTTCCTCCTAATGCAGGACAATGCCAGACCCCATGTGGCTGTAGTTTTTCAGCAGTTCCATACACATCTTTCCTGTATCAGCAGTTCCTGCAAGATGAAGGCATTGAAGCTATGGACTAAATACATAGATAACCAAGGGCGCCAAGCACAAGCCCAAATCTCAGCTGCAAATGATAGGACAATACCACTCTTATTGTCCAGTATTACACACGAGATAAAAGATAGATATTTGCGCTAAAAAGACCGGAGCTTATTAAAAGGCATGGTATAGACACAAAGAGTATATCATGAATATATGGAGGATTAAGAATAAATAGAAATAAAATATCAGAATACCTTTGTAGAAAGCAGTCACAACAGGGGGATAGTAGACTCAATGGAATGAAGAAGTCCTGATAGCGATCCAAAAATTTTGTAATTTTGTTCCTGTAGTACTTGTGCAGTTTACATATAGCTTCTTGGACAAATGATATAGGAGAAAAGGAAAAAAACTCCTGACCTCGTGGGTGGTAGGGGCACCGTCCTGGCCGGTGACGGGCGCCCCTGAAGTGTATCACGCTGCAAGCAGCAGGCAGTGTTGGTGCGATAACCAGAAGAGAGCCGACAAGGCACAGAATAACTGCAGGACCTTGCATGACGTGATAGCACACGTGACTGGCTACGGAGCGCACAAAGGACCAAAAAATCCTGCGCGTTTCGGAATACGCTGATTCCTTCGACAGGGATTTTTTTTTCCTTTTCTCCTATATCATTCGTTCAAGAAGCTGTATGTAAACTGCACAAGTACTACAGGAACAACATTTTTGAATCGCTATCAGGACTTCTTCATTCCATTGGGTCTACTATCCCCCTGTTGTGACTGCTTTCTGAAAAGGTATTCTAATATTTTATTTCTATTTATTCTTAATCCTCCATATATTCATGATATACTCCTTGTGTCTATACTATGCCTTTTAATAAGCTCCGGTGTTTTTAGCGCAAATATCTATCTTTTATATCGAGGCTATGGACTGGCCCGCCCATTCCCCAGACTTGAATCTGATTGAGCACATCTGAGACATCATGTCTCGCTCCATCCACCAACATCACGTTGCATCATAGACTGTCCAGGAGTTGGTGGATGCTTTAGTCCAGGTCTGGGAGGAGATCCCTTAGGAGACCATCTGCCGCCTCATCAGGAGCATGCCGAGGCATTGTAGGGAGGTCATACAGGCACGTGGAGGCAACGCACACTACTGAGCATCATTTTGACTTGTTTTAAGGACATTACATTCCACTTTCATTTTGTGGGTGACTCCAAATCCAGGCCTCCATTGGTTAATAAATTTGATTTCCATTGATGATTTTTGTGTGGTTTTGTTGTCAGCACATTCAGCTTTGTACAGAACAAAGTATTCAATGAGAATATTTCATTCTTTCAGATATAGGATGTGTTATCTGAGTGTTCCCTGTGTTTTTTTGAGCAGTGTTTAAAGAAAGTGTAGTTGTGGTACATCTACACTCAAAGGCTGAGCACACAGCACCCTTTTAAAAAAGGGTCATCCACACACCATTAAATGCAGCAACCTGGAGGACCTCATAAAACAAAATTAAGAAAGTGTAATTGTGGTACTTCTACACTCATAAAGACTGCCTCTGCTGTACCTAGTATGTGTCCCCCTCGCCTCTCCTACTTATTTTCCACAATGACCTTCTGGTATAACACCATTTTAGAAGAAAGCTCTACCTCAAGAAGGAGAGATGCAAGGTTCTCCTTGTAGCATGGGTATAGCAGGGTGACCACTCAGTACTCATTTTTTCCCAAGATGAATATAGCACGAGGGTCACAGTAGAGGCAGTAATACAAAAAGTCATTCATATATGCCAAGTTCCCTACAGCCAACACTTCCCTGTCTCCACCATGATGATGACTCTCCATCTCCTACTCCTCCTTCTACTCTTCCTCTTCATTCCCCTCCTCAGTCCATCCATGTAGGAGAAACGAGGCAAACCTAGTGTGAGTACTAGCCTCTGTCGTGCCACCAACCAGCTCCTGTTCCTCCTCTTCCTCCTCAGCCTCTACCTCCTCTATGTTACCCAATTCGCACTGAGCAGATGAGACAAGGCTGAACTCACTAGAATCTATCTGTGTTATGTCTTCCTCCATCCTCACCTGGTCCACATGCAAAGCTTCATGTGCCTGGACACGTGCGGATACAAGGTGGGGATATCACACCGGGAGAAATAGTGGTGGCTGGTGACCAAGCACCTACCGACGACTGCCGCTATGAGTCTGCATAAATCCTCCATGTCTACCAACCTAAATAGCAACATTTCCATGGGAAGCAGCCTGAAAATGTGCACGTTTAGCATTTGGGCCTGTAAATGAGTGGCTAAGAACTTTCTTTTTCTTTTCAAGGCCTGGGGTAGGTTGAAAGGCCACAATCAATAAATGATGATGTAAAGAGCTCCTCCTAGTTTGGGATCACTGGTCTCCGGGGACTGGACATAGTGAGAGAAAGGAGGATCAGGGTGAGGGGATTAAATTATCCAGACTCTTGGGAGGTGAGACGGGACCATGTGGAAGACTGGGTGGTGCTGGCAAGTATGCTAGAAGCATTATTTGCTATCCAACCAGCCACCGATTTGCACTGGCGTGGCTCCAGATGTGTTGTCCTGTGGCACCCTGCAAAGCAGTACGGGAAGCTATGTGTCATGGATGGGTGTGTTGCTCGTGCTACAGCAACAGGCGCAGTCGAACCTACCCCACATCCTCAGCATCTCGGTGCACCATCATCAGCACTTCCCTGTCCCTTACCGCATGCTTTAGATATTTTGTAATTGATACGTTTCTAGAAACCAAGTTTGATAAATTGAAACTAAATTTTTTTTAATAGAAAAGAAATTGTGGTAAGCTGTAGCATGCCAAGCAGTTTTTGAAAATTTCGAACCACCATAATTTCACACAAAGCACTTTAAACTGTATGAATGGCCATAGTCAATTTTTGGAACAATAAATTTGGTCACTAGTAGTCTTGAGCATTCCGATACTGCAAATATCGGGTATCGGCCGGCATTACCCGGCAATTGAATCAGAGGCTATTTTACTATGTAGAAGTGTATGAACTATAAATATATGTATATATATATATATATATGTCACAATGACATGTATATATATATACAGTCAGGGCCAGAAATATTTGGACAGTGACACAATTTTCGCGAGTTGGGCTCTGCATGCCACCACATTGGATTTGAAATGAAACCTCTACAACAGAATTCAAGTGCAGATTGTAACGTTTAATTTGAAGGGTTGAACAAAAATATGTGTTAGAAAATGTAGGAATTGTACACATTTCTTTACAAACACTCCACATTTTAGGAGGTCAAAAGTAATTGGACAAATAAACATAACCCAAACAAAATATTTTTATTTTCAAAATTTTGTGGCGAATCCTTTGGAGGCAATCACTGCCTTAAGTCTGGAACCCATGGACATCACCAAACGCTGGGTTTCCTCCTTCTTAATGCTTTGCCAGGCCTTTACAGCCGCAGCCTTCAGGTCTTGCTTGTTTGTGGGTCTTTCCCTCTTAAGTCTGGATTTGAGCAAGTGAAATGCATGCTCAATTGGGTTAAGATCTGGTGATTGACTTGGCCATTGAAGAATGTTCCACTTTTTTGCACTCATGAACTCCTGTGTAGCTTTGGCTGTATGCTTGGGGTCATTATCCATCTGTACTATGAAGCGCCGTCCAATCAAGTTTGCAGCATTTGGCTGAATCTGGGCTGAAAGTATATCCCGGTACACTTCAGAATTCATCCGGCTACTCTTGTCTGCTGTTATGTCATCAATAAACACAAGTGACCCAGTGCCATTGAAAGCCATGCATGGCCATGCCATCACGTTGCCTCCACCATGTTTTACAGAGGATGTGGTGTGCCTTGGATCATGTGCCGTTCCCTTTCTTCTCCAAACTTTTGGCTTCCCATCATTCTGGTACAGATTGATCTTTGTCTCATCTGTCCATAGAATACTTTTCCAGAACTGAGCTGGCTTCTGGAGGTGTTTTTCAGCAAATTTAACTCTGGCCTGTCTATTTTTGGAATTGATGAATGGTTTGCATCTAGATGTGAACCCTTTGTATTTACTTTCATGGAGTCTTCTCTTTACTGTTGACTTAGAGACAGATACACCTACTTCACTGAGAGTGTTCTGGACTTCAGTTGATGTTGTGAACGGGTTCTTCTTCACCAAAGAAAGTATGCAGCGATCATCCACCACTGTTGTCTTCCGTGGGCTCCCAGGTCTTTTTGGATTGATGAGTTCACCAGTGCTTTCTTTCTTTCTCAGGATGTACCAAATTGTAGATTTTGCCACTTCTAATGTTGTAGCAATTTCTTGGATGGGTTTTTTTCTGTTCTTGCAGCTTAAGGATGGCTTGTTTCACCTGCATGGAGAGCTCCTGTGACCACATGTTTCCTTCACAGCAAAACCTTCCAAATGCAAACACCACACCTCAAATCAACTCCGGCCCTTTCATCTGCTTAATTGAGAATGACATAACAAAGGGATTGCCCACACCTGTCCATGAAATAGCCTTGGAGTCATTTGTCCAATTACTTTTGGTCCCTTTAAAAACAGGGTGGCACATGTTAAGGAGCTGAAACTCCTAAACCTTTCATCCAATTTTAATGTGGAAGTCTGAACTTCAACTGCATCTGATTTGTTTTGTTTCAAATTCATTGTGGTAATGTCTAGAACCAAAATTAGATAAATGTTGTCTCTGTCCAAATATTTATGGACCTAACTGTATATGTATTCTGTGTGTGCATATTTAGTGTTTACAAGGAAAGAAAGGGTTTTTTTTTAGTTCCGATATTTCTGTCCCATAGACTTGCATTGGATTTCCGGTATCGGAATCGGGTATCGCCGACACTTTTTGGTATCGGCGATACCCATTCCGATCCGATACTTCTTGATATCGGGAAGTATCGCTCAACACTATTGGTCACCTGTAGCAGGCCAAGCATTTTTTTTTTATTTAAAACCACCGTAATTTTACACAAGCCACGTTAAACTGTATTGATGGCAATTAATTTTTGGAACAAAAAGCTTTTGGTAACTATTGCAGGAAAAGCGGTTTTTAATCATTTTAAACCTCTGTAATTTTGCACAAAGCACATTAATCTTTATGGATGACAATTTAGCTACTCTCTTTGCTCCAGCAGTTGTCCCTTGCAGAATGTATCTTACGGAAACAGAAAAAGAACAAGATTAGCCCTTAGAAGGACTTTTAGTATGATGATTCAGCATCTGTAAGATGATATTTTTCTACACATTTTGTGTGACAAGGACAGGACCGCTTGTAATCAATTCACATTGCAATTCAGATATCTGTTTTGCACTGATGAAGGCCAAAAGACTGAAACAGAATGATCCAGGGAGGGATATTTCTAATTCACTTATATTTTCGTCCAAAATCTTCCCTAGAGTGTGTCAGATGCTCCATATTAGGGGAAAAATTTCTTCCCAACTCTACATACGGCAATCAAACTAATTCCACGGATTAACGTCCCATCATAGAATTAGTGGCCATAACCTGTAATATTATATTTTCAATAAAGGTATCCAGATCCTTCTTGAACCTTTAAAGTGAATCAAGCATTAGAACTTCATGCAGCAGAGTTTTAAAACCATAGTTTTACTGTTCTTACAGTAAATAATCTGCATCTGTTATTATGACTACACCTTCTTTCCCAGGGGTGGGATTCAAATTTTTAACAACAGTTTCTGTGTTTGTGCGTCGGAAAACCACACCCATTTTAAGTCACACCCATTTTTAAGCCACACCCATTCACACACACACCTTTTCCTCAAAAAAAAAAAGTAGGGGCGCAGTCAGTTGAAAAACAAGAAATTGGAATGGGATCAGAACAGTGCACATTCTGGCCAGCGGCTCTCCTGACCCGAGTGTGACAGCTGCATATATTTCTATATATATATTTCTATGCAGCTGTCTCACTTGACTGACCGGCTGGCCAGGCTGTGCACTACATTCTGATTAAGAAGTCTCTTTCTAGTCTCATACTGAACTGAAGATTAAACTATAGTATTATGTAGCTGGGACTTACAGTTCTACCTTCTATCCAGAAATACAATATACAATAATTAGTGATGAGTGAACGTACTCGGATAAGGTGTTATCTGAGCATGCTCGGGTTCTAACCGAATGTCTTCTGCATGCTCGAAAAATATGTTCCAGTCCCCGCGGTTGCATGTCTCATGGCTGTTCGACACCCGCAACACCTGCAGGGATTGCCTAACAAACAAGCACATTTGCTCATCAATAATAATAATAATGTATTTATTTCTCTAAGTATAGGGTCACACGACCGTATTTTGTCTCATCCGAAAAAATCGTTCTGATTAAGCTAATCACACTCTGATCGGAGTTTGATCAGAGTGTGCTCACAGGGTGCTCCGATTTTCGCAGATGTGGAGAAGGTGGAAATAAAAAGTTCCCCATCTTCATTCTGTAAAGCTGTGAAAATCAGACTGCATTCAGATGTCATCCGAGTACAGTCTGATTTTTTTTTTTTCACGGACTCACTGATTTGCCTGGCTGAGTGCGATCCCATAATCGGATGCAACTCGTGCGTGCTGCCATTTTTTCTTCTGACCAAAAATACGATTGTTTGGATCAGCCTAAAGTCGATACTACATAATATCTGAATAATAAACGTGTGTCTAATATCTAGACAAATGGGGAGATGCTGGGACTTATACTAGTGATTGTAATAATAGAACATATTTATTGTATTACCTGCAGTAATCTCTATAGATCAGATGCCAATATGCAATGCTGGGACTTACAGTTCCCCCACCACCACTGCATGTACAGTAACTAAGGTACGATATAGGTATTACTGTCATCTTTATAAAGTAGACCGTATAAAAAGCCGCAGGATGTAAATGTGACTCTATACACCTGGGTACATACTAGTGGATTGCAAGCTTCTCGGTAATAATGTCTAAGAAGGCACCAGGATCTGGGAGCTGGTGGTCTGTCTCCAGCTGGGTGGCTTTCTACAGCTGTGCCCTACAGACAGCTCTGAGCATAGACCTCCAGCTCTCCAGAGAAGAAGACAACGCAGGGGGCTAGAAGAACTGCTCTTCCATGGAGGCCTTACTACTCTGACCGGCATCTATCTACCATAGATAGACGCCGGTCAGACCACCTCAGTCCACACAGACATACTCCTCCAGCTCCACTGCAGGGCCCAGGCAGCGCCACTCACACAGTACCTCTCTCCTCTCCGGCTCCGCCTCGTGACTAAATAAGATGGCCGCGCCGCTACCCAATCGCCGCACTGCAGAGATCAGTCCGCGGGGGCCGGGGCTGGCGGTGTGTTGCGGCGCTGCAAGCTGGCTGCAAAATAGTACCGGACATGGGCGTACCCAGGATCAAAACTAGGGGGGGCAAGCCAATGTCGCATCTTATACAGGTTACATCATATACACTGTACATTATACTGCATATTAGGTATGGAGCATTAGAACTGTAGTATATTGTATAATACAGCAGTGTATGCGACACTACGCTGTATATACCATATATTATACATGGCAGTCGCGCTCATGTCAGGAGCGGTACCAGCAAGTCCGAGGATTGCAGTGCGATCCACTCATGAGTTATACGGCCGTCTGTCTATGCCCTTGTTATAATAATACTGAAATATTAATCTATTATTAACGTATTAAGGAGCTCACAAGTAAAAAAAAAAGCCCCTTACCTCCCCTGTCCCCACCCACACCCCAACAGCCCATCGTCTCACATGCACCCTTTAGTGTTCTGTCCCACTGACCCCACAATACCCCCATCCTCTTACATTCAACCCCAGTGACCTGTCCACCCTCCCTCACAATACCCCATCCTCTCACATCAACCCCTGTGCGCCAGCCCCCACAATATCCCCATCCTCTCACATTAACCCCCCCAGTGCCCTAGCCCCGACAATACCCCATACTCTTACATTCACCCCAGTGCCCTGTACCCTCCCCCACAATACCCCATCCTCTCACATTAACCCCCCCAGTGCCCTAGCCCCCATAATACCCCCATCCTCTTATTCACCCCAGTGCCCTGTACCCCTCCCCCACAATACCCCATCCTCTCACATTAACCCCCCCAGTGCCCTAGCCCCCACAAATACCCCCATCCTCTTACATTCACCCCAGTGCCCTGTACCCCTGCCCCACTGTACCCCCATCCTCTCACATCCCCCCACAGTGACCATGACATGCCTGAGCAGAATGAATTTAATAAATTCCGTCCCCTCTTACCATGAAGCTGCAGGCAGTGGCTGAGGCAGGAGCAGGAAGTGTCCAGTGTCTGCACACAGAGGGCACTAGGACCCAGTGTGCCTGAGACAACCAGAGCCTGCACATGCACAGCAGAAAGTGAAACTACAGCTGCTGCCGACCAGGAAGGAAGGAAAAAGCTCCTCTGGTGAGACAGCAGCTCCGAGCACTGCGCACATTACTCCCATGGTACCGGATCGCCGCTCTGATTTTCCCCGGTTCGGGGAACCGGCTGCTTTTTGAACAACCGGTTCCATCGAACCGGGGAGAACCGGCTGAATCCCACCCCTGTTCTTTCCTCTAGAACAGTGTTTCCCAAACTCCAGTCCTCACGGACCCCACAGGTCATGTTTTCAGGATTTCCTTTGTATTGCACAGATGGTGGAAGTATCATCAAGGCATCAGGAATTCTCTCACCCACCTGTGCAACACTATGGAAATCCTAAAAACATGACCCGTGGGGTCCGTGAGGATTGGAGTTTGGGAAACACTGCTCTAGAAGATCCATTTACGGCTTGGGGTGCAAGCAGCAACAACAGCACCCACATAAGACTGAGAGGTAGAAGTAAAAGGATGAAGGAGCTGTTTTCAGACCAAGATGGGAGTGGCAAAAACTGAACAGGTTTGGGGAGGTCCTCAGAATCCAATAAAATGGTGGTTGGCCATTCACTTGAATCCAAAAATTTAGGGAAAATTAATTCAAGTTGTTTAGAATTAAATCGCTGATTCCTCCATACTATAAATATAATGTAATGATACTGGGCTGATATGTTCACAATGTTTCATGGTTTTGCATCTGTTGTAACACACAACGCCCTTCTCCATGGTTGGTTTCTGGCTTGCATATTAGCTGCTAAAGATTTGCTGTTTCATTAAATTGCTATTGTATCCATATGGCCATTGAAGCTGCGGACGAATGCCTAACGGTCATGTTCAATTGTAATGATGATTGCTCTTTTCCCTGGTTGATCACCTATTCTTTTCATTTCCATCCAACGGTCACATCTGACTGCTTTACTGGCATCTGTCTCTTACAACATTTCCAATAAAAGACCTGTTCTGATAGATGAAATCATAGATCTTACCGTACTCCGAAGAGGAGATTAATATTGATCCCTGACCACTTTGTTAATTAATCCAGCAATGAAATGTATTTCCTTTTAAGAAAATGGGAAAGCAAAAAAGAGAACAATAATTTAATTCATTGTGGCGCGTCATCTCAGCGGGAATGATACTTTTGTGTTTATTTTTGCTTTCCTACCTCCTTTCCTGCTACATTCGATCTTTAAGATTGACTTAAATCGATTGCAATTAGAATTCATCTGTTTTTATTACTGTGATCATTAGGATTATGATGCTGTTCATATTATTAAAGTGGTTGCATCCTACTAAGAAAATGAAATATTATTTAATTAGGTTTTAATTATAAACATTATTGTTATGTTTGTTTTTTGTAACTATACATATCCTGAAAAGGTTCAGTTCTCAAACTGACAATTAGAGCAGACACAATGAACTGGCTTTTCCTGTCTTCTGTACCTCACTTGGCTGCTTTGCTGTATACGCAAGGACAGAATCAGCAGAGTTACCTTATTATCACTAGAGGATTTGCAAAGTAATGACAGCTCTTTTGCACTAAAGAAGTCCTACATAACAAAGAATTGTGACACTATACCATAAGATAAGATTCACTTTCCCTGACACTCGCTGGTCTCTAGTAGAGCTGGGCAGACCGCTGGAGGTTCGGGTCCGGGGGTTTGGCCAAACAGTTAAAAAAAGTTCAGGTTTGTGTACCAGAACAGTACCTGAACCCAGACCCCATTCACTTGAATGGGGGGCCCAAATGTCCAGTGTTTGCCACGCTGTCATGTGCATGACAGCACTGAAAGCACTGCTTCTGATCCTCGGTAAAATCATTATCGCCTGTCCATCTTTTCAGTTAGCCATTAAAAGGTATCATCCACTGAGGACTCTCAATTCTAAATATTTTTCTATCGCCTGTCAGACAGTCGCGGTTCCCCAGCAGCTGTGATCAAAGGTAAAAGTTTACTTCCGGTCAGCATAGGCTGATGAAACTACTGCTCCCATCAGCCTATACATGCTGCCGCTAATAACAGTGAAGGCAGGCAGTAGCTGATGGGAGTATTCATGAGCCGGTGCCTGCACTCTAAATAAATAATTAAAAACAATCTGGCTTGGGTTCTCCTCTATTTTTGATAACCAGCTAGGCGAAACTCACAACTGGGGGCTGCAACCCACAGCTGTCAGCTTTAGCAAGGCTGGTTATCAAGAATAGAGTGGTCCACATTCCAATTTTTTTATGTAAATAAATAATTAAAAAAACAGCGTGAGATCCCCCAATTTGTGGCAATTAACCAAGTTAAAGCAGACAGCTGGGGGATGGTATTCTCAGGTTGGTAAGAGGCCATTGGTATTGGCCTTCCCCAGCCTAAAAATAGCAGCCGGCAGCTGCCCAGAGAAGGCGTATCTATTAGATGCACCAATTCTGGTACTTTGCCCGGCTTTTCCCACTTGTCCTTTAGCGGGGCAAGTGGGGTTCATATTTGTGGGGTTGATGTCACCTTTGTATTGTCAGGTGACATGAAGCCCACGGCTTAGTAATGAAGAAGTGTCTATAAGACGCCTATCAATTACTAATCCTATAGTTATTTGGTAAATAAACACAGAGCAAGTATAAAGTCCTTTATTTAAAACAAAACAAACTTTTTATTTTTATTTTAAAATAACATAGTAATATTCACCTAACACCCATTCCATTGAAGCCCTTGTCTCTTGTTATAAACCAAAAATACAAAGCAACCATATCCCTCACCTCTCTGTCGTTCTGTCCCATGCCATAATCTATGTCTGGGGATAAACAGTTTTCAAACTGAATGGTGCCAAGATGCAACTGATAAATGAGCAGCTGTGAGTACAGAATCATTGACTAGGGGTAACTTCATCGAGGTTACTGCTGGTCACTGAGGCTGCATTCCCAGCAGGGTCCTTAAAATGCTGGGACCTCGGTGAGATCCCTGCTAGAACAGTAATAAAGTCTCAATGTGCAGCGCTAAGATCAGAGAGTTTACCGCAGTTCACTGTGAGAAATTTCTCAAGGTGAACTGCGGTAAACTCTGAGTGCAGAGCTGGCAAAAATGATGTGGGTTCCCCTATATTTTTGATAACCAACCAGGCAAAACTCACAGCGGAGGACTGCATCCCTCAGCTATCAGCATTATCAAAGCTTGTTATCAAGAATAGAGGGGTCCCCACACAGTTTAATTATTTAAATAAATTATTTTAAAAAATGATGTGGAACCATTCACTTTTGACAACCAGCCAAGCTAAAGCAGACAGCTGGGGACTGGTATTCTCAGGCTGGTAAGGGGCCATGAATATTCGCCCCCCCAGCCTAAAAATAGCAGCCCACAGCCGCCCTGAAAAGGAGAATCTATTAGATGCACCAATTCTGACACTTTGCCGGGTTCTTCCTACTTGTCCTGTGGTGGTGGCAAGTGGGGTTCATATTTGTGGGGTTGATGTCACCATTGTATTGTCTGGTAACATCAAACTCAGAGGTTAGTAATGGATAGGCTTCTATAAGACACCTATCCATTACTAATCCTATAGTTAAATTTGTAAATCAACACACAACAAGTATGAAGTCTTTTAATTGAAAGAAAGACACAGACTCCCTTAATGATTCTAAATTAAACCACACTCACGTCATCGTCCATTCAATTGAAGCCATGGTCTCTTTTAATAAAGCAAAAATAAAAAACAACCATATCCCTCACCTGTCTGAAGTTCTGTCCCACATCATAATCCATGTCTGGGGATAAACAGTTTTCAACCTGGGCAATGCCAGGATGTGACAGTCCGGTCTGAGAACCGCTGATGAATAAGCTACTGCGAGCGCAGAAATCAGTGACTAAAGGTAACGTCACTGAGGTTACCATGGGTCAATGAGGCTGCATTCCCAGCTGGGCCCCTGAACTGCAGTGATCACCCATAGCACAATGAGAAAAAGTTTCACAGTGAATTTTCTCACAGTGAACATTGGTGAACTCTCTGAGCTCAGCGCTGCTCCGCGAGGTTTTTTCTCACTTTGCGAGCGGGAATCTGACCAAGGTTCTTGCAGTTCAAGGGCCCGGCTGAAAATACAATCTGTAGCCTCAATGACATCACCGCCAGTCACTGAGGTTGCGCTCTCAGCAGCTCGTTCATCAGTGGTTCTCAGCCTGGATGGTTGCATCTTGGCAACGCCCAGATTGAAAACTATTTATCCCCAGATGTGGATTACGGCGTGGGACAGAACGACGGACAGGTGAGGGTTATTGTTGTCTTTTATTTTTCCTTTATTACAGAAGATGAGGGATTCAGTGGAATTAGGAGTTAGGTAAGTATAACTGTGTTTATTATTTGTAAATAAAAAAGGAAAAGTATGTTTTGTTTTTATTTCAAATAAAAGACTTTATATTTGCTGTGTGTTTATTTACCATACAACTATAGGATTAGTAACGCATAGGTGTCTTATAGATGCCTCTCCATTACTAAGGAATGGGCTTGATGTCACCGGGCAATACAAAGGTGACATCAACCCCACAAATATGAACCCCACAGGGCAAGTGGAAAAAGCCAGGCAAAGCGCCAGAATTGGCGCATCTAATAGATGAACCTTTTCTGGTCAGCTGCGGGCTGCTATTTTTAGGTGAGGGGGGCAATTTCCAGGGCCCCTTAACAGCCTGAGAATACAAGCCCCCAGCTGTCTGCTTATCTTGGCTAGTTGTCAAAACTATGGGGGATTCCACACCATTTTTTTAAATATTTATTTAAATAATTAAAAAAATCAGAGTGGGGACCCCTCTAGTCTTGATAACCAGCCTTGCTAAAGCAGTCAGCTGAGGGTTGCCCCCAGCTGTGAGTTTCACCTGGCTGCTTATCAAAAATACAGGGGAACCCACTCCGCTTTTCTTTTAAACTACTTATTTAGAGCGCAGGCTGCAGCTGATGAATACTCCCATCAACAGCCGCCTGCTCTGGCTCTGGCAGCATGCGTAGGCTGATGGGAGCTGTAGTCCCATCAGCCTACGTTAGTGACTGAAGGTAAACTTTTTACCTCCGATCACAACTGCAGGCTCCCTCTGTCATTGATGTACGCGCCTGAACAGTAAGTGTTCTGTACGGACGCCAAACTTTACTATTCGGGTTCGCCCATCTCTAATCTCTAGGTAAAAGGATTTTACGGTATTGCATGTATAAAAATTATACTAATCTGATTTTTACCTAATTATTTACAATCTTTTGTTGCAGGTGCCAAAAAAGTACACACTACTGTACTGTTTATACTGACAATACACAAAAAAGTATATACCTACAATTATAATTAAAGAGGTAGTCTTTTTGAAGGAAATTACCACCCATCTGGGAAATAGACGATCATTTTCAGTTGTAATTCAATCATTAGGCCATAATGTGGTACTTTTATCTCCATTAAAAAGGAATGGTATCATGCATATTTGACTGCCACACCATTCATTCTCTATGGGTCAGCTGGAGAAAGCGGAAAACAGCACTCTGGCAGTCTCAATGAAAATGAAAAGAGGGGCAGTAGAGAATTATCACTGTTACTTTGTTGTAAAAAATCCTTTAAAAATCCCAATTCTGGTTATCAGTGGGATTCCCAACAATATGGAAGTTTTCTCTTATCCTGTGGAGGGGTGATTCTTCTAATCAGAATACCCTTTTCGACTAGACAATCACTTTATCGCTGACAGATTTTATTGCAAATATATAAACATTTTTTTATCTTTTTCTAGCTACATTTAATTCTTTGAAATTAGGGAGCAAACAGAGTTGACTCAGAAATAGTGTTG
>JARQOD010000001.1:967582796-967652061 GCA_033576555.1 Oophaga sylvatica | reverse complement strand
AATTACGGGAGAAATTTAAAAATTTGGTTTAGAACTTAGTGACATCGCGGATCAAGCGGGGGCCCCGTCGTTGCTACATGCCACACCGTTAGGTCCAAAAGAGATCGCAAAATAAACGTATTTTACGTTTCTTTAGCGCGCTGTTGTGTGGCATACCCTTTTTTGGAAACACGGGGGGGGCCCCCGGCCAAAAGGTTCTCCAGGATTTTGAGTTTTCTCATTTTGGGGGGGGGGAAAAGTACCCCGGAACAGGAGTGTCGGGGGAGAATCCAGCGGGCGGGTAGGGGGGGATCTCTAATCGATTGAAGGTCCCTTAGAAAAGAAGGGGGGGATCGGGAAAACCCAAAATGCGGTAAAGCTAAAAATATGTTTTTTTTTGGCCCCCCGGTTTTTAAATGGGGGCCCGGGGAAAATAGGGGAAATTTTTCAAAATTGTAAGGGGCTAGAAAAACCCGGGGCCTTTGTTTTATTTTTTTTTTTTTTTTTTTTTGTTTTTGATTTTTTAAAAAAACTGGTTGGGGGCCAGTTGCACCTATCCCTGTGAAGAACTGTTTCCCCTGCCCCCTCTGTTACCCGAGGGGCGATCCCAGAGCTTATCCCCTGAAAAGCTTAAAAATTTTGGGGAGAAGGGGGGGACCCCATTTGGGAAAAAAAATTGTGTGGAATGTGCGTGCGCCAGGGGGTTTAGAGACAGCAATAAAAGAGAATTTTTTAAGCGCAGCGAAAAAAAAAAAAGTGTGTCAGCAAAAATTTTGTTTGGGGAATCTTAAAAAAAACGTGCCCTAATAAGTTTGAAAAAAGGGAAAAAAAAAAAAAGTGGTCTCCCCCGCAAAGCAACTTGTTTTTAAAAAAAATGTGGGTGTGCGGGCCCCAAAGGGGAAAATTTTTTTGGGAAACAGTTTAAAGAGACGGGCCTAATGATTTTGGGCCAGAAAAAAAAAAAAAGTGTCTGCACGAAAAAGGGGAATTTTTTGGGAAAAGAGGGGGGGGAGGGGGGTATGTTTGAGTGAAGACTGCCTTTGGGTTTAACGAGAAGTTGACGGGACCCAGCATGGGGGGCTTTTTTTGAAAAAGGGCGAAAATTAATGTCAACTAAAACCCCCCGGGGTTTGGGCCATAAGTCCGGGGTAGGAAAGGGGGTCTTTGGGTTTCCTGGTCCAGGCCCAGCGAAGTGCAGCAGAGAGGGGGCCGCAGCGCCTGCAGACCATCAGACATCAGCGGCCCACCCCAAAATTCCTGCGCAGGCAGGAAAAAGACCAGTTTTTTTTGAGGGGGTTGCAGCAGCGGGGACTTGCGGCGCATCGCCCCCAAAAATTGGGGGTTGCAAAGTCCCCTGCATTGTCCCCTGTAAAAAGGCGGTAAACGGCCCCTTTAAAAAAATACACCCGGGGTGTGGAGGTATTCTCACTAGGTTTGAGGGACGGGGGGCCGAGAAGGAAAAAATCTGCCCCTATTGAAGGGCCCTAAAAGGTCGCCCCTTTGTTGGGGAAAAACCCCAAAAAGGGCCAAAATGCCCCTGAGGACCCAGGACAGCCAAGAAAAAGCCAAGTAAAAACGGAGATTTTCCCGGGGTGGGGTTGGGGGACACCCCGTGCCCAGGGGAAAGTTAAAGTGGGGCTTTTGGGTTTTCTGCTTTCACCCAACCCCTTTTTTAGGGAGTTGGAAAGGTTATAGGGGGAAAAAACCCCTAAACCCGGCTGTCCTCCTGAGGTACGGGCCAAGGGGGGCCCAAAGATAGGGGGGGCCCCAAAAGGGGGGCAGCCTGGGGAAACCCCTTTGCCAGCAAAGCTGTCCCGTGACCGCCGTTGAGAGGTCGTATTTCCCCGATTTCCCCCGGGTGAACTCTGGGGAAAAAGGGGCCGCTTTTTGGGGGGCTTTGGGGGCGGGTAAGGGGTTCAGGCCCAGGGGAATGGGGGGGGAAAAATTATGGCATTTTTGGGGATGTCTTTAAATTCCCGCCAACTGCCCAAAAGGGGGGGGGCCCCTTTTATTGTATGTTGGCAGTCCCTCCTCTCCTGCGCAGAGCCGTGTTTTGTGCCCCCACCGAAAAAATTTGGGCCCCCCCCAAAAAAGGGGTGCCCGGTGGTTTTAAAAAAGGGCCCGAAAGGGCCCCCTTTTGGACTCGAGAGTCCGTAAATTTCCGTATGTGCACCCTGATTGATAGGGATTACCCTGATAAGACCTAAAGTTGGTGTGCTCCAGGGACCCCCAAAGTAAACCCCCGGCCCCCCTGGACTTGGCCCCCCCAAAATGGGGGAAAGGTTTCATTGAAGGGGGGGGGGTGAAGAACGGGGGAAACCCCCGTCATATTGGGGAATGCTTTCCCCGGCCCTAAGGATCTCTGGGGGGAAAAATTTTTGTGAACAGTGTGTAAGCTCCTTTTTAATTTTGCGAAAACCCCGGGGGGGAAACAATGAAAGGGGGCCCTTTTGAACTTATTGATAATGATGATATGTTTATGATGTAAGTGTAAGAAAATGATAATGACATAAATTTGATGTGCCCAAATGATAATGTGTGATGTGAAAATAATAATGGATTTTTGGATTTTGATGAGATACTGATCAAAATATAAAAAGGTTTGAAAAATGATGACTGTGATAGTGATAAAAATTCCCCTTTGCAGGTGGGGGGAGTGGGGTTTGGGGTTTTCCCGGGCCCCCGAGTGCCCCTGATTTTAAAAAAAATGGCCCTGTGAAAATTTTGGATTAAAAAATGGCGAGACCCCATCTTAAAAGGCCGGGAAAAATAAAATTGTTTAAAGGGGGTTTTCCCCCAAGAGCCTGGCTAGGGGGAGAGGTTTCCTAAATGTTCCCTAAAAATCCCCTGTTGTGTGGGCAGGGGGTCCAGGGGGGTCGGAGCCAGCCCCCGGTATGGCTATATAGAATTTTTGTGCTGGGGTTTTCAAATAGTCACATATTTTTGGGGGCCCGATGGGGGAAATTAAAAGTTGTGGATTGACTGTTAACAAAGGTTCCGATCAGGAGGGAAAAGGGTGAATTTATACCCCGAAGGAGAGGATGAGAAAAGAATAAAATTTGAAAACCCTGAAGGTGACCCCGGTGTGGCGAAAAAAGGGGTCAGAAGGGAATGATAGTGAATAAATTGATGCAAAAAAAGAACCAGTGCAAAGGGGGAAAAGGCATGGTACAGGGGAGGTTGGAGCCCTAAAAAAGAAAGTGATGTGCCCTTACACCCGGACGAAATGGCATCTAAAGTGTTTTACAGTTCCCCTTTTCCCCCGGGGAAAAGACAAAAAAAAAAAGGGGAGGAGAGCTGATTTTTAAAAAAGGCGGGATCTGAAACTAAACAAGCAAAATTTGGATGCTGTCGAAGATGAAATTAAATGTATGGTAGGGGAGCGCTATGCCAGGTTTTAAAAAGGGTAATGGCAGAGGGGAAAAAAAGCATGGAAGTGTGGCCCCCAAAAAGCCAGTTTTGCCTATAAAGTGGGGCCCAAAAAGTGAAGCTGGGGGAAAAAAAGATGAAGATTGGGGATGACTCTGTCCGGAATCTTTTTTTTTTCCCCAAAAACAGCGGGTGGACGGGTTACGGCCCGGATCAGTGTAAAACCGTGAAGTCAGGCTGAAGTTCGGCCCCCTGGAGCCCCATTTTTCCCCCGAGTGATACCAAGGATCGGTAAATCACAAGATGAGATTTTGGACAGAGGCTGGATTGGTGGCTCAAGGCATTTCATGGAGTCTACGGGGGACCCAGCCCAACAAATGGGAAAGCGGTGTGCCCCTTTTCCATTGCAGAAGGGGGAAAGCCAGAGGGGATGAAAAACGGGGGGGAAAAGAGAAGAATCGGCGGGTCTGAGAAAAATTTTGCAGTATCAAGGAGAACTTGAAAGTAAAAAAAAAGGAGGGGGGTCCAAGTGATGTGAGAAGGGTAGAAAGAAAAGATGCGGTAGGCTTTGAATGTTTTACCAGAAGGCCTGAAAAAGTGTCAGGAGCCCGAACCCGTACCTTTTGTCCCCGGCACGCTCTCCCCACTGGTTTTTTTGGGCTGCAAAGTTCCTTTCTAAACCCCCCAAACCCCTTTACTGTTTTCCGATTGGTACCCTAGGCCTTTTTTTTGGGGGCCCCTGATTCCCAAAAATTTCACCCCCTTTAAAAAAAAACCCCCCCTGGGGTGTGCCCTTGCGGTTTAAATTGAGCCCCCAAACCTTTTTAGTAAACGTTTCCTGCGGGACCTTTTCTAAAAACACTGCTTCCTGTGAACCGACCTCGGGCCCCCCTTTTTGACAAACGCTCTCCCCTGACCCTTTTTCACAAACACTGTCTCCGTGAACCGCCTGGGGTGTTCTGACTACGTTTCCCCACCTGACCCCATTGTAAAAACATGTTCCTGTGTCCCGATCCGGCTGCCCCTGATCGTTATGCCTGTCCTCGTTATAAAATGCCTTTCCTGTGTCCCCAAACCCCCCGGCCCCCCCTTTATACGCTCCTCCCTTTGTTTCCCCCCCCCCCAGTGTTTGCATAAAAATCGCCAACCCAGAGGGATTTGACGGGAATAATTGGCCAAAATGGGTGCTGTAAACCCCCCTGAGCGGCAAGTTACGGAGCTTCAAGTTTTTTTTTGGATTAAAGGGAAAAATCCCCCAAAATTTTCAAACTGATTTCACGGCGTTAAAAGGGGGAAGTAATTGAGCTACAAAAACAACTTCTGGAGGTGCGAAATTTCCCGGGTCCGAATAAAAACGGGCGGCTCCGCGGGCCTGCAAAGTTCAGTGGGATCGCAAGCAGTACCGATTTTTCCCCTCAATAAATCCGAATTTTACTTCCAGTTTGCAACCTCCCCCTTTACCAGTGAGAGGAAGAAAGTTTTTTTTTGAAAAATTTCCCCCGCCCGGATGAAGCTCTTGTTTGGGGGTTCACCTTATGTAGAAAAGGACTATGACCCCCCTTAAAAAATGGAACCTTCAAAAAAAAACCCCAGTTTTGAAAAAAAATTTTTTAGACCCAAACCCCTGTGCCACGCAAAACCAAAATTTTTTAATTTGGGCCCAAAAAGGAAGTCGCTCTGTTTTCGGAAAAAACATCGGAGTTCCGCGCTGGGGGGCCCCAAACCCCCCGGAATCCACGGCCCCCCGAAGTCAATTTTTTCCCAGGGGGTTTTTAAAAAAGTGAAAGACGGCTTGCCAGGGTTTAGACCCCCCGACCGTTGGAGGACTTTATTCAACCCATGTATCCCCGGTTGACCAGAGACTTACTGAAAGGAGAAAGGAGGACTGGACACTTGGGTACCCTGGCTTCTCATTTTCACAAACGGACCCCAAGAAAAGACGCAAGGCGTGTCTAAAAAGATGCCCGATCGCGTCACCCCGAAAAAACCACTCTCTGCACAGGAAAAGGGAGAGGGGCGTGCAGAACATCTCTGCCTCTATTTGGGGACCCTGGACACTAAAACCCTCAACTGCCCAACAAAAGGAAAAGCCTTTCCCCAAAAACAGGGCTCCCCGCAATTGGCCCCTTTTTTCCCGTCGGTTTTCCCCTTGCAGACATTATCATAACCCCAGAAAGAAAAAAATACATCTACTCATTCCCTTTTGTAACCCCCTTTTGGGGTTTTAATGGGCACCCAAAAAATACAATCTTGCCCTTTTGGGGTTCGGGAGCAGGAGGGGAAATTTTTTTGGGCTTAAAATTTACAGTGAAAATAATATTTCCGTAGAAACCCAAAAACCACCCCAATTGAAATGGAAACGGGGGTGGATCCCCCTTGTTTCTGGACCTGTCAGCATGAGACAATCAAAGGGGGGGTTTGTATCGAATGGACCCGAAGCTGTCAGTTTCCCCCCTTAAACTCACCCCCCAAATTTTCCCGGGGTTTTTTTGGGGGGCCCCCCCTTTTCAGTCCCTAACCCCCTTTTTTCAATGGGGGGCAAAGGGCCATCACCTTTCCCCTCTGTACGTAAGAATAATTTTTCATAAGGAACCCCCCTTTTTCCCAAAAAACCAAAACTCTGAGATTTTGCTGAGAAGGAAGAGAAAATACCACCTCAAAAATCAGCAGTTTTTCTGTGTCTGCTAAGAAGAAAGCAGCAATTACCTCCTCACCGTCCTTAAAAGACTGTCCCATTGAATTGGTGCCCGGGGGAACCATTCCTTTGGACGGATTTACAATCTTTCCCCCCCTGAATTGAAGGGTTTTAAAAAAAATTTTTCCCCCATGAAAAAATTTTTTGAAAGGCTTTTTCGACCTTTACATCCCAGTGGGGGGGCCCCCTTCTTTTTTGAAAAAAGACTCCATTTGGGCCCTGATTGATACGAGGATGAAAAATATCACTGTCAAAAACGCTACCCCCAAAAAATTGATTTTCCCCCAATATTTGAAGAAAATTCCCTTCTGGAAAAAATTTTTCGAAGTGGAATTTGGGGGCTTACAAAAAAAAAAAACCCTTTTTTTCGGGGGCGCCCCGGGGGTGATTTGGGAAAACCGGGCCCTTCAGAACGGTAGGACTTTTTAAAACCCTGGTTATGACCTTTGGTCTTGCAATGCCCCACCCCCCTTTTCAACTTTTATTAATGAGTATTTCGAGTTTCTTGGACCAATTCGTTGTGGTTATTTTTGACATTTTATTTTTTCAAAACCCCTTGGAAAGCATTGCAGGCACTCCAGTTGTTTTGGGGAAAAAAAAAGGGGAGAACCTTTTACATTAAATTAAAAAATGTGGTTTAAAAAAAACCCAGTTCCAATTTCTGGGATATATCATCCCCCCCAAAAGGTTTGAGATGGTTTCCGGCAAAATCAATGCGTAGTGGACTGGTGTTCCAAGAAATTTAAAAGACCCCAGCTTTTTCTAGGTTTTGAAAATTTTTTCCCAAAATTTTTATAAAGAATTTTTCCCGGATCTTTATCCCAAATTTAAACTCCTAACAAAAAAACCAAAGCATTTTTCTGGTCTGGAGGCAAGGGGTTTTTTAAAAATTTAAAAAAACCTTTTTACGTCTGCCCTTGTTAGTACCCCCAAAACCCCGAATTGCCATTTACTGTCGAAGTGGACGCTCGGCTCTGCAGTGGGACCATTCTGTCCCCAGCGGTTGGGGAAAAAAAGAAACTTCCCCCATGTCCCTTTTCCCTTTCCCACACCATGTCATCTGAAAAAAAAGAACTAGACTCGGAAATAAAGAACTGTTACCCATTAAAGCCCCCCTTCCCCCGAAGGAGACATTTTTGGGAAAGGGCCCCCAATCCCCCCTGTAAACTGTCCTCCCCGGACCACAAAAACCCAAAAATTTCCTCCGTCAGAAAAAAGATTGTCTGCAAGCAAGCAGGGGGGGGCCTTTTTTTTCTAAAGATTAAATTTTTATAATTTTTTTCCCGGCCCCCTTGTTCAAAAAGGGGGCAAGGCTGACGCCCTGTCCAGGTTTTTTGGGCCCTCAGGAGAGGTCTGTAATGACGAAAAAAGGGGGCCCAAAAAATTTTTTGGGGGAATATTGCCCTCTGGGGGAAAATGTAAAAAAATTTTAAAAGATGGATATAAAGAGGACTTTTTTCCTTAACCTCCTTGGAAGACGCAAATTTTTTTTAAAAGGGGGGGTTTTGGATCAGAAACACAAAATTTTTTGTACCTGAATCTTCTCCCCTTGAAGTCCCAAAAGTGTCCATGATTTAAACTGGGGGACACCCGGGGGTTGCAAAAACAAAAGATTTTTCTTTTGTTTTTTTTGGTGGCCAAAATTTGGAAGGACGTGAGGAAATTGTTTCAAAACCTTTTTTAAATGCGCCGGGGAAAAAACCCCAGATCGCCCCCCTTAGGACCTTGCAACATTTTCCCTTTCCCCTCCGGGCCTTTGGGGGTTTTTTTCCCTGGATTTTTTTGGGGAAAATCCCCCCCTTTCCCAAAAAGGTTTACCGCATCCTTTTTATAGTGGACCCACTCACAAAAATGGCCCACTTTTTTTCAAAATTTAAGGAAATTTTCCCCCGCTGAAAAAACTGCGAACTGATAATCAAAGAGTATTTAAAGGGTTTCAGGAATTTTCCGACAGGTGGTGGGTTTACGAGGGTTTTGTTTACGTCAAAATTTTGTAAGGTTTTGTACAGCCCGGGGGTCCGGTGAATCTTTTTTAAACCCCTTTCCTCCTCAGTCCAATGGCCAGACGGAGGGGAAAAAAAAACCCGACTTTGGGAATACCCCCCGTTTTTTCCCTTTCCCATCTTCGGATTTACGGGTGGACTAAATTTTTTAAAAGCAGAGTTTTCCCACAACAATCCTAATGGGAAAAATTAAAACCCCCCTTTTTTGCTAATTATGGAGTACTCCAGTATTTACCCCAAAACTGCAGTGAAAAAACCCCCATTCCGTGTAAAGGTTTTCAAAATTACGGGAAAAACCCAAAAAAATTATAGAGTTTCCCAAAAACCCCCGGGGGGAAAATAAAAGGAAGCAGCAGAAAAACATGGAGAGTGCCCCCTGCCCCTTTGGGGTTTGGGGCAAAGTTTGGCTGCCCCCTTAAAAAATTTAAAACCATGGGCCCCCTCCAAATTGGGTAGAAATTCATTGGACCTTTTTTAAATTTTTTCCCCCAAAAAATTTAAAACCCGGTTGCTTTTGTTGGAATTTCCCCCAAAAATCAAAAAAATTATCCCGTGTTTAAACTATCCTTTTTCAAAACCCTTTTTGTAAAAAACCCTTTTTCCGGGAAAAAAAAGCCCCCTCCTCCCCCAGAAAGGATCCGTGGTGAAAAAGAATCATTGGGATAAGATTCGGGGCTCCCAAAAATTTAGGGGGTAAACTGCAGAAATTTGGGGAGTGGAAGGGGTTTGGGGCCAGAGGAAAATTCATGGGAACCAAGGGACAAGTCCCTGTCCCAGCTAACAAGACCCCTTTCCCGGGGGTACCCGGATAAGCCAGCTCCCGAGATGTCCAGGGCCCTCCGGGGGGAGGGAGAATGTCAGGAGTCGAACCCAGTACCCTTTTTCCCCTGGCCAGGCTCTACCCTTGAGCTATTTCTGGCTGCAAAAAATTCCCCTTTTGAACCCCGATACCCCTTGATGTTCTTCCTGATTTTGGGGGCACCCAGTGCTCTTTTTTTGGGCCTTTTGATTTCCAATTTCAAAAACCCTTATAAACTGGCCCCGGGGTGTGTCATTTCGAGATTATTGAGCTCCCCAAACCTTTAGGGAAGCGTTTCCTTTTATCCATTTTTACAAACAGCTCTTGGAAAACCCCCTCGGCCCCTTCCTTTGACTAAAACTCTGCCCGACCCTTGCTCAAAAACGCTCTCCTGTGAAAACCCACTCGGCCCGCCCCTTTTTACTAAACTCTCCCCCCTGACCCTTGCTACAAAACCTTTCTCTCCCGTGTACCCACCTCCCCGGGGGGCCCCCCCTTTACGTTATTTTCCGCCCTTGTTACCGACTGCCTTTCCTGGTCCGCCCCCCCGGTGCCCTTGATTTCGCTACCGCCTCTGTTTTCCCCCGTGTTTGCAGTAACAAACGGCCCAACCCAGACGGGGGGTTACAAAAAGGGGGCCCCGGGGAAGTCCAAAGCTACAGGGAAGATGGAGTCTCCATGGGTCTCCCCAAAGAAAGAAGAGAGAATTTGCGTTCGGGCATGCAGCATGGAATGGATGGGGCATTTTTTCCCCGGGGAAGTGAGCGGTTCCAGCAGTTGCTCCGAGAGCACAAAATGAAGGGGAAAAAAAAAAAGTAAAAAACCCCCCTTCCCCTGTATAGTTGGTGACACATGGTCATTTGCCCAAAGGGAAAAGGGGTAGTGATTTTGGGGAAAGTCAGCAAAAGGTTCTGGTGCCGGGGTGACTTCTCGGCCCGGGGCCCTATTCGAAACTGGCCCCCCCAAAAAGGTCAAGATAAACTGCGGGAAACCCCGAGGCCCGCGAGAGCAAAGGCCGGGGGGGACAGGGTATGGGGAATTGTTCAGCAAAAAGAAAGTGTTTTTGGCTTGGTCAGGTAAGATAAGGACAGTAGTGAAGAGAGTGGAACCCCCGGGCGGGGCCCAATTTCCCCTGTTTTTTTGGATTTTTACCAGCCCCCGGTTGGATGACCGCCCTCCGGTCTGGAAAAGGGGGGGGCATAGTAGACGTAAAGGGAAAAAAGTGTCAAATGGGGTGTCATTTCCCAGGTTGTGTGTAGGGAAAGGAAAATGTTGGCTTTGTAAACCAGGGGGAAGGAAAGGCCCTACATTTTCATCGTACACATTGCGCTCAGGCCGGGGGGGGGAAACCTTCAGCTGTAATTGGGACCAGAAGTATTTTCTGCAAAACAGTCGGGCTCGCTTATCTGGAACTGGGCAGGACAAAAGGTTCCCGGGTTTGGCATCTCAGTCGGGTGTCGAGTCCCCCACCAGGATAGTCCGGGGAAACCATGGGGATAGTGCTGAAAGGAGGGGCCTTCCAATCTGGATTTAAGGTCCTTCAGCAAAAAGGGGGAACTCTGTGAACCTACATGTGGAAAGCAACATATTTTTTGTTTTGGCCCCGGGGTTTGGGCGCCCGGATGATGGGGAAACTATTAAGTTAGAAAGGGGTAAACAACCCGGGTTTTTCGTTTATGATTTTGTTTTATGTTTGTTTGTTTGTGACTTTAAAAAAAAAAGGTTGCGGCCCCCTTGCACCAGTATGCTGTGAATGAACTGTTTCCGTGCCATCTTTTACCCAGACGGCGACCCAAATATACCCCTAAAAAACTTAAGTATAAAATTTTAATATATTTGTCAAATGACATGATATATAAAACATTATGTATTCTGTGTGTGCATATTTTGTTTAAAGGAAAAAAGGGGGTTTTTTTAGTTCCGATATTCCCCAAGACTTGCTTGGTTTCCGGTATGGAATCGGGTTTTGCCACACTTTTTGGAAACGGCGTCCCATTCCGCCGTACTTTTGTTGGGGGAAATATCGCTCAATCAGTCATTTTAGCATTCCCATCCTTTGCAAAATCGGGGGGGGGCCGGCAAACCCCCCCAATTTTAATCAGAGGATTTTACTATGTAGAAGTGTAAAACTATAAATATAAAAAATTTTTATTAAAATTTAAAAAATTATTAATTTTACAAGACATGTATATATATATATAATTTTTATTTGTGGATATTTATTTTTAAAAGGAAAGAAAGGGTTTTTTTTTTTTCCGATTTTTGCCCATGTTGCATTGGTTTTTTCCGGTACGGGAAGGGTATCCCGACATTTTTGGGGGGGCGATCCCCTTCCGACCGTATTTTTGTTGGGGGAAATACGCTCAACTCTTGGCACCTTGGGGGAAGCTTTTTTTTTTTTTTAAAACCCCTAATTTACACAAGCCACGTTTAAATGTATTTAGGCAATTAATTTTTGAAAAAAAATTTTTTGGAACTATTGCGAAAAGCTTTTTTAAACTTTTTAAAAACCCCGTAATTTTGCACAAAGCACATAATTTTATGGATGCAATTTAGCTACCTTTTTGCTCAGCAGTTGCCCCCTTCAGAAATACTTTGGGGAAAAAGAAAAAGAACAAATTACCCCTTAAAAGGTTTTAGTATATGATTCAGCATCTGAAGATGAAATTTTTCTAACTTTTTTTTGACAAGGACAGGCCCTTTTTTAAAAATTAATTTTCAATTAGATACTTTTTCAGTTTTGGCCAAAAGACTGAAACAGAATGATCCAGGAGGGATATTTCTAATTCACTTATATTTTCGTCCAAAATCTTCCCTAGAGTGTGTCAGATGCTCCATATTAGGGGAAAAATTTCTTCCCAACTCTACATACGGCAATCAAACTAATTCCACGGATTAACGTCCCATCATAGAATTAGTGGCCATAACCTGTAATATTATATTTTCAATAAAGGTATCCAGATCCTTCTTGAACCTTTAAAGTGAATCAAGCATTAGAACTTCATGCAGCAGAGTTTTAAAACCATAGTTTTACTGTTCTTACAGTAAATAATCTGCATCTGTTATTATGACTACACCTTCTTTCCCAGGGGTGGGATTCAAATTTTTAACAACAGTTTCTGTGTTTGTGCGTCGGAAAACCACACCCATTTTAAGTCACACCCATTTTAAGTCACACCCATTTTTAAGCCACACCCATTCACACCACACACACCTTTTCCTCAAAAAAAAAAGTAGGGCGCAGTCAGTTGAAAAACAAGAAATTGGAATGGGATCAGAAACAGTGCACATTCTGGCCAGCGGCTCTCCTGACCCAAGTGTGACAGCTGCATATATTTCTATATATATATTTCTATGCAGCTGTCTCACTTGACTGACCGGCTGGCCAGGCTGTGCACTACATTCTGATTAAGAAGTCTCTTTCTAGTCTCATACGAACTGAAGATTAAACTATAGTATTATGTAGCTGGGACTTACAGTTCTACCTTCTATCCAGAAATACAATATACAATATACAATAATTTAGTGATGAGTGAACGTACTAGGATAAGGTGTTATCTGAGCATGCTCGGTTCTAACCGAATGTCTTCTGCATGCTCGAAAAATATGTTCCAGTCCCCGCGGTTGCATGTCTCATGGCTGTTCGACACCCGCAACACCTGCAGGGATTGCCTAACAAACAAGCACATTTGCTCATCAATAATAATAATAATGTATTTATTTCTCTAAGGATAGGGTCACACGACCGTATTTTGTCTCATCCGAGAAAATCGTTCCGATTAAGCTAATCACACTCTGATCGGAGTTTGATCAGAGTGTGCTCACAGGGTGCTCCGATTTTCGCGGATGTGGAAAGGTGGAAATAAAAAGTTCCCCATCTTCATTCTGTAAAGCTGTGAAAATCAGACTGCATTCAGATGTCATCCGAGTACAGTCTGATTTTTTTTTTTCACGGACTCACTGATTTGCCTGGCTGAGTGCGATCCCATAATCGGATGCAACTCGTGCGTGCTGCCATTTTTTCTTCTGACCAAAAATACGATTGTTTTGGATCAGCCTAAAGTCGATGCTACATAATATCTGAATAATAAACGTGTGTCTAATATCTAGACAAATGGGGAGATGCTAGGACTTATACTAGTGATTGTAATAATAGAACATATTTATTGTATTACCTGCAGTAATCTCTATAGATCAGATGCCAATATGCAATGCTGGGACTTACAGTTCCCCCACCACCACTGCATGTACAGTAACTAAGGTACGATATAGGTATTACTGTCATCTTTATAAAGTAGACCGTATAAAAAGCCGCAGGATGTAAATGTGACTCTATACACCTGGGTACATACTAGTGGATTGCAAGCTTCTCGGTAATAATGTCTAAGAAGGCACCAGGATCTGGGAGCTGGTGGTCTGTCTCCAGCTGGGGGGCTTTCTACAGCGTGCCCTACAGACAGCTCTGAGCATAGACCTCAAGCTCTCCAGAGAAGAAGACAACGCAGGGGGCTAGAAGAACTGCTTTTTCCATGGAGGCCTTAGTACTCTGACCGGCGTCTATCTACATAGATAGACGCCGGTCAGACCACCTCAGTCCACACAGACATACTCCTCCAGCTCCACTGCAGGGCCCAGGCAGCGCCACTCACACAGTACCTCTCTCCTCTCCGGCTCCGCCTCGTGACTAAATAAGATGGCCGCGCCGCTACCCAATCGCCGCACTGCAGAGATCAGTCCGCGGGGCCGGGGCTGGCGGTGTGTTGCGGCGCTGCAAGCTGGCTGCAAAATAGTACCGGACATGGGCGTACCCAGGATCAAAACTAGGGGGGCAAGCCAATGTCGCATCTTATACAGGTTACATCATATACACTGTACATTATACTGCATATTAGGTATGGAGCATTAGAACTGTAGTATATTGTATAATACAGCAGTGTATGCGACACTACGCTGTATATACCATATATTATACATGGCAGTCGCGCTCATGTCAGGAGCGGTACCAGCAAGTCCGAGGATTGCAGTGCGATCCACTCATGAGTTATACGGCCGTCTGTCTATGCCCCTTTTTATAATAATACTGAAATATTAATCTATTATTAACGTATTAAGGAGCTCACAAGTAAAAAAAAAAAGCCCCTTACCTCCCCTGTCCCCCACCCACACCCCAACACCCATCGTCTCACATGCACCCTTTAGTGTTCTGTCCCACTGACCCCACAATACCCCATCCTCTTACATTCAACCCAGTGACCTGTCCACCCTCCCTCACAATACCCCATCCTCTCACATCAACCCCTGTGCGCCAGCCCCCACAATATCCCCATCCTCTCACATTAACCCCCCCAGTGCCCTAGCCCCGACAATACCCCATACTCTTACATTCACCCCAGTGCCCTGTACCCTCCCCCACAATACCCCATCCTCTCACATTAACCCCCCCAGTGCCTAGCCCCCATAATACCCCCATCCTCTTATTCACCCCAGTGCCCTGTACCCCTCCCCCACAATACCCCATCCTCTCACATTAACCCCCCAGTGCCCTAGCCCCCACAATACCCCATCCTCTTACATTCACCCCAGTGCCCTGTACCCCTGCCCCACTGTACCCCCATCCTCTCACATCCCCCCACAGTGACCATGACATGCCTGAGCAGAATGAATTTAATAAATTCCATCCCCTCTTACCATGAAGCTGCAGGCAGTGGCTGAGGCAGAAGCAGGAAGTGTCCAGTGTCTGCACACAGAGGGCACTAGGCCCCAGTGTGCCTGAGACAACCAGAGCCTGCACATGCACAGCAGAAAGTGAAACTACAGCTGCTGCCGACCGAAGGAAGGAAAAAGCTCCTCTGGTGAGACAGCAGCTCCGAGCACTGCGCACATTACTCCCATGGTACCGGATCGCCGCTCTGATTTTCCCCGGTTCGGGGAACCGGCTGCTTTTTGAACAACCGGTTCCATCGAACCGGGAGAACCGCTGAATCCCACCCCTGTTCTTTCCTCTAGAACAGTGTTTCCCAAACTCCAGTCCTCACGGACCCCACAGTCAGTTTTCAGGATTTCCTTTGTATTGCACAGATGGTGGAAGTATCATCAAGGCATCAGGAATTCTCTCACCCACCTGTGCAACACTATGGAAATCCTAAAAACATGACCCGTGGGGTCCGTGAGGATTGGAGTTTGGGAAACACTGCTCTAGAAGATCCATTTACGGCATGGGGTGCAAGCAGCAACAACAGCACCCACATAAGACTGAGAGGTAGAAGTAAAAGGATGAAGGAGCTGTTTTCAGACCAAGATGGGAGTGGCAAAAACTGAACAGGTTTGGGGAGGTCCTCAGAATCCAATAAAATGGTGGTTGGCCATTCACTTGAATCCAAAAATTTAGGGAAAATTAATTCAAGTTGTTTAGAATTAAATCGCTGATTCCTCCATACTATAAATATAATGTAATGATACTGGGCTGATATGTTCACAATGTTTCATGGTTTTGCATCTGTTGTAACACACAACGCCCTTCTCCATGGTTGGTTTCTGGCTTGCATATTAGCTGCTAAAGATTTGCTGTTTCATTAAATTGCTATTGTATCCATATGGCCATTGAAGCTGCGGACGAATGCCTAACGGTCATGTTCAATTGTAATGATGATTGCTCTTTTCCCCTGGTTGATCCACCTATTCTTTTCATTTCCATCCAACGGTCACATCTGACTGCTTTACTGGCATCTGTCTCTTACAACATTTCCAATAAAAGACCTGTTCTGATAGATGAAATCATAGATCTTACCGTACTCCGAAGAGGAGATTAATATTGATCCCTGACCACTTTGTTAATTAATCCAGCAATGAAATGTATTTCCTTTTAAGAAAATGGGAAAGAAAAAAAAGAGAACAATAATTTAATTCATTGTGGCGCGTCATCTCAGCGGGAATGATACTTTTGTGTTTATTTTTGCTTTCCTACCTCCTTTCCTGCTACATTCGATCTTTAAGATTGACTTAAATCGATTGCAATTAGAATTCATCTGTTTTTATTACTGTGATCATTAGGATTATGATGCTGTTCATATTATTAAAGTGGTTGCATCCTACTAAGAAAATGAAATATTATTTAATTAGGTTTTAATTATAAACATTATTGTTATGTTGTTTTTTGTAACTATACATATCCTGAAAAGGTTCAGTTCTCAAACTGACAATTAGAGCAGACACAATGAACTGGCTTTTCCTGTCTTCTGTACCTCACTTGGCTGCTTTGCTGTATACGCAAGGACAGAATCAGCAGAGTTACCTTATTATCACTAGAGGATTTGCAAAGTAATGACAGCTCTTTTGCACTAAAGAAGTCCTACATAACAAAGAATTGTGACACTATACCATAAGATAAGATTCACTTTCCCTGACACTCGCTGGTCTCTAGTAGAGCTGGGCAGACCGCTGGAGGTTCGGGTCCGGGGTTTGGCCAAACAGTTAAAAAAAGTTCAGGTTTGTGTACCAGAACAGTACCTGAACCCAGACCCCATTCACTTGAATGGGGGCCCAAATGTCCAGTGTTTGCCACGCTGTCATGTGCATGACAGCACTGAAAACACTGCTTCTGATCCTCGGTAAAATCATTATCGCCTGTCCATCTTTTCAGTTAGCCATTAAAAGGTATCACCACTGAGGACTCTCAATTCTAAATATTTTTCTATCGCCTGTCAGACAGTCGCGGTTCCCCAGCAGCTGTGATCAAAGGTAAAAGTTTACTTCCGGTCAGCATAGGCTGATGAAACTACTGCTCCCATCAGCCTATACATGCTGCCGCTAATAACAGTGAAGGCAGGCAGTAGCTGATGGGAGTATTCATGAGCCGGTGCCTGCACTCTAAATAAATAATTAAAAACAATCTGGCTTGGGTTCTCCTCTATTTTTGATAACCAGCTAGGCGAAACTCACAACTGGGGGCTGCAACCCACAGCTGTCAGCTTTAGCAAGGCTGGTTATCAAGAATAGAGTGGTCCACATTCCAATTTTTTTATGTAAATAAATAATTAAAAAAACAGCGTGAGATCCCCCAATTTGTGGCAATTAACCAAGTTTAAAGCAGACAGCTGGGGGATGGTATTCTCAGGTTGGTAAGAGGCCATTGGTATTGGCCTTCCCCAGCCTAAAAATAGCAGCCGGCAGCTGCCCAGAGAAGGCGTATCTATTAGATGCACCAATTCTGGTACTTTGCCCGGCTTTTCCCACTTGTCCTTTAGCGGGGCAAGTGGGGTTCATATTTGTGGGGTTGATGTCACCTTTGTATTGTCAGGTGACATGAAGCCCACGGCTTAGTAATGAAGAAGTGTCTATAAGACGCCTATCAATTACTAATCCTATAGTTATTTGGTAAATAAACACAGAGTAAGTATAAAGTCCTTTATTTAAAACAAAACAAACTTTTTATTTTTATTTTAAAATAACATAGTAATATTCACCTAACACCCATTCCATTGAAGCCCTTGTCTCTTGTTATAAACCAAAAATACAAAGCAACCATATCCCTCACCTCTCTGTCGTTCTGTCCCATGCCATAATCTATGTCTGGGGATAAACAGTTTTCAAACTGAATGGTGCCAAGATGCAACTGATAAATGAGCAGCTGTGAGACAGAATCATTGACTAGGGGTAACTTCATCGAGGTTACTGCTGGTCACTGAGGCTGCATTCCCAGCAGGGTCCTTAAAATGCTGGGACCTCGGTGAGATCCCTGCTAGAACAGTAATAAAGTCTCAATGTGCAGCGCTAAGATCAGAGAGTTTACCGCAGTTCACTGTGAGAAATTTCTCAAGGTGAACTGCGGTAAACTCTGAGTGCAGAGCTGGCAAAAAATGATGTGGGTTCCCCTATATTTTTGATAACCAACCAGGCAAAACTCACAGCGGAGGACTGCATCCCTCAGCTATCAGCATTATCAAAGCTTGTTATCAAGAATAGAGGGGTCCCCACACAGTTTAATTATTTAAATAAATTATTTTAAAAAATGATGTGGAACCATTCACTTTTGACAACCAGCCAAGCTAAAGCAGACAGCTGGGGACTGGTATTCTCAGGCTGGTAAGGGGCCATGAATATTCGCCCCCCCAGCCTAAAAATAGCAGCCCACAGCCGCCCTGAAAAGGAGAATCTATTAGATGCACCAATTCTGACACTTTGCCGGGTTCTTCCTATTTGTCCTGTGGTGGTGGCAAGTGGGGTTCATATTTGTGGGGTTGATGTCACCATTGTATTGTCTGGTAACATCAAACTCAGAGGTTAGTAATGGATAGGCTTCTGTAAGACACCTATCCATTACTAATCCTATAGTTAAATTTGTAAATCAACACACAACAAGTATGAAGTCTTTTAATTGAAAGAAAGACACAGACTCCCTTAATGATTCTAAATTAAACCACACTCACGTCATCGTCCATTCAATTGAAGCCATGGTCTCTTTTAATAAAGCAAAAATAAAAAACAACCATATCCCTCACCTGTCTGAAGTTCTGTCCCACATCATAATCCATGTCTGGGGATAAACAGTTTTCAACCTGGGCAATGCCAGGATGTGACAGTCCGGTCTGAGAACCGCTGATGAATAAGCTACTGCGAGCGCAGAAATCAGTGACTAAAGGTAACGTCACTGAGGTTACCATGGGTCAATGAGGCTGCATTCCCAGCTGGGCCCCTGAACTGCAGTGATCACCCATAGCACAATGAGAAAAAGTTTCACAGTGAATTTTCTCACAGTGAACATTGGTGAACTCTCTGAGCTCAGCGCTGCTCCGCGAGGTTTTTTCTCACTTTGCGAGCGGGAATCTGACCAAGGTTCTTGCAGTTCAAGGGCCCGGCTGAAAATACAATCTGTAGCCTCAATGACATCACCGCCAGTCACTGAGGTTGCGCTCTCAGCAGCTCGTTCATCAGTGGTTCTCAGCCTGGATGGTTGCATCTTGGCAACGCCCAGATTGAAAACTGTTTATCCCCAGATGTGGATTACGGCGTGGGACAGAACGACGGACAGGTGAGGGTTATTGTTGTCTTTTATTTTTCCTTTATTTCAGAAGATGAGGGATTCAGTGGAATTAGGAGTTAGGTAAGTATAACTGTGTTTATTATTTGAAATAAAAAAGGAAAAGTATGTTTTGTTTTTATTTCAAATAAAAGACTTTATATTTGCTGTGTGTTTATTTACCATACAACTATAGGATTAGTAACGCATAGGTGTCTTATAGATGCCTCTCCATTACTAAGGAATGGGCTTGATGTCACCGGGCAATACAAAGGTGACATCAACCCCACAAATATGAACCCCACAGGGCAAGTGGAAAAAGCCAGGCAAAGCGCCAGAATTGGCGCATCTAATAGATGAACCTTTTCTGGTCAGCTGCGGGCTGCTATTTTTAGGTGAGGGGGCAATTTCCAGGGCCCCTTAACAGCCTGAGAATACAAGCCCCCAGCTGTCTGCTTAGCTTGGCTAGTTGTCAAAACTATGGGGGATTCCACACCATTTTTTTAAATATTTATTTAAATAATTAAAAAAATCAGAGTGGGGACCCCTCTAGTCTTGATAACCAGCCTTGCTAAAGCAGTCAGCTGAGGGTTGCCCCCAGCTGTGAGTTTCACCTGGCTGCTTATCAAAAATACAGGGGAACCCACTCCGCTTTTCTTTTAAACTACTTATTTAGAGCGCAGGCTGCAGCTGATGAATACTCCCATCAACAGCCGCCTGCTCTGGCTGTTTACGGCAGCATGCGTAGGCTGATGGGAGCTGTAGTCCCATCAGCCTACGTTAGTGACTGAAGGTAAACTTTTTACCTCCGATCACAACTGCAGGCTCCCTCTGTCATTGATGTACGCGCCTGAACAGTAAGTGTTCTGTACGGACGCCAAACTTTACTATTCGGGTTCGCCCATCTCTAATCTCTAGGTAAAAGGATTTTAGGTATTGCATGTATAAAAATTATACTAATCTGATTTTTACCTAATTATTTACAATCTTTTGTTGCAGGTGCCAAAAAAGTACACACTACTGTACTGTTTATACTGACAATACACAAAAAAGTATATACCTTCAATTATAATTAAAGAGGTAGTCTTTTTGAAGGAAATTACCACCCATCTGGGAAATAGACGATCATTTTCAGTTGTAATTCAATCATTAGGCCATAATGTGGTACTTTTATCTCCATTAAAAAGGAATGGTATCATGCATATTTGACTGCCACACCATTCATTCTCTATGGGTCAGCTGGAGAAAGCGGAAAACAGCACTCTGGCAGTCTCAATGAAAATGAAAAGAGGGGCAGTAGAGAATTATCACTGTTACTTTGTTGTAAAAAATCCTTTAAAAATCCCAATTCTGGTTATCAGTGGGATTCCCAACAATATGGAAGTTTTCTCTTATCCTGTGGAGGGGTGATTCTTCTAATCAGAATACCCTTTTCGACTAGACAATCACTTTATCGCTGACAGATTTTATTGCAAATATATAAACATTTTTTTATCTTTTTCTAGCTACATTTAATTCTTTGAAATTAGGGAGCAAACAGTTGACTCAGAAATAGTGTTGAGCGATACGATACTGCAAATATCGGGTATCGGCCGATATTAGCTGTATCGGGCTTTCGATTCTGAGTACCGATATTTTCGTCATATCGGATACCGGAATCGGATTTGTCACTGTCACTGTGAGTGTCCGTCGGTCGGGTCTGTCAGGAGTCAGCGGCACTTACCTGGCAGAAGATCTCCGGCGGTCACGTCCTGGACTGCTTGATGGCCGCCATTATCTTCTCCCTGGCGGTCACATGCAGTTTTTCGCGATAACTGCAGTGACTGCAGGGTAATCCCGGCCGTAAACCAGTCCGATGACGTCACCGCCGGGGAAGCAGGTAATCAGCTGTGCTGCGCCGGGATGACAGGCTCTGCCTGTCATTCTGATGTAGCAGAGCTGGATCGTCGTGGGACACTCGTTACTATGGACTGCGTCGGACAGGTGGTATACTGCTGTTTTTTTTTTTCATTTTTTTACAGGAGATCGATGGCGTCGCAGGATGAGACTGTAATAAAAGTAATGAAAACTGTGTTGTGTTTTTTATTAAATTAAAAAAAATTTTTATGAACATTCACCCGTCCGGGTACATCAACATTTTAACTATTTACGTACAGGGACCCTGTCCAGGTTATTTAAATTCTTTGGCAGGGGTCACGGTCCACCTGTACTCTGATGCTTCCAAATCCGGACACCACCGAACCCCAGGACCTGATGACTCTTGGCCCTTTGTATCGGGTTCAAGTCGTGACCCCTATCGTGGTCTGTGTGGCACCTCTTCATTTTCCCTCGGGGTCTGGAGCCCTATGCCCGGACTGAACTACCCCGGGGCCATAACAGCCCCGGTAGGCCAGCTAAGTTTATAGCATCTGGGGCGCTGAGAGACCACTGAGGGAGGCGGGATTCGGGTGGGGTGGCACTTGGGGGGCGGATGGGAGGGCTGAAGGCTCGGGGTCCACAGTTCCTGACACTCTGGGGGTGGGATCGCACCGTAAAATTTAGGGCGTACCATCCATTGTAACCCCAGAGTCGGGTGTAAGTCACCAAGTTTCCTGGCAAAGGTCCCTCCCGGGTGTCCTACTGGGAGGTGAGTATCCAGGTCCGCCGGGTCACAAACACTTCTAAATAAAGTCCAGGCTCCTGGATGAAGCCCAACACCTTTCAATTTTAAGCTCCGACTGCCCCTTACGCCGCGGCTCCCTCAGGGTTCATTTAATTTTCTCATCCGGTCCTTATCTGCCCGTCCTTCTCCAGGTTACGTTGCCGAAGCTTCTGGGATTCGCGCTGCTCCCTTTGTACGCTCGGCTTCTCTCTCCCGACGTCTCCACCTCTTCCTCCTGATGCCGTTGTAATTCTCCTCCACAGCATCTCCATGTCTCCACCATCAAATGGCAGCTTACGATGTCCGGTTTGCGGCAGCTCTCCTGGCGCCCCCAGTCCTGGCGGCGCTCACCTGCGGAGAAGCAGCCGGCTCTGGAACAGATGACAGTCGGGCTCCGTACAGACAGGTAGACCTCTGGTGCTGCGCTGCCTCCTCCATGAGGACGGGTTGTCGCTTCTTCTGTCTCAGCGACGGGGCCAGACAGCGGGATCTGGGTGCTGCCTCCACTGCGACAACGTCAACTGGATCACATTGCAAGGGCTGGGATGCCCGCACGGACTCCTCTATAGAACGGGTGCCTCACCTTCCGGTACAGACACTCCAGTAAGAGGGATTGGCGCCGCTCCAAGTTTTAGTTTTAGGGCACGCCAGCTGGCTTCCATCCTGGCGACCTCCTCCGTGTCGGCCAGGCCTCCTAGGGTATCCTCCGCTTCTTGCAGCATAGGAGGTTTCCAGGCCGGGTGCCAACGTGGTTCCGTGCGATCGGGTCGCTTCCGTGGGGGAGAGCTCTGACTGCCCATCCCTTCACAACTTCTCTCGTGTCCATAGCCATCTCTGCCAAGTCACATGTGTCATTAGCATCTGGAGAGGGTCCCTCTTTTGTAGTGAGGCGGGACCTTCGTGTTAGTTTCCGCACACTGAGGAGATGAGGATGGCGGAACTGAAGAGCTGTGGGCACGATCTTACATTGCAGTACCATTTAGAGTGGTCGGCCATCGTTTTTGCGCCACTGAGTGAGTGTACACCCACGAAGAGCATGCCCTTCTTCTTCACCAGTGCCTCGTCGTGATGCAGATATGGCGGAAAAATGGCAAATACATTCTCTGATGATTTTAGCAATTCTCAAGCACAAAACCAGTTCAATTCAGGCACACAGGACTCGCTTATAGCGAGCTACAGAATCCTGTTCGTGACGCCCAAGTTGAGTCGCACAGAGCCAGAGGTTTTGGGGGTACTCGGCACCGAGCCCGTCGACTTCTATGGGGTATGTCACGGCTTTACCCGGCAATTGAATCAGAGTCTATTTTACTATGTAGAAGTGTATAAACTATAAATATATGTATATATATATGTCACAATGACATGTATATATATATATAATATATATATATATATGTATCTCTAGTGTGGTATATTTTGTGTTTACAACGAAAGAAAGGTTTTTTTTGTTGCGATATTTTGTTCCCATAGACTTACATGGGGACTTCCGTATCGGAATCGGATATCGACGATATTGTGATATCGGCGATACCATTCCGATCGATATTTTTAGATATCGGCAGTCATCGCTCAACACTACTCAGAAACCAGGTGCAAAGCTGAGTTTGTCACAGAGTCTAAAAAGAACTGACAGGAGCTATATAACAGGGTTGACTCAGCAGTAGAGATAAGTTTGCCAGAGAGTCCTAATGCAAAATTGGCAGAGTGCTATAGATCAAAGTAGATGTAAGGAAGCCAACTACCTGACTTCTCATGTGTTCTGGCTACATTAGCAAGAATAGATATCTTGAGAGAATGCTGTAGTAGGAATGTGTTACACCAAAGAGGTGCAGAGGCAGCAGATGGCTGCAGGCTAAGACAGAGGGCTCTGTGCTAGATCCATGAAAATCAACTCTTCCAATAATAGAGGGAAGAAAATATGGAAACCGCTACAGAAATGGAGAAGATGGTGAGAGGGTATTCATGATTCATCTCCAACCTCCAACCACTGTCAGGCACAGACAGAAAAGGGCCCTTGTGCAAAAACAATATATGGGATGGGCCCTTTGCAGCACATGAGCTCATCATAATGTACTATTCTATCTGCTTTGGGGGATAACCAAGCCCCTTAACCGTTTGGGCCGAACAGGTTGCACCAATGATATGTCCGAACAGGCTCCATCCTTCTTTGTCGATACTACCATTTATGACCTTGACCTCCAGAATGATAGAAAGTTTTCCTGAACCAAATTTTCGTTTCTTGAGTTTTGCTATTCTGCAACTAAATAATTAAAAATCTAAACAAGCAATATAGGCTGATGCAGCTCAATGAACTTGTGAGCAAACTTTTCTTTATGCACGGAAGTGCTGAGCAGAAGATAAAACAGAAACAGCGGTACAGATTATATGGTATATGACATCAACGCATTCCAGGTGACTGCGCACCCTTAACCCCTTTGCGACTTCCGCCATACTAGGACGGTTAAGGTCGCTTCCTTCACTTTGATGTGGGCTCCGGCGGTGAGCCTACATTTTTCCCGGTACATAGCTGTTTTGAACAACTGACATGTGCCCGGAACAGCCTCGGGTGGAATCGCGATCCACCCACAGCTATTAACTAGTTAAATGCTGCTGTCAAACTCTGACAGCGACATTTAACTCGCGCTTCGGGCCATCGGTGACCTCCACCACATGATCGCGGGTCACCGGTGGGTTGGCATGACAACCAGAGCTTTCCTGGAGACCTCTATGGTCAGTGCCGGATTGCTATGAGCACCACCCGGTGGTCTACTCTCATATCAAGTCAGCATTTCTGGTACATACAGGTGATCTGATCTGCCTGATCTGATGTAGCAGAGCCGATCAGGTTATGGCAGCTTCTAGTGTACCATGAAGACTATTGAAGCATGCCAAAAGTAAAGAAAATGTTTTTAAAAATATAAAGAAAATAAAAAAATATAAAAGTTGAAATCACTCCACTTTTGCCCCATTCAAAATAAAACAATAATAAAAAAAACCATACACATATTTGGTATCGCCTCTTTCAGAATCGCCCGATCTATCCATAAAAAAAGGATTAACTTGATTGCTAAATGGTGTAGCGAGAAAAGAAATAAAACCGCCAGAATTACGTTTTTTTTAGTCGCTGCAACATTGCATTAAAATGCAATAACGGGTGAGCAAAAGATCATATCTGCACAAAAATGGTATCAATAAAAACGTCAGCTCGGCACGCAAAAAATAATATGCCATCACCCAACCCAAGATCACGAAAAATGGAAACGCTACGCGTCTCGGAAAATGGAGCAATATTTTTTTTTACCAAACTTTGGATTTTTTTTCACCCCTTAAATAAAAAGAACCTAGACATTTGGTGTCTATGAACTCGTAATGACCTGGAGAATCATAATGGCAGGTCAGTTTTAGCATTTGGTGAATATGGTAAAAAAAAAAATCCAAAAACCAAGTGTGGAATTGCATTTTTTTGCAATTTCACCGCACTTGGATTTTTTTTCCCGTTTTTGAGTATACACGACATGGTAAAACCAATAGTGTCGCTCAAAAGCGCAACTCGTCCCACAAAAAACAAGCTCTCACATGGCCATATTGACGGAAAATTAAAAAGTTATGTCTCTGGGAAGAAGGGGAAGGAAAAACAGAAACGCAAGAACTAAAATCGGCAGGGATTCTAAGGTGTTGATGTCGTATATCACGTAATCTGCACCGCTGATTCTGTTTTATCCCCTGCTGAGCACTTCCATGATTACGGGTGTGCAGTCACCTAAAACGCGTTGATGTCACATATCATGTAATCTGTACCACTGATTGTGTTTTATCTTCCACTGAGCACTTCCGTGAATGAAGAACACAGGTTCGTTCAGCTGGATATTCTCCTTTGTACGTGACTGCCCCACGCTCTGACGCTGCGCCTCTCATGCTCCGAACACTCAAGGATGTCTACAACCGTGAGCTGGATCTATATTTGTAATATAGGCTGTTGCTTAGAAGAAAAATATAATGGCCGAACCTAAATAAAGTAAATGGTCATAACTGAAAATTTAGTGCTTTGTCTATCACCCCCACACCCCAAAACCCTTTTTTTTTAATATGTTCACTTCTTGCATCCATGAAATGCTGGCACGCCTGCAGGGATGGCTGAAAAGCTGCACAATGTCAATTAAACTTGCCAAGCACTATATCTTTTTGGAGTATGTGTGACCTTTTCTGTTTGTCATTTCCCGGGCATGGCACCAAGTGATCCTCTTAGGATGCTGGCTCCATGGAGTGGGCCCGGAGCAGAGGAGGTGGAAGGGAAGGGGGCAGTTGCAGGAACGGCAGGTTTCTGGGATCTCTGCCAAACTAGTATAATTGTCATCAGCAGGAAGGAGCTAGAAAACCTTGTCCGTCTATGTTTTACACGTACATTGAACCCCCTCATACCCATAGAGAAAAAGTGTAATTTAACGCTATTCATAGGAAATTTCACTGCCCTACTTTGTGCCATGTCAACTTCCAACGTGGTACAATAATAAATCATTAAACGCACAGTTTACAGAGATATTTTCTATATAACGGAGCTTTGTTCTCAGTATTGCAGCATATTGTGTTTTAGTCTAAAGTCCATGTTGAGCGAAGAACAATCATTCACTGGAGCACATTTATCAGTCTTTCTCTTACAGAAGCATAGGGTAAGTGGATTGGAAAAAATGGCGATCAAAATGTGACCCACATTGGATATCAATTTATTAAAAAAATACATATATAAAAAGCCAAGAACGGTTTAAAAGAACACTATACCTAAACGTTAAGTCATTTTTCTTTTTGTCCTGGTGGATTGCACTGGTACCTATGATATTCTATGGGGCTGTACACGTCTGATTTTTTCCTCGGACCGAGAGACATGTTCAATTTTGATCTGAGAGTCAGATCAAAATCAGCAATGCAAGTCCATGAAAGAAAATCGAACCGCACTCAGGTGTCATCCGAGGGAGGTCCGATTTTCTTGGACTGACAGAAAGGACAAGGTGATGAAGCAATTTTTTTTTTCCTCTCTACATATGAGAAAAACTGATGCCACTCTGATCCAAGTCTGATCAAAGTCTGATCTGAAAAATCGGTCAGTTTTTCAAGTGTGCGGAGAAATCGGTCATTTGAATCTTCCCCAATTATGTGGAATTAACTTATCATGTCGGCACTGATGAACAAAAAAATAAAAAAGTGGCAAAGAAATTAAAAAAAGGTGCAGAGAAGATAATGAATTAGTTGAAAAAAAAAACTAAGTAAAAAATGAACAAATGCAATAATGAACCCAGTGTGCTTGTCAGTCTGTAGGTTTTTTCGCTTATGAACCAAAAATACGCACACTTTAATTATACAGTAATGCCTTTATATAGGAGGAGTAGGCCAGCTGCCTTAGGATATGTCCACTCGAAGTCATTTAGAAGCCTTCATATCCACATAGTTTTTGCTATAGCAAGACACCTCAGAAAAAAGCAGTGCCATATCTGAAGAATCTTTTGCATCACTTTTGCTTTCGCTTTGATGCTGGCTTTTTTTCTATTTTTTTATTTTTTAGTTTATATATAAGACGCCCCCAGAAGAATGTACCAGTCACTTATTGTTGCTGCGTTATGGCTTTTAAGGCCTGAACCAGCTAAAAAAAAAGTCAGAACGTAGTGTAGGAAAGCCATTTGGGCAGGGTTAAAACCTAGCACTGGAGCTTCTGATTACAAGCATGTGGCTAGCTTTGTCTAGAGCCAGGTCCTGTGTTCATTTATTGGTCAGTAAGCTGCGGGAAGCTGAGTAGTCTTTGTGTTGGAGCTGGTGAGTGACCAGCAAATGTGAGGTCTGGGAGCTAAACACTTCTTTTTGGTAATGGAGCTGGAGAGAAGTCGGTGATGATTAAGAGACTGTGCCTATGACAACTAATAATGACCATTCTGTGGTGTGAAGTGAATGGTGAATGGTGATTGCATGAAACTGCACAAAAACTTCTGCTCCAAAAATGACAAAGTTTGTCCGAACGTCAGTCTTCATCTATCCCTATTCTAGGTTATCTTCATTAGATTTTTGGGGGGTTGACTTTTGGCACCTATGTTGACTCATTGTCTGAATGCTTTTGTACAATAGGGTCCTGGTTTTTGCTAGCATTCTGGAGTAAAACAGCTCAAAATGTCACAAAATTTCAGGCAGATTGGTTGGCCAAAAATTTTTGTGACTTTTTACATTTTTACATCAGTCCCAACCAGCTGCACCAACTTTTAGTACTTTAGGCAGAGCTACAGTGGAATGGGGCAGGTCCAAGCTCGTTCAACAAAGTCATTATAATTTATAAATTACACCACCAAGTGATGGAAAAATATTTAGAATTGAGAGTCCTCAGTGGTTGATACCTTTTAATGGCTAACTGAAAAGATGGTAACAAATTGCAAGCTTTCGAGACTACTCAGGTCTCTTCATCAGGCTAGACTAATACAAAATCTGAAGAATCACATATTTATACACGACACAGCACAGAAAAAATGTAATAGGTAAGACAAGTGACGTGAAGCAGAATAGTCATTATGGCAGAGTGATGAGCATAAATATTGGAACAGTTCATAGATAAGGAGTGTGAAAGTTTTATTACCCTCTGATTGGGGTCTGGTAATGTTTTGTGATGTTCTCACAGGGTCTTTGGAGTAAATTCCTTAATTGATGTAAAACGTCATAAATCCGTGTAACAGGTTCATTCCAGCATTAAGAGTGTCAAAGGTCACCATCAATTTGTATTTGCAAACTCTTCTGTGTCTCTGAGATGTGAAACTACCTTTCAGTACAAGTAATTTCATATCCAACATGCTATGACAAGGGGAACAAAAATGTTTTGCCACAGGTAGATCCATTCTTTTTTCTTATTGTGTGGCGATGAGAATTCATCCTTGTTCTCAGTTTTTGCCCGGTCTCTCCCACATACAGACCCCCAGTTGGACATTTAGTACATATAATTAGGTACACCACATTAGATGTGATGCAGCTGAAGGTACCTGGTATCTTGAAGTCCCGATGGGATTTGGGGATCTTTATCTTGTCCGTGGTCATTATAAATGGACAGGTTTTGCATTTCTTCTTGTTGCAAGGAAAGGTTCCTGCAGCTGTTGGGGAGGACAGGGAACTTCTGACAATGATGCTTCTTAGATTTGGGGGCTGCCTAAAACACAGTAGTGGGGGGGTCTGAAAATATGGATTGTAATGGGGCATCTTTTTGTAGTAAAGGTTGTAGTTTCCGTGTAGCTCCCCTTAGCACCTCCAGATTTGGATTGTAGGTGACCACTAGAGGCACCCGGTTATTTTCTTCTTTAGTTTTGTAATGTAGCAGTTGATTCCTTTATATTCTGGTGGCTCTTGTAATTTGGTTTTCAATTGTTCTTGGATGGTAGCCCTGATTTAAAAAGGTCTTTCTAAGGCGACCAAGTTGTTCATCTCTATCCATGGGGTTGGAACATATACGGTTGTATCTGATGGCTTGGCTGTAGACAATATAGTTTTTTTATGTGTTTTGGATGGAAACTGTCCCATTTAAGGTATGTTGGACGGTCGATTGGCTTCTGATACAGGGATGTCTCTATTTCATTGTCCTTTAGCTTAATGATGGTGTCCAAAAAGTTAATTTCAGTGCTGGAGTAGTTGAGTGTTAAATTGATGGACTACAAGATACCAGGTACCTTCAGCTGCATCACATCTAATGTGGTGTATCAAATTATATGTACTAAATGTCCAACTGGGGGTCTGTATGTGGAGAGACCGGGCAAAAACTGAGAACAAGGATGAATTCTCATCGCCACACAATAAGAGAAAAAAGAATGGATCTACCTGTGGCAAAACATTTTTGTTACCCTGGTCATAGCATGTTGGATATGAAATTACTTGTACTGAAAGGTAGTTTCACATCTCAGAGACACAGAAGAGTTTGCGAATACAAATTGATGGTGACCTTTGACACTCTTAATGCTGGAATGAACCTGTCACACGGATTTATGACGTTTTACATCAATTAAGGAATTTACTCCAAAGACCCTGTGAGAACATCACAAAACATTACCAGACCCAATCAGAGGGCAATAAAACTTTCACACTCCTTATCTATGAACTGTTCCAATATTTATGCTCATCCCTCTGCCATAATGACTATTCAGCTTTACGTCACTTGTCTTACCTATTGCATTGTTTCTGTGCTGTGTTGTGTATAGATATGTGATTCTTCAGATTTTGTATTAGTCTAGCCTGATGAAGAGACCTGAGTAGTCTCGAAAGCTTGCAATTTGTTACCATCTTTTCAGTTAGCCATTAAAAGTTATCAACCACTGAGGACTCTCAACTCTAAATATTTTTCTATCTACTGGCTAACACGGTACAAAGATATATATCTTTACTGTATCACTAAGTGATGTAAATTTAGACAGAAATGTACACCCACCCTTGGGTCATTTCTGGTGGTGGCGCATGACACTTGAAAGATGCGTCAAATTCATTAAGTCTTAATGAATAGGGCAGAATCAGTATTCAGGTTTATAAAACAAATGATCGTAATACGGAAATTGTCATATATACTAGTGGTTGGAACAGCCAGAAGACCTGACAGGTACCCTTTAACATTTTCATGTCATGGTTTCTGGGACACTTAGGTCTTAGTCCTCAAAAACAGGTAGGTATTTGAAGTATTAAATTTCCTCTAATAGTAATAAGTAGAATTTTTTTGCTGAAATCCTCATCTTCCGAATAGAAATATATCAATTTACTGCGTTTTTTTTTCCTATGACTCAGTTAAACTGAACAATTTTGCTGCATAAAAGAGAAGCCATTATATTCATTTCAGACTACGCATATGCTTCATGTACGGTACATTCTGTTCCATCTTTCTTGTGTCATTACATTAATATATTTTGGGACTAAAAGCTAACATGTAATGACACTGAGATATTCTTAGAGACAGTATGTATCTTTAACCTGTGCACTCACTAAACCAATGAAACCCTCTATCTATCTATCTATCTATCTATCTATCTATCTATCTATCTATCTATCTATCTATCTATCTATCTATCTATCTATATCAATCAATCGGTCTGTCTGTATATCTATCTCTCATGCATTTTGAGATGGTGACTGCCTCCATAGTTGGAAGAGCATGCCTTCCATCTGTGTAAGGCTGGTTTCAATTAGAGGGTGATCCTAGTTGCCCAATAAATTGTTACACCTTGACCCCTACAGTCCCCCATATACAGTATAACATCCCTCACAGCCTCCCCTACTGAATAATGTCTCCCACATTCATATATACACAGTATGATGTCCCTACAGACCCACATACAGTATTATGTCCACCACGATCCCCCATATACTGTTGAATGTCTCCACCGTCCACCATATGCAGAATGTCCCAAACAGCCATCCATAAATAATACACAGACCTGCATGCAGTATAATGTACCCCACAGCCTCCCATACAATATGATGTACCCCACAGCCTCGATACAGTATGATGGCCCCCATGACGTCCATATAAAAATGTCCCCCAGAGTCATCCATATACAGTACTATGTCCCCAACTGCCCATATACAGTACAATGGCTCCCTCAGCGACCCATACAATATGGCATCCACATAGTCCCCATACAGTATGATATCCTCCACAGCTTACCATACTGTATGGTGTACCCCTCAGACTACCAGAAACAAAATGTACTCCTCATCTCTCTGTTTATAGTATATTGTTCACCACACCTCCACATACAGCATAACATTCACAGCACCGTATACAGTATGGTCAACACAGCGCCCAATGCAATATAATGGCCCCTATATCCCCCATGCATTATGATGTTCCCACCCCCCCATACAGGTTGAAGCCCCACCATCCCCCCACACACTATGATTTCCCCCACATTCCCTAAACAGTATGGCGGCCTTACAGCCCCAAATACAGTGGCTAAAAACTATGAACAAAACAAAATCCAGGGTTGATTGACTGGTCAACGCGATGCTGTGACATCATTGCATCGCCCGGTGTCCCCTGCTTGGCACTGGCCTCCAACAGGCTAGGGGCTGGAAGTAGTGTGTGGCCTGCCAGAGTAACTGGTCGAGCAGGGAGCTGACAAGGGCTCATTTCCCTCTGTCCTGTTTCTCACATCTCCAATTGTATTTGCTTCTTAAAGACGCAAATACAACTGAATGCCAGGAGGGAATGACGGCTGAGTAGAGATGCTAGTGACTCACTGACATTGCTCACCTGAGTGTCATAGGCTCAGCATATATAGTGATTTTTTTTCAGATGACTCCCGTTTAAGGAAGTACTTGCCCCTGCCTGAACGTGATTCCGGCCCTGGTAAAAGTGATCAAAAAATCTTAGGCTCAAATCCCCTAAGAAAACTAAAAAAAGGTGAAAACTAAACTTTTGGAAGATTGGTTACATGTTGTAGACCCTTTATTTCTGTTTAAAGGAGTTTAGTTACTCTTGAAATAACAGAAAAAGATTTTAAAAATACTAAACCAATTAAAAAGTGTGAAAGTATGAATAAACCTTATTTCCCAATTTATGACAAAAACATATTTGTTATAGCTGCTTCTCCAAATGTAGGATCTATGAAATTGTAAAATTAACTTGTGAGGAAAACGTTGCAAATAAAGAAAAATTAAATACCTAAATTGGTGTTTTTTGGCAACCTTTATTGATGAGCGAGCATCGTGGTACTCAGGTATGTACGCTCATTACACAATCGAATATTGCAAGTGCTCGAATGCCATGATCGAGTACCCGCAATGCATGTTTCACACCGTAGCCATGTTGGCTATGGGCACTACTGTGTTTGTCAGGCTGGATTGTGTCATGGGGTCTTATTTCCTCCATCTCCTATACCAGTTCCTGCACCCTCTCCTCCTCATACTCCACCATATCTACAGGGTCATCGTGAGACCCTCGCTCCAAATTTTTAGGGGATAACAGGCGGCCCACAGTCAAAATTTTTAGAGGCTCATAAGGCATCCCACAATCATAATTTTTAGAGTGTAAAAATACAGCCCTTAGTCAAAATATTTAGAGGTTCATCATGCGGCCCTCCCTCCAAATTTTTAGGTTGAAATTGGCCGCCCTCAATCAAAATTTTTAGAGGGTAAACAGCTGGCCCTTAGTCAAAATTTTTAGAGGTTCATCAGGCGGCACTCACTCATAATTTTTAAAGGGTAAACAGGTTGCCATCACTCAAAATGTTGCAGTCTCTCCTAATTTTAGGTTAGGGTTAGGGTTAGGGTTGGTTTAAAGTGAGTTGGTCTAAAGTTTTAGGGTTAGGGTTAGGCTAAAGTGAGTTGAGCTAAAGATTTAGGGTTAGGGTTGGGATTATGATTGGGATTAGGGTTAGGGTTGGGATTAGCGTTAGGTGTGTGTTGGGGTTAGGGTTGTGATTAGGGTTATGGTTAGGGTTGGGATTAGGGATAAAGGTGTGTTGGGGTTAGAGTTGGAGTTAGAATTAGGGGGTTTCTACTGTTTAGTTACATCAGGAGGTCTCCAAATACGACATGGTGCCACCATTGATTCCAGCCAATTTTGCATTCAAAAAGTGAAATGGCGCTCCCTTCTGAGCTCTCCCATGCACCCAAACAGTGGTTTAACCCCACATATGGGGCATTACTCAGGACAAATTGCACAACTTTGGGGGTCTAATTTCTCCTGTTACCCTTGTGAAAATAAAAATTTTGGGTGCGAAAAGATCATTTTTGTGGAAAAAATATGATTTTTTATTTTCACAGCTCCATGTTATAAAGTTCCGTAAGGGGTCTAGTTTCCAAAATGGTGTCACTTGTGGGGACTTTCCACATCAGGGGCTCTCCAAACGCGACATGGCGTCTGATCTTAAGTCCAGCCAATTCTGCATTGAAAAAGTCAAACAGCGCTCCTTCCCTTCCGAGTCCTGACGTGTGCCCAAACAGTGGTTTGCCCCCACATATGGGGTATCGGCGCATTCAGGAGAAATTTCACTACAAATTTTGTGATTCATTTTTTCTTTTTAAACTTATGAAAATAAAAAAATGGGTCTGAAGTAAAATGTTTGTAAAAAAAAAGTTAAATGTTAATTTTTTTCCTTCTACATTGCTTCAGTTCCTGTGAAGCAAGTAAAGGCTTAATAAACTTCTTGAATGTGGTTTTGAGCACCTTGAGGGGTGCAGTTTTAGGAATGGTGTCACTTTTGGGTAATTTCTGTCATTTACACCCCTAAGGCTAAGTGCACACGTTCAGGATTATTCGCGTTTTTTTCGCGTTTTTTCGAGGCAAAAAACGCTTAAAAAACGCATGAATTCAGCATCCTATTATTTAGAATGAATTCTGCTATTTTTGTGCACATGGTGCGTTTTTTTCCGCAAAAAAAACGCATTGCAGAAAAAAAAGCAGCATGTTCATTAATTTCACGGAAAACTAGCGTTTTTCCCACTATATTATTGAGCTAGAATGTTCAGGAAAAATTCACGGTAAAAATGCGCAAAATCCACAGTAAAAATGGGTCAAAAATGCGCGAAAAACGCATGCGTTTTTACCGCTGAAAAAGTCAGTTTTTGCTCAGGAATTTTCTGCAAACATTCCTGAACGTGTGCACATAGCCTAAAAGTGACTTTAAATGTGATGTGGTCCCTAAAAAAATGGCTTTGTAAATTTTGTTGTAAAAAAGAGAAATCGCTGGTCAACTTTTAAGCCTTATAACATCCTAACAAAAAAAAATTTGTTTCCAAAATTGTGCTAATGTAAAGTAGACATGTGGGAAATCTTATTTATTAAGTAATTTGTGTGACATACAGTACAGACCAAAAGTTTGGACACACCACATTAAGATTTTTCTGTATTTTCATGACTATGAAAATTGTACATTCACACTGAAGGCATCAAAACTATGAATTAACACATGTGAAATTAAATACTTAACAAAAAGTGTGAAACAACTGAAAATATGTCTTATATTCTAGGTTCTTCAAAGTAGCCACCTTTTGCTTTGATGACTGCTTTGCACATTCTTGGCATTCTCTTGATGAGCTTCAAGAGGTAATCACCTGAAATGGTCCTCCAACAATCTTGAAGGAGTTCCCAGAGATGCTTAGCACTTGTTGGCCCTTTTGCCTTTACTCTGCGGTGCAGCTCACCTCAAACCATCTCAATTGGGTTAAGGTCGGTTGACTGTGGAGGCCAGGTCATCTGGCGTAGCACCCTATCACTCTACTTCTTGGTCAAATAGCCCTTACACAGCCTGGAGGTTTGTTTGGGGTCATTGTACTGTTGAACAATAAATGATGGTCCAACTAAACGCAAACCGGATGGAATAGCATGCCGCTGCAAGATGCTGTGGTAGCCATGCTGGTTCAGTATGCCTTCAATTTTGAATAAATCCCCAACAGTGTCACCAGCAAAGCACCCCCACACCATCGCACCTCCTACTCCATGCTTCACGGTGGGAACCAGGCATGTAGAGTCCATCCGTTCACCTTTTCTGCGTCGCACAAAGACACGGTAATTGTAACCAAAGATCTCAAATTTGGACTCATCAGGCCAAGGCACAGATTTCCACTGGTCTAATGTCCATTCCTTGTGTTCTTTAGCCCAAACAAGTGTCTTCTGCTTGTTGCCTGTCCTTAGCAGTGGTTTCCAAGCAGCTATTTTACCATGAAGGCCTGCTGCACAAAGTCTCCTCTTAACAGTTGTTGTAGAGATGTGTCTGCTGCTAGAACTCTGTGTGGCAATGACCTGGTCTCTAATCTGAGCTGCTGTTAACCTGCGATTTCTGAGACTGGTGACTCGGATAAACTTATCCTCAGAAGCAGAGGAGACTCTTGCTCTTCCTTTCCTGGGGCGGTCCTCATGTGAGCCAGTTTCTTTGTAGCGCTTTATGGTTTTTGCAACTGCACTTGGGGACACTTTCAAAATTTTCCCAATTTTTCAGACTGACTGACCTTCATTTCTTAAAGTAATGATGGCCACTCGTTTTTCTTTAGCTGTCTTTTTCTTGCCATAATACAAATTCTAACAGTCTATTCAGTAGGACTATCAGCTGTGTATCCACCAGACTTCTGCACAACACAACTGATGGTCCCAACCCCATTTATAACGCAAGAAATCCCACTTATTAAACCTGACAGGGCACATCTGTAAAGTGAAAACCTGTCACGCGGTCTTATGATATGTGTACGATGTCCGTAAACTATTCTTAAAAGAACAACACTCTATACAACATATAGATTAGCAACATCAGCATGTAAATATAGAATAGATTTACCTGACACGATATCCGTTGAACTCAGGGTTAATCTTGAGGACTTGATACACTGTCACAGGAAAGAGGAGGACCGGGGTCTAACCTGACCCTAAACTGGGGTCCTAACTAATCCCTCACCTTGGAGGTACTGATAATGGTTCAGAGGTCCAAGTCTCCAGCCTAACCCTGTCTCCTATCAGTCCCTGAACCCTGTAATCAGTCCTAAGAAGGATACTGATTACCACCAAAGGGATATGGGCTGATCTCTGCTAAATACACAGATTAACATATAAGACAGACTGGAGAAAACACAGACTTGCATACACACTCAAACACAGAAGGAACATAAATGATCTGGGATATTAAACTCTAAGCAAGGTGAGCTTAAAACAACTAAGGAGCTCTTTAACTTAAGTCTATACAGATACAATCCTATCTGTGGTCTGCATGAAGAATTTCACTGGCAACTCCCAACACAGACAACCAGAGATTTAAAGGAAACCAATCAACAAATAATTAATTGCAGCCGGGAGAAACTGCACCCAGTCCCAGAACTGAGCACAGACAGAATTAACTCCCTAACTGCCAAACACAAAGAAACAGCAACTCAGCTGTGAGAAGTCAGAATGTGCAACCGCGACGATCTTCGTGGCGATGCACACATGACAAAACCATTCCCGGTGACTACCTCTTGAAGCTCATCAAGAGAATGCCAAGACTGTGCAAAGCAGTAATCAAAGCAAAAGGTGGCTACTTTGAAGAACCTAGAATATAAGACATATTTTCAGTTGTTTCACAGTTTTTTGTTAGGTATATAATTCCACATGTGTTAATTCATAGTTTTGATGCCTTCAGTGTGAATGTACAATTTTCATAGTCATGAAAATACAGAAAAATCTTTAAATGAGAAGGTGTGTCCAAACTTTTGGCCTGTACTGTATCTCTTTGATTTAAGGGCATAAAAATTAAAAGTTTGAAAATTGCAAAATTTTTGCCATATTTCGTTTTTTTTCATAATTACACGCAAGTTATATTGAAGAAATTTTACCACTAATGTGAAGTACAATATCTACATGAAAAAACAGTCTCAGAATCACGGATCGTTAAAGCGTCCCAGAGTTAGGCTATGTTCCACGGTCCGGAACCAAGCGCTTTTGACGGAGCGGAAATTCCGCTCCGTCTAAGCCCGCCCCTTTCTGACGCGCGATCTTTCCGGAGGTGTTCAGGACACCTCGGAACACCTCCGGAAAGAGCGCAGGCTGCATAGCCCTGTGTTAATTATGTGCGGCGACGCACCGTCGCCGCAATACGCTAGGACATGCTGCGGTCTAAAAAGACGCGCCGCATGTCGTTACGCAGGTTTGCCACCTGTGTATTGTTACGCATAGTGGAGACGGGATTTCTTGAAATCCCTCCACTATGCTGTAACATCTGGACGCTGCGTGTTTGGCGCTGCGCAGCACACAGCGCCAAACACGCAGCGTTCCTGACCGTGGAAACTCACCTTATAACCTCATAAAGTGACAGAGGTGAGAATTGTAAAAATTGGCCTGGTCATTAAGCAGCAAATTGTCTCTGTCACAAAGGATTAAGTGTGAAAAAAAATCCAAAATTGTTAAAAAAAAAAAAAAATTGCGCCATTTTCCAATACCTTAGCATCTCCATTTTTTGTAATTTGGGGCTGGGTGAGGGCTTATTTTTTGCATGCCGAGCAAAAATTTTTATTGATACAATTTTGGTGTAGATACAATATTTTGATCGCCCGTTATTGCATTTTATTGTACTGTAGTGGCGATCAAAAAAATGTAATTCTGAAGTTTTTAATTTTTTTTCATTATGCCGTTTACTGATCGGATTAAATCTTTTTTTATATTGATAGATCGAGCGATTCTGAATGCGGTGTAGCCTTTCCGGGGGGTTTAGCTCTAGGATCGCTGTCTGGGTAGACAGAATGGCACGGAAACAGTTCATTCAGACAGCAGTTTGGTGAAAACTGGCCGCAACCAGTTTTATTAAAGTCCACAGCACACAGATAAAAACAAATCATAAACAGAAAACCTGGGCTTGTCTAGCCTCTAATTACACTTAGATAGATGGCCCTCTCTATCCGGGACCCAGACTCTACCAGTCTGTGCCCAAAACAACACATATGATATATGTTACCAGTATGGAGTTTCACAGACACTCCTCTTTATGTCTGAAGGCAACTCCAATGTCCAGACTTGAGAGAGGTCACCTCCTATTCAGTCGCTATTCGCACGGATTCTCACTGCGACTACTCCTGTGTCCGGGGTACTTCCTGCACCCAGACTGAGATAGCTCACACTCTTAGAGACTGCTTTTTTGTGCCGGGACACCTCCCTGTGTCCGGGCTAAGGCAGCTCCCACACTCTTGGAGACACCTTCTGTGCCTGGACCCCTTGTCCAGACTGAATGAGCTCCCTGACTGTGCTCCCAAGCACCTACTTCTGGCTTCCTAATCAAACCCCTGAGTGGATTCAGGTCTGAGCTGCAAGCGTGTACTGAATGGCAGGTGTAGTGACCTTTCTTTACCACCAGGTTTACAAAGCCACACATTTCGCTCATACCAGTCAGCAAGGTACTTAGGTGAAATATACACCTCATTCACCACATATTCCTTCACTGTCTCACAGCGGCTATAACAAATATATGTATATTTGATTTTTTTATTGTTTTATTTTGAATGGGGTGAAAAGGGAGTGATTTGAACGTTTATTTTTTTTTATATTTGAAAAATGTTTTTTTAATTTTTGCATGGTTCAGTAGTCTCCATTTCAGACTAGAAGCTGCAGTATTTTTATTGCCTCTGCTACACACAGGTGATGATCAGATTGCCTGTGTGCAGCACAAATGCTCACTTGCTATGAGCACTGACAAGTGGCGACCCTCATAGCATTCTGGCAATGACAATCACAGAGGTCTGCTGCACACCTCTGGTTGTCATGCTAACCCATCGGTGACCCGCAATTATGTGACAGGATCAAAGATGGGCAGGATTAGTGACACGCTTCCTGTAAACGCGAGTTAAATGCCATTGTCAGAGATTGACAGCGGCATTTATTTCGTTAACAGCCGTGGGTGGATCACAATTCCACCCACGGCTGTTGTGGGCACACATCAGATGTATAGATCAGCTGTCATGTGCCCGGAAAGGTTTGCCTGCACCAAACAGGGGGAGTCTGACATTGGTGTACTATTACCCCTGAATAAAGATATGTACCCCAACATTAATATAATACCAAGCACCAATCAAAATATAAAGTCATACGCGCTGTGCCCTCCATTAACTATAATCTCTGCCACCCAATCTATGGGATCTATGGGATCAATCTATGGGATACGTTCTATCAAGGAAACCGCATAATCGCCATTTAAACAAATATATAAAGCGGCAATTATTAGTAAGCTGTAAGCACATGAAGGGGAAGCAGCCTGTGGTTATCTTCACTGTGAGCGCAGACATAAATGGGCTCTGAGGTCTCCCCATTAGGCAGGGACGTCTCATCGCCTCCGTGCAACTTTTACATGAAGGCCGGCGTCACACACAACTACAAAAAATCGGTCCGTTTTAGTCGGTCGATTGTCGGATCAAAATGCAAACATCACACATCCTTCTGTCATCCGATTTTCCTTCAAAGATGCGATTTAGTCGCATGTGTGTGTACCTTGTAACATCCGATTTTCATCCGACTTGCGAGAATTTCTCGCAGGCTTGCAAAACTGACATATAATGGATCCAAAAGAATAGTATTTCAATCACAAAAGAAAGAATAGATATATACACATAGAACACATATATATATATATATACATGTCATTGTGACATGTATATATATATATATATTTATAGTTCCTAGACTTCTACATACTGTAATAGCCGCTAATGAATTGTGAAATCACAGAAGCCGACATGAAATGATACATTGTTTCCGCACAGTTAACCATGTCATTTCCTGTATTTTGATATTTGTTTAGAACTTACAATTACATGAGTGTATTTGTGCAAAATTTCAGACATGTAGGGGTTAATTAAAGGTGTAAATTCGTTGGAAAAAAATGCGTGGGCTCCCGCTGTATTTTCTCCACCAGACAGACAAAGCAAGCGAGTGAGGGCAGATAATAACAGCCTAGGGAGGGTACATTTTTTTTTGTGCCCCCCCTGGCTACTAACATCTGCCCCCAGACACCCCAGAAAGGGCAAATCTATAATTAGATTTGCCCTTTCTGGCACTTTGCCCGTCTATTCCCATTGCCCTGTAGCGGTGGCGAATGGGTTAATAATGTCACCTTAATGTCACCTTAGTATTGAAAGGTGACCTTAAGGCAGGTTAATAATTGAGAGCTGTCAATTAGACAACTATCAATTATTAATCCTATTGTATGATAGAAAAATCAAACACACACAGTTTAATAAAAAAGAAGTTTAATGAAATAATCACACAGTTTTTGACCATATTTTATTTTCCTGCTAAAACCATTTCCTGTAATAAAAATAAAATAAAAAAGCAAAATGATTCTTACCAATCCGATGTACAGTCAGGTCCCACGGTGTAATCCATCAGAAAGGGTTAACAGGTTACAGTAAGCAGAGAGCTAATAATGCTGTCTCAGACCTGTATTCCCCTGAATGAATCAGTTACTCTCCCAGCGAAAGGAGAGGAATAGATTCATGAATGGAGCTTAATTGATTTATTGCCACTTTCACTTCAGTGACCTGACCTAAGGTGAAAGTGGATACAATCAATTAAGCTTCATTCATGAATCACATCCTCTCCTGTCGGCAGGAGATAAGCTCATTCATTCAGGAGCTATCAGATGAGCACGCAGGATTACTTGCGCTGCTTATCTGATTGCTAGTAACCCTTTGTGAAGAATTACATCGTGGGACGGGACAGATTGCCAGATAGGTAAGAATAATGTTGTTTTATTATTTTATATTTATTTTAGAAGAACAAGGGCTTCGAACGGATTAAGAGTGAAATAAAAGATGGTCAAAAATATGTGTTTTGATTTCATTAAAATTATTTATTCTTAAAGTGTGTGTGTTTTTTTATTTACTTCAATAGGATTAATAATTGATAGTTGTCTAATTGACAGCTCTCAATTATTAACCTGCCTTAAGGTCACCTTTCAATACTAAGGTGACATTAAGGTGACATTATTAACCCATTCGCCACCGCTACAGGGCAATGGGAATAGACGGGCAAAGTGCCAGAAAGGGCGAATCTAATTATAGATTTGCCCTTTCTGGGGTGTCTGGCGGCAGATGTTAGTAGCCAGGGGGGGCACACAAAAAAAAGTACCCTCCCTAGGCTATTATTATCTGCCCCCACTCGCTTGCTTTGTCTGTCTGGTGGAGAAAATACAGCGGGAGCCCACGCATTTTTTTTCAACGAATTTACACCTTTAATTAACCCCTACATGTCTGAAATTTTGCACAAATACACTCATGTAATTGTAAGTTCTAAACAAATATCAAAATACAGGAAATGACATGGTTAACTGTGTGGAAACAATGTATCATTTCATGTTGGCTTCTGTGATTTCACAAAAGCCGGCAATTGAATTAGCGGCTATTACAGTATGTAGAAGTCTAGGAACTATAAATATACAGTTAGGTCCATAAATATTTGGACAGAGACAACATTTATCTAATTTTGATTCTAGACATTACCACAATGAATTTGAAACAAAACAAATCAGATGCAGTTGAAGTTCAGACTTTCAGCTTTCATTTGAGGGTATCCACATTAAAATTGGATGAAGGGTTTAGGAGTTTCAGCTCCTTAACATGTGCCACCCTGTTTTTAAAGGGACCAAAAGTAATTGGACAATTGACTCCAAGGCTATTTCATGGACAGGTGTGGGCAATCCCTTCATTATATCATTCTCAATTAAGCAGATAAAAGGGCTGGTGTTGATTTGAGGTGTGGTGTTTGCATTTGGAAGGTTTAGCTGTGAAGGAAACATGCGGTCAAAGGAGCTCTCCATGCAGGTGAAACAAGCTATCCTTAAGCTGCAAAAAACAGAAAAAACCCATCCGAGAAATTGCTACAACTTTAGGAGTGGCAAAATCTACAGTTTGGTACATTCTGAGAAAGAAAGAAAGCACTGGTGTAGTGTTGAGCATTCCGATACTGCAAATATCGGGTATCGGCCGATATTAGCTGTATCGGAATTCCGATTCCGAGTTCCGATATTTTCGTCTTATCGGATACCGGAATCGGGATGTCACTGTCACTGTCAGTGTCCGTCGGTCGGGTCTGTCAGGAGTCAGCGGCACTTACCCGGCAGAAGATCTCCGGCGGTCACGTCCTGCACTGCTTCATGGCCGCAATCTTCTTTCCCCGGCGGTCACATGCAGTTTCTCGCGATAACTGCAGTGACTGCTGGGTAATCGCGGCCGTAAAGCAGTCAGTCCGATGACGTCACCGCCGGAGAAGCAGGTAATCAGCTGTGCTGCGTCGGGATGACAGGCTCTGCCTGTCATTGCGATGTAGCAGAGTTGGATCGTCGTGGGACAATCGTTACTATGGACTGCGTCGGACAGGTGGTATACTGTTGGTTTGTTTTTTTTCTTTTTTTACAGGAGATCGATGGCGTCGCAGGAATGAGAGAGTAATAAAATTAATGAAAACTGTGTTGTCTCTTTTATTTCATTAAAATACTTTTTTCTTGCTTTGTCTTTTTTTTATACATTTAATAACTTTGGGATTAATAATGGATTGGTGTCTTATTGACGCCTCTCCATTATTAACCGGGCTTATTGTCACCGTGCAATCAACGGTGACAATAACCCCTTATTACCCCGCTTGCCACCGCTACAGGGCAAGTGGGAAGAGCAGGGTAAAGTGCCACAATTGGCACATCTTTTGATGCGCCAAATGTGGGGCTGCTGTAGCCTGGTATTATCAGGCTGTTGAGGGCCAAAATCCATGGGCCTTGACAGTCTTTTAATACCAGGCCGCAGCAGTCTGCATTTTACTTGGCTGGTTAACAAAAATAGGGGGGATCCCCACGCCGTTTTTTTTTCGAGGGGATCCCCTATTTTTGTTAACCAGCCAAGCTAAGCAGACTGCTGTGGCCTGGTATTATCAGGCTTGCAAGGTCCATGGATATTGGATCCTTACCAGCCTGAAAAACCAGGCCTCAGCGGTCTGCTTCATCTGGCTGGTTAACAAAAATAGGGGGGACCCCACGCCAATTTTTTTCGAGGGGATCCCTATTTTTGTTAATCAGCCAAGATATGCAGACTGCTGTGGCCTGGTATTATCAGGCTGGCAAGGTCCATGGATCTTGGCTCCTTAACAGCCTGAAAATCCAGGCCTCAGCGGTCTGCTTCATCTGGCTGGTTAACAAAAATAGGGGGGACCCCACGCCAATTTTTTTCGAGGGGATCCCCTATTTTTGTTAATCAGCCAAGATATGCAGACTGCTGTGGCCTGGTATTATCAGGCTGGCAAGGTCCATGGATCTTGGCTCCTTAACAGCCTGAAAATCCAGGCCTCAGCGGTCTGCTTCATCTGGCTGGTTAACAAAAATAGGGGGACCCCACGCCATTTTTTTTTCGAAGGGAACCCCTATTTTTGTTAATCAGTTCCCTCTGACGTCACTGATTGTGTCCCTGGCTGACCTGAAGTGAAAGTGGAAAGCAATCAATTAAGCTTTCCACTTAAGGGCCCGTCTCACATAGCGATATCGCTACCGAGATCGCTGCTGAGTCACTAGTTTTGTGACGCAGCAGCGAGCTCACCAGCGATATCGCTGTGTGTGACATTCAGCGACGATCAGCCCCCCTGCCGGGTATCGCTGATCGTCGCTGAAATGTCAGGACCTTTGATCGCTGGTTTCCCGCTGACAGGCACACATCGCTGCGTGTGACAGGCGGGAGACCAGCGATCCGCTGGTAACCAAGGTACACAGCGGGTTTCCAGGCGCGGGCTGTGCCTAGAAACCCGCTGTGTACCTTGGATACCAGCGCCCTGATGCAGGGCGCTGGTATCCAAGGTACACAGCGGGTTTCCAAGCGCTGCGCGGTGCCTGGAAACCCGCTGTGTACCTTGGTTACCAGCGGATCGCTGGTCTCCCGCCTGTCACACGCAGCGATGCGTGCCTGTCAGAGGGAAACCAGCGATCAAAAAAAGGTCCTGACATTTCTGCGACGATCAGCGATACCCGGCAGGGGGCTGATCGTCGCTGAATGTCACACACAGCGATATCGCTGTGAGCTCGCTGCTGCGTCACAAAACTAGTGACTCAGCAGCGATCTCGGTAGCGATATCGCTATGTGAGACGGGCCCTTAAGCGATGTTACCCGCAGTGTCGCTGTCCCAGATCGCTGCCTGAGCTGCCTGTTTGGCAGCTCAGCAGCGATCATGTAGCGATACACCAGCGATCCTGACAAGTGCATATCGTTGTCGGGATCGCTGGTGTATCGTTATGTGACACCCAGCCTTTACTCTCCTGTCAGGCAGGAGAGGAACTCATTCATTTGGGGTTTACTGTGAGGCTGCAGCATTAGCTGCGGTCCCTGCAGTAAACATTAACCCTTTCTGAAGGATTACACCGTGGGACCTGACTGTGCATGGGATAGGTAAGAATAATTTTGCTTTTTTATTTTATTTTTATTACAGGAAATGGTTTTTGCAGTAAAATAAAAGATGGTCAAAAACATGTGTCTTTATTTCATTAAAATGATTTTTAATTAAAGTGTGTGTGTTTTATTTTTATTTCATGCAATAGGATTAATAATTGATAGTTGTCTAATTGACAGCTCTCAATTATTAACCTGGCTTAAGGTCACCTTTCAATAGCAAGGTGGCTTTAACCCCATATTAACCCATTCGCCACCGCTACAGGGCAATGGGAATAGACGGGCAAAGTGCCAGAAAGGCGAATCTAATTATAGATTTGTCTTTCCTGGGGTGTCTGGGGGCAGATGTTAGTAGCCAGGGGGGGGCAAAAATAATGGTCCCTCTCTGGGCTATTATTATCTGCCCCACTCACTGGCTTTGTCTGTCTGGTTGCGAAAATAGGGCGGGAGCCACGCATTTTTTTTCAGCAATTTTACACCTCATATATATATATACATGTCATTGAATTTGTGACACATATATATATATATTTATATTTGTAGTTCATACACTTCTACATAGTATAATAGCCGCTAATTCAATTGCCGGCTTTTGTGAAAATGCAGAACCCGACATGAAATGACACTTGGTGTACATAGGGTTAACCATGTCTTTTCATGTCCTTTGCTATCTAATTTGCACAAACAATTAAATCAGACTATGTGTGCAAAATTTCACACCTGTAGGGGTTAATTAAAGGTGTAAATTCGTAGCAAAAAAGTCCGTTTTTTTACAACGAATTTACACCTTTAATTAACCCCTACAGGTGTGAAATTTTGCACACATAGTCTGATTTAATTGTTTGTGCAAATTAGATAGCAAAGGACATGAAAAGACATGGTTACCTATGTACACCAAGTGTCATTTCATGTCGGTACCCGACATGAAATGACACTTGGTGTACATAGGGTTAACCATGTCTTTTCATGTCCTTTGCTATCTAATTTGCACAAACAATTAAATCAGACTATGTGTGCAAAATTTCACACCTGTAGGGGTTAATTAAAGGTGTAAATTCGTAGCAAAAAAGTCCGTTTTTTTTACAACGAATTTACACCTTTAATTAACCCCTACAGGTGTGAAATTTTGCACACATAGTCTGATTTAATTGTTTGTGCAAATCAGATAGCAAACGACATGAAAAGACATGGTTAACCCTATGTACACCAAGTGTCATTTCATGTCGGGTGCTTCTGTCTTTTCACTGAAGCCGGCTTTACCCGGCAATTGAATCAAAGGATATTTTACTATGTAGAAGTGTATAAACTATACATATATGTATATATATATGTCACAATGACATGTATATATATATATATGTATTCTATGTGTGTATATTTAGTGTTTACAAGGAAAGAATGGGTTTTTTTTAGTTGCGATATTTTGTTCCCATAGACTTACATGGGACTTCCGGTATCGGTATCGGGTATCGCCGATATTTTAGTGATATCGGCGATACCATTCCGATTCCGATACTTTAGGATATCGGAAAGTATCGCTCAACTCTACGGTGAACTCATCAATGCAAAAAGACCTGGGCGCCCACGGAAGACAACAGTGGTGGATGATCGCAGAATACTCTCCATGGTGAAGAGAAACCCCTTCACAACAGCCAACCAAGTGAACAACACTCTCCAGGAGGTAGGCGTATCAATATCCAAATCTACCATAAAGAGAAGACTGCATGAAATTAAATACAGAGGGTTCACTGCACGGTGCAAGCCACTCATAAGAATCAAGAATAAAAAGGCTAGGCTGGACTTTGCTAAAAAACATCTAAAAAAGCCAGCACAGTTCTGGAAGAACATTCTTTGGACAGATGAAACCAAGATCAACCTCTACTAGAATGATGGAAAGAGAAAAGTATGGCGAAGGCGTGGTACAGCTCATGATCCAAAGCATACCACATCATCTGTAAAACATGGTGGAAGCAGTGTGATGGCTTGGGCATGCATGGCTGCCAGTGGCACTGGGTCACTAGTGTTTATTGATGATGTGACACAGGACAGAAACAGCCGAATGAATTCTGAGGTATTCAGAGCCATACTGTGTGCTCAGATCCAGCCAAATGCAGCCAAACTGATTGGTCGTCGTTTCATACTACAGATGGACAATGACCCAAAACATAAAGCCAAAGCAACCCAGGAGTTTATTAAAGCAAAGAAGTGGAATATTCTGGAATGGCCAAGTCAGTCACCTGATCTCAACCAAATTGAGCATGCATTTCACTTGTTAAAGACTAAACTTCAGACAGAAAGGCCCACAAACAAACAACAACTGAAAACCACCGCGGTGAAGGCCTGGCAGATCATCAAAAAGAAGGAAACACAGTGTCTGGTGATGTCCATGAGTTCAAGACTTCAGGCAGTCATTGCTAACAAAGGGTTTTCAACCAAGTACTAGAAATGAACATTGTATTTACAATTATTTAATCTGTCCAATTACTTTTGGTCCCTTTAAAAACAGGGTGGCACATGTTAAGGAGCTGAAACTCCTAAACCCTTCATCCAATTTTAATGTGGATACCCTCAAATGAAAGCTGAAAGTCTGAACTTCAACTGCATCTGAATTGTTTTGTTTCAAATTCATTGTGGTAATGTCTAGAACCAAAATTAGATAAATGTTGTCTCTGTCCAAATATTTATGGACCTAACTGTATATATATACACATGTCACAATTACATATATATATATACATATATATATATATATATATATATATATATATATATATATGTATTCTATGTGTGTATATCTATTCTTTCGATTCTTTATTAAAGCTGTCAGTGTGATTTTACAGTATAGCCGGGGATGAATTGCCGGCTTTTCTAAAGGACACTGATGCGATTTAATCGCAAGTCACATGTGCGGTCCGTTTGTAATCAGATTTTTCATCACTCCCATAGACTTGCATTGGCGATAGTCGACCCACAATCGGTGACAATCGCAGCATGCTGCGATTGCACACGGACGTTTAAAACGGACCACAAAAAATCTGATACTAGGAGCTGCTCCATAGATTAACATAGGGCAGACTGCAATACGATTTTTCATCGTATTGCAGTCGTCCGATTCTGTCGCCAGTGTGACGCCGGCCTAACGGAAAACATCTTCGAAGAAATGCGTAGGAGAAAAGTAGCGCAGCAGACTTACGTGTGTACATCAGGGATTTCAACCTATCCTTTTAATTGATTTCTAAATTGCTTTTAAATACCAGGAACGTCGTAATTCAGCATAATGTGGGCTGCAATAGGGCAGCTCACTGACTTTCCAGACCCCACTTGAAGAGAAAGACAATTTACTTCTCGTTGCAATTTAGTCAGCATTTATTTAATTTGCAAACGCAAGCGAAACCTCTGTAACGCTATTACACAGCTCAGACACCAAGGCTTCCATGTTCATCAGCAATCATCAGCTTTACTTCGATTCTATTTATCTCACATAAACCCAAAATATCTATTCCCCCATCCACAGAAAATAGCCTCGTGGTGAGAAAACAAAGAAATCGCTCAAGGGGCAAATGCAAGTTTAAAAAAAGCATGAGAGACTTGGATTTTGGCTCGGCATTTGGGGATCCATCTTTAAATGGTCACTGGCAAAGGAAAAAGCTTTGCATAATGGTAAAAGGAAATGGAAGAAACTGAGGGATCAGGTTACAGCTGCCTGTAAATGTCTGTGGAGATGGGTTAGTGAGAAAGGAAGACGGAAAGTCAAATACACAAAGAGGGTGCTGCAGCTTTCTAGGAAGTGTTTATCTTACACATGTGCTGGATTCACAGTTAGGCCTCATACTCACTGGTGCCGATAACGGATGAAAATCAGACGATAAAAAATCGGATGCAAATCTGACCAATGTTAGTCAATGGGTGAGTTCTCATTAGCGATTTTTTTCTCATCAGATATTGGTGTGAGAAAAAAATCGCAGCTTGCTGCGATTTGATGCGATTTTGGGATGAAAATCGCCAATGCAAGTCAATGGGTGCGATTAATAAACGAACAGCACTCGCACCATGCACGTGCTGTCCGATTTATACTCACCAGTCTCCTTTGAAAAGCGGTAATTCATCCCGGCTACTGTAAAATCACACTGACAGCTCACAAAACAGTAGATACATACACATAGAATACATATATATATATATATATACATGTCATTGTGACACATACATATATATATATTTATAGTTCTTACACTTCTACATACTGTAATAGCTGCTAATTCAATTGCCGGCTTTTGTGAAATCACAGAAGCCGACATGAAATGATACATTGTTTCCACACAGTTAACCATGTCATTTCCTGTATTTTGATATATGGTTTGAACTTACAATTACATGAGTGTATTTGTACAAAATTTCAAAATATTTAGAGTTGAGAGTCCTCAGTGGTTGATACCTTTTAATGGCTAACTGAAAAGATGGTAACAAATTGCAAGCTTTCGAGACTACTCCGGTCTCTTCATCAGGCAAAGACTAAAACATCTTTCCTATATACAACTTTCCTATATACAAAATTTCAGACATGTAGGGACTAATTAAAGGTGTAAATTCGTTGAAAAAAAATGCGTGGGCTCCCGCTGTATTTTCTCCACCAGACAGACAAAGCAAGCGAGTGGGGGCAGATAATAATAGCCTAGGGAGGGTACATTTTTTGTGCCCCCCTGGCTACTAACATCTGCCCCCAGACACCCCAGAAAGGGCAAATCTATAATTAGATTTGCCCTTTCTGGCACTTTGCCCGTCTATTCCCATTGCCCTGTAGCGGTGGCGAATGGGTTAATAAGGCGTTAATGTCACCTTAGTATTGAAAGGTGACCTTAAGGCAGGTTAATAATTGAGAGCTGTCAATTAGACAACTATCAATTATTAATCCTATTGAAGTAAATAAAAAAACACAAACACACTTTAAGAATAAATAATTTTAATGAAATCAAAACACATATTTTTGACCATCTTTTATTTCACTCTTAATCCGTTCGAAGCCCTTGTTCTTCTAAAATAAATATAAAATAATAAAACAACATTATTCTTACCTATCTGGCGATCTGTCACGTCCCACGATGTAATCCTTCACAAAGGGTTAACTAGCAATCAGATAAGCAGCGCAAGTAATCCTGCGTGCTCATCTGATAGCTCCTGAATGAATGAGCTTATCTCCTGCCAACAGGAGAGGATGTGATTAATGAATGAAGCTTAATTGATTGTATCCCACTTTCACGTTAGGTCAGGTCACTCAAGTGAAAGTGGCAATAAATCAATTAAGCTCCATTCATGAATCTATTCCTCTCCTTTCACTGGGAGAGTAACTGATTCATTCATGGGGTTACAACTTGGAGACAGCATTAGCTCTCTGCAAGCTGTAACCTGTTAACCCTTTCTGATGGATTACACCGTGGGACCTGACTGTACATCGGATTGGTAAGAATAATTTTGCTTTTTTATTTTTATTACAGGAAATGGTTTTAGCAGGAAAATAAAATATGGTCAAAAACTGTGTGATTATTTCATTAAACTTATTTTTTATTAAACTGTGTGTGTTTGATTTTTGTATCATACAATAGGATTAATAATTGATAGTTGTCTAATTGACAGCTCTCAATTATTAACATGGCTTAAGATCACCTTTCAATAGCAAGGTGACATTAACCCTTATTAACCCATTCGCCACCGCTACAGGGCAATGGGAATAGACGGGCAAAGTGCCAGAAAGGGCGAATCTAATTATAGATTTGCCCTTTCTGGGGTGTCTGGGGGCAGATGTTAGTAGCCAGGGGGGGCACAAAAAAAATGTACCCTCCCTAGGCTATTATTATCTGCCCCACTCGCTTGCTTTGTCTGTCTGGTGGAGAAAATACAGCGGGAGCCCACACATTTTTTTTCAACTAATTTACACCTTTAATTAACCCTACATGTCTGAAATTTTGCACAAATACACTCATGTAATTGTAAGTTCAAACCATATATCAAAATACAGGAAATGACATGGTTAACTGTGTGGAAACAATGTATCATTTCATGTCGGCTTCTGTGATTTCACAAAAGCCGGCAATTGAATTAGCGGCTATTACAGTATGTAGAAGTCTAGGAACTATAAATATATGTATATATATATGTCACAATTACATATATAAATATATATATATGTATTCTATGTGTGTATATGTATTGTTTCTATTCTTTATTAAAGCTGTCAGTGTGATTTTACAGTAATGCCAGGGATGAATTAGCGGCTATTATACTATGTAGAAGTGTATGACCTATATATATATATTATATATATATATATTAGATGTATATATATATATTATATATAGAATTATTTGCTTTTTGTGAAAAATTTTTTGTTACAATGTGATTTTTACATGACTTTTTACATAGAGACAACTGCTCTATGTAAAACTTCATGTTAAAATCACATTGCATACAGATGGAAAACTGATGGAAAACTGACAGAAAACGCATGGTGCGATTTAAAATCGCATCAAAATCGCATGCCTTTTTACAGCAAATGTACCGTTTTTTTCCTGCAGAAAACGGACCGATTTTTTTCCAGCCAGTGAGTATGAGGCCTTACACTGCCAATACTTCTGCATGACATTCTTCATGCTTCTGCTAATGGTTCTGAACATGTGCTGCATAAATGCAGTTAACGAAGTACTCCCTTCAAGGTTTTTATCATATTATATGGCACTGTGTACTTAAAATTGCCCATTTTGCCTTTTTTCTAGTTAATTCTTTTCTTTCCATTAGGTCTATAACATCACATGATTGAAAACAGACTAGCTGAATCCTTCTCACCTCAATGTAGAAACAGGAAGTCTCTTTTCTCTGAATGAGTCATCACTAGAAATACAAATATACCTTCCAAGGGTAACTCAAATTCCTTACTGGTCAGAACTTCTCTAATCCTCCAGGACCGGCTTACACAATGCCTTTATGTAGCCCACTCCTTCTGCTTCCCTTGGCTGTATTTATTGTTACAGCTGGTACTCACTGATGGTGAACAAAACCTTGATATTCCTTCTAACTCTGCACTCAGACCCCATATAGGTAATAAGTTGCCAATGAGCAGAGAAGACATGGGAGACTGAGCCACCACATTCGCAATGGAGGAGCAACGACTAGCGGTCGGAAACTTCAAATTGATGGAGGTAAACCCCGGGGCTGACGTCAAGTTTGAGATTGAAGAGGAGAAGTAGACCACAACGTCCTGTGAGTAATCACTGCTCATCTAAGCCAAAGGCTGTGGTCGTCACTGCGCAGTTTATTCAGTTTGGCGCCTCTCCCCACAAGCACATATGAGATTTGCACATGTAGTCACATTGCCAATGAGCTGCTCGCCCTAATTCTCTCAATGTACAGTGTGTGAGACAGTGAAGGAATATGTGGTGAATGAGGTGTATATTTCACCTAAGTACCTTGCTGACTGGTATGAGCGAAATGTGTGGCTTTGTAAACCTGGTGGTAAAGAAAGGTCATTACACCATCCATTCAGTACACGCTTGCAGCTCAGACCTGAATCCACTCAGGTGTTGATTAGGAAGCCAGAAGTAGGTGCTTGTGAGCACAGTCAGAGAGCTCATTCAGTCTGGACAAGGGGTCTAGGCACAGAAGGTGTCTCCAAGAGTGTGGGAGCTGTCTTTAGCCCGGACACAGGGAGGTGTCCTGGCACAAGGAAGCAGTCTCTAAGAGTGTGAGCTATCTCAGTCTGGGTGCAGGAAGTACCCCGGACACAGGAGTAGTCGCAGTGAGAATCCGTGCGAATAGCGACTGAATAGGAGGTGACCTATCTCAAGTCTGGACATTGGAGTTGCCTTCGGACATAAAGAGGAGTGTCTGTGAAACTCCATACTGGTAACATATGTGATATGTGTTGTTTTGGGCACAGACTGGTAGAGTCTGGGTCCCGGATAGAGAGGGCCATCTATCTAAGTGTAATTTAGTGGCTAGACAAGCCCAGGGTTTCTGTTTATGATTTGTTTTTATCTGTGTGCTGTGGACTTTAATAAAACTGGTTGCGGCCAGTTTTCACCAAACTGCTGTCTGAATGAACTGTTTCCGTGCCATTCTGTCTACCCAGACAGCGATCCTAGAGCTAAACCCCCCGAAAAGCTTACAATTGGCGGAGAATGCTGGGGCAGCGCAGGGCCTGGTACAGTTAGTGCTGGAGTGTGCATGCAGCACAGTGGCGAGAGACAGCATTAAAGGTGAAGTCTATTGAAATAGCAACAGAAAAAAAAAAAAAGTGTGTCAGCAGAAACGTCTGTTTGGAGCAGTCTTGGAGAGACAGTGGCCCTGATAGGGTCTGCAGAGAGAAAATGTATGCACAGCAAAGCTGAACTTGTTGTGAAAATGACTGTGGAATGTGCAGCAGCAAAAGAAAAGTTTGTGGAGCAGTCTTAAAGAGACAGTAGCCCTAATAGACTTTGCAAAAGAAAAAAAAAAAAAAAGTGGTTGCACAGCAAGGCTGAATTTTCTGTGGAAAAAAAGCTGTGTAGTGTGTATGTCTTGAGTGAAGACTGCCGTTGTTGAGACAGAGAAGTCTGACAGCATGGATGACAGCATGGAGGCGCTGTTTGAACAAATGGCACAAGTTAATGTGCAACATAAAACTGCCGTGGTTGAGACAGATAAGTCCGGCAGTATGGAGGAACTCGTTGAGTACCTGGCCCAGGTCCAGCGAAGCATGGAGCAGCAGCGCCTGCAGCACCAGCAGCACATGCAGCAGGCCCAGCAGCAATTCCTGCAGCAGCAGCAGGAGAATAACCGGTTATTTGTTGAGCAGATGACAGCACCAAAAAAGGATTTCGGTGCCGCGTCCCGAAGTAATGTTGTGAAGGCACCGGCGTTGTCCGCTATAAAGAAGGCGGTAAGACGGTCCTTGAGAAAAATGACACCTCGTGATGATGTGGAGGTATATCTTACTAGGTTTGAGAGACTGGCAGAGAAGGAGAATCTGCCACTATCTGAATGGGCCATGGCGGTCGTACCCTATCTGATTGGGGAACCCCAAAAAGTCTGGGCTGACCTGAGCAAGCAGGACAGCGAAGACTATGCCAAGTTGAAAGCGGCGATTCTTACCCGGCTGGGTGTTACGGTGACAGCCCGTGCCAGGGGAGTTCGTGACTGGAGATACAGTTGGGAGTCTGCAGTCAGCAGGCCTGATTATGGAGTAGAAAAGGTGATAGTGGACCGCTACACCCAAGCACGTCCTCCTGAGGTACAGCCGTCTGAGAGGTCGTCACTTCGGAGTTCCCGGACGCTGAACTCTCGCGGTAAGAGCGTTCCAGCTGTTGGGGACATGGGGTATGCTGATAAGCGGGTTCAGGCCCGAGGGGACATGTGGGTGGGAGAGTGTGATGGACAGTGTTGGAGCTGGCGTGAAATTGCAGCCAACTGTCCAATAGAGGGGGAGCCTATGTGTTGTGATGTTGGCAGATCCCTCTCTCCCTGCGCAGAGCCTGTGTGTGTGTCCACCTCAGCCGAAGAGACTGGACCACAGGGGTCCCCGGTGGTTGTAAGTGACTGCCCAGCACAGGCCCTCTTGGACTCTGAGAGTCCAGTGACTTCCGTATGTGACAGCCTGAGTGATAGGGACTTCATCCCTGATAAGCACCTGAGTGTGGTGTACATCCATGAAGACACCAAAGTCTACCCAGAGACTGCCGTGGACTTGGTCCCCAAACTCGGGGAGGTTTCATATGAAGTGGGGGTAGTGAAGACCCTGGTGCACCCCGTTATATTGGGTAATGACTTTCCCCGGTCTAAGGATCTCTGGGGGAAAAATGTTTCTGATGGACAGTGTGATGAAGCTCCTACTGAGGGTGCGCAGTCCCGAGGGGCGGAACACAATGCTAGTGGGATGTTAAAATTATGTGATAATGATGATGATAATGCTAATGATGATGATGAACCTGATAATGATGATGACCATGAAAATGGTGCTGATGCTGATAATGATAGTGATGATAATACTGATCATAGTCATGATGATGATGTTGATAATAATGATGACTGTGATAGTGATGAAATTCCTTTGCAGGTGATGTTGGGAGACGAGGATGGTGGTTCTCGGGAACCGAGTGTCCCTGACTTGCCTGTGTCCTGTGACGGTTTTGAGAGTGAGCAGTGGCGAGAACCCTCTCTTAAAACAGCACAGGAAAATATGATTGTTCTAAATGAGGTTTCCCAGGAGCCTGACTCTGAGGAGAGGTTCTCTCATGTTGCCATAAACACTGAAGTCCAGGGAGAGGTTGTGAGTCAGCTCCTAGTGCCTGAGCTATATAGAAGTGTAGTGCTGGGGTTGTCACATAGTCACATACTTGAGGGACCAGATGGTGCAGTTAATATTGTGGATGACATGTTAACTCAGGTTCCAGATCAAGATGTGAGTGAAAATGAATTGTATAACCCTGACAGTGAGCAGGATGTGAATGAAAATGAAGTGTATAGCCCTGACAGTGAGCCGGATGTGAATGAAAATGAAGTGTCTAACCCTAGAAGTGAGCCAGATGTGGCTGAGAAAAGGGGGTCAGACAGGGATAGTGGTGGTGATAGTGAGTCATCTGATGACAATAAAGCAACCAGTGCAAGTGAGGAAGGCATGGTAGCAGAGGAGATTGAGAGTCCTGAGAGGAAGGCTGAGGCTGACCTTGCAGTCGGACGGAGGATGGCATCTGAAGATGTGTACCGTTGGTCGGTTCCCTGGCGAAGACTAAGGTGAAAGACAGGACTCTGAAACTGAACACAGCACAAGTGGATGCTGTTGAAAATGAGAAGTTATCAATGTATGGTGTGGATCTGCATCAGGCCAAGGACTCGGAAGGTGATGCTGCAGAGGTGGAGAAAGCCATGGAAGTGGTGGACACCAGGCCAGGTGCCTCACCAGAGGCTGATGTCTCAAGTGAAGCTGTGAGGAACAAGACTGAAGATGTGGTGGAAAAGAAGACTGATGGTAGGGCTTCTGAGCATGTCCTACCAGAAGAGCCTGAAGAAAGGGCCGAAGACGTAAAGGACGTCCAACAACTACAGGAGAAGATGCGTAGCCATGAGGATCTCCTGGAGAAAGAAGTAAGAGCTCTGAGTCTTATGCAAAGTGAGCCTGTACCAGAAGAGGATAAATTATGTGTACCGACCAAGAAAAACGATCAGCTCCCTCTACAGTGCCAATCGTTTGAACAGTGTGGCTCGGAATGGTCAGAGACCATGACAGAGGCGCTTGGGTTCTGTGAGGTAGAATTTATGAATCAACTGATATTTAAGAAAGTAGATGTGCTAAAGAAAGTTCAGGGGGAATTAGAGAAAACCCCTATACCTCCTGTGACAGTGGGTGACACAGGGTCAGTGCCCCAAAAACAGGAGGTACGAAAGTTTCTGAGGAAGAATCAGCAGAGCTGTTCTGACGTGCCTGGTCGTACTTATCTGGTGAGCCACTATACCGAGACTGAGGCTGGCACTAAAGTCAAGATGAAACCGTGCAGGATACCCGAGGCCCGCAGAGAGTATAGGCCTGGGAGGGTACAGGGTAGTGCGGATGCTTCAGATGAAGAGAAAACTGATGTTGGCTATGACAGTGGTGAGGATGAAGCTGATGAGGGCCATGACTGGTCCAGAGTTCACTGTCTCTGTTGGATTGTTGACCAGCCCTCCGGTCTGGATGACCAGCCCTCCGGTCTGGAGAAGAGGGAGGGGATATGTGAGACAGTGAAGGAATATGTGGTGAATGAGGTGTATATTTCACCTAAGTACCTTGCTGACTGGTATGAGCGAAATGTGTGGCTTTGTAAACCTGGTGGTAAAGAAAGGTCATTACACCATCCATTCAGTACACGCTTGCAGCTCAGACCTGAATCCACTCAGGTGTTGATTAGGAAGCCAGAAGTAGGTGCTTGTGAGCACAGTCAGAGAGCTCATTCAGTCTGGACAAGGGGTCTAGGCACAGAAGGTGTCTCCAAGAGTGTGGGAGCTGTCTTTAGCCCGGACACAGGGAGGTGTCCTGGCACAAGGAAGCAGTCTCTAAGAGTGTGAGCTATCTCAGTCTGGGTGCAGGAAGTACCCCGGACACAGGAGTAGTCGCAGTGAGAATCCGTGCGAATAGCGACTGAATAGGAGGTGACCTATCTCAAGTCTGGACATTGGAGTTGCCTTCGGACATAAAGAGGAGTGTCTGTGAAACTCCATACTGGTAACATATGTGATATGTGTTGTTTTGGGCACAGACTGGTAGAGTCTGGGTCCCGGATAGAGAGGGCCATCTATCTAAGTGTAATTTAGTGGCTAGACAAGCCCAGGTTTTCTGTTTATGATTTGTTTTTATCTGTGTGCTGTGGACTTTAATAAAACTGGTTGCGGCCAGTTTTCACCAAACTGCTGTCTGAATGAACTGTTTCCGTGCCATTCTGTCTACCCAGACAGCGATCCTAGAGCTAAACCCCCCGAAAAGCTTACAAGTGAAAAATGAAAGAAGCAGGAAGAGAAACGAGTTGTCACATGACCATGTACCATGAACCTGGAAGCAGAGTTGAACTCTGACAGTGAGTATATTACACGCTGTTAGGATTGGAGATGTAACAGTGCTTTATTTTATAATTAAGGAGCTTGTCCAGGTTTGAGATGAAAGTCTGCAGTCACTCTATGTGACTGCAGGTTTCTGAACTCTCACAGTGCTTGCACTGCACTCTTAAGATTCTCCCTAGCCGGTGGCAAGAGTGGACGGTCATTTGAGCACAAGTATGCGATTTGTATACTTCTGGTCACTTTCCAACTAGACGAGTCTGGCCTCGCTCAAGCCATTTTCATTGAGTGAGACTTATTCATCTCTAGTCGGCACATGACCACATGTATGTAAATTGTCGAGACCAGAGAATCCTGACAGCATGCAGTGCTCACTGTGAGAATTCAGAGGTCTGCAGTTACATGGAATGAATGACGACGCATCACAAACTTGGACAATCCCTTCAATACTCCAAACAGAAATAAAAATATGAGAATTAGTCAGCATAAAAAAAAAATTACATCCCGGTACCTGATGGGTAACTTTGCCTCTGATTGGAGTCATTCTCTTTCTTTTCTTCATCTTGTCCAGATGCTATGATGAATTTTCATAGTGACAGCTCATCTCTGCAGACTTCCATCTTCTAGTCTTCTGCAACACATGGCAACACAATACCCTTAAAAATAGTGGTGTCATTATAATGCTCCTCAATAAAAATATCAGCTCTATGCTGGGCCCCTGAATAAGTAATTGCCCCTCACTATATTCCCAGCACAAAATATGACCCCCATACTGTCCCTCTTATTGTACATGCCCTCACACTGCCCTCTCTTTTCCATACTGGGCCCTGTCATCACACTGTCCTCTCACACTGGGTCCCCCATACTGTCTCCTTACACTATTAGCCATTTCCCCTCATACTGTCTTCTCCATCCCCCTTGTAACCGTACTGTCTCCTCATATATTTACCCCCTTGGTCTCCATACTACCTCCTCACACATCCCCCTGACCCATTACCCTTGCTCCCCATACTGTGCCCTCATACATTTTTCCCCTCACTACTCAAACTGTGTCCGCACCCATCCCCCACTCACCATACTGCGTCTGCACCCATCCCCCATTCACCAAACTGTTTCTGCACCCACCTCTCCACTCACCATACTATGTTTGCACCCATAGCCCCTTTGCTCCCCATACTGAGTTTGCACCCATCCTCCCAATTCTTTGTGCACATCAATCCCCCCACTCACCATACTGTGTTTGCACCCATCCCCCTCATACATTCCCCCCACTCATCATACTGTATCTGCACCAATCCCCCCCACTCACTATATTGTGTCTGCACCCATCCCTCCATTCACCATACTGTGTCCCCACCCATGCCCCCACTTGCTCCCCATAGTGTGTTTGCACCCTTACCCCCTTCACACCCCATACTGCTTTCACACCCATCCTCCCCATTCTGTGTCCACACCAATCCCCCACTCTCCATACTGTGTTTGCACCCATCCCCCTCATACATTCCCCACCACTCCTCATATTGTGTCAACACCCTGACTCATACTATGTTTGCACCCACGCTCCACTCACCATACTGCATCTGCACCCATCTCTCACTCACTATATTGCATCTGCATCCATCCCCCTAATTGTTTCCTCATGTCCCCCAACTACCCCTTGCTCATCATATTGTGTCTTCAAATTTCTCCAGCTCCCCATATTGTATATGCACCTGTCCCTTACTTGCTCTCCAGACTTGTGTCCTCAAATCTTCCCCACCCATCACCCACACTAAATGTGACGCTGCTGACGTTGCTCTGACCAGGCGGTCAGAGCTTCAATTGTACTTGAGTTTAAAAGACGCAAGTACGATTGTTCACTGGGAGCCCGAGCCAGCGTGCTGCATCTTCTCTGAGCCAGCTGTCAACTTGACAGCAGGCTTAGAGAATGTCCGACTCCCAGTCTGTGTAGCAGCAAAATGTAGCCTCCAGGGGAGACACTTCAGACTGTCACATTAGTCAGCCCAACGGCTCTCACCCTGCCGGCTGCGCTCCCCTTAGATACACTTCTGGGTAGAGCTTTGGTCCGGCCACTATGGACTACTGACATTGCCAGTTATTTTACAGAATGGAGCAGGGCTTAAGTGTGCCCCACAAATGGATATATAACTGTTGAGGTATAATTGCAGGAGAGAAGGATTTCAACACTTCCAAAGACAGAACCCCGGTTTCATACTCCACCCTCTGTAAAAACCTAGGCTATCAGTTTTTGACCTAGGTCCTAGCCTCAAACTTTTGGTTGCAGTGAAGTTACCAACTCTTTCTAACTGAAGCTATCAACATTGATTCAAGGGAATCTGTGACCAGTTTTGTCCTACCCTGTCTGAGAGCAGCGTAATGCAGAGACAAAAACCCTGATTTCAGTGATGTCTCACTTACTGGGATTCTTGCTGTAGTTTTTATAACATACAGTTTTCTCTGCTGCAGATCTAGCAGTTCTCTGAATGCTGATCTGTATATAACATATAACCCTGCCCACACCACTGATTGGCAGCTTTCTGTGTACAGTGTGCATAGACAGAAAGCTGACAATCAGTGTTGGGGGTGGGGTTATACAGAGCTCATGAATATGGAGGATTACATGGCAGCAGGTATACTATTTTTCCAATGATAATCCCCTGCTGATAAAACAGTGAATTTATTAAAACTACAGGAAGGAGCCAAGTAAGTAACACATCACTGGAATCAGGGTCTATGATCATACATTATGCTACTCTCAGATTAAGTGGAAAAAACCTGGAGACAGATTCAATTTAAAATGTTTTTTTCTGTTTGCTTAGACAGTCAACGTAGTATCCATTGATGTCCCCTGTACCTGTGTGGGCCATTCCTATCTCCTTTGCAGCAGTGATTTATCTACTATATCACCACATATTAAAAATGTTGATTCATGATGTTTGATAGTGAATTTAATACTGACCTCATGATTGAATTACCAAATTAATTACAAGAAAAACATTTCTTGTCAGTTCTCTGGATGTAAAATATTATAAAATACAGATAAGAAGTAATTGTCTAACACTTATGCAGTAATTGGGGACCATGAGTCGGTTGCGAAGACTCAGACCAACACGGTAACAAGTCACTCTCGTCTCTAAGCGCTTCAAGCAAAAATCAATTTTCGCTCAGCGGAGCCATCGTGCCTTTCTAGCGTGCACCTTCCTCCCTTTCTTCTGTTCACAAATTAACTAAGATGATATTTTATGGACAGATGATAGATATAAAGGAGAAGCCCAGCTGTAGTAGTGTATCTAGGAGCTCTTACACATTATTTCAGCTTCCTCTGGAATTGAATTTCTCACAACACAAATTAAATAAAATGGGACTGATTTATTAAGACTAATGTTACGTGAGATGTGTGACGGCTGACCAGAGTAGTATAATTGTGTATGCCTGTGTTCACACCAGTATAAAACTGTACCTGTTGTAAATAGATTGGCTTCTCTACAGTAATGTTGTTATTCGGTCACGGGATGTCGCTGTTGCCTAGGCATTGCTGAAAGACTGTGAGATGCTTGTAAAATGTCAGAGGTGGGACTACAATGTGACTCATGTGAGGCAGAGGAAGGGGAGGTGCGACCATCTTAAGAACAGTCTGCAGCTAAGGAGAACAGGGAGAGAATGTGCTGGAGAGGAATTCGACAACATCCTCTCGTGGAAGCACCTCACTGCGATCAGAGCAGCAGCAGATTGGAGCTGAACTTGTCCGTGACCAGAACCTATCGAGATGTGAGGAGATTTCTGCCAGGAACGCTGCTAAGAGGCGGAAAACGCTGGGACCTAGTGCGAGAGGTGTGTTGGGTGCCGCTGAGGACTTAAGCCACAAGCATCACCTTTTGGAGGTGCTCCGCATCTGTCCGTATGCACCAATTGTTTGTCCGGAGCAGAGCTGGGTCAGTAATTCACCGTCACAGTAGGTAATCATCCACGCACCACACTACATTCTAGCACCAAAAGACTTAAGGCTGAAATAGAGTCGTAGTTAGATAGTTAGGCATATTGACTGTTCAGGCTACGCTTACTGAAAAAATCAGCATCCAGAACTTTCAGATTTGTTGCAACTAGTGATGAGCAAGTATACTCATTGCTCAGGTTTTCCCGAGCACACTCGGGTGGTCTCCGAGTATTTGGAAGTGCTCGGAGATTTAGTTTCTGTTGCTACAGCTGCATGATTTGCAGCTATTTGACAGCCTGAATAATGTGGGGATTCCTTAACAAACAGGCATTCCTAACATGTATTCAAGCTGTCCAGTAGCCATAAATCATGCAGCTGCGGCAACAGAAACCTAATCTCCAAGCACTTCCAAATTCTCGGAGACCACCCGAGCATGCTCGGGAAAACCGGAACGAGTATACTCGCTCATCACTAGTTGCAATGCTTCCTGTTTTTTTGTAATGAAGAATCCTAATCCACACCTATAGTGGGTACGGAAAGTATTCAGACCCCTTTAAATTTTCCACTTTTTGTTTCATTGCAGCCATTTGGTAAATTCAAAAAAGTTTATTTTTTTCTCATAAATGTACACTCTGCACCTCATCTTGACTGAAAAAAACAGAAATGTAGAAATTTTTGAACATTTAAGAAAAGCACAAAAATATCACATGGTCATAAGTAGTCAGACCCAATGCTCAGACACTCATATTTAAGTCACATGCTGTTCATTTCCTTGCGATCCTCCTTGAGATGGTATTCTCTTTCATTGGAGTACAGCTGTGTTTAAATAAACTGATAGGACTTGATTTGTAAAGGCACACACCTGTCTGTTATGATTTGGTAGCTGAGGAGAGCAGGCAAAAAAGGCAATACACCAGAGAGGTTGGAATCTACTGGATTGCAGTACCCTGACTAACCACCACAACTAAAGGCAGCCGTGGAGCGTACCTACGTTGGTCCTAGACGCCTCGTCACAGCCTGAGAAGCTAACTACACCTAAAGATAGAAAGAGGAAAACTATCTGCCCCGGAGCAGATCCCCAAAGAACATAGGAAGCCCCCAAACATGTAATGGCGGTTAGACAAGAGGAAATACAGACACAAACAGAAAATAGTATGAGCAAACGTTGGGGCCCAATCTTCCTAGAAAGAAAAGGATAGGAAGGACACTTACTGCAATCCAAAAAACCCTAAAAAAAATACCAACTCACTAATTGCAAAAACACCTGAGATCACACGACCTCTACCACCTAAATTAGTTGTCTGGTGTAACAAAACTAAGCAGCAGCCACTGGAAAAGGCAAATGAACAAATAACAGTGGCTCAGATAAACTGAGAGGAGCACAAGCCCCCGGAGGGGACCTGGCTGACCTCCACAGAAGTGCAGGACAAAATGCAAAAAGCAAGCACAAAAATAAAAGCAGAAAATATCTTATATGTTAGCAGAAGATGCAGGCAAGACACAGCAAGCTTCCAAGTGAACCAGGAACCAAAGTTGAGACAAGAACAATTGATCACCGGCAACCCTGATGGGAGGGAACCTCCCTTATATAAGACCAGTCTGTAACACCTGATTGCCAATCTTCACAATCTTCACTGAATAGTTCAGCACTGTCTGTAACCACCAGAGGGAGCCTCTGCTCAGAATTCATTTCTAACACATTCACAACAGTACCCCCCTTGAGGAGGGGTCACCGAACTCTCATTTGGGAAACCAGGTCGGTCAGGATGAGCTCTGTGATACGCACGGATCAGTCTCCTAGCATGGATGTCCGAAGCAAACACCCAAGAATTGTCCTCCTGACCATAACCTCTCCACTTAACCAAATACTGGAGTTTCCATCTAGAAAAACGAGAATCCAATATTTTCTCAACCACATACTCCAGATTGCCCTCAACCAAAACAGGGTCAGGAGGCGCAGCCATAGGAACCACTGGCTCGACAAACCTCTTCAATAAGTACTTGTGGAACACGTTATGGATCTTAAATGTCCCTGGAAGAAGTAAACGAAAGGAAACAGGATTAAGAATCTCCATGATCTTATAAGGTCCAATGAACCTAGGCTTAAACTTAGGAGATGCAACTCTCATAGGGATATTTCTTGAGGACAACCAGACCAAGTCCCCCACTTCAAACCGAGGACCATCAGTCCTATGCCGGTTGGCAAACACTGGGCCCTCTCCTGAGAGAGGGACAACCTCTCCACTACCTGGTCCCAAATCTGCTGCATACGCTCCACAACAGAGTCAACACCTGGACAGACAGAAGCCTCCGTCTGTCCTGAAGAAAATCGAGGGTGAAACCCAAAATTGCAGAAAAATGGAGACATCAAAGTGGCAGAGCTAGCCCTATTATTAAGAGCAAACTCAGCCAAAGGTAAAAAAGAGACCCAGTCATCCTGATCAGCAGACACAAAGCATCTCAGATAAGTCTCCAATGTCTGGTTTGTTCTCTCAGTTTGTCCATTGGTCTGAGGATGAAAAGACGAGGAGAAAGACAATTGAACACCAAGTTTAGAACAAAAAGTCCTCCAAAATCTGGAAACAAACTGGACTCCTCTGTTAGACACAATGTTCTCAGGAATGCCGTGTAACCGAACCACGTGCTGAAGGAACAAAGGCACCAATTCGGAGGAGGAAGGCAACTTAGGTAATGGCACAAGATGTATCATTTTGGAAAACCTATCACAAATCACCCAGATAACGGTCATTCTCTGAGAAACAGGGAGGTCGGAAATGAAATCCATAGAGATATGGGTCCATGGTCTCTTGGGCACAGGCAATGGCATCAACAAACCACTAGAGCGAGAGCAAGGCTTGGAGCGAGAGCAAGTCCCGCAGGACTGCACAAATTCCCTGACGTCACGAGACAAAGTAGGCCACCAAAAGGACCGACTAACCAAGTCTCTGGTATCAAAATTCCGGGATGACCGGCCAACGCGGAACAATGAATCTCAGACATCACACTCTTTTTCCACCGGTCTGGGACAAACAATTTCCCAATAGGGCAGCGCTCGGGTTTATCCTCCTGACACCCTTCCAGAGCCAGTCTCAAATTAGGCGAGATGGCGGAAAGAACTACACCCTCTTTCAAAATAACAGCAGGATCAGATAACTCAGGAGAGTCCGCAAGGAAACTCTTCGAGAGGGCATCCGCTTTAACGTTCTTAGTGCCAGGAAGAAAGGAAACCACAAAATTAAAACGTGTGAAAAACAAGGCCCACCTGGCCTGTCTAGGATTAAGTCGCTTGGCTGATTCCAGATAAACCAGATTCTTATGGTCCGTGAGGACCACCACCTGATGTTTGGCTCCCTCCAGCCAATGTCTCCACTCTTCAAAAGCCCACTTCATGGCCAATAACTCCCGATTACCCACGTCATAATTACGTTCAGTTGGAGAAAATGTTCGAGAGAAAAAGGCACAAGGGTTACTTTTAGAGGTCTCTGGATCTCTTTGGGACAAAACGGCACCTGCCCCAATTTCAGAGGCATCAACCTCCACCTGAAATGGCAGAGAAACATCAGGCTGCCGTAGAACAGGAGCAGAAGTGAATCTCTGCTTAAGTTCCTGAAACGCAGAGACTGCCTCAGGAGGCCAATTCACCACATCAGAACCCTTCTTGGTCAAATCAGTCAATGGTTTAACAATAACAGAGAAATTACCAATAAATTTACGATAAAAATTGGCAAAACCCAAGAATCTCTGAAGAGCCTTTAATGAAGTAGGTTGGACCCAATCACAGATGGCCTGAACCTTGACCGGGTCCATTTCAATAACAGATGGGGACAAAATGAATCCCAGAAATGAGATCCTCTGTACGCCAAAAAGACACTTTGATCCCTTCACATACAGAGCATTCTCTCTCAAAATCTGGAACACAGTCCGAACATGTTTCACATGAGAGTCCCAGTCATTGGAAAAAATCAAGAAATCATCCAAATAAACAATCAGAAATTTATCCACAAAATCCCTGAAAATGTCATTCATGAAGGACTGGAAGACGGATGGAGCATTAGTGAGCCCAAAGGGCATCACTAGGTACTCAAAATGCCCCTCTGGGGTATTAAATGCCGTCTTCCATTCATCCCCGTGCTTAATGCGAATAAGGTTATACGCCCCCCTGAGGTCAAGCTCGGTAAACCAAGTAGCACTTTTCACCCTGGAAAACAGGTCAGAAATCAAGGGTAACGGATATTGATATTTCACAGTGATATTGTTCAAGAGACGATAATCCATACACGGCCTTTATGAACCATCCTTTTTGGCCACAAAGAAAAAACCGGCACCCAAGGGTGAAGAGGATGGTCTGATATGACCCTTCTCCAATGACTCCTTGATATAAGACCGCATAGCGTCATGTTCAGGTACAGACAAGTTAAAAAGGCGACCTTTAGGGAATTTACTACCAGGCACTAATTCAATAGCGCAGTCATAGCTCCTATGGGGGGGCAAGGATGCAGATTTACTTTCGCTAAACACATCAGAAAAATCAGTCAAAAAGTCAGGAACATCCTGAGCCTGGGGAGAGGCAGAAAAAACAGGAGTGTTGGCATTAACACATTGGCAGCCCCAACTGGTTACAGACACAGATTTACAATCCAAAACAGGATTATGACACTGTAACCAAGGGAAACCTAGTACAATAATGTCATGCAGATTATACAGCACCAAAAATTTGCAACTCTCCTGATGATCAGGTTCAACCCTCATTATCACCTGAGTAGAGAACTGGGGTTTATTCTCAGCCAAAGGGGTAGAATCAATCCCCAGTAGGGGAATAGACTTCCGTAGGGGTATCAAGGGAAACCCACAACGTTTAGCAAAATCAAAATCCATCAGGTTAATAGCTGCTCCCGAATCAACAAAAGCCTGAGCAGAAAATGTGGACAGGGAGCAAATCAGGGTAACAGTCAACAGAAATTTAGTCTGAACACTACCCAAGACAACTGAGCGTGCAAAACGTCTTCCCGCTTAGGGCAGACTGAAATAGCATGAGAGGCATCACCACAGTAGAAACATAACCCATTGCGTTTTCGAAACTCATGAGCTGTGCCCCAGAAGCCACTCTATCACACTGCATGGGTTCAGAAGCTGGTTCACAAGGCAACACTATTCCACGCATACCTCTACGCTCACGCAAACGTCTGTCAATTTGAATCGCCAATGACATAGAATCATTGAGACCAGAGGGAGCAGGGAAACCCACCATAACATCTTTTACATTCTCTGACAGACCCTTCCGAAAAAGGGCTGCCAAAGCATCATCATTCCATTTGGTCAGGACTGCCCACCTTCGGAATCTCTGACAGTACAACTCAGCGTCCTCAAGCCACTGATTTAATGCCAACAAGGCTTTTTCAGCTTGATCAGTGACATTAGGTTCATCGTACAATAACCCCAGAGCCAGAAAAAATGCATCAACATTACTCAAAACAGGATCCCCAGGTGTCAGGGAAAAAGCCCAATCCTGAGGATCGCCACGCAGGAGAGAGATGACAATTTGAACCTTCTGTGCTGCGTTCCCTGAGGACTTAGGTTTTAAGGCAAAAAACAACTTACAGTTATTTTTGAAATTCAGAAATTTAGCTCAATCCCTAAAAAAAATCTGGCATGGGGATCCTAGGTTCCACAACCGGCAACCCTGCAAGATAGGTAGCAATACTCCGAACTTCAGTGGCAAGCTGATCCACACGGCCAGACAACTGTGCAAACTCCATTGAGAGAAAAAAAAATCCTCAGCACCCAGAGAAAAAGAGGGAAAGAAAAAAAAAATATATATATATATCTCTGACAACTTTTTTTTTTTTGCACTATCTTTCCCTTCTGTGAGTACCATATAATTTTCAGTTTGGCCGGTGATACTGTTATGATTTGGTAGCTGAGGAGAGCAGGCAAAAAAGGCAATACACCAGAGAGGTTGGAATCTACTGGATTGCAGTACCCTGACTAACCACCACAACTAAAGGCAGCCGTGGAGCGTACCTACGTTGGTCCTAGACGCCTCGTCACAGCCTGAGAAGCTAACTACACCTAAAGATAGAAAGAGGAAAACTATCTGCCCCGGAGCAGATCCCCAAAGAACATAGGAAGCCCCCAAACATGTAATGGCGGTTAGACAAGAGGAAATACAGACACAGACAGAAAATAGTATGAGCAAACGTTGGGGCCCAATCTTCCTAGAAAGAAAAGGATAGGAAGGACACTTACTGCAATCCAAAAAACCCTAAAAAAATACCAACTCACTAATTGCAAAAACACCTGAGATCACACGACCTCTACCACCTAAATTAGTTCTCTGGTGTAACAAAACTAAGCAGCAGCCACTGAAAAAACTGAAAAAAGGCAAATGAACAAATAACAGTGGCTCAGATAAACTGAGAGGAGCACAAGCCCCCGGAGGGGACCTGGCTGACCTCCACAGAAGTGCAGACAAAATGCAAAAAGCAAGCACAAAAATAAAAGCAGAAAATATCTTATATGTTAGCAGAAGATGCAGGCAAGACACAGCAAGCTTCCAAGTGAACCAGGAACCAAAGTTGAGACAAGAACAATTGATCACCGGCAACCCTGATGGGAGGGAACCTCCCTTATATAAGACCAGTCTGTAACACCTGATTGCCAATCTTCACAATCTTCACTGAATAGTTCAGCACTGTCTGTAACCACCAGAGGGAGCCTCCGCTCAGAATTCATTTCTAACACATTCACAACACCTGTCTATATAAGACCTCACAGCTCACAGTGCATGTCAGACCAAATGAGGATCATGAGGTCAAAGGAACTGGCCAAGGAGTTCAGAGACAGAATTGTGGCAAGGCACAGATCTGTTCAAGGTTACAATAGAATTTCTGCAGTACTCAAGGTTCCTAAGAGCACAGTGGCCTCCATAATCCTTAAATGGAAGACGTTTGGGACAACCAGAAGTCTTCCTAGACCTAGCCATCTAGCCAATCTGAGCAATCATGGGAGAAGAGCCTTGGTGAGAGAGGTAAAGAAGAACCCCAAGATCACTGTGGCTGAGCTCCACAGATGCAGTAGGGAGATGGGAGAAAGTTCTACAAAATCAACTATCACTGCAGCCCTCCCCCAGTCGGGCCTTTATGGCAGAGTGGCCCGACTGAAGCCTCTCCCCATTGCCAGACATATGAAAAGCCGCATAGAGCTAAAAAACACATGAAGGACTCACAGACAATGAGAAATGAGATTCTCTGGTCTGATGAGAAGAAGATAGAACTTTTTGGTGATAATTCTAAGTGGTATGTGTGGAGAAAACCAGGCACTGCTCATTAACTGCCCAATACAATCCCAACAGTGAAACGTGGTGGCAGCATCATGCTATGGGGTGTTTTTCAGCTGCAGGGACAGCACGACTGGTTGCAATTGAAGGAAACATGAATGCGGTCAAGAACAGAGATATCCTGGATGAAAAGCTCTGGACCTCAGACTTGGCCGAAGGTTCACCTTCCAACAAAACAATGACCCTAAACAGTTAAAATAACAAAGGAGTGACTTCAGAACAACTCTGTGACCATTCTTGACTGACCCAGCCAGAGCCCTGACCTAAATCCAATTGAGCATTTCTGGAGAGACCTGAAAATGGCTGTCCACCAACGTTCACCATCCAACCTGACGGAACTGGAGAGGATCTGCAAGGAAGAATGGCAGAGGATCCCCAAATCCAGGTTTGAAAAACTTGTTGCATCATTTCCAAGAAGACTCATGGCTGTACTAGCTCAAAAGGTGCTTCTACTCAATACTGAGCAAAAGGTCTGAATATTTATGACAATGTATTATTTCAGTTTTTCTTTTTTAATAAATTTGCAAAAATTTCTAAATTTGTTTTTTTTTCAGTCAAGATGGGGTGCAGAGTGCACATTAATGAGAAAAAAACTAACTTTTTTGAATTTACCAAATGTCTGCAATGAAACAAAAAGTGCAAAATTTAAAGGAGTCTGAATACTTTCCGTACCCACTGTAGCTACAGATTGGCCAGAAAAAACTCCCAAGAAAAAGTCCCATATAAGAAATTCCTCACAGAAAAAAAAATGTAATGTCTTATTTGCAAACAAAAAATGCCCATTCAGAATATTGCCCATGCAGAAAAAATGCCCACCAGTAAAATTGCTCACATTGAAAATAGCCCACATTAACTGTCTGTGATCCTGCAGTGCAAAGTTATCGGAGCAGCGTGTCCTGCGCTGTGTGTACAGAATCAGATCTCTATGTTATCTGATAACTGAACAGTCAGATCAGTCAGATCATGGGGGTAACTGACTGTCCAGTGTTCAGAATAATACAGCTTGTACATTAAGAAGAATAAAATGTGCAGATGCTAAATTGCAAGAACCTTCTAGTTAAATGTCTCTTGGAAATAATTGT
>JARQOD010000001.1:967550099-967582696 GCA_033576555.1 Oophaga sylvatica | reverse complement strand
CAAGGCGAAGTTTTCAGACGGCGAAATTGGTAATTACGGGTCACTGACTCGAATCCCATTGTGAACCCCAATGATGAAAATAATCGGTGCGGGCAGCCAAAGGGTCTGGAGGACAGAATACAACGGGTTTAGAACCCCCTTCAAAACCATGACCTACACTTATGACTGCTAGGGGAGTAGGAAGGGTGAATGGAAAGCCCGGTACGGCTTCTAAAGGGGGGAATGAGAGGTAAATTTACCCCATTATGCAACCATTGCTAAACCCCCTGCTTCGACAATAATTTTTTCCCCCCCCTGAGCCCTTAGACCCCCCCAAAATAGGGGAGGACAATGACCCGGAAACCCAGGTGGCAGAATGGTTCAGCAACTCCTGTTGGGACGGACACCACCCCCGTTTCACCAGAAAAAGGGGGTTTAAGGGGGGTACAAGAGTACGCCAATTTTTTTAGAAACATCCACTTGTTTTTGGGGGATAATTAAGGATACAACATCAATCCCTACGGGCAGTCATCCTCCCATCAAAGAGCGGTACGGGCCTATACCCCAGCCCATTATAAAAGGGCTAAAAAAAATGTTCGAAATGAAAAAACCCGGGATAACAGGGATAGTTGTAGTCCCTGGGCGCACCTTATCCTGGTTAGAAAAAAAGATGTAGTTTGAGAATGTTGTGGTACAGGCAGTGAACCGCATAACACATAAGTGCATCCCCGTTACCACGTTAGGGGAAATCTTAACTGCCTAAAAACGGCTAATCTTTTCTACCCTCGTCTGACTAGGGGGTACTGCAAGTGGCTGTGGCTGAGGAGGATCGTGAGAAAACGGCTTTACCACCCAATGGGGCCCTTTTGTGAGTTCGACAGAATCCCGTTTGGGCCCCAGCAGTGCCCCAGGAACTTTTTCAGAGAGTGATGGAGAACTGCCTGGGACATCTAAAATTTTGAAACCGTGCTGCTATACCTAGACGACGTCATCGTGTACTCCAAGACATATGAGGACCATCTGAAGCACCTGGCAGAAGTATTTGAGTCCCTGTCCAGGTACGGGATGAAGTTGAAACCCTTTCAAAAATGCCATCTACTCAAACAGAAGGTACAAATCTTGGGGCACATCGTCAGTTCGGAAGGAGTAGCCGCCGGACCCAGAGAAAGTCACTGCTATCCAGAAGTGGCCGGAGCCGAAGAACCTCAAGGAAGTGCGACAGTTCCTGGGACTAACGGGTTACTACAGAAGGTTCGTGAAAGATTACACGAAAAAGGGGCAGCCCCTTTACGGGACCTCCTAGTAGGACAATCCCTAAAGAGCAGAAACCCTCCCTTTAATTGGGGTAAGGAACAGGCTGAAGCTTTCCCCAAAAGATAAAGAGATCCTTACAGGTGATGAATATTGGTTTATCCTGATTACAGCCAACCGTTCCTGCTGTACACCGACGCCAGTAATGAAGGTTTGGGAGCAGTTCTCAGTCAGAAGCAGAATGGCCAAGAAAAAGTCATCGCATATGCCAGCAGAAAACTCAGGCCAACTGAGAGGAATCTGGAAAATTATAGCAGCTTCAAGCTGGAGTTTCTGGCGCTGGTCTGGGCCATTACTGAAAGATTTAAGCACTATCTGGCCTCCAACCAGTTCACTGCGTTTACAGACAACAACCCCTTAACGCACCTGGAAACAGCCAAGTTGGGCGCCATGGAGCAGCGTTGGATGGCTCGGTTGTCTAATTACCAGTTTACCATCAAATACCGGGCAGGCCGAAAGAATGCTAATGCCGACGCATTGTCCCGAATGCCGCATGAATCTGACACGGAAGAAGAATCGGACGACCTGGAAGAAATTGAGCTACCTGCGTTCCATCGAAATGGGATAGTCCACGAGCAGCGAGTCTACAGAAAGCAGCATGGTGCAACGTTAGATCCCTTACCCCATCACAGTTGGAAAGAGACTCAGGACAGCGATCCAGTGGTCAGCCGTATCAAGGAGTTGTTACGACAGGAAGGTTCCTCCTTGGAAAAAGATGCACCTATGTCAGCAAAGCTCCTGTGGAACGAGAGAAGCCGATTGTTCCTATACCGTGAGAAGTTGTGCAGGAGATACGTCAACCCCAGGACCCATGAGATGGTCTGGCAGATAGTGGTCCCCAAGGCAGACATCCAAATGGTGTTGGAAGCATACCACGATCAAGCAGGACACTTTGGCTGGAGAAAGCTGGAGACCCTGTTGAGGTGCCGGTTCTACTGTGTAGGGATGCGCAGCTCCATCGAGAGGTGGTGTCGGAACTGTGGACCCTGTGGTCTCAGAAGAAAGGACTACGGTAGTCAGAAGGCACCCCTGCAGCCTATCCGGACGACTCGTCCCTTGGAGATTGTGGCCCTGGACCACGTCAAATTGTCGCCAAGTAGATCTGGGTACTCATACGCCTTGACCATGGTGGACCATTACTCTAGATTTCTGGTGGTTGTTCCAGTTAAGGATCAGACAGCAGTGACGGCAGCAAGAACCTTTCAAGCAAGCTTCTGCAGACCGCATGGGTATCCGGAGCAAGTATTAACTGATCAAGGACCTGCTTTCGAGGCTGACCTATTCAAGGAATTCTGTCACATGTATGGGTGTAAGAAAATTAGAACAACACCATACCATCCTCAAACCAACGGCCTTTGCGAGAAAATGAACCACATTGTCCTTGATTTGTTGAAGTCAATACCGTTGGAAGACAGAAATCGGTGGCCGGACTTACTACCTGATTTGGTTGACTTGTATAACCATATACCTGTAAGTTCCACTAACTGCACTCCAGCCTATCTTATGAGAGCAAGGCCCGGAAGACTACCAATGGATTTAGAACTTGGAGTGGTAGAACCGGAGGCAGATGACGCCGTTGAAAACTGGGACATCAATCGGCAAGAGCAATACAGACGAGTGCAAGTCTGTGTAGAAGAAAGTCTCAACAAGACACGGGAAAAACAGGAAGATATTTACAACAGGAATGCTCCTGCCAATCCTTTGATGCCTGGAGAAGTGGTATTGAAAAGAAAAAGGAAGATGCACAAATTGGATAACCAGTGGGAACAAGAACCCTACGTCGTACAAGACTCCAAATATGACAACAGAAAAGTTTGTATCATCAGTAAGGACGGAGGAAGAACAATATCCACTGTGTCCAGAGACCATTTGAAATTGTGTCCAGAACCCTTAAAACTTTGTGAAGAGAACCCTGTCGTCAATCGAGAAGAAAGAAAAGAAGAGGTCATACACACGGATCTGGGAGATTTCCCTGCGGATTGGCCCAGACTGGGAGATGCTGTAATCATTCCGGTGTTGCAGTTTTATCAGCCACAAGAGGAAGTTCTACCTCCAGTTGTGCCCATGGTGCCAGTTGAGCCAGTTCAGGAGTTACCTATTCCAGTAACACCTCAGCTTACAGAATCTCAAGAAGGACCATCAGAAGCAGCGTCCCATGCTATGGGATCCCCTGGTGAAGCTGACTCACACCGCCCAGCCATCAGTACGCTTGCCAGATCCATAGAAAGATTGAGACAGTTCTATAGTTTGCCGTTACGCAGAGCAGGTAGATCACAGACTAGTATACCTGAAGCTACTCCACGTAGATCAGAGCGAACCACGAAAGGGAAAATACCTATTCGATATCAACAGTAATTCTAGCAAAATAATGTAATTTAACCCAGAAAAAGTTTACTTTATGTGAATATTGTAAAAAGTATTGTTATGGTATTGTGCATTACTAAATATGTGGAAAAATGGACTTCGAGGCTGTGGACTATGCCAGCCCCAGAACTGATAATGTATATAGTTGCACTTTATGCATTTTCGTGGTTCTATATCTAACTGTAACAATTACCTCTGAACATAAAACCCGTGTGGTGTGGCACTGAGCGAGGTCTGCAGCCAGATGTCCTGCAGCCCACCCAGGACCCACGTTGAAGGTTTGGTGCGGGTCCTTCACAAGAATATTGTTTAACATGACATATTTATTGAAAGTATGTTTTTGTACTTTTCTATGTCCATTGTACATAATGCAACGTTTAAGATTTCGTACCTCCCGGATGGGATGAGTTTAATGTTTATTGTTAATGCAAAACAAAATGTCTTTCTTTTTAATTCCACAGCCCGGGAGTGCTGTATTTTACCATGGGGGAATGTGTAGCCCTGGTATGTAAGGCACACAATACCAGGAGGATGAGTGGAGAGGTAACGGTTAAAGGTTTGACATCACTCACATACACTCAGACACACCCAGCAGGGGTGTATAGGGGAGTGTCCTGTAGCACAGTGCAGTCAGAGAGTTCTCCTGTGAGCGTGCAGACAGTGGAGTCTGAAAGCTTCTCCTGAGAGTGGAGAGAGTCAGGACTAGTGCCTGTTGGAGAGCCGAGATTCCTGTCAACACAGGGAGACGGTACAAAAGTGGAGGCTAGTACGGATAACCGAATTTGATCCTAGCCTAGTCAGTGCTGATATTAAGAGTGCGAGCAGGCCGAAGGGCGCAGTAGAAAGAATCCTAGAAGTGCTTTAAGGATTGGACTATCCTGCATTAGTCACCGGTCACTGGAGACCGAAGTGTCACTACAGCTTCAGGCGTAGTGATAGAAGAACCAGAGTCTTACTGGACCTTAGGTCGCAGAAAGCAGCCCTTGGAGTGTCGGTACGTAACTGGAGTCTAGGAGAGTGGGAACCTTGAGTCACTGCAGGACAACAGTAGGAACTCAGCTCTCTCACATTATATGAAAGGCTCCGACCACTATGCTGAACGGGCAGTACAGCTAAGGAGTTAGCTGGAGAAATCGGAGTGAACTTAGCTCTATGCAGGTTGGACTCATCATATTGGAAAGTTAAGGAGACCTCTAACCTGCTCATCCGTTACCTCAAAACGCATCCTCCATCCACCCCAACAGCCTCCCTGGGACCTGCCTTATCATCTGACAAGTAAAAGGTATGGAAAGACGCTGGATGGTGTGAGACTGATTCATTTATTTGCACCCTACATCATTAATACCATAGACTTTGAGGGACCAGTCCCACCTGTGGGGGACCCGTCATCTAGCTGCCACAACATCCCCTCAGAGATCTACCGCAGCGCTGGTCTTAGTGATCAGACAACTACAGGTGGCGTCACGAACTGTTATATACAAATCCCCTGTAAATAATTCCCCCTTTAACGCCTGACCGCCAGGGACACGGACCGAGCCACGCTACCAGTGACATCCCCCATAGAAATCTACAGGCTCGGCTCCGAGTACCCCATATCCCTGGAAACCCACAATTGTGGTGCGGGTCACACATGTGCGTTCTGAGTTAAGAACACCCCCGAACTACAGCTTTTTTAGGTCAGGTGCGGAGCGCATAGATCCGCTATCTTATGACCAGCAGATGTATGTGATGCACACGTGCCACGCTGCTCTAGCGCAGGTTGTCTCCCATCCTCAATCCACCCCAGTCATTCCACCACCTCCCCCCCCTACAGCCGCCGTCCATCTTCCCCCCCCTCCACCTGCCATACCTCCTCCCCCTCCTATTCAATACCAACCACCTCCCCAGGTCCATCAACCTCCGCAATACCAACCACATCCCCAGGTCCATCAACCTCCACAATATCAACCACCTCCCCAGGTCCAACCACCTCCCCAGTACCAACCACCTCCCCAACTGCAGTCACCTCCCCAGTACCAACAACCTACCCACTACCAGCCACCTACCCCCTACCACACTTCTACCTACCAATCTCCTTCCCCCTTCCAAATACCTACTATGTCACCTGCTCCTCATGCACAACCCTCCACTCCACCACCACCCACCTGTTCTGCCTTGTCTTCCCATTCTTTTGGTCTTTCCACCCCTTCACCTCTTCCTGTTCCTTCCCCACCACCATCCCGTTCGTCCCTCCACACTCTCCACACTCCCACGGTCGAAGTGTCCCGCAGCCCCTCCAGCAGTATTTCCACCCCACACTACACAGACCTTTAAATATGTGTTTGTTTATCATTTTTTTAATGAAAAAAAAAAATTTAATAAAAAAATAAAGTTGAATAAATAAAGTTTAATAAAAAAATAAAGTTTAATATAAAAAAAGGTTATTTCTATGTTAAACATTTGGCCAAAAGGCCTAATTTTATAACAATTATATTAAAAAAAAAATTTTTCAATAAATTGTTCATTGGTTTAACATTGTTGTCTGTCTTTAATTTATAGGATGTTAAGTTTTAAATTTGTTATACAGGTACAGCTAACTTTGGCTAAAAGGTTCATAAATGCAACCTTTTTTCCAAAGTTATGTCCCGGGTTTCTATTATCTTTTTACTAAAAATGTGTACTTTTTTAGATTATCCCCTACCCCAGGTTTCCCTACTCCAGTCCTCAAGGCCCACCAAAAACATCATGTTTTCAGGATTTCCTTTGTATTGCACAGGTGAGGCAATTATCACCTGAGCAACACAAAGGAAAGACTGAAAACTTGACATGTTGGTGGGCCTTGATGACTGGATTTGGGGAACCATGGCCTATAATGTACACTTTTTTTTGACAAATGGTGAAATACTTTTGTTAATACAATTTCACATTTTGTCCAAAAAAGGGTACATTGTAGGCCATGGGTCCCCAAATCCAGTCATCAAGGCCAACCAACAGGTATTGTTTTCAGGATTTCCTTTGTATTGCACAGGTGAGGCAATTATCACCTGAGCAATACAAAGGAAATCCTGAAAACAATACCTGTTGGTGGGCCTTGATGACTGGATTTGGGAACCATGGCCTACAATGTACACTTTTTTGGACAAAAGGTGAAATAGTTTTGTTAAACAGCCATGGACACAACAATGGCAAAAAGGTTACAGTAGAAAACAAACAAGAAGGTAGACAAGTAAAACTATTAAAGGTTTATTGTGGGTAAAGAAAATTATTAAAAGAAACAATACATTTATCACACTCTGTCATCCTGCCAGTCAACACTACCTTCTGGTGACACAAAGTATTGAGCAAACTTGTCCCTCATTCTGAAACCGCGACTGTACTGCGAGTGGTAATGTTGCTGAAATCGTGCAAAGTTGTTTCTTGATTGTGGTCCTCCAGAGAAATTGGTTCCTTGGTTAGGACAAAATTATGGAGGACCACGCACGCTTTCACTACATCATCAACAGTCTCGGTCTTCAAGTTAATTGCAGTCAAAAGGACACGCCATTTTGCTGTCATAATGCCAAAGGCACACTCCACCATCCGTCTGGCTCTTGTGAGGCGGTAGTTAAATATCCGCTTTCTATGTGTCAATTCTCTGCTGGCATACGGCTTCAATAGGTGTTGGGACAGCTGGAATGCCTCATCACCTACACACACGAATGGCATCAGTGGGCCTGAGGTTTGAGGCAGTGGCCTAGGGGGGGGAAATGAAAACTGTTTCCATACAATTTACGTCCCATAGCAGATAGTTTAAACACTTGGGAGTCATTAGACCGTCCATAAGACCCAATGTCCACCGCGATAAACTTGTAGTGCGCATCTGCAATAGCCATCAGGACGATAGAGAAATATTTTTTATAGTTAAAGAATTCAGATCCAGTTCCTTTTGGCTTTTGAATGCGGATGTGCTTTCCATCAACGGCCCCCAGGCAATTGGGGAACTGGCAGATGCGTAGAAACTGGTCCGCTATTTCAAGCCACCGCTCTGTTGTTGGCTCTGGAATAAATTCTCCAACCAAAGTATCCCACAGAGCACGACAAGTATACTTTATTATCCCGGATAGTGTGGAGATTCCCATCCGATACTGAAAATGGAGCGATGATAGAGTTTCGCCAGTTGACAGAAATCTGAAAACAAATTAGAAAATACAAATTATTTCAGAAACGCAGCATTACATACCAGAACTCAGCTACGACTATTGGAGATACCAAACATAATCACATCTATGAAAAGACTGTTTTATAACTAAATTTGGGCTACTCATATGGTTTCCTAGTTGTCCTGTGATGTTCAATTAATGATAAAATTACAAGTGCGCTCAAGCAAACAGATCCAATACATATAGCTTACCTTATAGTGACCATGAGACGCTCCGCCGGAGATATCGAGAACCGACAGTAGGTGCCCGATTTTTTAATTTGGTCTTCAACACGCTCCAGCAAATCATCAAAGTTTTCTTTGTTCATCCGCAGATAGGCAAAGAACTTATCTGGATTTTGTCGCAGCTCCATGTTCAGTGTGGAATAGACACCCCCAGTTAATCTCTGTGCCGTGATGGGGTGGATCCACATACGGCGGCGTCTTCGCTGACGTCTAATGCGCTGCTCCTCAAACTTTCGCTCCTTCTCCAGAACGATAAACCTCAATCGATTCATCTCCGCAGTAAAATCAACAAGATTCCTGAAGATATTGCCGATAATGACATCCATGTTCGCCAATCACTTGCTACTTGCTCTTCTCTCCAAACTGCACTTGCTCCTCTACAACCTGTCAAAGAAGGGATGTAGGACCAGTGTATATATAGGATTACAGTAGTCCAATCATATTTGGAACCCCAAAAAGGGCGTTCTTAAAAAATCGGATCCGGCGCATACGGCGTCAACGGATGCCAAACCGGATACACCGGATGAGACGGATGCGGTTTTTTGCCGCATTCGTGAACCGGATGCGGCGAAAAACCGGATGTGGGCATCCGGTTTTCATACAAAATACCGGATGCGGTGCTGCGGCAAAATGCCGGGGGCGCCGTTTAGGCGCCCGCCGGATGTGTGAAAGAGGCCTAAGTAATTTAATCCTGTCACCACCTCTTCTTAGGGGTGGAACTCCATCAATGACTCTGAATCTCAACTGACTCACCAAATGTCTACACTCAACGAAATGCTTAGATACCGGCAACTCCAACAACTTTGTCCTGATGGTACTTTTATGTTTACTTATCCTGGCCTTAACTTCCATCGTCGTCTCACCTACATACATAAGTCCACACGGACATGTAAGTATATAGATTACGAAACTAGAGGTACAAGTATATCGTTCTTGGATCAGAAACCGTTTGCCTGTGCGTGGATGGTTAAAACTGTCACCCTTGATCATATTATTACAGCATGCACAGCTCAAACACGGAAAATTTCCATTTTTCGGAGGACCCAAAGTCAACTGCCTAGATACTTTAGAAGAGCCAATATCAGATTTAACCAGCCTGTCTTTCAAATTACGACCTCGTCTATAAGACAGTAATGGCCTTTGTGTAAATTCAGTCACTTGTGGTAAACCTCTATGCAATAGACCCCAATGCTTGTTCAAAATTCACCCTATTTTGCCACTAACTGGACAATAGGTAGAAACGAAAGGGACTCTTTTAGGGAGATCTCTATTCCGCTTTTCTCTCACATCTTCCAATGTTGTTTTCAAAACTTTCTCCTTAAATTGTCTAATATCCCTTTCAGGATAACCCCTTCTGATGAATCTCTCACACATCTGGTCAAGTCTCCTATCCAACAGATCCTCGTCTTTTACTATGCGTCACACTCTCAACATCTGACTCCAAGGCAGAGACTCTATCATTCTCCTTGGGTGATTACTATCAAATACCAGGAGACTGTTCCTATCAGTATCTTTTATGAATAAATCGGTACACAACAATCCATTGTGTTTGTATACCAAAGTATCCAGGAACTGAATTTGGTCAAAAGAATGTGTCATGGTAAACTTCAACTCTGGAAAAACCGCATTTAAATAATCATGGAAGGATACTAGATCATTCATGTTACCTTCCCAAACACAAAAGATATCATCAATGTAGCGCCACCAGGCTCTGACATGGCGCCAGTAGATGGAATTGTACACATGCTGGTCCTCAAATACCGCCATGTAGATGTTTGCATAAGTGGGCACCACATTATTATTATTATGAACATTATTATTATTATGAACATATTATGAATAATGTTGTAACTTTCTGTGATGTCATCATTCTTGATTTGTGATCGCTGTTTTAACTTGATGTTGGTGTATAATATGATGTATATGTCTATTTGATTACTGGGCGGTTCTTGATGATGATTGGCTTCTCCACATCATTTAAGGACGCCATTTTGCTCTGTTTTGTATACTTGAAAAAGGCCATACAATGGCCGAAACGTCGTTATCTATGGTGGAGACCATGGAGATATTGGAGCCAGAGGTGGGTGAACTGGACATTGCCACTATTTTCTCATACACAGATGATGATGCTACGAGAATCCTAGCTGGAGCTCAGATGGATATGTCTTTCTTGAATAAACCTACTGCAGAGATGTTGAAAAAAGATATGAAAATGAGAGAAGGAAATATATCTCATATGAGTTGCACGCCATGACCCTGTGTGAGTATCACAGGGTTCACAGGATACCTCGTGGACTAAGGCCACATTTGCGGCCTACATTATTGGCGGATAATATGCAATTCTGTAATAAGTTTGAATCGATCACTAATAAGTATTCATTTGACTTAATGCTGTTAAATATTGAGTTTCTTCACACAGAAATGGGACTGGTGAAAAATAAAATCGATGATTTGGAACAACAGCTCACTACTCAGTTGACAGCACAGGAATGGGACACCTTTAAATCACAGTTGGATGAGAAATTGTTAAAGTTCCGTGGTGATATTGAGAAAACGAAAAAAACAAAGTGGTTTCGTGATGCCGAGGATTATAGAACTGGACGGGTTTTTTCATGGCAGGGTGGAGTGCGTAATACTGCTTATATGAAAACTGATCATTCTTCACATCCTCGTAGAAGAAGGAGGCAACAAACAAAAGAGCAGAAGAAATTTGGCTTCACTACGGCGGAGTCTGATTCCACCAATGACTCCAATTTGTGTGTACCGTCTTCTTCCCATTTTTTAGGCAAAGGAAAAATGGACAATGTGGTAACAAAAGGAGGCCAAGGAGAGGTGGTAAGAAGCACCGGCGACAGGGGAGTGGACACTCAAATGCCGGGTACCTCCCACAATCTTTCCATGAGAACACGGAACGAAGGGAAGAAGAGAGACACATAGACCAGAGAAGATTGATGGTAAATATCTCATCTTGCATGTTAACTGATGTGGACTATGAAGTATTGTCAAAAGGACTGTCGTTTTGCCCTACCAATTCTCCGGATTGGTTTAGCATAGAGTGTGACCTATTTGCCTTCTTTAGGAGACTAAGATTGGCGGTATATTTCAAAGAGAGGGCTGATACACCTATTACTGAGATCAATGATGCCTCTATTGGCTTTTCTCTACAGGATTTTGGTCTTTTTAACAGGAGCAATTTTCAACCTCCTGTTAGAAATAATTTTGTGGAGTCATATATCCAATTGGTGGAGAATGATATAGCCAAATTGAGACAGAAGGGTGCAGGTTCATTGAGAAGAGGGAATTTGACATTCAATGAGAGACAGGTGTTGAATAAGCTTTTGGCAATACAGCTATCACCATCAGGACAGCCGATAAGGGCGGGGCCCTGGTGGTGATGGATACCCACAAATATAGGGCAGAAATCTGTGGTCAATTATCAAACACGGCAGTTTATGCTAAATTATCTAATGACCCCACACCATGTTTTCATAGTGAGTTGAGAATATTGATCAATGATGCATTGTCTAATGGCTTGATAGACCAGAAACTTTCGGATTTTATTCTAGTGGAGTTTCCGGTGACCCCAATACTATACACCTTGCCAAAAATTCACAAGGATCTGATGAATCCCCCTGGGCGCCCATAGTGTCTGGGCGAGGTTCTTTATGTAGTAAAGTATCCATTTTTCTTGATAAAGTGTTGCGTCACTTTGCTATGGAGGCTAGATCTTACATTATGGACACCAACCACTTCTTGAGTAAAATTGAAGGTTTGAAGGTCACAGGTGGTACAATTCTTATCTCATTTGACATTGTGTCCTTGTACACCTCTATTGAACACGAACGAGGTTTGGAAGCTGTCAGTGTGGCGCTGTCGGGCTCTGACATGGCCCCAGAGTGTGCACAGCTGGTCCTGGCACTACTGGAGTTCGTCCTCAGAAAGAATTTTTTTCTTTTTGGGGATGAATATTTCCTGCAGTTGCGTGGTACCGTCATGGGGTCCAATGTGGCGCCCACTTATGCAAACATCTACATGGCGGTATTTGAGGACCAGCATGTGTACAATTCCATCTACTGGCACCATGTCAGAGCCTGGTGGCGCTACATTGATGATATCTTTTGTGTTTGGGAAGGTAACATGAATGATCTAGTATCCTTCCATGATTATTTAAATGCGGTTTTTCCGGAGTTGAAGTTTACCATGACACATTCTTTTGACCAAATTCAGTTCCTGGATACTTTGGTATACAAACACAATGGATTGTTGTGTACCGATTTATTCATAAAAGATACTGATAGGAACAGTCTCCTGGTATTTGATAGTAATCACCCAAGGAGAATGATAGAGTCTCTGCCTTGGAGTCAGATGTTGAGAGTGCGACGCATAGTAAAAGACGAGGATCTGTTGGATAGGAGACTTGACCAGATGTGTGAGAGATTCATCAGAAGGGGTTATCCTGAAAGGGATATTAGACAATTTAAGGAGAAAGTTTTGAAAACAACATTGGAAGATGTGAGAGAAAAGCGGAATAGAGATCTCCCTAAAAGAGTCCCTTTTGTTTCTACCTATTGTCCAGTCAGTGGCAAAATAGGGGGAATTTTGAACAAGCATTGGGGTCTATTGCATAGAGGTTTACCACAAGTGACTGAATTTACACAAAGGCCATTACTGTCTTATAGACGAGGTCGTAATTTGAAAGACAGGCTGGTTAAATCTGATATTGGCTCTTCTAAAGTATCTAGGCAGTTGACTTTGGGTCCTCCGAAAAATGGAAATTTTCCGTGTTTGAGCTGTGCATGCTGTAGTAATATGATCAAGGGTGACAGTTTTAACCATCCACGCACAGGCAAACGGTTTCTGATCCAAGAACGATATACTTGTACCTCTAGTTTCGTAATCTATATACTTACATGTCCGTGTGGACTTATGTATGTAGGTGAGACGACGATGGAAGTTAAGGCCAGGATAAGTAAACATAAAAGTACCATCAGGACAAAGTTGTTGGAGTTGCCGGTATCTAAGCATTTCGTTGAGTGTAGACATTTGGTGAGTCAGTTGAGATTCAGAGTCATTGATGGAGTTCCACCCCTGAGAAGAGGTGGTGACAGGATTAAATTACTTAAGCAGAAGGAACTTCGTTGGATATCCATTTTGGAAACATTACAGCCAAAGGGGTTAAATTTGGAATACAATTTGCATATCTGTGCTAGGTAGAACTTGCATCAGGATTCTGTGTTTGTTTTTAGATATATATTTTATTTGTGTTTGTTGTTTTTTTAGGAAAGTGATCTGGAGGGACCGGAGGATATGGGGACCTAGCAGTTCCTGATGAGAATATGACATCATTTGTGTTTTTTAGATTAAGTTTTTTGGTCGCTCACCGTACCCACTATTAACTCCTTATCTACGTGAAGGTCTGTAGATTGACTATTGAGATAATTCCCCCTTTTTTTAGGGCTTCAGCATTATATAGTTATATTGGGTGTAGATTAGTATACTATCTGTTTAATGTTTAGTATAGGGTTTTTGATATTTTTATAGAGTGGTTAATTTTGCCACTATATAAGATTGGTGGTAATATGTATGACACTAAAGTAGTTTTGGGATGTGAACCTTAGACATGTATTCTAGATTGGGGCATTTGTAGGTTCAATGATGCTAGTAATAATATATGTACCATAATATATGCTGCCGTTTTTCCCCTATAGGAGATAATAGAAAATTACACCCAATTTGTACTAACAGGTCGGCTACTGGTGCGCATGCGCTGGTATAGTGACGCTGGCGGTCATGTGATCCGCTGGTTGTCTGATGACAGCCTCTAGTGGAACTGGAATTGTCATTCTCTATTGCGCATGCGCTAGTTTAGTGACGCGGCATGCCACGTGATCTGACGTCGGATGACGCTGGTGATCACATGGTATGCCTGACGTTTAGCTATGACGACTTTTGGGTATGGGCCTGTGTTTAGGTTGTCATGTGACCTGACGTCGAATGATGCTAGCGGTCACATGACTTACCTGGCGCTCTGCTGCGATGACTTCTGGACATGTGCCTTTGTTTATTTTGCAGGGGGGCGTGTGTTAAGTTAAGTGGTTTGATATGTTACACTGTGAGTAATAGGTGGGATGCTCTGATAAAGCGCTGATAGGTGGTTGCGCATTGGCTATGAAAGATGCTTAAGTTAGCCGAGATATAATTGGAGCAGTAGTACAATGGGACGATGAGGTAGCCGATCATCTATTGGTGAACATAAATTTGGTATTATTTATGTGAGGCAATTTACTGAATATTATGAACATATTATGAATAATGTTGTAAATTTCTGTGATGTCATCATTCTTGATTTGTGATCACTGTTTTAACTTGATGTTGGTGTATAATATGATGTATATGTCTATTTGATTACTGGGCGGTTCCTTGATGATGATTGGCTTCTCCACATCATTTAAGGACGCCATTTTGCTCTGTTTTGTATACTTGAAAAAGGCCATACAATGGCCGAAACGTCGTTATCTATGGTGGCTGAATAAAAGATTTGAAATACTTCTACCCGGATTGGATGCTGTTCCTTTATCCTTTTTGTAAAAGAGAGTCAGACTCAGCAAGCATACTTACCAATCTACCAATCCTCAGGTGACTGCGTCCTCCAGCTCTTATGCTCCGCGGGCCGCTCCGTCCTCCACGCTCCGACGTCCACCACGCCAGCCTTGCATGTGACATGAGAGCGCGCGCACGCCCCCACGTCACATGACGCGGAAGTGCCGGACTGCTCGGGGCCCGTCCCACCTCCTCTCATAGCGGCGCCGGAGGTGGCGGCGGGCCCCATATCAGACTCACACCACCGGCAGCTTGCATGGGCGTACCCAGGATCAAAACTAGGGGGGGGCAAGCCAATGTCACATCTTATACAGGTTACATCATATACACTGTACATTATACTGCATATTAGGTATGGAGCATTAGAACTGTTGTACATTGTATAATACAGCAGTGTAAGCGACACTACGTGTATATACCATATATTATACATGGCACACTCACCTCTATACAAAGAATAAGAAGCATTATAACCTGTATATGAAAAGTATAATACAGCAGTGTATATACACTCTATATACCGCACACGATATGTATGACCCTGTATACACCATAAACTACACTCTATATACCGCACACGATGTGTATGACCCTGTATACACCATATACTACACTCTATATACCACACACGATGTGTTGACCTGTATACACCATATACTACACTCTATATACCGCACACAATGTGTATACCTGTATAACCATATCTACACTCTTATACGCACACGTATGTATGACCGTAACACCATATACTACACTCTATTTTGAAGTAAAAAAAAACAAAACAGGAACAAATACAATACTTAGAATAAAGAACAAGTAAAGTTAAAAATCAACAAACTTACTGGTATTTCAATGGGAACTATGGGCCTGCTTTTTGCTAATGAGATGGTCAATGTTCGGTTCCATATTTGTCACAAGTGAAGCAATTTTTCTCTTTCTTGATATCATTATTTCCTAGGGATTCCAAATTGCTATTAGTAAAATAACAATATATATACAGCGCTACAAAAGCAATATACCAGCAATAAAACTGCCACACAGAGACATACAGCCTGCACTGCCCATCACTGCAGCCTTGCCAATCCATATAATTTCATCCTCATCAGTGCACATATTGGCGCAACTCCGCTTTTAGCTCAGGCTCAGACTGGTGTGGTACGAAAGTCCCTAATAGGCAGGTAAATGTCCCCAATAGGCAGCATTGGTCCCCAATAGGCAGGTAAATGTCCCAATAGGCAGCATTGGTCCCCAATAAGCAGCATATGTCCTCAATAGGCAGCATAGGTCCCCAATAGGCAGCATAGTCCCCAATAGGCAGCATATGTCCTCAATAGACAGCATAGGTCCCCAATAACAGCATAGTCCCAATAGCAGCATAGGTCCCCAATAGGCAGGTAAATGTCCCAATAGGCAGCATAGTCCTCAATAGGCAGCATATGTCCTCAATAGGCAGGTAAATGTCCCAATAGGCAGAATAGTCCCCAATAGGGAGCATAGTAATTTCCCCCGGGATCAATAAAGTGTATCGTATCGTAGTAGTCCCCAGTAGACAGCATAGTAATCCCCCATAGGCAGCATAATCCCCCATAGGCAGCATAGTAATCCCCAATAGGCAGCATAATCCCCCATAGGCAGCATAATAGTCCCCAATATGCAGCATAATCCCACAATAGCCAGCATAATCCCCCATAGCCAGCATAATCCCCCATAGCCAGCATAGTCCCCCATAGCCAGCATAATCTCCCATAGGCAGCATAATCCCCATAGCCAGCAGAATCCCCATAGGCAGCAGAATCCCCCATAGCCAGCAGAATCCCCCATAGGCAGCATAATCCCCCATAGCCAGCATAATCCCCCATAGCCAGCATAATCCCCCATAAGCAGCATAGGCCCCAATAGGCAGCAGAATCCCCCATAGCCAGCATAATCCCCCATAGGCAGCATAATCCCCCATAGCCAGCATAATCCCCCATAGGCAGCATAATCCCCCATAGCCAGCATAATCCCCCATAGCCAGCATAGTCCCCCATAGCCAGCATAATCCCCCATAGGCAGCATAATCCCCCATAGCCAGCAGAATCCCCCATAGGCAGCAGAATCCCCCATAGCCAGCATAATCCCCCATAGGCAGCATAATCCCCCATAGCACATATCCCCATAGCCAGCAGAATCCCCCATAGCCAGCAGAATCCCCCATAGCCAGCAGAATCCCCCATAGCCAGCATAATCCCCCATAGGCAGCATAATCATAGCCAGCATAATCCCCCATAGCCAGCATAATCCCCCATAAGCAGCATAGGCCCCAATAGGCAGCATAATCCCCCATAGCCAGCAGAATCCCCCATAGGCAGCAGAATCCCCCATAGCCAGCAGAATTCCCCATAGGCAGCAGAATCCCCCATGGCCAGCAGAATCCCCCATAGGCAGCATAATCCCCCATAGCCAGCATAATCCCCCATAGGCAGCATAATCCCCCAAAAGCAGCATAGGCCCCAATAGCCAGCATAATCCCCCATAGCCAGAAGAATCCCCCATAGGCAGCAGAATCCCCCATAGCCAGCAGAATCCCCCATAGGCAGCATAATCCCCCATAGCCAGCATAATCCCCCATAGCCAGCAGAATCCCCCATAGCCAGCATAATCCCCCATAGCCAGCAGAATCCCCCATAGGCAGCAGAATCCCCCATAGCCAGCAGAATCCCCCATAGGCCGGGCCGGCGTTAAAAAATAAAAAAATACCAGTACTCACCTATCTTCCCCCGCTGCTCTGAAGAAGCGCACTCTGGATTCTGTCTTCTCCTGGCACAGGCGGCGTGACGTCATCAGGGCCGCAGGCGGCGTGATGACGATCACATCGCCTGTGCTGCATATGGAAGGCTTCAAGGCCTTCCTCACTCTGCACATTCCGCCCGCCACGATTAAAGGGCCGGCTGCCCGCCCGCCGGCAATGAACTGTCAGTTCACTCTATCTCCTGAGGTGAGGGAACTTCTGCTGAGGCTATTGGAGTTCACCCTCACTCACAATTTTTTTGTGTTTAAGGGGTCCTTCTACCTACAGCTCCAGGGGACCGCTATGGGAGCGGCTTATGCGCCCTCTTATGCCGGTCTCTTTCTGGGGCTGTGGGAGAGGGACCTCTTCCTGTCTTACGAACAGGGATCAATAGAGCGTGTCCCTTTATGGACGCGTTATATTGATGACATCTTCTTCGTATGGCAGGGCACAGCCGTCGACCTTGAACAATTTATTTCCCTCTTGAACAGCAACGATCAGAACATCCACTTAACATTTGTGTGGGATATTAATTCTATTGACTTCTTTGATGTGACAATCAAGAAAGACCAATTCGGCCTCTTACAGACAGATATTTTTCGTAAAGAAACATTCGACTAACTCCCTATTGCATGCGTCCTCTGGCCATCCTGGCCATATGATTAGATCCATTCCAGTGGGACAGTTCCTGCGACTACATAGGATCTGTTCCAAGGATGACGATTTTGAATCAAGGGCTAAGGAATTACGGATACGTTTTCTGGCGAGAGGCTATAGTGGACGTTCGATTAAACGGGCCTATCAGAGAGCTAAACATTCAGTTCGTCGTGATTTGCTCTACAAGGCAAATCCGAGGTCCGGAATAACATCTGCTAATAAGATTCGTTTCATTACTAATTTTCATTCACGATCCGACCAGGTGCGGGCCATTTTGGGGAGGGCTTGGCCCATACTAATGACAGATTCGACAATGAGAAAGTTTCTCCCAGAGAAGCCTTCCCTGACCTTCAGACGTGCAAAAAACCTTCGAGACCAGTTGGTTCATAGCCACTACTCTGGGCAACGGCAAACCACATTCTTGGACAATTTTACTCCTAGGGTCGGCTGCGTTCCATGTGGTGGATGCGTCGCCTGCCCCAATGTGGATAAATGTGATTCATTCACGGATTCTAGTGGTAAGAAAGTATTTTCGATCAGACAACGCATTACATGCACCACTAGGTACGTAATTTACTATGCCACGTGTCCATGTGGACTTGTATATGTCGGCCTTACAACACGCCAATTAAAGGTCCGCATCCGTGAACACGTTTTGGGGATACAGGCGGCATCTACGCATATGGACGTAGCCACCTTAAGACAATACCAAGACATTTTAAAATCTTCCATAACTGTGATGCCACACTCCTGAGGGTTAGGGGCATTGATGCTCTTCAAATTAATATTAGAGGGGGTCAGCTCTCTAAGCGCCTGGCCAGATTGGAGACACGCTGGATCTGGCGACTTAAGACCGTCCATCCGGATGGTTTAAATGAGTGTCTCTCTTTTGCTCCCTTTTTGTAGACTATGGGCTGCTGTGCATTCTGTATATTACATCTTTATCTTGTATGTGTACTTCATTGATCTTAATTTTCTTCTTATTTGTTTTTAGTTTTGTGTGTGGTGCTTCATATTCTGTGCATCCTTGACCACATCTAGCAACAACATCCAACAATACCCTCATCTTGACCAACATGTAGTGTTGAGCATTCCGATACCGCAAGTATCGGGTATCGGCCGATATTCGCGTTATCGGAATTCCGATACTTAATTCCGATACTTTTTCAATATCGTATACCGGAATCGGAAGTTCCCATAATTCTTTGAGAGGCAATGTGATGTTAGTCAGCCAATGAGGAATCTTATGAAGTGTGGGCACATCCTGTAATGCTGCGGTCATCTTAACTAATGGCATGGCTGTGATTGGCTGCTGAAATGATGTCAGAATGCACTATAAAAGGCGCCGCAGCCATTTTAGCGTCACTGTGCTGTGAACTCAGTTAGGGACAGAAAGCTACTCTGCTCACTCTGAGGGACAGTTAGATATTGCGATTTTGTGTACTACTGTGCTTGAGGCAGGCTAGTTTACCAACCGCTGTGTAAAGCTTCATTTTGCCAGTGTTGTTTTAACAGCTCTGTGCAAGGTGTGTGTGTGACAGTGCAGGTGACGCTGCAGTTTGCTCTGCATCCACCGCTGTTTGTAGGCATCTGCACGTGTCACTGACTCTTTTTTTTTTTTATTTTATTTTGTGGAATTGGTGCAGCTCCATTATATTAGAAAAAAATCAAATCTATTAGTGTGACGTGCTTCCATCCGTATACAATACATTGGTTGCAAACACTATAGAAGTACAGAAAGGAGCCTTTCACAGCTACTGAACAGTTGTCTGCAGGGTTTACTGTAGTCTGTGAGCTTTTAATTTTGTGAGTGCAGATTACGCTCCAGTTAGTTCTTCAACCACTGCCGGTTGTAGTCTGCTGAGCGTGTGTCACTGCCTCATCCTTCACATTTTTCTCTAATTGGTGCTGCTCCATTTTAGTGGAAAAAAATCTAATCTATTAGTGTGACGCGCTTCCATCCGTATACAATACATTGGTTGCAAACACTATAGAAGTACACAAAGGGGCCTTTAACAGCTACTGAACAGTTGTGTTTCAGTGTTCACTGTAGTCTGTGAGCTTTTCATTTTTTGAGTGCAGATTACGCTCCAGTTTGTTCTTCAACCACTGCCGGTTGTAGTCTGCTGAGCGTGTGTCACTGCCTCATCCTTCACATTTTTCTCTAATTGGTGCTGCTCCATTTTAGTGGAAAAAAATCTAATCTATTAGTGTGACGCGCTTCCATCCGTATACAATACATTGGTTGCAAACACTATAGAAGTACACAAAGGGGCCTTTAACAGCTACTGAACAGTTGTGTTTCAGTGTTCACTGTAGTCTGTGAGCTTTTCATTTTGTGAGTGCAGATTACGCTCCAGTTTGTTCTTCAACCACTGCCGGTTGTAGTCTGCTGAGCGTGTGTCACTGCCTCATCCTTCACATTTTTCTCTAATTGGTGCTGCTCCATTTTAGTGGAAAAAAATCTAATCTATTAGTGTGACGCGCTTCCATCCGTATACAATACATTGGTTGCAAACACTATAGAAGTACACAAAGGGGCCTTTAACAGCTACTGAACAGTTGTGTTTCAGTGTTCACTGTAGTCTGTGAGCTTTTCATTTTGTGAGTGCAGATTACGCTCCAGTTTGTTCTTCAACCACTGCCGGTTGTAGTCTGCTGAGCGTGTGTCACTGCCTCATCCTTCACATTTTTCTCTAATTGGTGCTGCTCCATTTTAGTGGAAAAAAATCTAATCTATTAGTGTGATGCGCTTCCATCCGTATACAATACATTGGTTGCAAACACTATAGAAGTACACAAAGGGGCCTTTAACAGCTACTGAACAGTTGTGTTTCAGTGTTCACTGTAGTCTGTGAGCTTTTCATTTTGTGAGTGCAGATTACGCTCCAGTTTGTTCTTCAACCACTGCCGGTTGTAGTCTGCTGAGCGTGTGTCACTGCCTCATCCTTCACATTTTTCTCTAATTGGTGCTGCTCCATTTTAGTGGAAAAAAATCTAATCTATTAGTGTGACGCGCTTCCATCCGTATACAATACATTGGTTGCAAACACTATAGAAGTACACAAAGGGGCCTTTCACAGATACTGAACAGTTGTCTGCAGGGTTCACTGTAGTCTGTGAGGAATAACCACACTTAGGCCTTATAACTTTTCTGACTTTCTTTATCAATCTACCAAGATGAAGAAGTCAGTGAGTAAGGCACGTGGTCGTGGTCGAGGCCGTGGATTTGCAGCAGGGAGAGGACGTGGGGATTCTGTGGCTGCTGCCGCACCCAGTGACACAGCATCCACCAGTTTTCCCGTGAGCGTTCCTTTATGCGCACTTTTGTAGGAGCTCAGCGTACCCCCCTGCTGCGTGAAGAACAAATTGAAGCCGTTGTTGGTTGGATGGCAGCCAATGCATCGACTTCAATAGCTTCCACCTCCTCTCAGGACCACAGCACTGTTGAACAACCATCAGTCTCTTCACCGCCTGCCAAATTGCCCAGGCAGTCAGAGAGCTCTGTACAGGAGCCAGCTGAGTCTCTGCTTCTGTTCTCAGAATCTGTTGGCTTGCAAACAGGGGCCCAGCCAAGCAGCATTCTGGAATGTGAAGAAGAGGCAGTATGCAGTGATGCGCAACAGCTGTGTCTCTCTGAATCTGAAGAGGCGGGTGAGCCAGTGCGATGGTCAGCACACCGCAGAATGCATCTGATGATGATGAGACTCAGTTGCCAGTTTCTGTTGAGCATGGTGCTGGCCAGACCACCCAACAACAGCAGGTGTTGGAAGAGGGTAGTGGTGGAGATGATGAGGTCCTAGACCCAACATGGCATGAGGAACAGGAAGGTGGTGGGAGCAGCTCTGAGGAAGAGATTGCCCCAACGGTCCAAACAGTAGGGAGAGGTAGGCTGCAGACTCGCTTGCCTGTAGCCTCCAGTTTGGCACCCGTTCGGAGCAGTTCTCTTCCAACAGCCAAACCGGGCGCTCCCAGGACTTGCTCTGCGTGGTCCTTTTTTGATACAGTTGCAGATGATATTTGCTATGTCAAATGCAAGCTGTGTAATCAAAAAATTAAAAGAGGTAAAAGTGTCAGTAACCTTAATACAACAAATATGTGGAAACATGTGCGGTCAAAGCACTTTGTTGAGTTACAAAGACACACTGGAGATGTAGGCCAACCTACAGCAGCACCTACATCTTCAGCTCATGTTGGAGCCTCTTCCTCCAGTTCACACACAGCTGGTTCGGCTTCCTCAAAGGATCGCCATGGAAGAACCTCTGTCACTGTTGTCCAGAGACACAGTGTTATTCCACCCACAGCTGCAAGTTCCCTGTCATCCTCACACACCCAGGCCACAAAACAGCCATCGGTAGCACAGGCATGGGATAAAAGACGGCCATACTCGGCAAACCATCCACGAGCACAGGCTCTGAATGCTGGCATTGCAAAACTCCTGTCCCTTGAAATGCTGTCATTCAGACTGGTGGAGACTGACAGTTTCCGTGAATTAATGGCATTGGCAGTCCCACAATACAATGTGCCCAGCCGATTTTATTTCAGCAGGCAAGCCGTCCCTGGTCTGCAAAAGCATGTTGAGGCAAAAATTAAACATGCGCTACTAAACGCCGTCAGTAGCAAGGTCCACCTGACCACCGATGCGTGGACCAGTACCCATGGCCAGGGACGATACCTTTCACTCACTGCCCATTGGGTGAATGTTGTGGAGCCGGGTACAGATCTTGCGAGTGGCGCTGTACGTGTTCTGCCAACTCCAAGGATTGCCGGAATCAAGTCTGTCCACATTGACTCCTCCTCCTACTCCAGTTCCTCAGAATCATCGCTGCAGGAGCCGTCACGGTCTACCTCCACATGGACCCGTGGACGCTTACCTGATGCGACCGATATGAGCACAGCCGTGGCCAAACGGCAACAGGCCGTTCTGAAATTAATTCCCATGGGGAATCGAAGCCACACAGCGCAGGAGGTCTGGAATGCCATCAAGCAGGAGAGCGACGTGTGGTTTTTGCCAGCGAATCTCCAGCCAGGCTTGGTAGTGTGTGACAATGGCCGAAATCTGGTGGCAGCTCTGGGCCTTGGCAAACTCACTCACATACCATGTCTGGCACATGTGCTCAACTTGGTCGTGCAGAGTTTTTTGAGGGACTATCCGGATCTTGATGCACTGCTGCACAAGGTCCGCCTAGAGTGCGCTCACTTGCGACGTTCCAGCATGGCCAGATCGCGCATTGCAGCTCTGCAACGCAGATTGCGCCTTCCTGAACATCGCATCATATGTGACGTATCCACCAGGTGGAATTCAACGTTACATATGTTGGAGCGGTTGTGTGAGCAGCAGCCAGCAGTTATGGAGTATCAGCTGCATCAGGCGCAATCAACACGCAATTTGCGCCGTCCACACTTCACCATTAATGAGTGGGCCACTATTAAGGACATGTGCCACGTTTTGCGTGCGTTTGATGAGTCAACGCGGATGGCGAGTGCAGATGATGCACTAGTCAGCCTGACTGTCCCCCTTATCTGCCTGCTTCAAAAAACACTGCAAGCAATAAGGGATGAGGTTTTGGAAGAGGTGGAGGATGAGGAGTCACAAATTCCATCACCTTCTGGAAAGTCAGCGCAACGTGGTTCCTCACAAAGGGCTGGGCAGGGCTCACTTTGTGAGGAGGATGAGGAGGAGGAGTCAATGGAGGAGGAAGACATCGCTCCAGAGGGAGGTACACAACGCTCTAGTCAGTATGTAGAGCGAGGGTGGGGTGATGCAGAGCAGGCAGAGATAACGCCTCTTGCAGAGGACAGCGTTTCTTTGCCAGTTGGGAGTCTGCAGCACATGGTTGATTTCATGCTGCAGTGCCTAAGAAACGACCGCCGCATCGCCCACATTCTCACGACGTCTGATTATTGGGTGTACACCCTCCTAGACCCTCGCTACCGGGACAACGTCAAAAGCCTCATCACACCGTTGAACCGGGAGCGTAAAATGCGGGAGTACCAAGACACACTGGTGCAATCCCTAATGTTCTACCTTACTGCCGAGAGCACTGCTGCTGCTACTGCTTTACAAAGCAGCTCTGTGCGTCGAGGCAGTGTAGAGAGCTCTGCAACAAGAGGGAGCACACGCAGTGCCTCTGCACAGGGAAAGACCAGTATGTTAAAAATGTGGCAAAGTTTTGTGGCAGCGCCACAAATGTCTACACCATCCGAGAGGGCTCCAGTCAGCGGGAGGCAACGTATCCGTCAGATGGTGACAGACTACTTGGCTTTGCCTCTCAGTGTACTCCCAGATGGCTCTTCCCCATTCAAGTTTTGGGTCTCTAAGCTGGATACATGGCCAGAGCTTAGCCAGTATGCATTGGAGGTGCTGGCTTGCCCTGCTGCCAGTGTATTATCGGAGCGCGTCTTTAGTGCTGCAGGTGGTGTACTAACAGACCGTCGCATGCGACTATCCTCCGATAATGTAGACCGGCTTACTTTTCTGAAAATGAACAAGGCATGGATCTCGCCAGAATTTGTCTGTCCGTTTTCAGATTAAATAACTGGTTCGCAACGTTATCCATGTCTCCTGTTATGTTCATCTTTCTACCACCTGAACTCTACTCCCTGGGCTCCAACACTGCCAGTTGCTGCTCAGAAGTGTCGTGTCCACAGAACAAAACACAAGCTCTACTGTTAGTGGGGTTCAGTAACGCCAGCTGTTCCCCTGCTGTGTGAACGGCAAGAAGTCTCCTGTTCCCGACACATGGACAGAAAAACACATGACCAACATGCTCCAAATAGGGACGAGCCGTCACCCTGCTTGTTATGCTGAAAACATGAAATTGTGAAGTTTTGCAGGCCTAGAATGATAAATTTTTATGACAAATATGGACAAATAATAATTTGTCATCACAGCGCATATCTGCACATGTCTATTAGAAATGGTAACAAAAAATAAAACATAGTCTACTCTTCACATTTTGAAATTAATGCATAAAAGTACATTTCAGACTTATGAATTAATGCTTTTTAAGGAACTTTATCTGTACCTGTAAGATAATGCAGTCAATGGATGTACGAATCATTAAATCCTCATCATCATCATCACGAGTTTTATTTATGACAGACATTTAAAATACACATACTGATGCCAACTGTAACTTCAAACACCATATATGAAATGGCCAGCATGTAAACATGGTAATAATGTCCAATAATAAATTATTACATCTAGAAAGTGCATCATGCATACTGACAATAGGTAGTTATACCTGCAAGTGCTGTTGAAACAACCACAAGAGATATAAATTAATACTGGTATATAGGTATCACAGTGCATAGTTACTCATGGACAATGTTGATGTAATACTGTATCTCAATTAAGTCAGCGTCAACCATTAGGCTTGTTAGTCTTGTACATTGTTAAAGAGGGAACGTAATTTTTTTGTTTGTCATAGGTGGAGTATTACACATTTAATTATTACTGCTGTATTTTTTTTTGCGTCCCTAGTGCGCAATAACGCAGCCTAACCTCACATTTGATAGTCAGCTAATTGCCACACGCTACCCTACCCTACGCGTGACAGTAGGAAGGTAGTGTTGACGGATAAAGCTTTGCGCAACCAGACATTCTTTTACCTCTTCAACACTCTACAAGCAAAAAATGCATGATTTCAGCCGCAGACTTTATTGACGTACAGTATAACATCGGCATTACCCATCAGAGGCTGTCCACTGTCTGATACAGACATAGAATATACCTTTGCTATCCGTAGCCTTTGTTTCACCTACACTTGCAGGCACACACTTAAATTGTGACAAACAATGCCTAATGTTTTTTTAAATGGTTATTTTTTATCGTACATTATTGTGTCATCAATCACATTGATGAGTCCATGCTGGACATGTCATACATGCTATAGAAAGTTACGATTTTATGAACTTAAATAATTGAAATGTCTGTGACTGTCACATAAAATTTGCGATGATGATGATGAGTGACTATTACAAAATCCATTGTCTTCACTATGTTATGGTTTAACATAGCGTTCCTTAAGCATTATTCATAAAAAAAAAAATGGACTTTTATTCTTAAATTTACAACACTATATTTTGTTACCAATTTTTTGGGTGTTGTGTTGTTCCATTTATTTTTGGCATGTGCATATATGCGTTTATATTTGTATTTTCTTTATTTTTCCTTCTTGAAATTAGAAAACATGTGTATCTTTGTACCGTGTTAGCCAGTAGATAGAAAAATATTTAGACTTCAGAGTCAGCAGTGGTTGATACCTTTTAATGGATAACTGAAAAGATGGAAACAAATTGCAAGCTTTCAAGGCTACTCACGTCTCTTCATCAGGGAAAGACTAAATAAAACAATTAAGCATCACATATTTCTATACACAACAGGACACAGGAATAGTGCAATAGGTAAGACAAGTAAGTGACGTGTATCAGAACTGTCATTATCTCACAGGGATGAACATAAATATTGGAACAGTTCCTAGATAAGGATAGAAAGTTTGATTGCCCTCTCATTGGCGTCTTTTTTTGGGTTTTCATGACCCTGGAAGGGCATAGACGCAGATTCCTTAATTGATATAGAATGACATAAATCCATGTGATCTATTCATTCCATCACTAACAGTGTCAAAGGTCATGATGAGCTTATATTCTGAAACCTTTGTACGTTTCTCATATTTGAAGTTATATTTTAATACCAGTAATTCCATATCCATGATGCTATGACCGGGCATACAAAAGTCTTTTGACACAGGTAAATTCATTAATTTATCTGTGATTGTGTGGCGCTGATAATTCATCCTTGTTCTCCTTTTTGTTGCCGGTCTCCCCTCACTTGTCCCTCCCTCACTTGTCTTAGCTATTCCTGTGTCCTGTTGTGTGTAGAAATATGTGATTCTTCATTTTTGGCTTTACTCTTAAGGGTATGCCACACTAAACAATATCGCTAACGGGATCGCTAAAAAAACGTCACTATTTAGCGATCCCGTTAGCGATGTTGTTCAGTGCGGCAGCTTCCAGCGACGAGCTTCTGCTGTGATCTCGCTCGTCGCTGGAATCGCTCCGGACCCTATTTCATCGCTGGCGCCCCCGCTGGGTAAGTATCTTATCGCTGTGTGGCACCTTTTCTTAGCGATTTAGCGGTACTTTTGTACCGCTAAAGTCGTTAAGAAGATCGCTAACGGCGATAGCGTCGTTAACTATATCGCTAAATGCGGCAGCATTTAGCGATATAGAAACAATCCCGCTAGCGATCTCATTAGTATGCAACGCTAACGAGATCGCTAGCGGGATAGCTTAGTGTGGCAGTACCTTCAGCCTGATGAAGACACCTGAGTAGTCTCGAAAGCTTTGAATTTGTTACCATATTTTCAGTTAGCCATTAAACGTTATCAACCACAAGGACTGTCAAGTATAAATATTTTTCTATTCTTGTAATTGAAATTCATCATTTTATTGTCGTAGTAAAACTTCATTTATTCTTGTTTGAAGTACATACATTTGCAATGGCCACGTAACAAGGCAATAACTCAATATTTTGTGCCTACACCCTCCTTGACCCTGGGCTTCAACAGCGCCAGTTGCTGCTCAGAAGTGTTAGATGCACAGATGAAAACAATCGCTGATGTGTTTGTGGGGTTCAGTAACACCTGCTGTTCCCCTGCTGTGTGTCTGGCAAAAATTACTGCTGCTAACTACAACTTCAACTTCAAACGTCTCATACTAGGCCTCTGCCTACACCCTCCTTGACCCTGGGCTTCAACAGCGCCAGTTGCTGCTCAGAAGTGTTAGATGCACAGATGAAAACAATCGCTGATGTGTTTGTGGGGTTCAGTAACGCCTGCTGTTCCCCTGCTGTGCGTCTGGCAAAAATTACTGCTGCTAACTACAACTTCAACTTCAAACGTCTCATACTAGGCCTCTGCCTACACCCTCCTTGACCCTGGGCTTCAACAGCGCCAGTTGCTGCTCAGAAGTGTTAGATGCACAGATGAAAACAATCGCTGATGTGTTTGTGGGGTTCAGTAACGCCTGCTGTTCCCCTGCTGTGTGTCCGGCAAAAATTACTGCTAGCTACCTAATCATGGTGAAAAAAACATGACATCTCAAAGTGTCTAGTGCTACACATAGATATGAGGCTACACCATGATTTCTAAGCTGTAAACATTTGAAACGTCAACTTTCAAACCATAAAATGATTTGTCTTTGTCACAAATCTGTAACAAAATAATTGTGACATATTATTACAGATATGCACATGTCGAAAACAAATGCAAACACAAAAGCCTACTTATGCTATAGGATACTGATGGTCAACCTTGTCACTCCATAGCTTAGACAAATCCAACTCACATCATGATGACTCAAATACTGCAATGTTGGAAGTGCATAATGTGGGTTGAACTTTGACAACTGCTGCAGTGCGAAGGTTATACTTCAGTGTTCTTGCCTTTGAAATAAAAGCATACAAGTAAATATAATATCCAATGTTGATTAAGGGACGTGATGTACACCTGTAATATTGTGCAAACAATGCATGTAGGAATAGTCCTCTTCAACATTACTTATATTTGTGTCATTTTAAAAAATACATATTTGATTAGAAAGTTAACAGCCCATATCATAAAGGTCCTTCATGTAAACATGATAATCGCTAACAAAAATCATGCATTACCTTGGTAAAGTCAATAGTGCATAGTCACAATAGCAAAATATATACCTGTAAGTGGTGCTGAAAGAACGACAACTGATAGAATAGGTGAATGATATCTATTTATCAGACTGAATAGCGACACCTGTACAATGTCGATATAATACTGTACCTTAACAAAACAGCTGTGTCACACCTCACACGCATTTTTCTTGTAGCTTGTTATGTAATAGGGCACATGCGTGTATGTTTCATCATAGGTGCATGTTTACTGAGTAAAGCAGTCATGACAACGCCTTTGTGTTGTCGGTACGCTTGCGATGATGAACGATGCGCCACCGTGAATGTTAGTCTGCGTCACAAGACGCACAGACGCTCCAATACCCAACGCGTCACAGCAGGAAGCCAGTCTGTGCGTCCAAACAAAGGCGCAAGCATACATGCACGTACCCTTTTATAAAGCTATATAAAAAAAAGGATGTAGTAGTAACGCACACTTTATTGAGGTACAGTATTACCATCGCCATTCACCATCTGTGGCTATGCAGTCTCATCTATATATACCTTATCTATCCGTTGTCATGCTTGCAAGTCCACAGTCAGGCATAAATAGCTGTTTTCACTATGCACTTTTTAAGGTTTTTTTTGTTAATTATAAATGATTGGCACATATTATCAGTATTACATGATGGAAATTTTAGATATTTTTAAAAACTTTTTAGTGATATTATTCAGCAAATGAAATGTTGTACATACTGTTACTTATCCATCATTAATGGATTCTGATATGTACTTGTATGCTTTTATTTAAAACCGTTAGCAGATTATTTAACCAATTTTTATTGTGGTTTGCATTGCTTTTCAACATGTTAATGTAATGCGTTTATGTTTGTCAGTTATTAATTTACATATATTTTTTAAAGTAAATCATCATCTTATGGTACTAAAGGTTATATTTCTCTTGGTTTGGAGTATAGACATTTTTAATTGACACGTAACAAGGAAAATACTTGATCTAGTATTTAAACATCCTCCTTGACCCTGGCTCCAACACCGCCAGTTGTTGCTTGGAAGTGCTGTTAGCACAGTCTACACTTGCTCCTGTGTTTACTGGGGTTCAGTAATGTCAGCTGTTCCCCTGCTTGGTGAACGGCAAACAGTCCTGCTGCCTCCACCCTGTTCTCTTTCTCATCCCTGGGCTACAACACCGCCAGTTGTTTCTCGGAAGTGCTGTTAGCACAGTTAACACTTGCTCCCGTGTTACTGGGGTTCAGTAATGTCAGCTGTTCCCCTGCTGTGTGTACGGCAAAAAGTCCTGCTGCCTCCACCATGTTCTCTTCTCATCCCTGGGTTACAACACCGCCAGTTGTTTCTCGAAGTGCTGTTAGCACAGTCTACACTTGCTCCCGTGTTACTGGGGTTCAGTAATGTCAGCTGTTCCCCTGCTGTGTGAACGGCAAACAGTCCTGCTGCCTCCACCATGTTTCTCTTCTCATCCCTGGGCTACAACACCGCCAGTTGTTTCTCGGAAGTGCTGTTAGCACAGTCTACACTTGCTCCTGTGTTACTGGGGTTCAGTAATGTCAGCTGTTCCCCTTCTGTGTGAACGGCAAACAGTCCTGCTGCCTCCACCATGTTCTCTTCTCATCCCTGGGCTACAACACCGCCAGTTGTTCTCGGAAGTGCTGTTAGCACAGTCTACACTTGCTCCTGTGTTACTGGGGTTCAGTAATGTCAGCTGTTCCCCTGCTGTGTGAACGGCAAACAGTCCTGCTGCCTCCACCATTGTTCTCTTCTCACCCTGGGTACAACACGCCAGTTGTTTCTCGGAAGTGCTGTTAGCACAGTTAACACTTGCTCCCGTGTTACTGGGGGTTCAGTAATGTCAGCTGTTCCCTGCTGTGTGAACGGCAAACAGTCCTGCTGCCTCCACCATGTTCTCTTCTCATCCCTGGGCTACAACACCGCCAGTTGTTTCTCGAAGTGCTGTTAGCACAGTTAACACTTGCTCCCGTGTTCTGGGGTTCAGTAATGTCAGCTGTTCCCCTGCTGTGTGAACGGCAAAAAGTCCTGCTGCCTCCACCCTGTTCTCTTCTCATCCCTGGGCTACAACACCGCCAGTTGTTTCTCGGAAGTGCTGTTAGCACAGTCTACACTTGCTCCTGTGTTACTGGGGTTCAGTAATGTCAGCTGTTCCCCTGCTGTGTGAACGGCAAAAAGTCCTGCTGCCTCCACCCTGTCTCTTCTCATCCCTGGGCTACAACACCGCCAGTTGTTTCTCGGAAGTGCTGTTAGCACAGTTAACACTTGCTCCCGTGTTACTGGGGTTCAGTAATGTCAGCTGTTCCCCTGCTGTGTGAACGGCAAACAGTCCTGCTGCCTCCACCAGTTCTCTTCTCATCCCTGGGCTACAACACCGCCAGTTGTTTCTCGGAAGTGCTGTTAGCACAGTTAACACTTGCTCCCGTGTTACTGGGGTTCAGTAATGTCAGCTGTTCCCCTGCTGTGTGAACGGCAAAAAGTCCTGCTGCCTCCACCCTGTTCTCTTCTCATCCCTGGGCTACAACACCGCCAGTTGTTTCTCGAAGTGCTGTTAGCACAGTTAACACTTGCTCCCGTGTTACTGGGTTTCAGTAATGTCAGCTGTTCCCCTGCTGTGTGAACGGCAAAAAGTCCTGCTGCCTCCACCCTGTTCTCTTTCATCCCTGGGTTACAACACCGCCAGTGTTTCTCGGAAGTGCTGTTAGCACAGTCTACACTTGCTCCTGTGTTACTGGGGTTCAGTAATGTCAGCTGTTCCCCTGCTGTGTGAACGCAAACAGTCCTGCTGCCTCCACCATGTTCTCTTCTCATCCCTGGGCTACACACCGCCAGTTGTTTCTGGAAGTGCTGTTAGCACAGTTAACACTTGCTCCCGTGTTACTGGGGTTCAGTAATGTCAGCTGTTCCCTGCTGTGTGAACGGCAAACAGTCCTGCTGCCTCAAACTTTAATTTCCATGGGTACCTTCTGCTACCCATCGGGTTCCAGTACCGTCAGCTGGTTCTCCGCATGCCTTTGGCCTAGGTGCCTCCATGTCGGTATCCGAGTTCCAGCAACGTCTGCTGGTCCTTGTAGTGCTTTGGAGCACAGGTACCTCCTGCTTAGTAACCGTGTCCCAGTAACGTACAGTGGCCCTCGGTTGTGCCATTGGCTCTTTTCCTTCTGCTGACCCTCCGGTTCCAGCACAGCAGTGGTCCTCGTTACTTTCATTGGTCTTTGTACCTTCTGTACCCTCCGGGTTCCAGTACCGTCAGCTGGTTTCTCGCAGTGCCTTTGGCTAGGTGCCTTCATGTCGGTATCCGAGTTCCAGCAACGTCTGCTGGTCCTTGGTATGCTTTGAGCACAGGTACCTCCTGCTTAGTAACCGTGTCCCAGTAACTCAGCTGGTCCTCGGTTGGTGCCATTGGCTCTTTTCCTTCTGCTAACCCTCCGGGTTCCACACAGTCAGCTGGTCCTCGTTACTTCCATTGGCTTTTGTACCATCCCAACAGGACAAAGAGGTTAAGACAAACTACAAGATACAGAACAAGAGACAGAAGAACAATAAGCAGAAGATCAAAAAGCAGAAGAACTTAAGTATAAGACCAAAATGAAGAGCAAAAATATGCTCCTAATTCTAAGCAGAAAAGACTAGCAGTGTATGGGGGTGAGTCCGTTCCTCCTCGTGGTGCCCCTGGAAATGCCTGATGCTGCTGCAGGCTAAACTGAACGCGGACAAATACTGTTGTAATAAAAATCTTTCGTGCAGCAAGAACGGAAGGATGAAAATTCAGAGTTTTACAGATTACAAGTACAGGAATGTCTGTCACAAATAAAATA
>JARQOD010000001.1:967502984-967549999 GCA_033576555.1 Oophaga sylvatica | reverse complement strand
GGGAAAGTGTAGTGGTAAGTTTGGAACACTAGAGTGGGAACATTAAGACCAAATAGTAATAAGAAAGGAACTAGTTAATTTAGGAGGGGCCAACTGTGGGAAGCTAGGAGGATTTCCTGATTTTGGTCAGTAGGGCCTGAGAGGCCGGACAGGGCAGTTGGCCATGTAAGTTTCAAGAAGAGAGCCCAGTTGTCCAGGGCCAAAGGGCTGACGGTTACAGCAGTAGAGAAATGCAGGGCAGCTCCAAGATGTGGCAGCTAACTACGTGGGCAGACGCCCTTATGTCTGGGGCGAAACAGACAGGGGATCTCCTGAAGTTAGTTGGGCTGGCCAGAAGGAACGCTGCGGTACCAGACAAATTGGTACGACCCTGGGACATTCCAGAAGAAGTGAGGGAAAGTGCAGGGAAGGAAAAGGATGTACTTTGTGATGAACACTGTGTTGTGTCTGTGACTGAGCTGGACGCACTGAGATTGGAACCAAGTAAACTCGTTTATTATAAGTTGGAACTGGACTCTTTCTCTCTTTGTGTGAAGCCGCCCAAAGGAATCCTCAGCAGATCCGAGAGGACCAAGATGGAACGGAAAGTGGGAAGAAAGGTACACTACAAAGGGACATTGTGTATATGTGACAGAGGGCCAGGGCGTGCATAAACAGCCATATTGCGGGCCATGAATACGGCCCTGGACTCTCTTACCCACACTTTGCCAATCCATTATTTTAGCTTCTATTCCATAAAAACAAAAATATATTTCTACTATGAAGACACAAGATGACGATAATTTCATAGTCAGCCACAGTTTTCTCTCAGTTCTAAGATTTTTTATGATTGTCGGCTTTGAAGTGTAGCAGTAATGGGAATCACCATTCCTTATTTTACATTTTGACAGCTTTGTGCCACTGTGCCTTTAGCATAGCTTTGATTAAAGTTTTTTTTTTCTAGTTATCGAATGTTTCTTTTTCGGACAGTAAATTTGGAAGACATAAAGGAAATACTTGGTCAGGAATGAACTTTTAATCAAAGAATGACAGCCTTTTTTCAGATTGACACGCTATCATTTTTGCCAGCTTTCCTGAAAATTGAAATCTGGAGAGCCTTATTACATACTGGATTATAGGTTTTGATGTAAAATGTTTTAATTGGTTACATCCGCTGTAGAAAGTTTTACATATGCAAAAGGTTGAATGAAAGGAAAAGTATCAACTTATTTTTTTTCATTAAATTATAAATTTGACTTTTTAGTAAGAAAATACAAAAAAAAGCAAGAATTAGTGATTTCTATATAAGATTGTTTTGAGCATACGAAGAGGTTACTGTGCAGGGAGGGAGGAAAAGTTGACCGGTCAACTATTGAGTTTGTCAGTGATTTGATCGCTTATTATATGCCTTCAGGTTTAAAATTGCTGCTACCTTACATTGTAATCTTGCCATAAATAATAATAAGATAACTGCTGATCAAAGATAAGCGAATCTTTTAATTTGAATTCACCAGCTTCGCAAATCTTTTTCCTTAAAATTTGATTTTCCACGAACCTAAAGTACTGAAAAGCCTCCAACTTCCCTTAAAAGATGCGTATAACATTTGAAGCCTCCTGTTGTGGTATCCAATCACAATCAACCTACCTAAAACTGCCTAATTAATGTCAAAGTGAAATGGACATACTTGGCTATGGGCAAGTAGATGGTAGCCAGTGACTCCCCTATCCTTCTGTTCCAATCAATTAAATCTCTTTTCCTCACACACTAATCTTCATCGTTGCTGTGCTGTCACACACTTTCTGTATCTTTTGTCAGTATTTTTTAGCTTTCTTTCCCCATTTCTTTGACTAAACTTTAAGCTGTGACGTCTTTTCTCTATCCAGATTCATCATAATATGGCTGCTTAATTTCCTGCCTCTGCTTTTATACAAACTATAGTAGATAAATAGTTTCACCGCACACTAGAGAGTTTTCATGCAAATAATCTTTAATGATTGTTCAACACAAGTGCAAGTGGCGGACAAAGGGAAGGCATATACAAAGAAGCGATTCTAACGTTTTGACCCACTTGGGTCTTGATCACAAAGTCAGTCTGTATGAGGGAAAGAGGTCCAAATGCCACATGGATATCCCAGTAGGGACAGGTATATAGCAAGTTCCTTGGTAAGGGTGGCTGTCAGGGTACTCCCGCACCTGCATGTATGCTCACAGGAGGTGCATGCTCACACATACATGCCTCAGCTAATATTAAAGGACTAATTCTATTACAGACCCATGTTAGTTGGGGGTCTAGTTGTAGACTTTGCGTTTGGGCCTATGAAGTTTAAGTTATGTCACTGGTACAATCGAATATAAGAAATCAGTGAAGCATACCTCTTTTTCCAATTTCTCTTCTTCCGCCTGCCATCTGAACTCATCTTTTACTCTTCATTTTAAAATCCATCTTGGTCAAAGCAAGAGAAACCGCCACCTAACAAAGCTCAGATTACTGCTGCCAATTAAAGTCTATGGAGACAGGAGACGGAAAAGGAAGGGGGAGCAATAATGGAGACAGATATACACAAAGAGTGCATCAGTGTATTTTATTTGATTCACAGCTACACTGCTCAGTACACCTTCTGGACATGTATTATACATTTTAATAATATTATGTGCATACAGTGGTGGGCAGAGCATGGAGTTTGCCATGTGAAGCTATAAACAATAGGGCAGGAAGTGATGTTAGAAAAGGAGGGGTTGTTTTGCCAACTTCTGCTGTAGAGACCTGGAACATACAGCAATAGTTATTATATAATGTGGTATTAATAATCAAAAGGGTATAGACCATATTGAAACTTAAATTCAAGGGACAAAAGTAAAAGAATTAACAGTCCTGGTATGTTAGATAAACTGGGCAGGTCCACTTCACAATTTATAAATATTTTCAACAGTTTCAATTTAACACTTTAACCCACAATTCCATAAAATTCCATTTTACAGTATATTAAAGGGATGGTCTTCAAGCAACATTTATTTTAATCCTAAATGTCTGTTTAGGTAATGTTTTAATCTAATCTTTTTCCTAGTATACTTTAATTAAAAGGTCCCTATCATTCCCTCACTATACTATACTGCTTTTTTTACTACTATTTTCTTCCTGTTTGATGACGTTTCGTTTGAGAATCCCAGTGCATGATGGGATACTTAAATGAGTCGTCATGAGGGGAAGAGGCTGCAGTAACACCTGTTCTACTGGGCATGGGTAGGTTGTCAATTTGGATGTATGCTCAGCAGGATCTTGTCACTGTGCACAGTGACAATGCGCTCCCTCGCCAGCTCTATTGAGAAGTGATGATCCGGCAGCAGAGCGCACTGTCAGTGTGCATTGTAAATAGAAAAGCTGGCAAGCTGAGACCAGTCCCCCCGCCTCCAGTGACTTCACTTGCAGGGGAAGTACAGGTCTCTGCTCGCTCGTTCTCACATTATAATGCTCACTAACCGTGCACTCTCTTGTCAGCGCCGGAGAGAGCGCATAGTCACTGTGCACAGTGACAAGATCCTACTGAGCATAGATCTAAATTGGCAACTGATGCATGCTCACTAGAGCAGGGACTAGACCAACCTCTGAAATGGACATCACTGATAACTCCTCGTTTAAATAACCCATCATGCACTGAGATTCTCAAATGAAGCATTATCAAAAAGTAAAAAAATAAAACTGTCAGATAGTGTAGCTAGGAAAGGATAGGGAAATTAAAGTATATTAGAAAAGAGATTAGATTACAACATTAAATAGACATTTATGAATAAAATAAAAGTTACTTTCAGACCATCCCTTTAAGTATTATACTGCAAATATTGTATGGCAAAATTTCTTTTTCTTATTTATTTTTTTAATTTTTTTTAGAAATGACCCAATACCCAATGCTGGGTACCTAGGAATTAGTTTTAAACAATGACGGCATTCTCCTTTAAAACACACTTTAAGGTTAGTTTCTCCCGTTATAGGCTCAGGGATAGTCTGTCAAAATAAATCTCCACTATTAGAAGTGTTTGGCTCAGTTTTATAATTTTATTTTTTTTAATAAAATGTAAAATCCCTTTTAAATGCTTTTATTACTAATGTCAGTTATTAGGTTTTATCACGACCCCGTTAAACTGCAGGCACTTTACAAGTCAAATTTGCTTTTATGAACATAAAGGACCTTTTTTTGCAGAAGTAGAAAAGGTAGCTATTAAAATAAGGCTAGTACACATAAATGTATACCATAATGCGACCCATTGTTCACTTTGAAATTATACGGCTCGCACCACATGGCTTTCTAAATTAGATTCCTTGGAAATAATCACCCATTAAAATTACAATAAATTTAAATGCCTCTGACATATTTCAAAAAATTGCAGCGAGCCCGTTCCAATCTTACGTACGACGCGGCCATTGCTGCCAATTTAAATAAGATGTTTTCAATTGATACGTCTCAGCAGAGATCTCAGTTCTTAACGCATAGAGTTACAAAAAGTAACAATGCTCGCAGACATATCACCAAAATATTTCATTGTAACCCCATTTCCTCCTCTTTTTTAATGGCTCATTAACTTGGAAGGGTTTACAGTTCTCTCGAAACTTGGAATCAGGCAAACTAGCGGTTGCCGGTCCTTGAAACATTTGGAACAAATTATTTCCAATTTTAGAGTCGAAGTGAAGGAATTTCAGCTGCAGTAAACAACTATGAAACACGTTGTCAAGTGCCCAAGGAACGAAAAAAAAAAGAAACACAAGCTTTCAAAATTCAATAATATTTTCCAAAGCTATAAGTACTTTTTTTTTCAGAAGACTTTATTTTTTTGGAAAAAGTAAAAACAAGTGTGTCCGTAAATATAATATGTTGTCGTTGGATAAGGAAGAAATTCTTTTTACGGCTCCCAGCTTGTATGTTTTATGCCTCATTGACATTAAAACCACATGCTGAACTAATAGAGAGGAAAAAAGGTCATTGGTCGTAACCTATATGGCGGCTTCTATTGGAAAGACAACTAATAGCAAAATCTGCTCGAGATGCGCAAATCTGCTGAAAATCAAATTCAGCAATTTACTCTAATTCGGCAAGAAAATCTGATTTGCATCAAAATTTTCAATGTGAATCAAAAACTCTTCATTAAGCTATAGGAATTTAGGATTGGCGGAACGCACCAAATGAAATATATATAATAATAAAAAGGTGCGTTCGCAACCCGGGGTCCACCGTGCAGAGATGGAACCTGCTGCTAAGCAATGGCGGAACAAGATGGCGGTTGAATGCTGAAAACACACAGGTTAGATGTCACCTGGTGTGAACAGCAGTGAACTCTGTTACTTCACAGAGCCGCAGCAACAAACTAATAGAACGCTGTTCCCTGTTAAATGTTACAGGACACAGCTGAAATGGCGAGAGTGAGGTCTCTAGGCTCAACCCCTGGAACGCGGGGACTTAAGTCTGACCGAACCCACAATGCGCACAGCATCGCACAAGCGATGCCACTGCTTGGCGCTGAGTGGTAGCAAAATACAACTAACTAAAAAACAAGAGCAAAAGCTCAACTCACTGCAGAGCGGTACCAAAAGGTGTGTGCCGGAGCACGTGGATTGACTGTGCCCTGTAAACAGCCTGTGCTAAGCAGCACACGTGGCCGAGACACGCACTAGGTCAAGCAGAGTAAAAACCTGTCTGACTAAGGAAAACTAGACGATCATACACGCCGACAGTGCGGCAGGTTCTCGGCCCAAACACACGTGCATACACAGAGTGGTAGCGTATCCACTCGCTCACACACGCCACATGGTTTATACTAGCGCACGGCCGATGCTTTTATAACAACAGCCTTCCAGGACCTTGATGATGGCCCAGTCCGGACTGCTTGAGGACCTGAGCATGTGACCTCCGACCAAGAATGAGCGGTCGTCTCACGGGCATGCTCAAATGGAAAAAAGTAGGACTTAGTCCCAGGAGTGTCTGCTCGCCGCTGACTAATACTGGTTGAAATAGCTAAACCTGGGGTGGCAGCAGTGACCAAACGCCTAGCATTAGCCTGAGCAAGCCCCTGGGACCAACTTCTCCCCTGAGCATGATCCTCTGTGGCTGAAGAAGAATGGCAGACTGCAGAGGACATGACTCTAGATTCCCCATGTGCAGCGGCGGGATCTCGACGCCTAACATAGGATCTCTCATTACCGCAGAGTTGAATTCCATAGGAACTAAAAAAATGCATGAACAATACTCACATCGCTGCCCACATGTCCCATTATCGTCAAAGCCTACAGTTCAGCCCTCCGTTCCTTCCAGCACACAACTTCCATTTCGTGCATCTTTATTCTGCATCACGGCTATCTGAAGCCAGCAGGCCACTGACATCATCATGCCTCGATGTTCTCCACCTGAGGTCTAATCCAGCACTTCGGGCGGTGCATGTCATGATGTCACAGTGTGGCCTGATGTCACAGGCCTCCTTCATGTCCCAATGCAGAAGAGGACTTCATGCACTGAAGGAAAGAAAATTCAGTAAAGCATAGTACCATTCAGAGGGCTGCGGCAAGACTGGTGAGCAGACTGGTGAGTATTCATTTTCCTGGATTTACACCTAACAGTTACTATGGATATTCTAATTTTTTCGATAAAATTCGAGGCAAATTCAATTAACCTCAAACCAAACTACTTGCTCATTTCTAATGCTTGCTGATTAAAATTTTAAACCCCTCCCACTTTGCAGTGTCCACACTTCTGAACCGTTTAATTTTGTAATAAAAAAAAGAGTGAACCCAGTGGTCGCATCAGCAACATTTTCCTAGGATTCATTCGAATTTGTAAATTATAAAAATAAATTATAAAGTATATTTTCAACAACACAATGATTAATATACTGACATTTTGTTTTTTTAAAGGAGACCCGTCACATTCCCTTTCCAGTTCAACGGCTGTGCAGCTTTGGAAAGCTATTACCAGATTCCCTTTAAGCCAGGAGGCTGGAACAAGTCCTGGTAATCTTGCTGGTCTGCAGGTGTGATACAGCTTCAGACTTCACTGTTATCCCACTTTGGGCTGCAGAGCTGTCAGCACTAGTGTTGAGCGATACTGCTCGATATCTAAAAATATCGGATCGGAATGGTATCGCCGATATCACTAAATATCGTCGATATCCGATTCCGATACCGGAAGTCCCATGTAAGTCTATGGGAACCAAATATCGACATTAAAAAAACCCATTCTTGCCTTGTTGGTTAATTGTACATGAAGGAAAACAACAAAGACTAATGTAGAATGTATTGGGGGAGGTTGAGGAGACAATAAAGGCATACATGTTTAACCCAATGCATTGGAATAGCATTAAATATATTTTTTTGGAAATACGTTTGGATTGACTAACAAATTGACAATGTTGTTAACCTTTTTTCTATTTTGGCAAATATGTATGTTTCACAACTTCCATGCTCTTCACCTTTTTAACTTTTGCCAGTGCCACACTTTCTCCTTCATAATCTTCAGCAGCATCATCTTTCTCATCAAATTATTCTTCATCTTCACCTTCTTAATCTTCTTCTTAAACTTCTTGCTATTCATGTTTTTGTTACATTACTCATATTGTTATTATTAAACTAATTAATCTTCTTCATATTCAAATTCTTCATCTTCTTCCTCTTCATCTTCTTCATCATATTCTTATTTGTGACAGAGATTCCTGTACTTGTAATCTGTAAAAGTATGAATTGTTCATCCTTCCGTTCTTGCTGTCACAAAAGATTTAAATTACAACAGTATTTGTCCGTGTTCAGTTTAGCCTGCAGCAGCAGGCATTTTCCAGGGGCACCACGAGGAGGAACGGACTCACCCCCATACACTGCTTAGTCTTCTTCTGCTTAGAATTTAGAGCATATATTTTGCTCTTCATTTTGGTCTTATACTTCATGTTCTTCTGCTTTTTGATCTTCTGCTTATTGTTCTTCTGTCTCTTGTTCTGTATCTTGTAGTTTGTCTTAACCTTCTTTGTCCTGTTGGTGATCTTCTTCTGGGAAATCTTTTATTTTTTCTTTGTGATGGTGTAAGGTTCTTTGTCTCTGTTGACATGTTCCTTGAAACTCAGTTTTCCGTCGGCCATTTTGCTTTCTGTCTTTCTGCAGCTCTTGCCCTCAGTTAATATGGAGTTTCCAGTTTTCATGTTCCCGCCCTGATTCTTCCCTCTTGCTTCTTAAGCAGCCTCAGCTGAACAATCAGTGCTCCTGAAACAAGCCTCAGTCAGTCTGTGACCTGACTCCTGGAAGCCTTGGACTTGTACTCCAGCTATTCCCTACTGAGGAACCTTGGAACACTTTTGGACTCTGGAAACCTGCTGTTTGGTGAATCCATGTTTGCAGAGGAATTACGGTACAGAGAAGAGATCCTGAACCTGCTTTGGAGATTTATTGTAGTGCTTGAAGTTACTCTGGCCTGCTGTGTCTCCTGTCGCTGTTCCTGCAAACTGTGTGAACTTTTCAGCATGCTTGTATGAAGTAATACAAGTCATTTCATTTCAACCTATGTCTCCTGTGTTTTCCTCGCACCCAAGCACAAGACGCTATAGGAACTGTACACTATACATGACAAGATTCAGGAGCCAATGTTTAGTGTCTGCTGGGTCTGGGAAAGCCGTGTCTGCTGTGACTGTGGATATCAGATGTCCGTTTAATACCTTATGTGATGACAGTGGTTGTGACTTCTCACAACCATTCCAGGTGAGCGCATTCCCTTAAAATTTTAGTCTGGAGTGTTACCACAGGTAAACACTATTGTTTTTTTTTTTTTTTTTCCTTTCCTCTTCTCCTTCCAGCACTTCTGCCTTAAAAGATCTGGAAGATGGAGGCCCGCATAAAGGAACTTTGCGGAGTGACTGATACAATCCTTTCAGATGTACAGACTTTAAAAACCCGTTTTGCAAGCCTACAGGACCTCACTAATCATAATTTGCAAGTGTTTGGACAGACTACCCAGGAATTGCGAGCCAGGATTGAGGCTCTAGAGGAACGAGCCCAGGCTCCTGCCATAACCCCAAGTTCTGGGATCCCCAAATTACCTCCTTTTCGTTTTGGCGGTGAACGTGAGAAATTCAGGGGATTTATTAATCAATGCAATTTATTTTTCTCTGCACATGCTTCACAATTTCCCACTGAACGATCCAAAGTGCTTACTATAATCATGTTGCTTACCAATAAGGCTTTGATGTGGGCAAACCCTCTGATTGAGACTGAGGATGATTGTTTGAATCACCTTGATGCTTTTATTTCAGCCATGGGGCAGGTGTTTGATGACCCCAATCGAGGTGCAACAGCTGAAGCAGCCATGTTAACTTTGCGCCAAGGTAAGCGTTCAGTAGCCGAATATGCCCTGGATTTCAGGAGATGGGCTCTTGATACCACTTGGGACACTTCCGCTAAAAAATCTATTTTTCGGAAAGGGTTGTCTCCACTGATTAAGGATGAACTTGCTCGTGCCGACCCTCCCACTGCGTTAGGTGACTTTATTAACTATTGTATCCGTATTGATGCTCGTCTGACTGAACGCAGACAAGAGAGATGGTTCGAAAATAGTCGCACTAACCTTTTACTACCTCCCTCCTCAGCTAAGGAACCTTTGAGTAGGATCACAAGGGAACCAGAACCTGAACCCATGCAGGTGGACTCTTTACAAAGACGGGTTAGTGATGCACGCAAAGAACATCGTATAAAGGAAAATCTATGTTTCTACTGTGGTAAGTCAGGGCACTTCATTATAAACTGCCCCAGCCGTTCTCGTAAGACTACTGCAGCAGTCATTCACTGTGAGTGTTGCGAGAGGAGCTCTGTCATGTCCGAGCCTCAGGCTCCAGAGAGATCTGCTGCAAGAGATCTTGATTTCTCGGACTTAAACTCTGTTAGTTCTGGGGACGATGACGGTATAAACGCTGCAATTTTTCAAGTTTCCTCAGGGTGTCCCAGCTGAGTTGTAAAAGAAACAATTCTCATTGCTTCCTTTCCATCAAACTCTGGGTTGACTCAGTCTGGGTGTCTAGCTCTGCTATGATCGACTCAGGAGCAAGTGGAAATTTCATGGATATCTCCTTTGCTCTGAAACAGGGGATACGTTCAGTGAAGAAGGCTACTCCAGTACAGATGGAGACTGTGGATGGCTCTCTACTGACTTCTGGACCAGTGGATCAAGAAACAGAGCCTTTGAGGGTCCTTATGGGTAAAGATCATCAGGAGAAAATGTCTTTTATGCTTATCTCTTCTCCCCACTTTCCCATTATTCTAGGGCTACCATGGCTGCAGGCGCAGAATCCTACGATTAACTGGGAGACCAAGGAATTACACTTTCCGGAGAAACAGATGAGTCAAGGAGTTTCAGCTTGCTCTGTTCCTAAAGGAACCATGTCAGTCCCTGAACTACCAGCTGTATACCAGGACTATGTGGATTTATGTGACAAGAAGAACGCTGATCAGCTTCCTCCTCACCGTCCATATGATTGTCCAATTGAATTATTGCCTGGAGCCGAGATACCTTTTGGTAAGATCTACCCCCTAGCGGGGCCCGAGCTAAAAGCTTTGAAGGATTATATAGACGAAAATTTAGCCAAGGGCTTCATACGCCCCTCTTCATCTCCCGCAGGTGCACCCATCTTCTTTGTGAAGAAGAAAGATGGATCTCTGAGACCCTGCATAGACTATAGGGAACTCAATAAGGTTACTATTAGAAACCGTTATCCATTGCCTTTAATCCCTGAGTTGTTGGAGAGAGTGCGGCATGCCAAAATTTTCTCTAAACTGGATCTCCGTGGGGCCTATAACTTGGTCTGTATTAGACCTGGGGATGAATGGAAGACTGCTTTCAGGTCACGCTATGGACACTTTGAATATCTAGTTATGCCTTTTGGTCTGAGTACCACCCCAGCCACTTTCCAACACTTCGTGAATGATATCTTCAGGGATCTCCTAGATACATTTGTGGTGATTTATCTGGATGATATTCTAATTTTTTCTAACTCCACAGAGGAACATCATGGACATGTGAGAATGGTCTTAGAACGCCTAAGACAAAACCATCTCTACATCAAACTTGAAAAATGTGAATTCCATAGGACCGAAATTCAATTTCTGGGGTATGTACTATCTACGCAAGGGATTAGTATGGATGGAAGCAAGACCCAAGCCATCAAGGATTGGCCAATTCCTAGAAATGTGAAGGAGGTGCAGCGTTTCATCGGGTTTGCCAACTTCTATAGACGTTTCATTAAGAATTTTTCTGAGGTAGTGTCACCTATCACCCAACTTACCTGGAAACAGTCTAGGTTCTCCTGGACCCCGCAAGCTCAGGAAGCAATTTCCTGTTTAAAGGATAAATTTACCACCGCACCTATCTTAGTACATCCCAACCCCGAGCTTGCCTTCATAATAGAGGTGGATGCTTCAGACTGTGCCGTTGGAGCTATACTCTCTCAGAGAACAGGTGAGAAGAATGTCTTGCATCCCTGTGCCTTCTTTTCCCAGCAGTTGTCTTCGGCTGAGAGGAACTACGATGTGGGCAATAGAGAGTTGTTGGCCATTATTGCCGCCTTCAAGGAATGGAGACACCTTCTTCAGGGAGCTGCACAGCAAATAGTCGTCCTGACAGACCATCGTAACCTTGAATTTATCAGGTCGGCTAAGTGCCTGACTCCTCGCCAGGCTCGCTTGAATCTTTTCCTAAACCAATTTAATTTTGTCATTTCTTATAGACCAGGATCGCGCAATGGAAAGGCTGATGCACTCTCTAGGATTCATTCAGCAGAGACACGTCCACTTACTCCTCCTAAGACTATTCTTCCTGACTCTAGATTCCTGGGAGTGATTCATAATCAAGACCTACTTAAGGACATCAAGGAAGCATACCATGCGGATTCTTTGTTGGCTCAACCCCCAAGGGACGTAAGTCTTGTCTTTAAGAATGGTGTGTGGATTCAGGGACAACGTCTGTATATACCTGAAACAGTCAGATTGAGAGTATTGCAACTCATCCACGATTCCAAGATAGCCGGGCATAGGGGAATTCTAAAGACACAAGAATTTCTTTCTCGTTTCTTTTGGTGGCCCACTTACAGGAAAGATGTCTTAAACTATGTCACTTCATGTGAAGTCTGTGCAAGATGCAAAACACCTCGCTCCTCACCAACTGGTCTGTTGCAACCTCTTCCCACCCCGTCCCGCCCGTGGGGATCCATTTCTATGGACTTCATTGTGGAGTTACCAACCTCTCAAGGGAAGAACACCATTCTAGTGGTGGTTGACCGTCTAACAAAGGCAGCTCATTTTATCCCTTGTGTCGGCTTACCCACTGCAAAACAGACATCAGACTTGATGATTAAGAATGTGTTTCGCTTACATGGAGTACCGGATGAGGTCATTTCGGATCGAGGAGTGCAATTCACTTCAAGGTTTTGGCAAAATTTCTGTGCAGCATTGGACATTAAAGTAAACCTTTCTTCTGCTTTTCATCCCCAGACTAATGGACAGACAGAACGAACCAATCAGACCCTGGAGCAGTATCTCCGCTGTTTTATCTGCCACCTACAGGATGATTGGGTGGATCTACTTCCACTGGCTGAGTTCTCTTATAACAACTCTCAGAGCGCCTCCACTAAGCAGTCTCCTTTTTACTCCAATCTAGGTTATCATCCTAACATTCTTCCTCGATTTCCCATAGATACGCCCTTGCCGGCAGTGGCTGAAAGAATCACTTCTTTACAAAAGAATATGGATCTTCTAAAGGAAAATCTAGAATTGGCTCAGGAAAGGTACAAGAAAGCAGCAGATAAATTTCGTAAACCTGCACCAGCTTTCAAGGTAGGAGATTTGGTCTGGCTGTCAACCAGAAATCTTAAATTAAAGATTCCATCGTCTAAATTGGGACATAAGTACATTGGACCTTATAAGATCAATAAGATTATAAGTGCTGTTGCTTGTCGTCTTCAACTGCCCAGAACTATGAGAATCCACCCTGTCTTTCATGTATCCCTACTAAAGGCTGCAACACCCAATACGTTTCCTGGACGTTCTTCTCCTTGCCCTGACCCAGTGCTGGTCGATGGTCAGGAAGAATTTATGGTGGAAAGGATTCTAGATTCCAGGTTGTACAGAAATCAGTTGCAATATTTGATTAAATGGCAGGGCTACCCAGTGGAGGACAACTCATGGGAACCAGTCAATAATGTAAATGCTCCTCGCCTGCTCCGCCAGTTTCATCAGAGGTACCCTGACAAGCCTGGTCTGAGGTCATCCGGAGGTTGTCCCTAAGGGGGGAGTAATGTAAGGTTCTTTGTCTCTGTTGACATGTTCCTTGAAACTCAGTTTTCCGTCGGCCATTTTGCTTTCTGTCTTTCTGCAGCTCTTGCCCTCAGTTAATATGGAGTTTCCAGTTTTCATGTTCCTGCCCTGATTCTTCCCTCTTGCTTCTTAAGCAGCCTCAGCTGAACAATCAGTGCTCCTGAAACAAGCCTCAGTCAGTCTGTGACCTGACTCCTGGAAGCCTTGGACTTGTACTCCAGCTATTCCCTACTGAGGAACCTTGGAACACTTTTGGACTCTGGAAACCTGCTGTTTGGTGAATCCATGTTTGCAGAGGAATTACGATACAGAGAAGAGATCCTGAACCTGCTTTGGAGATTTATTGTAGTTCTTGAAGTTACTCTGGCCTGCTGTGTCTCCTGTCGCTGTTCCTGCAAACTGTGTGAACTTTTCAGCATGCTTGTATGAAGTAATACAAGTCATTTCATTTCAACCTATGTCTCCTGTGTTTTCCTCGCACCCAAGCACAAGACGCTATAGGAACTGTACACTATACATGACAGATGGTGTTCAGGCTGGTTGGCTTCATGCTCGTCGTCCTTGTTGTCGTCATCTTCTTCTGGGTGTTCTTTAAGGTCGTCTAATTTCCGAGAACCAGCTGACGTTACTGGAACCCTGACGGGTATCAGATGGAGCAAGAGACAATGGAAGTAACGAGGACCCGCTGACTGTGCTGGAACCCGGAGGGGCAGCAGAAGGAAAAGAGGCAATGTCACAATCGAGTACCAGCTGACGTTACTGTGACACGGTTACTAAGCAGGAGGTACCTGTGCTCCAAAGCACTACCAAGGACCAGCAGACGTTGGTGGAACTCGGATACGGAGATGGAGGCACCTAGGCCAAAGGCACTGGGGAGAACCAGTTGACGGTACTGGACCCCGGACGGGTAGCAGAAGGAAAAAAGGCAATGTCACAACCGAGTACCAGCTGACGTTACTGTGACACGGTTACTAAGCAGGAGGTACCTGTGCTCCAAAGCACTACCAAGGACCAGCAGACGTTGGTGGAACTCGGATACGGAGATGGAGGCACCTAGGCCAAAGGCACTGGGGAGAACCAGTTGACGGTACTGGACCCGGACGGGTAGCAGAAGGAAAAGAGGCAATGTCACAACCGAGTACCAGCTGACGTTACTGTGACACGGTTACTAAGCAGGAGGTACCTGTGCTCCAAAGCACTACCAAGGACCAGCAGACGTTGGTGGAACTCGGATACGGAGATGGAGGCACCTAGGCCAAAGGCACTGGGGAGAACCAGTTGACGGTACTGGACCCCGGACGGGTAGCAAGAACGCACCCATGAAAATGTAAGTTGACAGGACGCAAGCCGTCCGCAGTTACCGAATCACACAGTCCTACAGTGGGTGCTTGTCCTATTGTCACAATGGAAACAGCCTTTATTTACATATCCCACAGCACACATAGGAATCACCTAAACTGCAGGCACCATAGAGTCGGCTAACCCGAATGCAACACGACAGCACAACTTATTGGAGGATAATTGACGTTCACACTGCCAGGAAACAGCTGTCGTGCTGTAACCAGGCTGGCCAGGAGTCAGTACCCCTGCCAATTACTTACGAGCAACAAATGGCGGTGTTGTAGCCCAGGGAGTAGAGTTCAGGTGGTAGAAAGATGAACATAACAGGAGACATGGAAAACGTTGCCAAACAGTTATTTAATCTGAAAACGGACAGGCAAATTCAGGTGAGATCCATGCCTTGTTCATTTTCAGAAAAGTAAGCCGGTCTACATTCTCTGAGGATAGTCGCATGCGACGGTCTGTTACTACACCACCTGCAGCACTAAAGACACGCTCAGATAATACACTGGCAGCAGGGCAAGCCAGCACCTCCAATGCATACTGGCTAAGCTCTGGCCATGTATCCAACTTAGAGACCCAAAATTTGAAAGGGGAAGAGGCATCTGGGAGTACACTTAGAGGGAAAGCCAAGTAGTCTGTCACCATCTTACGGAAACGTTTCTTCCTGGTGACTGGAGCCGTCTCGGATGGTGTAGACCTTGCTGGCGCTGTCACAAAACTTTGCCACATTTGTAACATACAGCTCTTGCCCTGTGCAGAGGCGCTGCTTCTGCTCCCTCTTGTTGTAGAGGTGTCTACACTGCCTCGACGCACAGAGCTGCTTTGTAAAGCAGTAGCAGCAAGCAGCAGCTCTCTCGGCTGGAATGTACAACAGTATGGATTGCACCAGTGTGTCTTGGTACTCCTGCATTTTACGGTCCCGGTTCACCGGTGTGATGAGGGTTTGTAAGTTGTCCCGGATAGCGAGGGTCTAGGAGGGTGTACACCCAATAATCTGACGTGGTGAGAATGTGGGCGATGCGGCGGTCGTTTCTCAGGCACTGAAGCATGAAATCAACCATGTGCTGCAGACTCCCAACTGGCCAACAAAGGCTGTCCTCTGGAAGAGGCGTCATCTCTGCCTCCTCTGCATCACCCCACCCTCGCTCTACATACTGACTAGAGCGTTGTGTACCTCCCTCTGTAGGGATTTCTTCCTCCTCCATTGACTCCTCCTCCTCCTCATCCTCCTCACAAAGTGAGCCCTGCCCAGCCCTTTGTGAGGAACCACGTTGCGCTGACTGTCCTGAAGGTAATTGAATTTGTGACTCCTCATCCTCCACCTCTTCCAAAACCTCTTCCTTTAGTGCTTTCAGTGATTTCTGAAGCAGGCAGATAAGGGGGACAGTCATGCTGACTAGTGCATCATCTGCACTCGCCATCCGCGTTGAGACATCAAAGCACGCAAAACGTCGCAGATGTCCTTCATAGAGGCCCACTCAGTAGTGGTGAAGTGTGAACGGCGCAAATTGCGAGTTGATTGCGCCTGTTGCAGCTGATACTCCATTACTGCTGGCTGCTGCTCACACAACGCTCCAACATATGTAACGTGGAATTCCACCTGGTGGTACGTCACATATGATGCGATGTTCAGGAAGGCGAAATCTGACTTGCAGAGCTGCAATGCGCGATCTGGCCATGCTGGAACGTGCAAGTGAGCGCACTTAGGCGGACCTTGTGCAGCAGTGCATCAAGATCCGATAGTCCCTCAAAAAACTCTGCACGACCAAGTTGAGCACATGTGCCAGACATGGTATGTGAGTGAGGTTGCCAAGGCCCAGAGCTGCCACCAGATTTCGGCCATTGTCACACACTACCAAGCCTGGCTGGAGATTAGCTGACAAAAACCACACGTCGCTCTCCTGCTTGATGGCATCCCAGAGCTCCTGCGCTGTGTGGCTTCGATTCCCCATGGAAATTAATTTCAGGACGGCCTGTTGACGTTTGGCCATGGCTGTGCTCATATCGGTCGCAACAGGTAAGCGTTCACGGGTCCATGTGGAGGTATACCGTGACGGCTGTGCAGCGATGATTCTGAGGAACTGGAGTAGGAGGAGGAATCAATGTGTACAGACTGGATTCCTGCAATCCTTGGAGTTGGCAGAACACGTACAGCGCCACTGGCAAGATCTGTACCCGGCTCCACAACATTGACCCAATGGGCAGTGAGGGAAAGGTATCGTCCCTGGCCATGGGTACTGGTCCACGCATCGGTGGTCAGGTGGACCCTGCTACTGACGGCGTTTAGTAGCGCATGTTTAATGTTTCCCTCGACATGTTTTTGCAGAGCAGGGACAGCTTGCCTGCTGAAATAAAATCGGCTTGGCACATTATATTGTGGGACTGCCAATGCCATAAAGTTCCTGAAACTGTCAGTCTCCACCAGCCTGAATGACAGCATTTCAAGGGACAGGAGTTTTGCAGTGCCAGCATTCAGAGCCTGTGCTCGTGGATGGTTTGCCGAGTATGGCCGTCTTTTATCCCATGCCTGTGGTACCGATGGCTGTTTTGTGGTCTGGGAGTGTGACGATGACTGTGAACTTGCTGCTGTGGGTGGAATAACAGTTTGTCTATGGACAACAGTGACCGAGGTTCTTCCATGGAGATCCTGTGAGGAAGCCGAACCAGGTGTGTGTGAGCTGGAGGTAGAGGCTCCAACATGACCTGAAGATGTAGGTGCTGCTGTAGGTTGGCCTACATCTCCAGTGTGTCTTTGTAACTCAGCTACGTGCTTTGTCCGTACATGTTTCCACATATTTGTGGTATTCAGGTTACTGATATTTTTACCTCTTTTTAACTTTTTGCTTACACAGCTTGCATTGAACATAGCAAATATCATCTACAAGTCTGTCAAAAAAGGACCACGCAGTGCAAGTCATGGAGCGCCAATTTTGACATTTCTAAGAGAACTGCTCCCAACAGGTGGCAAACTGGAGGCTACAGGCAAGCGAGTCTGCAGCCTACCTCTCCCTCCTCTTTGTACCGTTGGGACAATCTCTTCCTCAGAGCTGCTCCCACCACCTTCCTGTTGCTCACGCCATGTTGGGTCTCGGACTTCATCATCTCCACTACCCTTTCCAACACCTGCTGCTGTTGGATGGTCTGGGCAGCACCATGCTCCACAAAACATGGCACCTGAGTCTCATCATCATCATAAGATGCGTTCTGCGGTGTGCTGTCCATCGGCACTGGCTCACCCGCCTCTTCAGATTGAGAGAGACACAGCTGTTGCGCATCACTGCATACTCCCTCTTCTTCAAATTGCAGAATGCTGCTTGCCTGTGCCCGTGTTTGCGAGCCAACAGATTCTGAGAACAGAAGCAGAGACTCAGCTGGCTCCTGTACAGAACTCTCTGACTGCCTGGGTAATTTGACAGGCGGTGAACAGACAGATGGTTGCTCAACAGTGTTGTGTTCCTGAGAGGAGGTGGAAGGAATTGAAGTCGATGCATTGGCTGCCATCCAACCAACAACGGCTTCAATTTGTTCTTCCCGCAGCAGGGGGGCACGCCGAGCTCCTACCAAAGTGCGCATAAAGGAACGCTCATGGGTAAAACTGGTGGATGCTGTGTCACTGAGGGCGGCAGCAGCCACAGAATCCCCACGTCCTCTCCCTGCTGAAACTCCACGGCCACGACCACGTGCCTTACTCCCTGCCTTCTTCATCTTGGTAGATTGATAAAGAAAGTCAGAAAAGTTATAATGCCTAAGTGTGGTTATTACGCAGAGACTGAAGTGAACACTGAAACACAACTGTTCACAATCTGTGAAAGGCTACTCCTTTGTCTACTTCTATAGTGTTTGCAACCAATGTATTGGATACGGATGGAAGCGCGTCACACTAATAGATTATATTTATTTTAAATGGAATGGAGCAGAACCAATTGGAGAGAAATGAAAAGGATGAGGCACTGAGACATGCTCAGCAGAGTACAAGCAGCAGTGCTTGAACAAGTAACTGGAGCGTGATGTGCACTCAAAAAATAAAAAACACAGACTGAAGTGAACACTGAAACACAACTGTTCACAATCTGTGAAAGGCTACTCCTTTGTCTACTTCTATAGTGTTTGCAACCAATGTATTGGATACGGATGGAAGCGCGTCACACTAATAGATTATATTTATTTTAAATGGAATGGAGCAGAACCAATTGGAGAGAAATGAAAAGGATGAGGCACTGAGACACGCTCAGCAGAGTACAAGCAGCAGTGCTTGAACAAGTAACTGGAGCGTGATGTGCACTCAAAAAATAAAAAACACAGACTGAAGTGAACACTGAAACACAACTGTTCACAATCTGTGAAAGGCTACTCCTTTGTCTACTTCTATAGTGTTTGCAACCAATGTATTAGATACGGATGGAAGCGCGTCACACTAATAGATTATATTTATTTTAAATGGAATGGAGCAGAACCAATTGGAGAGAAATGAAAAGGATGAGGCACTGAGACACGCTCAGCAGAGTACAAGCAGCAGTGCTTGAACAAGTAACTGGAGCGTGATGTGCACTCAAAAAATAAAAAACACAGACTGAAGTGAACACTGAAACACAACTGTTCACAATCTGTGAAAGGCTACTCCTTTGTCTACTTCTATAGTGTTTGCAACCAATGTATTGGATACGGATGGAAGCGCGTCACACTAATAGTTAAATTGCATGGAGCAGCAAGAATTACACTGAAGAAAAAAAAAAGAGTCTGTGAGTGACACGTGCAGATGCCTACAGACAGCGTTGCATGCAGAGCAAACTGCAGCGTCACCTGCACTCACACACACCTTGCAGAGCTGTTAAAACAACACTGCAGGCAAAAGGAAGCTTTACACAGCGGTTGGTGCTAGCCTGCCTACAGCACAGTACACTAAATCGCAATCTCTAACTGTCCCTCAGAGTCAGCACAGCAGCGTTCTGTCCCTTACTGAATTCACAGCACAGTGACGCTAAAATGGCGGCGGCGCCTTTTATAGTGCATTCTGACATCATTTCAGCATCCAATCACAGCCATGCCATTAGTTAACATGACCGCAGCAGTACAGGATGTGCCCACACTTCTTAGGATTCCTCATTGGCTGACTAAAATCACATTGCCTCTCAAAGAATTATGGGAACTTCCGATTCCGGTATACGATATATGGAAAATATCGGAACTAAGTATCGTAAGGCCGAAACAGCTAATATCGGCCGATACCCGATACTTGCGGTATCGTATCGCTCAACACTAGTCAGCACTCAATCTGTACTCCTGTCCTAGGTCCTCCAAAGGCAAGCTGTACTGACTCAGCAATTGACAACAACCCAATCTTTTTTTAGCTAGCTCTTCCCTTCTTCTCCAATGTGATCAGCTAATGATCCAGTGTTTCCCAACTCCAGTCCTCAGGACCCACCAACAGGTAATGTTTTCAGGATTTCCTTAGTATTGCACAGGTGATAATTTTATCACCTGCTCAAGCATTAATTCCATCACCTTTGCAATACTAAGGAAATCCTGAAAACATGACCTGTTGGTGGGTCCTGAGGACTGGAGTTGAGAAACACTGGGCTAATCAGTCTCTTCCTCTGCTTCTCCTCCTCTTCTAAGATGTAAAAAGAAGCAAAGGTTACTAGAAGTTGTAGTCCAGAGCATTGTAGCGAAAGAAGCAATAATGTCTGCTGCTGTGAATAGTCATCTGCTAATTCCCAGCTTCAGCAGTCTCTGTACACAAAACTCCCACTGCAGGAGTTACATATAGATGTAACAGTCATGACCGCATATGGCGACTTCTGGGATTTTTTACCTTTTTACTGCCCACTTTTGCCCCCTAACCATTTGCTGACCACGCTCCTTTAAAATAAAACATTACACTTAAATTCTTTTGGATAATATTGGCCACAGTGGCCAGTTTATTAACAAACATACATAAAATACATAACAATATATGTATAAAACATCCTTCAAAGATATGAGGGGAGGGTTCTTTGAGCTTAAAAGATCTGGCTGTACTGTTAATAGACCAAACAAATTCGACCACGATGTTACCCCAGCCGTAAACCACCAGCTTGAGGGCACCAAACAACCTGTTCAGGGAAGACTAAACCACCACAAGCTCCCAGGGTAAAACCCCATCCAGAGCCCATAACCAAAAGCCAGATCACCCCACCTCATTTAAATCCCCTCAATTTACTCCAAAATTTCATCCCTGAATCATAACAACTCCAAGAACTCCACCCCCCGCCAACCACGAACGACCCTGAACACCTCAGTGCCCCAACACAGCCAACGCCCTCTCCAATGCCTCCTGAATTGCCAGTGCCCATAAGTCTACTCCAATATCGTTGAAATGAACCCCATCCTCTCTCCAAAAATTACCCACCCCAGCTTCCAATTCAAAGTGCCGCACGCTTATACCCCCATTCCTGGAAACAAAATTTGAAACCGCCCTGTTCAGCTTGACCCTAGCTCTATTGATCCCTTTTAAAGATCTGGCTCCCCTCAATTTTTGTCTCGGAACTATATCCGACCAAATTGTCAATACACCAGGAAACGACACCCATAATCGCAAAAAATCAAAACGGATATACCTGATCAATTCCCTAACCGACTTTACTCCCAAATCATTCCCGCCCGTGTGCACCACCCAAATATCAGGTGCCCTATCACAACGAACCGCCCTAGAACATTCCCCCAAACTCAAGCCCAAACCATCCCCCTGAAACCCAACCAACGCACGACCACCTGTTGTCTACTGAATCCCAGCTGTCTGCCGCCCCCCAATGAACGAATGAATGTCCGAAAATCCAGGCTAATAAAGGTTCACAATCTGCAAATACAAAAACAACAAAAACATAACCTCTCATTTTAACAGCCACTGCATGCATCAATAGCGCACATAGCTTAAGTAACGATTAGAGCTTCATCTACCAATACGGCAAAATACCTCCGGCCCTAGACCCCGCATATGTGCTTCCAACGCCGCCCCGATACAAAAAGAGTGAGAACCATATATGTCAGTGGGAACACCCAATTCCCTCAATCCCTTCTTGAGGATCGCTATGAACTGAAAACGAGACAAGAATGCCCCCCACTATGACACAACAGTGGTCCTGACCTGCAACTCCACACGCGCCAATATTGAGTCAAACATTTATGTGGACACATAGCCGACCCTTCTACCTTTCCAAGCACCACTCGTCTACCTTTTCCCAGCTGATCAGTCTTGGACCATCTAATCCAAAAATAATACCACCAGGACGTAACTCCACATCCTCAGCCATCAGGCCCCCATTCTGTTTCTGCTATCGGACACCAGCTCGCCTATCCTCAAGGCCCCAAAAAACGCCAAAGAAAAAGCCAGTTGAAAGAAAGCCACCTCAAAAGTAGAACAACAAATCCGGTCCAAAACACCTCCCAAGCGATCCAACATGTAGAACGAGATCGGTCTGTGCCTATGCGCGCATCGCTTACCCCTTCGTACTCCCTTTAAAGCTTGCTTAACTAAAAAAATTTTTAGTGACATCCCCACACCCTTGTAACCGAAAACCAGAAACCAAGTCTGCTATAAATTTATTTATCCTTGAAACTGACCAGGCCCTGTCCACCAATTCCCCAACCAAAATTAACAAAGCTTGTGCCCTACCCTCATCCGAATCAACTGCTCTCCACTGTAACAACTAATCTTGCCAAATCCCCCACAACTCCACATAAGATGCCCAAGTCTGGCCCGTAACTGACTCACAAATCAATTGTCCTGCTCGTCCATAACCACTCGCCACAAATGAGAAGGGCATTCCGTTCCTGATTCCTCCGCTTCTGGTGCCAAGTCCCGGAACCTCTCCCACTGAAAACAAGATAAAGAATCTGCTATAGAATTTTTTACACCAGGAACATGCACCGTAGAAACCCAAGCATTCAGCTCCAGACAACGCAGGACCAGCTCCCGAACCAACTTAATCACTGGAGGAGATGACGCTGTCGAAGTATTAATTATCCCCACTACGCTCATATTGTCGCAATGAAAACGCACCTTCCTATTCCTAAACAACTCTCCCCAAATTAATACCGCCACAACAATCGGGAACAATTCCAACAGCGCCAAATTCCTTGTCCAACCAATTTGTTGCCACTCTTCCGGCCACTTTCCAACACTCCACCTTCCTTGGCAATAAGCCCCGTACCCAACTCCGCCAGCTGCATCCGTATAGATTGCGCATTCAAAATTACTCACATTCTCCTGCTGGATCAACGAACTCCCGTTGTAATGTGTCAAGAAACGTTGCCACACTATCAAATTGTCCCTGTGTTCCTTCCTCAAACTAATAAAATGATGCGCTGCTTGTACACCCGCCGTCGCACTAGCCAACCTGCGACAAAAAATCCTGCCCATTGGTATGATTCTACACACAAAATTTAATCACCCCAACAACGACTGCAATTCCTTTAACGTCAATTTACGCAATTTTTGAACCCTATCAACTTCTTGCTTAAGAAGCAACAATTTGTCATCAGGCAGTCTGCACTCCATCCTCTCTGAGTCAATCAAAATACCAAGAAAACTCAGCGACGTGGACGGGCCTTCAGTTTTTTCCCCAGCCAACGGTACACCAAAAAGACCGGCCACCCATTCCATAGCAGCTACAGTATTTCTGCACAGCACCAAATCTGGCGGACCAATGAATAAAAAGTCATCCAGATAGTGAATCACAGATTGGACTCCGGCAACATCCCGAACCTCCCACTCTAAAAACGTACTGAACGTCTGAAACAATGAACACGAGATCGCGCAACCCATCAGCAAACATCTGTCCAAATAAAAACCCCCATCCCAAAAACAGCCCAACAACGGAATGCTGTCTGGATGAACCGGCAGCAACCGAAAAGCAGATTCGATATCAGTCTTTGCCAACAAAGCTCCCGCCCCGTACTTTCTAACCCACTTCACCGCCATATCAAAAGACGTATACTCTACTGAGCATAACTCTTGCGATATATCATCATTAACCGAACGCCCCTTCGGGTACGACAAATGCTGAATCAATCTGAACTTATTCGCTTCCTTCTTAGGAATGACCCCCAACGGGGAAACAATAGCCCCAACCACCGGCAAGGATACAAATGGGCCCACCATCCTACCCAACTCCACCTCCTTCAACAATTTTGCACTAACAACGTCCATGTGAAAATAAGGCGACCTCAGGTTTTTAATAGAAAATGGAACTGTGTGACTAGGAGGGGAAATCCTAAAGCCTTCAGCAAAATGACTCCTAATGACCTCGGCCCCATCCCGGTCAGGATACCTATTTAGAAAGGGGGCCATCCTTTGAAGCCTCACCGGCATCTCCCCTTTGACCGGTGCCCACTGCGGGCTACCGTTTGCTTTTTTAAAACACTTGGACGCTCCTTGGGAACTCCCGCTGCAAAAAGAGCACTCGTGTTTAAACTTACAGGTACTCCCGTACTTGCACTGGCCGTCATTAAACTGCCAGCCACGCCATACCCCCATACGTCCGATGCGCCTCCCCAATGGCACCCAAATAACAAAATAAACCAGAAAAGTTCTCCGGGGCCTTTTCTCCGATCACGCTAGCCAAAATTGCAAAAGCCTGCAACCAATTAACGAATGTTTGTGCAATCAACCGCCACCGCCGTTTCTCTTCCTCCTCCTTTTTACTATCATACTTCTTTCTTTTGTCTAAGTTAAACTTTTCCAAGGGCAACAAGGAGAATATCTCCACGTATTTGTTGCGCCAAATTTTTTGTTTTACCTCTTTCTTCAGATGAGCCCCAATGGCCCCTCAAAGCATACATACACTTCCCCTTTTGCACGATCATCCAACTTAATCATATCCCCTTTATCCTTTTCCATCTCTACCGACACAGATACCCCATGACCCCCGGCCCACTCCTCTTCTACCGGCACCGAGCTGTCACTGCCAACCCTCGACCCAACAACTATCCCTGACGACCATGCCCCCACTGGCGTATTCCTAACTGTGCTTGCAACCCCACTCTTCAGTCTCCGCAAAGCCTGCGCCATACCCCGCAAAACCTCCCATAAATCCCCGTCCCCATTCCCAACAGAGCCCCCTGCCTGCAATCCCCTCGACCCCGATGTCTGACCTCCTGCAACCCTCTGTCCCACGGCCCCTACGGGCGACAAACAATACATAGAGTCATGCTCACCAAGCTGCTCGGGTGCTGTGTCCCCGCCAGCCGAAAATCCGTAATCCAGCCGCCTTGATTTTTCCTGATGCTCGCTGCCAGCCTCAGGCTTGACATCGCCGCTTCGCGGTTCCAGGCCCGCGCCACTGATCTCCTCGTCATCAGGGGGACCGTTGAAAATTGCCGCTGTTCAGACCGCAGTCTCAAACGAGACCGCACCGCTGCTCCATCCTGCCGTCCTGACGTGCCGCTGCGTGACCTGCCAGACAGCACCCGATCGCTGCCCGCTGCTCCTCCTCGACTTGGACCTGGCAGCACCTGGTCTCCCTGTGACTGCCAACCCACCGCCCTCCATGCACCGCTCATCTCCGCTGCTCCCAGCCTAACACCCTGCTGGGTGCCCGGCATTCTCCTTGCCCGGGATGCACTCGGACTAACGATGGCCCCCGGTCCGCTGCCGTCCTCCACGTCGCCGCCGGGGCCCCGCCAGGGGTCAGCACTCCAGCTCACCCAGCAACGGGCCCGTGATGACAGCCTAGTCGGCCGCCATGGCTGTGCGGCCTGCTCATCTGCGGCCCAACTCAGCGGCCTACGCCACACTTCCGGTCTCCTCGCGGCCTGCTCTTCCACTCCATCCTGGTCCCCGCTCAGGCTCCGCCGCCCCACGCCTGCGGACCGGCTCCTAGGATTCCTGCTGGAGCGGGCACGCTGGCGGGCAAGCGTACCACTGCACCCCTCCGCAGGGTCCCCAGAGGGGCTCCTAAGCCTGTGCCCGCCGCGCGCCGCCACATTAGGGGACAACCGCTCAGGGGGCCTGGTCCTCCTACCCCTGCTGCTCACCGCCTGCGACCCGGAATCCCCTAGGAGGGAGGACAGCTGCTCCTCCAACCATCCACCTCTCCTGGAGTGTGCCACATCTCTCAGTCTATCCACAAGGTACTCCACAGACTCCATCGCATAAATGGTTCTTCTCTCTTCGGATTTCTTTTCAGGAATGGCACCTTTCCCGAACTTTCCCCACAAACATCCCTAAATAACGCCCCCTTTTATGCCCCCTTTACCCATCCACCAATCACCTTTCCATAATTCAAAAAAACCCATTCCAAAAACCCTCCCCCAGCTCAAATGCAGTCATGTGGGTCTTCCACCTAGCTTTTGCTTATTACAGCCCTTTCTTCAACTTGATTGCCTCTGCGCTAAGTTAGTACGGCTACAGATGAGCGAATCGGTATGTGGAGGATTGGGTTTAAGTCGAATTTCATGAAATCCGCAGCTATGACATTTTCCGGATTATCATACCTTGTGTGGTTAGTACCTGGGGCACCATAGATCAGCGGGTCCCAGTGGAGCACACTTTGCACAGTACAGTAATTTTCTATCTCCCACTCAGTCGCTTTCTTCTGTGCAGTGTAAGCTCTTATGGTCAACATCAGCATGGTCCTCTCTCTCGCCTGTACATTGTAAGTAATTATGGTCAGCAGGGTCCTCTCTCCTGTAGAGTGTGAGCTCTTATGGTCACTGGGGTCCTCTCTCTCCTTAAGAGTGTATTCTCTTACGGTCAGTGGGTTTCTCTCTCTCCTGTAGAGTGTAAGCTCTTATGGTAAGTGGGTTTCTGTCTCTCTCCTTTAGAGTGTAAGCTCTTATGATCAGTGGGGTCCTCTCTCTCTCCTGTAGAGTGTAATCTCTTATGGTCAATGGATTCCTCTCTCTCTCCTGTAGAGTGTAATCTCTTATAGTCAGTGGGGTCCTCTCGCTCTCCTGTAGAGTGTAACCTCTTATGATCAGTGGGTTCCTCTCTCCTGTAGTGTGTAAGGTCTTATGATAAGTGGGGTCCTCTCTCTCTCCTGTAGAGTGTAATCTATTATGGTCAGTGGATTGCTCTCTCTCTCTTGTAGAGTGTAATCTCATATGGTCAGTGGGGTCCTCTCTCTCTCCTGTAAAGTGTAAGCTCTTATGGTTAGTGGGGTCCTCACACTCTCCTTTAGAGTGTAACCTCTTACTGTTAGTGGGTTCCTCTCTCTCTGCTGTAGTGTGTAAGGTCTTATGGTCAGTGGGGTCCTCTCTCTCTCTTATAGTGTAAGCTCTTATGGTCAGTGACGTCCTCTCTCTCTCCTGTAGAGTGTAAGCTCTTATGATTAGTGGAGTCCTCTCATTCTCCTTTCGAGTGCAACCTCTTAGGGTATATACACACGTTGTGGATTTGTTGTTCATTTGTTTGAACAATGAATGTTATTAAATGGGAAAAAAAATAGCTGTGCACATGCTGCGGAAAATTCCACACTGATTCCGCAGTGGTTTATTTTCTGCAGCATGTCAATTCTTTTTGCGGATCTGCTGTGTTCCTACACCGATTGAATTAATGAAATCCGCAGTTCAAAAACCGCATGGCAATCCGCATAAAATTCGCAAAAAATCTGCATAAAAAAAGTGCGGATTTTATCATGCGTTTTCTGCTAAGAGAGGCAGAATCTGCTCAGGAAATTCCACAGCCCATTCCGCAACGTGTGCACATACCCTTACGGTCAGTGGGTTCCTCTCTCTCTCCTGTAGTGTGTAAGGTCTTACGATCAATAGGATTCTCTCTCTCTCCCACTTGTATGTTATGAGCAATTGCAAGCTTACCAGTATTGAGATTCCCTCAAATGTATTTGCTGCATGTTATAGTGTAGGGGAAAAATAGGCAAATTCGGTGACATCAATGTATAACTCTTCTTTTTCCTCACACACTATTCTTCTTCGCTTCTGCACTGTCACACACATTATCTTTCCGTGGCGTTCACATGTTGCAACTGCTTTGCAATTTTTGGTGCAATCACAGTAGAAATGCAAAGTTTTATTTGAGATTTCATCAAACCAATGCATTTCTGCAATGATTTTAGCTAAAAAACACACTACTGCAATGTGTGGCTCCGGGAATCCAGCTCTAAAGCGTCTTCTTGTGTGTCCTGTACTAGACAGAACACGATGTCTTAGTTTTGCTTGAAGTGTTCCTTTATCTTTTTTGTTTTAGAAATTTAACAAGATAAACAGTTGCTTTTATTTTCAGATTTTTTTATGTCAAATATGTGCAATAAATCTACCGACAATGTGACTCCTCAATTAGCAGTAGTTAAGACACGCAATATTACTCTCTCGCTGCTGCATTGTGTGCTGGGATGAGTAACACAGCTCTAATGCACCAGTTGGCACAAGAATTGTTGAAATCAGCGCAAAGAAAAAAAACTCCACTAAAGCATCAAGCTCAAATTATTCAACAACTTCAATGCATTAACAAAATGACATCAAATCCCATCTCTGAGTGTTTCCAATTAACCTTGGGTGCTTTATTTGTGATATATATTGAAATCAAACACAGCATTTCAGCTGTAGAGAAAGTGATTGAATCATGTCTAAGTGGAAATCACTATCTAGGATGATTATCATAGAGACCAACAGCAGCTTATCAAAATGCAACTGATTTCAGAATGTCACATTGACCTGATATTTAATGAATTGGTGCTAAGTAAGCTTTCTTTCCCAAAGTCATATTAGCCGCAATGACATTGATGTTAGTAACCATCTCATAATGTTATTTCAAATGCGATGAAGTCTATATAATGACATGTATTTTATTACATAATATAAAGCTGTCTGGAAAAGAAAATAATTTGTATTGTCCCCCACTAATAAGAAAATATAATTTATAATTCTGATTTCTTTGTTCAGGAAAATAACTACTGTAATACTGCCCCTATTTACAGTATTATAACTAATATAATACTGTCCACTTTGTATAAAAAAAATAGAATACTAAATCCTACATACAAGAACATAGCTAATATATTACTGCTCCCAATACACTATATTACTTCTACCAGGGGCGGACCCTGACCGCTTGGGGCCCCTGTGCAAGAAATATGTCAGGGCCCCCCTCCCTGCCTGCTACGTTTCTTATGATGAGTACAATCTGGCAATGGGACCCCTGGAGCCTCGGACTCCGAGAAACGAGGCAGATTGCCCTCAATATTACTGCCCTGCAAGCAGGGGCGTACATAGCAATCACAAGACCCCATAGCAAAAGTTCTATTTGGGCCCCACACCTCTAATAAAAATATATTTACAGTATATACTCATGTATAAGCCGACCCCCCTAATTTTGCCACAAAAAAACTGGGAAAACTTATTGACTCGCGTATAAGCCGGGTGTATAAACTGCCGTCCTGCTCTGTGCTGCCCCCGTCCTGCTCCTTGCTCCCCCATCCAGCTCTGTGCTCCCCCATTCTCCTTTGTGCCCCCCCCTGCGCCATCCTCCGCTGTGCTCCTCCCTTCCTGAATATGGAGGCCACGCCTATGGGAGTGGCGTCGCGTCCATGTTACATGACCTTAATGAGCAGTATTACGTCACCACTCAGCACAGGAGAGCTGCAGGAAGCCGGGGAGAACGCAGGATTTCCGGGACGTTCAGCGATGGCACGGGGAGGGTGAGTATGATGTCCCAGCCACCGGCTCCTGCCGCGGCACCCCCAATGACTCGTGTATAAGCCGAGGGGGCATTTTCAGCACCAAAAAAGGTGCTGAAAATCTCGGTTTATACACGAGTATATACGTTATTTATATTTTTTCATTGAGATGGAGATATATATACTGTGTGTGTAAATATATATATCCGTTAGCATTCGGTTCTGCTGGCTCCAGCGCAGTCAGACTTGCAGCCAAGTGACAACTAGTGTTGGCTGTCAGTGACTAGAACACTACAGACGCGGCTGACACATGACAGCAAGTGTGCAGAGCGCCTCCTCGTGGTTACGTGATAACTGATGGAACCAGCAGAGCCCGAACATGTATATATTACATTATATGTCTGGTGCCTGTATCATCTGGAATCTGCTTTATTCATTGTCTATGGAACTGATGGAAATAGCCGAGCGCAGCACTCAGCAGCTCTATAGCTAATAAACAGAGCTGGGGGGCCCAGTAGTTGAATCCCCAGTAATCAGCCAGTTATCCATGATCTTCTGGATCACACATACATCGTACATACATATACCGTACATGCATACACATACCATACATACACACATATACCGTACATAAAACACACAGATACACATGCATATACCGTACATGCATACACACAACATACATACACCATACATACACACAAACACTTTTATACAGTACATAGACACCATACACACAGATATATCGTACATACACACACATACACATACCACAGATACATACTGTACATACACCGTACATACACACACAGATACACATACATATACTGTACATACACACATATACCATACATACACACACAGATACACATACATATACCGTATATGCATACACACACATAACATACATACAGGATACATACACACAGATAAACACATATATACAGTACATACATACATACATATACCATACATACATATACACAGATATAGCGTACAGATGTGTGGCCCAGCTGCGCTTGGTACACATGTCTCCAGGAGAGTGCACAGATAAGGTAATTGTGAAGCCTGATATTCACTCACATCACACACTTCCAACACTGCCACCAGAGGGCAACTTAGACTATTTAAATTAGTGTGACGTAGCAGTAGAGGGATTCTAGTCAGAGCTCAGTCTGAGCTAGACATGGAATGGTAGAGAGGGAGATCAGATCAGTTTGCTGTCTCAGGACAGAGCAGTTCAGTCTAGGAGGGAGAGGAGAGAAGACTGATTCCTGACAGAGCTCAGGTAGTTCATTTTTGTACTGAAGTGGAGGCTAGTACGAGTGGAAAGGAATCACTCTAGCCTAGTCAGAGCTACACTTGAATCTGAAGCTGTTACTCAGAACAAGCTGCCTGTGTTCCCTAAGAACGTGGAAAGTGACTCTCAGAGCGAGCATGAAATCAGTTTGACAGAGTTCCTGATAGCCACTCTGGACAGAGTCTTTGAAGGAAAGAAGGAAAGGGATTACAGCAGTTATAACAACGAGGCAACTGAGAACAGGTCAGTGAGCTTGGAAGAACAACTGACAACTACACCTACTGCTACCCGTGCTTATGTTAAGGGCAAGAGCAGGGCGACAGGCGAGTGGAGAAAGAAGGACAAGTGACAAAGGTGACAGATCACCTTCACTTAATTAACCGGACACCGGGGTCCGAAGCATTGCTAGTACTTCACGGCTAGTAATAAGAAACACCGGAATCCTTGCTGGACTTCAAGTCACAGAAGGTAGCCCTAAGCGTTGATACGTAACTGGAGTCAGGGAGAACAAGGACTTTTAGCAAGTGCACTGCATAGAGGACTTCGTTCTTTCCAACATCTGATTATCAGAGACGGAGAAGGCTCTACCACCATGTCAGCTGGGCGTAGCTGTTACAGTAGGAGTTAAACTTGACTTCATGCAAGTTAGGACTCACATACACTTCAAGGAGAAAGGAGTAGGGTTGAGCATTCCGATACTGCAAATATCGGGTATCGGCCGATATTGGCTGTATCGGAATTCCGATTCCGAGTTCCGATATTTTCGTCTTATCGGATACCGGAATCGAGATTGTCACTGTCACTGTCAGTGTCCGTCGGTCGGGTCTGTCAGGAGTCAGCGGCACTTACCTGGCAGAAGATCTCCGGCGGTCACGTCCTGGACTGCTTGATGGCCGCAATCTTCTTTCCCCGGCGGTCACATGCAGTTTCTCGCGATAACTGCAGTGACTGCTGGGTAATCCCGGCCGTAAAGCAGTCAGTCCGATGACGTCACCGCCGGGGAAGCAGGTAATCAGCTGTGCTGCGTCGCGATGACAGGCTCTGCCTGTCATTGCGATGTAGCAGAGTTGGATCGTCGTGGGACTGTCGTTATGGACTGCGTCGGACAGGTGGTATACTGTTGGTTTGTTTTTTTTATTTTTTTACAGGAGATCGATGGCGTCGCAGGAATGAGAGTACAATAAAATTAATGAAAACTGTGTTGTCTCTTTTATTTCATTAAAAGACTTTTTTCTTGCTTTGTCTTTTTTTTAAACATTTAATAACTTTGGGATTAATAATGGATCGGTGTCTTATTGACGCCTCTCCATTATTAACCGGGCTTATTGTCACCGTGCAATCAACGGTGACATTAACCCCTTATTACCCCACTTGCCACCCCTACAGGGCAAGTGGGAAGAGTCGGGTAAAGTGCCACAATTGGCACATCTTTTGATGCGCCAAATGTGGGGCTGCTGTAGCCTGGTATTATCAGGCTGTTGAGGGCCAAAATCCATGGGCCTTGACAGTCTTTTAATACCAGGCCGCAGCAGTCTGCATTTTACTTGGCTGGTTAACAAAAATAGGGGGGATCCCCACGCCGTTTTTTTTTTTCGAGGGGATCCCCTATTTTTGTTAACCAGCCAAGCTAAGCAGACTACTGTGGCCTGGTATTATCAGGCTGGCAAGGTCCATGGATATTGGATCCTTACCAGCCTGAAAAACCAGGCCTCAGCGGTCTGCTTCATCTGGCTGGTTAACAAAAATAGGGGGGACCCCACGCCAATTGTTTCGAGGGGATCCCCTATTTTTGTTAATCAGCCAAGATATGCAGACTGCTGTGGCCTGGTATTATCAGGCTGGCAAGGTCCATGGATCTTGGCTCCTTAACAGCCTGAAAATCCAGGCCTCAGCGGTCTGCTTCATCTGGCTGGTTAACAAAAATAGGGGGGACCCCACGCCAATTTTTTTCGAGGGGATCCCCTATTTTTGTTAATCAGCCAAGATATGCAGACTGCTGTGGCCTGGTATTATCAGGCTGGCAAGGTCCATGGATCTTGGCTCCTTAACAGCCTGAAAATCCAGGCCTCAGCGGTCTGCTTCATCTGGCTGGTTAACAAAAATAGGGGGGACCCCACGCCAATTTTTTTCGAGGGGATCCCCTATTTTTGTTAATCAGCCAAGATATGCAGACTGCTGTGGCCTGGTATTATCAGGCTGGCAAGGTCCATGGATCTTGGCTCCTTAACAGCCTGAAAATCCAGGCCTCAGCGGTCTGCTTCATCTGGCTGGTTAACAAAAATAGGGGGGACCCCACGCCATTTTTTTTTCGAAGGGAACCCCTATTTTTCTTAATCAGTTCCCTCTGACGTCACTGATGGTGTCCCTGGCTGACCTGAAGTGAAAGTGGAAAGCAATCAATTAAGCTTTCCACTTAAGGGCCCGTCTCACATAGCGATATCGCTACCGAGATCGCTGCTGAGTCACTAGTTTTGTGACGCAGCAGCGAGCTCACCAGCAATATCGCTGTGTGTGACATTCAGCGACGATCAGCCCCCCTGCCGGGTATCGCTGATCGTCGCTGAAATGTCAGGACCTTTTTTTGATCGCTGGTTTCCCGCTGACAGGCACACATCGCTGCGTGTGACAGGCGGGAGACCAGCGATCCGCTGGTAACCAAGGTACACAGCGGGTTTCCAGGCGCGGGGCTGTGCCTAGAAACCCGCTGTGTACCTTGGATACCAGCGCCCTGATGCAGGGAGCTGGTATCCAAGGTACACAGCGGGTTTCCAAGCGCTGTGCGGTGCCTGGAAACCCGCTGTGTACCTTGGTTACCAGCGGATCGCTGGTCTCCCGCCTGTCACACGCAGCGATGCGTGCCTGTCAGAGGGAAGCCAGCGATCAAAAAAAGGTCCTGACATTTCTGCGACGATCAGCGATACCCGGCAGGGGGGCTGATCGTCGCTGAATGTCACACACAGCGATATCGCTGGTGAGCTCGCTGCTGCGTCACAAAACTAGTGACTCAGCAGCGATCTCGGTAGCGATATCGCTATGTGAGACGGGCCCTTAAGCGATGTTACTCGCAGTGTCGCTGTCCCAGATCGCTGCCTGAGCTGCCTGTTTGGCAGCTCAGCAGCGATCATGTAGCGATACACCAGCGATCCTGACAAGTGCATATCGTTGTCGGGATCGCTGGTGTATCGTTATGTGACACCCAGCCTTTACTCTCCTGTCAGGCAGGAGAGGAACTCATTCATTTGGGGTTTACTGTGAGGCTGCAGCATTAGCTGCGGTCCCTGCAGTAAACATTAACCCTTTCTGAAGGATTACACCGTGGGACCTGACTGTGCATGGGATAGGTAAGAATAATTTTGCTTTTTTATTTTATTTTTATTACAGGAAATGGTTTTTGCAGTAAAATAAAAGATGGTCAAAAACATGTGTCTTTATTTCATTAAAATGATTTTTAATTAAAGTGTGTGTGTTTTATTTTTATTTCATGCAATAGGATTAATAATTGATAGTTGTCTAATTGACAGCTCTCAATTATTAACCTGGCTTAAGGTCACCTTTCAATAGCAAGGTGGCTTTAACCCCATATTAACCCATTCGCCACCGCTACAGGGCAATGGGAATAGACGGGCAAAGTGCCAGAAAGGGCGAATCTAATTATAGATTTGTCTTTCCTGGGGTGTCTGGGGGCAGATGTTAGTAGCCGGGGGGGGGCAAAAATAATGGTCCCTCTCTGGGCTATTATTATCTGCCCCCACTCACTGGCTTTGTCTGTCTGGTTGCGAAAATAGGGCGGGAGCCCACGCATTTTTTTTCAGCAATTTTACACCTCATATATATATATACATGTCATTGAATTTGTGACACATATATATATATATTTATATTTGTAGTTCATACACTTCTACATAGTATAATAGCCGCTAATTCAAATGCCGGCTTTTGTGAAAATGCAGAACCCGACATGAAATGACACTTGGTGTACATAGGGTTAACCATGTCTTTTCATGTCCTTTGCTATCTAATTTGCACAAACAATTAAATCAGTCTATGTGTGCAAAATTTCACACCTGTAGGGGTTAATTAAAGGTGTAAATTCGTAGCAAAAAAGTCCGTTTTTTTTACAACGAATTTACACCTTTAATTAACCCCTACAGGTGTGAAATTTTGCACACATAGACTGATTTAATTGTTTGTGCAAATTAGATAGCAAAGGACATGAAAAGACATGGTTAACCCTATGTACACCAAGTGTCATTTCATGTCGGGTGACCCGACATGAAATGACACTTGGTGTACATAGGGTTAACCATGTCTTTTCATGTCCTTTGCTATCTAATTTGCACAAACAATTAAATCAGACTATGTGTGCAAAATTTCACACCTGTAGGGGTTAATTAAAGGTGTAAATTCGTAGCAAAAAAGTCCGTTTTTTTTACAACGAATTTACACCTTTAATTAACCCCTACAGGTGTGAAATTTTGCACACATAGACTGATTTAATTGTTTGTGCAAATCAGATAGCAAACGACATGAAAAGACATGGTTAACCCTATGTACACCAAGTGTCATTTCATGTCGGGTGCTTCAGTCTTTTCACTGAAGCCGGCTTTACCCGGCAATTGAATCAGAGGATATTTTACTATGTAGAAGTGTATAAACTATACATATATGTATATATATATGTCACAATGACATGTATATATATATATATATATGTATTCTATGTGTGTATATTTAGTGTTTACAAGGAAAGAATGGGGTTTTTTTAGTTGCGATATTTTGTTCCCATAGACTTACATGGGACTTCCGGTATCGGTATCGGGTATCGCCGATATTTTAGTGATATCGGCGATACCATTCCGATTCTGATACTTTAGGATATCGGAAAGTATCGCTCAACTCTAGAAAGGAGGCCTTAAACCTGCTCAGCAATCCCCTGAATGTGCATTCTCCAACCTGACCAGCTTCCCGGGACATACCTGCCAACAACATCAGTAAAGGTATGGAAAGATACTGAGTTGTGTGTGACTGACTTCTTATCCGCACCCTGTACACCATTGACTTTGAGGGAACAGTCCCCCCTGTGGGGGACTTAACATCAAGCTGCCTAATAACATCCCCTCAGAAGATTAACACTGCAGCGCTGGTCTATCTGATCAGAAACCACAGGTGGCGTCACGAACAATTATTACTACAATCCCCTATAAATATATCCCCCATTGTATGAGCGCCCAGGGCCACAGACCGAGCTCTGCTGCCAGTGACATCCCCCATAGACTTCCATGGGCTCGGTGCCGAGTACCCCATAGCCCTGGTACCCACATCTGGTGTGGTGCGACTCACATACATACACACATACCATAGATACATATGTGTAGCCCTGGTGTGAAGGCACACACAGTACCCTGGAGGATGTGCGGAGAGGTAACAGTTTAATGCTCAATAAACATTCACTCCACCACACACTTAGACACACCCATAGGTTATAAAAGCTAGTGAAATCTAGCCAGTCAGTCAGCCTAGCCCGGGTGGCTCCGGAGTCAGTCATCGTCAGTGTGCAGTCTGTGCAGGAAGAGAGAGGAGTTAGCAGCAGGACCTTCAGTCTCCTGTCCCAAGGACAGTGGAGTTCAGTCGACGTGCTCCTGAACTAGAAGAATACTGAGCACTAGAGTTGAGCGATACTTTCCGATATCCTAAAGTATCGGAATCGGAATGGTATCGCCGATATCACTAAAATATCGGCGATACCCGATACCGATACCGGAAGTCCCATGTAAGTCTATGGGAACAAAATATCGAAATTAAAAAAAACCCATTCTTGCCTTGTTGGTTAATTGTACATGAAGGAAAACAAGAAAGAGTAATGTAGAATGTATTGGGGAAGGTTGAGGAGACATTAAAGGCATAGATGTTTAACCCAATCAAATGGAATAGCATAAATATTTTTTTTTTTAAAGATGTTCGGATTGACGAAGAAATTGACAATGTTAACGTTTTTTATATTTTGGCAAATATGTATATTACACAACTTCCATGCTCTTCATCTTCACCTTTTTAACTTTTCACACACTTTCTCCTTCATAATCTTCTGCAGCATCATCTTTTTCATCAAATTATTCTTCATCTTCACCTTCTTTATCTTCTTCTTAAACTTCTTGCTATTCATCTTTGTTAACATTACTCATATTCTTCTTATTAAACTATTATTCTTATTCATATTCTGCTTCATCTTCTTCATCATATTCTTATTTGTGACAGAGAATCCTGTACTTGTAATCTGTCAAAGTATGAATTTTTCATCCTTCCGTTCTTGCTGTCACAAAAGATTTAAATTACAACAGTATTTGTCCGTGTTCAGTTTAGCCTGCAGCAGCAGGCATTTTCCAGGGGCACCACGAGGAGGAACGGACTCACCCCCATACACTGCTTAGTCTTCTTCTGCTTAGAATTTAGAGCATATATTTTGCTCTTCATTTTGGTCTTATACTTCATGTTCTTCTGCTTTTAGATCTTCTGCTTATTGTTCTTGTGTCTCTTGTTCCGTATCTTGTATTTGTAGCACAATCTTGTACCAGCTGATGTTACTGGGACACGGTTACTAAGCAGGAGGTACCTGTGCTCCAAAGCACTACCAAGGACCAGCAGACGTTGCTGGAACTCGGATACCGAGATGGAGGCACCTAGACCAAAGGCACTGCGGAGAACCAGTTGACGGTACTGGAACCCGGAGGGGCAGCAGAAGGAAAAGAGCCAATGGCACAACCGAGGACCAGCTGACGTTACTGGGACACGGTTACTAAGCAGGAGGTACCTGTGCTCCAAAGCACTACCAAGGACCAGCAGACGTTGCTGGAACTCGGATACCGAGATGGAGGCACCTAGGCCAAAGGCACTGCGGAGAACCAGTTGACGGTACTGGAACCCGGACGGGTAGCAGAAGGTACAAGAGCCAATGCAAGTAACGAGGACCAGCTGACTGTGCTGGAACCCGGAGGGGCAGCAGAAGGAAAAGAGCCAATGGCACAACCGAGGACCAGCTGACGTTACTGAACCCCAGTAACACAGGAGCAAGTGTTGACTGTGCTAACAGCACTTCCGAGCAACAACTGGCGGTGTTGGAGCCCAGGGTCAAGGAGGATGTTTAAATACTAGATCAAGTAATTTCCTTGTTACCTGTCAATTTTAAATGTCTATACTTCAAACAAGAGAAAGATAACCTTTACTACCATAAGATGATGATTTCATTTAAACTAATATCTAGATAAATAAAGAATTGACAAACATAAACACATACATTAACATGTTGAACAGCAATGCAAACCACAAAATAAATTAGTTAAGGAATCTGCTATACGGTTGTACATAAAAGCATACAAGTACATATCTGAATCCATTAATGATGGATAAGTAACAGTATGTACACCATTTTTATTGTATAGACAATGAATGTCTGACTTCAAAACATCATCAGCATTACAAGTTATCTGTGACATTACTAAAATGTTACATTTGCTGAATAATGTCACTAAACAGTTTATACAAAATTATACAATTTCCATCATGTAATACTCATAATATGTGGCAATAATCATGTTTATTAACAAACATAACCTTTAAAAAGTGCATAGTGCATAGTGAAAATTGCTATTTATGCCTGACTGTCGACTTGCAAGCATGACAACGGATAGATAAGGTATATATAGATGACACTGCATAGCCACAGATGGTGAATGGCGATGTAATACTGTACCTCAATAAAGTGTGCGTCACTACTACATAATTTTTTTTATATAGCTTTATAAACAGGGTACGTGGATGTATGCTTGCGCCTTTGTTTTGACGCACAGACTGCCTTCCTGCTGAGACGCGTTGGGTAGTGAACAGTTGTGTGCAGTGTTCACTGTAGTCTGAGGTTTTCCTTTTTGGAGTGCAGATCACGCTCCAGTTAGTTCTTCAACCACTGCTGGTTGTAGTCTGCTGAGCGTGTGTCACTGGCACATCCTTGAAATTTTTCTCTAATTGTTGCTGCTCCATTCTATTACAAATAAATAAAATCTATTAGTGTGACGCGCTTCCATCCGTATACAATAGATTGGTTGCAAACACTATAGAAGTACACAAAGGGGCCTTTCACACCTACTGAACAGTTGTGTGCAGTGTTCACTGCAGTCTCTGCGGAATAACCACACTTAGGCCTTATAACTTTTCAGACTTTCTTTATCAATCTACCAAGATGAAGAAGGCAGGGAGTAAGGCACGTGGTCGTGGAGTTTCTTCAGGGAGAGGACGTGGGGATTCTGTGGCTGCTGCGGCCCCCAGTGACACAGCATCCACCAGTTTTCCCGGGCCGTGAGCGTTCCTTTATGCGCACTTTTGTAGGAGCTCGGAGTACCCCCCTGCTGCGGGAAGAAACAATTGAAGCCGTTGTTGTTTGGATCTCAGCCAATGCATCGACTTCAATTGCTTCCACCTCCTCTCAGGACCACAGCACTGTTGGGCAACCATCTGTCTCTTCACCGCCTGGCAAATTGCCCAGGCAGTCAGAGAGTTCTGTACAGGAGCCAGCTGAGTGTCTGCTTCTGTTCTCAGAATCTATTGGCTTGCAAACAGGGGCCCAGCCAAGCAGCATTCTGTAATGTGAAGAAGAGGGAGTATGCAGTGATGCGCAACAGCTGTGTCTCTCTGAATCTGAAGAGGCGGGTGAGACAGTGCCGATGGTCAGCACACCGCAGAACGCATCTGATGATGATGATGAGACCCAGGTGCCAGTTTCTGTTGAGCATGGTGCTGGCCAGACCACCCAACAGCAGGTGTTGGAAGAGGGTAGTGGAGATGATGAGGTCCAATACCCAACATGGCATGAAGAACAGGAAGGTGGTGGGAGCAGCTCAGAGGAATAATAATAATATTTATTTATATAGCGCCATCATATTCCGCAGCGCTTTACAGTTTAGCAGTTTCAGAACACAAGTCATAAGTAACAACGTTAACAATACAATAATTTAAGCTAAATAAGTCGCCCCTGCTCGTGACAGCTTACAATGTACAATGAGATGGGGGAGATACAAAGTATAGGTGTTTATATACAATGGTGCATTTACAATGATGTTCCAGCCATCTTAAGGGACTGAGGGATGGAGATAGTGAATGGGCTAGAGACACACACACACTTACACAGAATACATAGAATGACTTTGATTAGTGAATGTGATAGGCCGCTCTGAACAAATGTGTTTTGAGGGAGCGCCTGAAACCATGCAAATTGTGGATAGTCCTAATTTCTTGGGGTACAGCATTCCAGAGGATTGGCGTAGAGCAGGAGAAGTCTTGGAGTCGGGAGTGGGAGGTACGTATTAGTGCAGAGGTTAGTCGAAAGTCGTTTGCAGAGCGCAGCAGTCGGTTAGGCCGATAGATAGAAATGAGGGAGGAGATGTAGGAGGGGTGCTGCACTGTGGAGAGCTTTGTGGGTGAGAACCAGTACTTTGGTTGAAAGCTGGGAGAGGCCTAGAGAAATGGTTAGTGATAGAAGGAAGATAGAGGAAGACATTGCCCCAACGGTACAAACAGGAGGGAGAGTTAGGCTGCAGACTCGGTTGCCTGTAGCCTCCAGTTTGGCACCTGTTCGGAGCAGTTGTCTTCCAAAAGTCAAAACGTGCGCTCCCAGGACTTGCACTGCGTGGTCCTTTTTTCACACACTTGCACATGATATTTGCTATGTGAAATGCAAGCTGTGTAATCAAAAATTAAAAATAGCTAAAAGTGTCAGTCACCTCAATACCACAAATATGTGGAAACATGTGCGGACAAAGCACGTAGTTGAGTTACAAAGACACACTGGAGATGTAGGCCAACCTACAGCAGCACCTACATCTTCAGGTTGTGTTGAAGCCTCTTCATCGAGCTCACACACAGCTGGTTATGCTTCCTCACAGGATCGCCATGGAAGAACCTCGGCCACTGTTGTCCAGAGACAAACTGTTATTCCACACACAGCAGCAAGTTCCCTGTCATCATCACACTCCCAGGCCACAAAACAGCCAGCGGTAGCACAGGCATGGGATAAAAGACGGCCATACTCCGCAAACCATGCACGAGCACAGGCTCTGAATGCTGGCATTGCAAAACTCCTGTCCCTTGAAATGCTGTGATTCAGGCTGGTGGAGACAGACAGTTTCCGTAACTGAATATCATTGTCAATCCCACAATACAATGTGCCAAGCCGATTTCATTTCAGCAGGCAAGCCGTCCCTGGTCTGCAAAAGCATGTTGAGGGAAAAATTAAACATGCGCTACTAAAAGCCATCAGTAGCAAGGTCCACCTGACCACCGATGCGTGGACCAGTACCCATTGTTATGATCTGCTACAACCAGTAAGGAAAGAAGGGAATTCTGTCCCTACAATACAACTAAGCTGAATCCCTACGATGTAACGGGGAACCTGATCCTGCGACCAGACCCGCTAAAGTCCTCATCTAGTGTGAACGAAGACCTATAGTTGCGAGGGAGTAATCCCTACAAGATCTAGGGACTGGGAGAAAAGGTGGACACCTCCTAACATAAATTGTAGCATGGATAATTAAACAGAAAAATAAATACTTTGTGATCCTAACATCAAGCAAAACTCACAGATTAAGGCACCTAAGCACCCGGCTAGCTTAACAGTAGATAATACAATGAAGTCAAGCAAAGCCAGAAGGGCGGAGCCAGACTAAATAGGGAAAAAAGGTCATGTGACCAGCAAACTGAAACAAAACCTAACAAGAGGGTTCTAACACCCCTGGCCAGGGACAATACCTTTCCCTCACTGCCCATTGGGTCAATGTTGTGCAGCCGGGTACTGATCTTGCGAGTGGCGCTGTACGTGTTCTGCCAACTCCAAGGATTGCAGGAATCAAGTCTGTACACATTGATTCCTCCTCCTATTCCAGTTCCTCAGAATCATCGCTGCAGGAGCCGTCACGGTCTACCTCCACATGGACCCGTGAACGTTTACCTGTTGCGACCGATATGAGCACAGCCGTGTCCAAATGTCAACAGGCCATCCTGAAATTAATTTCCATGGGGAATCTTAGCCACACAGCGCAGGAGCTCTGTAATGCCATAAAGCAGGAGAGCGACGTGTGGTTTTTGGAAGAGAATCTACAGGCAGGCTTGGTAGTGTGTGACAATGGCCGAAATCTGGTGTCAGCTCTGGGCCTTGGCAACCTCAGTCACATACCATGTCTGTCATATGTGCTCAACTTGGTCGTGCAGAGTTTTTTGAGGGACTATCCGGATCTTGATGCACTGCTGCACAAGGTCCGCCTAGAGTGCGCTCACTTGCGACGTTCCAGCATGGCCAGATTGCTGATTGCAGCTCTGCAACGCAGATTTCACCTTCATGAACATCGCATTATATGTGACGTACCCACCAGGTGGAATTCCTCGTTACATATGTTGGAGCGGTTGTGTGAGCAGCAGCCAACAGTAATGGAGTATCAGCTGCATCAGGCGCAGTCAACTCGCAATTTGCGGCGTTCACACTTCACCACTACTGAGTGGGCCTCTATAATAAGAATAATAATATTATTTATTTATATAGCGCCATAATATTCCGCAGTGCTTTACAGTTTAACAGTTTCAAAACACGAGTCATAAGTAACAACGTTAACAATACAATAATTAAAGCAAAATCAGCCGCCCCTGCTGGTGAAAGCTTACAATCTACAATGAGGTGTGGGAGATACAAAGTACAGGTGTTTATATACAATGGTGTTTTTACAATGATGGTCCAGCCATTTTAAGGAAGTGAGGGATGCATGGAGATAGTGAATGGGCTACACACACAGAATTACACATAGAATGACTTTGATTAGTGAATGTGATAGGCCACTGTGAACAAATGTGTTTTGAGGGAGCGCCTGAAACCATCCAAATTGCGGATAGTCCTAATTTCTTGGGGTAGAGCATTCCAGAGGATTGGCGCAGCGCGGGTGAAGTCTTGGAGTTGGGAGTGGGAGGTACGGATTAGTGCAGAGGTTAGTCGAAGGTCGTTTGCAGAGTGCAGCAGTCGGTTAGGCCTATAAATATAAATAAGGGAGGAGATGTAGGGGGGTGCTGCGCTGTGGAGAGCTATGTTGGTGAGAACCAGTAATTAGAATTGGATCCTATAATGAATGGGCAGCCACTGCCAGTGTAATGAGTGGCGAATAACTCTATGAAGGATATCTGCCACGTTTTGCGTGCGTTTGATGAGTCAACGCGGATGGCGAGTGCAGATGATGCACTAGTCAGCCTGACTGTCCCCCTTATCTGCCTGCTTCAAAAAACACTGCAAGCACTAAGGCATGAGGTTTTGGAAGAGGTGGAGGATGAGGAGTCACAAATTCCATCACCTTCTGGACAGTCAGCGCAACGTGGTTCCTCACAAAGGGCTGGAGGACTTTCAAAGTACCATGCTGTATCAACAATTGAACCTCCAGAGTCGCTGTCTATATTTTCATAACCATTACAAACTTTTAATGTATTTACAAAGCACATAATGTACATTTTTTGTCTATCCTTTTGTAATGCTATTGTGTTTCCATAAACTGATGTTACAGAATTATGATACAAAGTTTTTAAATTTTGAGTTTTAAATTTTGTAAATTTATATGTATTTGAAGGACTTTGTGAGGAGGATGAGGAGGAGTCAATGGAGGAGGAAGACATCGCTCCAGAGGGAGGTAGACAATGCTCTAGTCAGTATGTAGACCAAGGGTGGGGTGATGCACAGCAGGCGGAGATGACGCCTCTTGCAGGGGACAACGTTTCTTGGCCAGTTGGGAGTCTGCAGCACATGGTTGATTTCATGCTGCAGTGGCTGAGAAACGACCGCCGCATCGAACACATTCACACCACGTCTGATTATTGGGTGTACACCCTCCTAGACCCTCGCTACCGGGACAACTTACAAAGCCTCATCACACCGTTGAACCGGGAGCGTAAAATGCGGAAGTACCAAGACACACTGGTGCAATCCATAATGTTCTCCATTCCAGCCGAGAGCACTGCTGCTGCTACTGATTTACAAAGCAGCTCTGTGCGTCGAGGCAGTGGAGACAGCTCTGCAACAAGAGGGAGCACAAGCAGCGCCTCTGCACAGGGCAAGAACAGTATGTTCCAAATGTGTCGAAGTTTTGTGGCAGCGCCACCAATGTCTACACCATCCGAGACGGCTCCAGTCAGCAGGAGGCAACATTTCCGTAAGATGGTGACAGACTACATGTCTTGCCCTCTCAGTGTACTCCCAGATGGCTCTTCCCCATTCAAGTTTTGTGTCTCTAAGCTGGATACATGGCCAGAGCTTAGCCAGTATGCATTGGAGGTGCTGGCTTGATCTGCTGGCAGTGTATTATCGGAGCGCGTCTTTACTGCTGCAGGTGGTGTACTAACAGACCGTTGCATGCGACTATCCTACGATAATGTAGAACGGCTTACTTTTCTGAAAATGAACTAGGCATGGATCTCGCCTGAATTTGCCTGTCCGGTTTCAGATTAACTAACTGGTTGACAACGTTTTCCATGTCTCCTGTTATGTTCATCTTTCTACCACCTGAGCTATACTCCCTGGGCTACAACACTGCCAGTTGCTGCTCAGAAGTGTCGTGTCCACAGACCAATACACAAGCTATAGTGATAGTGGGGTTCAGTAACGCCTGCTGTTCCCCTGCTGTGTGTCCGGCAAAAATTACTGCTACCTAGCTACACATGTTTAAAAAAACATGACATGTTAAAGTGGCTAGTGCTACACATAGATATCAGGCTACACCCTTATTTCTAAGCTGTAAACAAGTGAAACGTCAAATTTAAAACCATTCAATGATTAGTGTTGGTAACAAATCTGTAACTAAATAATTGTGACATATTATGGCAGATATCCACATGTCTAACACAAATGCTAACACAAAAGCATACTTATGCTATAGGGTACTGATGGTGAACCTTCTCACTCCATAACTTTGACCAATCCAACTCACATCATGCCTCAAATGCTGCAATGTTGGAAGTGCATAATGTGGGTTGAACTTTGACAACAGCTGCAGTGCGAAGGTTATCCTTCTGTGTTCTTGGCTTTTAAATAAAAGCATACAAGTAAATATAATAATACATTGTTGATTAAGGGACATGATGTACACCTGTAATATTGTGCAAACAATGGATGTAGGACTATTCCTCTTCAACATTACTTATATTTGTGTCATTTGAAAAAATACATATTTTAGTTAAAAATTAAAAACCCATGTTCAGTAGCTGTGAAAGGCCCGTTTCTGTACTTCTATAGTGTTTGCAACCAATGTATTGTATACGGATGGAAGCGCGTCACACTAATAGATTAGATTTATTTTAAATGGAATGTAGCAGAACCAATTGGAGATAAATGAAAAGGATGAGCCACTGAGACACGCTCAGCAGAGTACAAGCAGCAGTGCTTGAACATGTAACTGGAGCGTGATCTGCACTAAAAAAGTAAAAAACACAGACTGAAGTGAACACTGAAACACAACTGTCCACAATCTGTGAAAAGCTCCTTTCTGTACTTCTATAGTGTTTGCAACCAATGTATTGTATACGGATGGAAGCGCGTCACACTAATAGATTAGATTTATTTTAAATGGAATGTAGCAGAACCAATTGGAGATAAATGAAAAGGATGAGCCACTGAGACACGCTCAGCAGAGTACAAGCAGCAGTGCTTGAACATGTAACTGGAGCGTGATCTGCACTAAAAAAAGTAAAAAACACAGACTGAAGTGAACACTGAAACACAACTGTCCACAATCTGTGAAAAGCTCCTTTCTGTACTTCTATAGTGTTTGCAACCAATGTATTGTATACGGATGGAAGCGCGTCACACTAATAGATTAGATTTATTTTAAATGGAATGTAGCAGAACCAATTGGAGATAAATGAAAAGGATGAGCCACTGAGACACGCTCAGCAGAGTACAAGCAGCAGTGCTTGAACATGTAACTGGAGCGTGATCTGCACTAAAAAAAGTAAAAAACACAGACTGAAGTGAACACTGAAACACAACTGTCCACAATCTGTGAAAAGCTCCTTTCTGTACTTCTATAGTGTTTGCAACCAATGTATTGTATACGGATGGAAGCGCGTCACACTAATAGATTAGATTTATTTTAAATGGAATGTAGCAGAACCAATTGGAGATAAATGAAAAGGATGAGCCACTGAGACACGCTCAGCAGAGTACAAGCAGCAGTGCTTGAACATGTAACTGGAGCGTGATCTGCACTAAAAAAAGTAAAAAACACAGACTGAAGTGAACACTGAAACACAACTGTCCACAATCTGTGAAAAGCTCCTTTCTGTACTTCTATAGTGTTTGCAACCAATGTATTGTATACGGATGGAAGCACGTCACACTAATAGATTTGATTTTTTTCTAATATAATGGAGCTGCACCAATTCCACTAAATAAAATAAAAAAAAAAAAAAAAAAAGTGACACGTGCAGATGCCTACAAACAGCGGTGGATGCAGAGCAAACTGCAGCGTCACCTGCACTGTCACACACACACCTTGCACAGAGCTGTTAAAACAACACTGGCAAAATGAAGCTTTACACAGCGGTTGGTAAACTAGCCTGCCTCAAGCACAGTAGTACACAAAATCGCAATATCTAACTGTCCCTCAGAGTCAGCACAGCAGCGTTCTGTCCCTAACTGAGTTCACAGCACAGTGACGCTAAAATGGCTGCGGCGCCTTTTATAGTGCATTCTGACATCATTTCAGCAGCCAATCACAGCCATGCCATTAGTTAAGATGACCGCATCATTACAGGATGTGCCCACACTTCGTAGGATTCCTCATTGGCTGACTAAAATCACATTGCCTCTCAAAGAATTATGGGAACTTCCGATTCCGGTATACGATATGGAAAAAGTATCGGAATTAAGTATCGGAATTCCGATAACGCGAATATCGGCCGATACCCGATACTTGCGGTATCGGAATGCTCAACACTACTGAGCACCTGTTAGCGAGCTCTGGGAAGAAGAAAGAAGGAATCAGCTTGCATTACCTTAGGAAGTGTGGAGTGCTTATGCTACAAGCGCGAACAGGGCGAAGGGCGCAGTGGAAAGATTTCAGAAGTGCCTTAAGGATTGGATTATCCTGCACATTGTCACCGGTCACTGGGGACCGAAGTGTCACTACAGCTTCAGGCGTAATGGTAGAAAAACCAGAGGCTTACTGGACCTTAGGTCACAGAAAGCAGCCCTTGGAGTGTCGGTACGTAACTGGGGTCAGGGAGAGTGAGAACCTTGAGTCACTGCAGGACAACAGTAGGAACCCAGCTCTCTCAAAGGAAGGCTCCGACCACAAAACTGACCGGGCAGTACAGCTTTGAAGAAGCTGGAGTATTCGGAGTGAACTTAGCTTTATGCTGGTTGGACTCATCATCTTGAGAGTAAAGGAGGCCCCC
>JARQOD010000001.1:967463515-967502884 GCA_033576555.1 Oophaga sylvatica | reverse complement strand
CTTTTTCTCAGAATTGTTGCTCGCAAACACGGGCACAGGCAAGCAGCATTCTGCAATTTGAAGAAGAGGGAGTATGCAGTGATGCGCAACAGCTGTGTCTCTCTCAATCTGAAGAGGCGGGTGAGCCAGTGCCGATGGACAGCACACCGCAGAACGCATCTTATGATGATGATGAGACTCAGGTGCCAGGTTTTGTGGAGCATGGTGCTGCCAGACCATCCAACAGCAGCAGGTGTTGGAAGAGGGTAGTGGAGATGATGAAGTCCGAGACCCAACATGGCGTGAGCAACAGCAAGGTGGTGGGAGCAGCTCTGAGGAAGAGATTGTCCCAACGGTACAAAGAGGAGGGAGAGGTAGGCTGCAGACTCGCTTGCCTGTAGCCTCCAGTTTGGCACCTGTTTGGGAGCAGTTCTCTTAGAAATGTCAAAATTGGCGCTCCCATGACTTGCACTGCGTGGTCCTTTTTTGACAGACTTGTAGATAATATTTGCTATGTTCAATGCAAGCTGTGTAAGCAAAAAGTTAAAAGAGGTAAAATATCAGGAACCTGATACCAACAAAATATGTGGACACATGTACGGACAAAGCACGTAGCTGAGTTCCAAAGACACACTGGAGATGTAGGCCAACCAACAGCAGCACCTACATCTTTACGTCATGTTCGAGCCTCTACCTCCAGCTCTCAAACACCTGTTTTGGCTTCCTCACAGGATCTCCATGGAAGAACCTCGTCACTGTTGTCCATAGACAAACTGTTATTCCACCCACTGCAGCAAGTTCACAGTCATCGTCACACTCCCAGTACAAAAAAACAGCCATCGGTAACACAGGCATGGGATAAAAGACGGCCATAACTCGGCAAACCATCCACGAGCACAGGCTCTGAATGCTGGCCTTGCAAAACTCCTGTCCCTTGAAATGCTGTCATTCAGGCTGGTGGAGACTGACAGTTTCAGGAACTTTATGGCATTGGCAGTCCCACAATATAATGTGCCAAGCCGATTTTATTTCAGCAGGCAAGCTGTCCCTGCTCTGCAAAAACATGTCGAGGGAAACATTAAACATGCGCTACTAAACGCCGTCAGTTGCAGGGTCCACCTGACCACCGATGCTGGACCAGTACCCATGGCCAGGGACGATACCTTTCCCTCACTGCCCATTGGGTCAATGTTGTGGAGCCGGGTACAGATCTTGCCAGTGGCGCTGTACGTGTTCTGCCAACCCAAGGATTGCAGGAATCCAGTCTGTGCACATTGATTCCTCCTCCTACTCCAGTTCCTCAGAATCATCGCTGCACGAGCCGTCACGGTATACCTCCACATGGACCCGTGAACGCTTACCTGTTGCGACCGATATGAGCACAGCCGTGGCCAAACGTCAACAGGCCGTCCTGAAATTAATTCCCATGGGGAATCGAAGCCACACAGCGCAGGAGCTCTGGGATGCCATCAAGCAGGAGAGCGACGTGTGGTTTTTGTCAGCTAATCTGCAGCCAGGCTTGGTAGTGTGTGACAATGGCCGAAATCTGGTGGCAGCTCTGGGCCTTGGCAACCTCACTCACATACCATGTCTGGCACATGTGCTCAACTTGGTCGTGCAGAGTTTTTTGAGGGACTATCCGGATCTTGATGCACTGCTGCACAAGGTCCGCCTAGAGTGCGCTCACTTGCGACGTTCCAGCATGGCCAGATCGCGCATTGCAGCTCTGCAAGTCAGATTTTGCCTTCCTGAACATCGCATCATATGTGACGTACCCACCAGGTGGAATTCCACGTTACATATGTTGGAGCGGTTGTGTGAGCAGCAGCCAGCAGTAATGGAGTATCAGCTGCAACAGGCGCAATCAACTCGCAATTTGCGCCGTTCACACTTCACCACTACTGAGTGGGCCTCTATGAAGGACATCTGCGATGTTTTGCGTGCGTTTGATGTCTCAACGCGGATGGCGAGTGCAGATGATGCACTAGTCAGCATGACTGTCCCCCTTATCTGCCTGCTTCAGAAATCACTGAAAGCACTAAAGGAAGAGGTTTTGAAACAGGTGGAGGATGAGGAGTCACAAATTCAATTACCTTCAGGACAGTCAGCGCAACGTGGTTCCTCACAAAGGGCTGGGCAGGGCTCACTTTGTGAGGAGGATGAGGAGGAGGAGGAGTCAATGGAGGAGGAAGAAATCCCTACAGAGGAAGGTACACAACGCTGTAGTCAGTATGTAGAGCGAGGGTGGGGTGATGCAGAGGAGACAGAGATGACACCTCTTCCAGAGGACAGCCTTTGTTGGCCAGTTGGGAGTCTGCAGCACATGGTATATTTTATGCTTCAGTGCCTAAGAAACGACCGCCGCATCGCCCACATTCTCAGCACGTCAGATTATTGGGTGTACACCCTCCTAGACCCTCGCTACCGGGACAACTTACAAACCCTCATCACACCGGTGAACCGGGACCGTAAAATGCAGGAGTACCAAGACACACTGGTGCAATCCATACTGTTGTACATTCCAACCGAGAGAGATGCTGCTGCTGCTGCTGCTGCTACTGCTTTTCAAAGCAGCTCTGTGCGTCGAGGCAGTGTAGACACCTCTACAACAAGAGGGAGCAGAAGCAGCGCCTCTGCACAGGGCAAGAACTGTATGTTACAAATGTGGCAAAGTTTTGTGACAGCGCCAGCAAGGTCTACACCATCCGAGACGGCTCCAGTCACCAGGAAGAAACGTTTCCGTAAGATGGTGACAGACTACTTGGCTTTCCCTCTAAGTGTACTCCCAGATGCCTCTTCCCCTTTCAAATTTTGGGTCTCTAAGTTGGATACATGGCCAGAGCTTAGCCAGTATGCATTGGAGGTGCTGGCTTGCCCTGCTGCCAGTGTATTATCTGAGCGTGTCTTTAGTGCTGCAGGTGTGTAGTAACAGACAGTCGCATGCGACTATCCTCAGAGAATGTAGACCGGCTTACTTTTCTGAAAATGAACAAGGCATGGATCTCACCTGAATTTGCCTGTCCGTTTTCAGATTAAATAACTGTTTGGCAACGTTTTCCATGTCTCCGGTTATGTTCATCTTTCTACCACTTGAACTCTACTCCCTGGGCTACAACACCGCCATTTGTTGCTCGTAAGTAATTGGCAGGGGTACTGACTCCTGGCCAGCCTGGTTACAGCACGACAGCTGTTTCCTGGCAGTGTGAACGTCAATTATCCTCCAATAAGTTGTGCTGTCGTGTTGCATTCGGGTTAGCCGACTCTATGGTGCCTGCAGTTTAGGTGATTCCTATGTGTGCTGTGGGATATGTAAATAAAGGCGGTTTCCATTGTGACAATAGGATAAGCACCCACTGTAGGACTGTGTGATTCTGTAACTGCGGACGGCTTGCGTCCTGTCAACTTACATTTTCATGGGTGCGTTCTTCTACCCGTCCGGGGTCCAGTACCGTCAAGTGGTTCTCCCCAGTGCCTTTGGCCTAGGTGCCTCCATCTCCGTATCCGAGTTCCAGCAACGTCTGCTGGTCCTTGGTAGTGCTTTGGAGCACAGGTACCTCCTGCTTAGTAACCGTGTCACAGTAACGTCAGCTGGTACTCGGTTGTGACATTGCCTCTTTTCCTTCTGCTACCCGTCCGGGGTCCAGTACCGTCAAGTGGTTCTCCCCAGTGCCTTTGGCCTAGGTGCCTCCATCTCCGTATTGAGTTCCAGCAACGTGTGCTGGTCCTTGGTAGTGCTTTGGAGCACAGGTACCTCCTGCTTAGTAACCGTGTCACAGTAACGTCAGCTGGTACTCGTTTGTGACATTGCCTCTTTTCCTTCTGCTACCCGTCCGGGGTCCAGTACCGTCAAGTGGTTCTCCCCAGTGCCTTTGGCCTAGGTGCCTCCATCTCCGTATCCGAGTTCCAGCAACGTCTGCTGGTCCTTGGTAGTGCTTTGGAGCACAGGTACCTCCTGCTTAGTAACCTTGTCACAGTAACGTCAGCTGGTACTCGGTTGTGACATTGCCTCTTTTCCTTCTGCTACCCGTCCGGGGTCCAGTACCGTCAAGTGGTTCTCCCCAGTGCCTTTGGCCTAGGTGCCTCCATCTCCGTATCCGAGTTCCAGCAACGTCTGCTGGTCCTTGGTAGTGCTTTGGAGCACAGGTACCTCCTGCTTAGTAACCGTGTCACAGTAACGTCAGCTGGTACTCGGTTGTGACATTGCCTCTTTTCCTTCTGCTACCCGTCCGGGGTCCAGCACAGTCAGCTGGTCCTCGTTACTTCCATTGTGTCTTGCTCCATCTGATACCCGTCAGGGTTCCAGTAACGTCAGCTGTTTCTCGGAAATTAGACGACATTAAAGACCACCCAGAAAAAGATGACGACAACAAGGACGACGAGCATGAAGCCAACCAGCCTGAACACCATCACAAAGAAAAAATAAAAGATTACCAAGAAGAAGATCACCAACAGGACAAAGAAGGTTAAGACAAACTACAAGATACAGAACAAGAGACAGAAGAACAATAAGCAAAAGATCAAAAAGCAGAAGAACATGAAGTATAAGACCAAAATGAAGAGCAAAATATATGCTATAAATTCTAAGCAGAAGAAGACTAAGCAGTGTATGGGGTGAGTCCGTTCCTCCTCGTGGTGCCCCTGGAAAATGCCTGCTGCTGCAGGCTAAACTGAACACGGACAAATACTGTTGTAATTTAAATCTTTTGTGACAGCAAGAACGGAAGGATGAACAATTCATACTTTTACAGATTACAAGTACAGGAATCTCTGTCACAAATAAGAATATGATGAAGAAGATGAAGAGGAAGAAGATGAAGAATTTGAATATGAAGAAGATTAATTAGTTTAATAATAACAATATGAGTAATGTAAACAAAAACATGAATAGCAAGAAGTTTAAGAAGAAAATTAAGAAGGTGAAGATGAAGAATAATTTGATGAGAAAGATGATGCTGCTGCTGAAGATTATGAAGGAGAAAGTGTGGCACTGGCAAAAGTTAAAAAGGTGAAGAGCATGGAAGTTGTGAAACATACATATTTGCCAAAATATAAAAAAGGTTAACAACATTGTCAATTTGTTAGTCAATCCAAACGTATTTCCAAAAAAAAATATATGAATGCTATTCCAATGCATTGGGTTAAACATGTATGCCTTTATTGTCTCCTTAACCTCCCCCAATACATTCTACATTAGTCTTTGTTGTTTTCCTTCATGTACAATTAACCAACAAGGCAAGAATGGTTTTTTTTAATTTCGATATTTTGTTCCCATAGACTTACATGGGACTTCCGGTATCGAAATCGGATATCGACGATATTTAGTGCTATCGGCGATACAATTTCGATACGATATTTTTAGATATCGAGCAATATCGCTCAACACTAGTGGCCATACAGTAGTCGCTGGAGATCGGCAATTCAATAAATATTTGTTCGGAGCGCTTGGCATATTTATCGCATCCTATGGGCATTTGCAGGAAACAAGCAATGTATTTTTCACTCCCTCCAAGTACGGTAATGGGCAGAAGGTCAGGAAAGTGTTGGGAAGATCGTTGCAGGCAGAGGCTCATTAGCTCTCAGCAAGCAATAGCCAGATGAGGCAGTGCGAGATTTTTCTTTCATCATTCATGCTTGAAAGAAATCTGTCAGCGGCCCCTTGCTCTTAAAACAATGTGAATTTCGGTGACAGCAATCTCATTAGTTCGAGGATATTATTCAGTGGAAAGAGTTCTGTGTTATAAAAATAATCCAGACTGATCAGTATATTGTAATAAAGACATGAGAAGTGAACGGCTTCTTAACCATTGAGACATACATGGGCGGTAATGTAAATGATGGGTCAGAATAATGCTGAGAAGATGGCAACCGGTTATTATGTTTAAGGTGAAAGAAAGTTGAACAAGCTGGAATTGGTGGGGGGTTGTCATTAGTAATGGGGTTGCCAGTCATTTATTCATATAGTAAAAAATTAATTAGATTCCCTATGTTCCCATGTAGCGGAAACGCTGATTTCTGCAGATTAACCCGTTTCTGACATTGGGTGTAATAATACGCCCACGTCGAACTCTCTCCCTTTGATGTGGGTGGCCTGCAACAGGTGATAATTTTTTTTTAATTTAAAAAATTTTAGTTTCAATTAATCAAGGAAACTTGGTTTAAGAGACCTATCAATTAGAAAATGCATAAGGCATGCAGTAAGGGACAGGGAAGTTGAAGTGTTGATGATGGTGCATGCAGATAGTGAGGACAGTGAGCTGGTGCAACTGTGCTTGTTGCTGGAGCACAAGCAACATGCCCATCCATGTCACATAGTTTCCTGTCTCACTTTGCAGGTAAACACGAGACACCACTTCTGACGCTACATTAGTGAGACCAGGTGGTCGGTTGAATAGCAGATAATTAGTGATGAGCGAGCATACTTGTTGCTCGGGTTTTCCCGAGCACGCTCGGGTGATCTCAGAGTATTTGGAAGTGCTCGGAGATTTAGTTTCTGTTGCTGTAGCTGCATGATTTGCGGCTATTTGACAGCCTGAATACATGTGGGGATTCCTTAACAAATAGGCATTCCTCACATGTATTCAAGCTGTCCAGCAGCCATAAATCATGCAGCTGCAGCAACAGAAACTAAATCTCTGAGCACTTTCAAATACTCGGAGATCACCCAAGCAACGAGTATACTAGCTCATCACCTACAGGTAATGCTTCCATCATGCTTGTCAGCACCACTCAGTCTTCTTCATGATCCAGTCTCACCAGCCAATAGTCTGAATCACTTAATCATCACCCTGATCCTCTTTCCTCTCACCATGGCGAGTCTCAGGAGACCAGTGATCCCACACTAGGGCATTCCAAGGAGCTCTTTACATAATCATTTCTTGATTGTGGCCTTTCATCCTGTATGTTCTAAAAGGCACAGGAGGACATGTTGTTTAGTGATACACAAACCTTAAAGCAGCCACGGTCACAAGAACATGATGGTGGGGAATGGCAAATTTGGGATATGGATGAAGATGAGACACAGTTGCTGCTAAATCTTGTTGCTGTTAACAACTAAGTCAGGAGGACCAAGGTATGATGGTGGAAGATGAGGTGGTGTATGGCAAAGTCACTGACCCAACCTGGGAAGCTGGCATGCAGAGTGAGGAAAGCAGCGTGAGAGGGAGAGACTGGCAGCACCAAAAAAGGCAGAAAGAGGCGGTGGGGTGACCGGAGGGACAAGGCGGGCAACTGTTGGGCAGAGTACCGACACTTGTCTCCATCAAAGAGTTAGGTGCTCCCCAGTCTGGGGAACAAAAAATGGTCATTTGCAGTCTCTGCTATGCCATGATTAGCAGGGTCCTGGCCACTAAGAGCCTAACCACCGCCAACATGATCAGACACATGTCATCTAAACACCCCACTTGTTGGTCCGAATGCCTAGGTTCACAATTCATACCAGCAGGTGCCACCACTGCCTCTTCCCCTGTGTTAGGTGCTTGCTTATCCTCTGCCCATGAAACCGGCGCAGATGCCTCCCACCCTGCACATTCTGAGGCACCATCATCAGGCACATCAAAATCCTTGTCCCAGCACAGGGTTGAACTCTCCTTACCCAGGTCTTGGAACAAAATATAAGACTCCTAGCCACTCACCCAAAGGCACAAAATGCTAAACTAGCACATTTCCAGGCTTCTTGCCATGAAAATGTTGCCATTTAGGCATGTAGAATTTCTGCTAACTCATGGTGGCATCCGTCCTCTGTGGCGTCCCTGCCTTGTACTAACATGTGTCCAGGAACATCACCCGTGCCCTTACCAACCCCTTACTGAGAGCCACTTAGCAACCAATACATGGACAAGGGCTTGTGGCCAAGAAAGCTACATTTCCCTGATAGTACACTGGGTGAACATTGTGGAGGCCAGGACCAATTTCCACTTTGGCACATCAGATGCGCTACTGATGCTGAGGATTGCTGACCCTACTTCTATCACGGTTTCCTCCACTTCCTACACCAGTTCCTGCATCCCTCCAGCTCATCCTCATCCTCCATCTCTGATTTGGTATCTTAGAGCAAGTCGTCCACATCAACTGGAAGCTCTGCAGCACTGCCTTAGCGTAGAAACTACAGACTCTGCTGAAGCTAATTTGTCTAGAAGATAAACCGCACACCTCGGCAGAGTTTTTAAAAGAAATAACACTCCAGACAGATCTGTGGATCTCATCGCTGAACCTGCAACCAGGCATGGTCATATGGCTGTGAAGCTTGGCAAGTTAACTCAAGTACCATGCTTGGCCCACGAGCTCAACTTGGTAGTTCAGCGGTTTCTGAAAACCTACCCAGAATTGCCAGAGCTCCTGGTCAAGATACGCCATGTCAGTGCCCATTTTTCGAAAGTCACCTACAGCTGCCGCCATTATGGCAGTGCTGCAGCAGTGCATGCAAGTACCAGCTCACTGACTGCTTTTTGACATAACCACGCTTTGGAACTCTACACTGCTCATGCAGGCAAGACACTGTCAACATCAGAGGCCAGTTGTGGAACACCAGGTCGAACACGCCTGTCAGCATTCTGGTCAGCCTCCACACATAACAACTGAAGAGTGGGCATGGATGTTTGGCATTTGCGCAGTTCTCCAAGTCTTTGAGGACTTCACAAAGATGGTGAGTGGTGATGATGCCATAATCAGCGTAACGATCCCGCTTCTGTGCCTAATTAAACGTTGCTGCTGACAATTAAACATGAAGATTTGCATGTAGACCAGGTGGAGATGGAGGAAGACATAAGACATGAAGATACTACCCAGCCCAATATCATCTTATCTGCCCAGTGCGGATTGGATAACAATGAGAAGGTGGAGGCTAAGGGAGGAAAAGGAGGAGGAACAGGAGCTGGTGTTATGGGTGTTCCAGATGCAACAGACTGCGCTCTGCATCTGGCTGCAGAAGGTCTCTGCTTTTGACATTAGAGGCGCCTCCTTAATCCTTTTGACTCTTACACTCAGCAGAAACCTCCCTCCAACTCTAGTTGACACACATGGACCTGGGGTTTTTTAAACCCTCAGTCTGCTGCAGAGAGTAGCTGGTGATATTCACATTTTTCCCTTGTGTAGTCTTGGAGCTATAGCAGTCAGCTAGCTTCCTCTCTGGAGCTGTTTGGGGCGTTTGGTGTTACTTCTCTGAGTCTGCTCAAGGTAAGTTCATTCCCCTTGTCTGTCTACCTTTTATCTTTAGTTTACAGTGGGGATTGACCAGTGCTATCCCTCCTCCTCCCTATCCAGGGCCTAACCCTAGGGAGATACAAGGCTTAGGTTCCTTCTCGGTGATTTGTGAGGAACCAATTTAGGGATGATAAGGCAGGTAGGGTGTTATAAGATCTACATAGGGGTCCCCACTCATCCTTTCCATAGTGTCTGGGCTACCTTCTCCTCATTCCTTCATGTTGCACTTAGTTTTCTCACACTGTGCGGACAACTGGTTGCTAGATCAACAGGGGCTAGTGCCCACAGAAGCTTCATCCCATCTATTCTATCTGGATGGGCTGAGGAGTGGAATGAGGAAAAAGAGAGGCAGGATGAGGAGGAAATGGAGAGTCATCATCATGGTGGAGACAGAGTAGTGTGTTGACTGTAGGGACCTTGGCATATATGGCCAATAGTGATGAGCGAGTATGCTCGTTGCTCGGGTTTTCCTGAGCATGCTTGGGTGATCTCTGAGTATTTTGGCGTGCTCGGAGATTTAGTGTTTGTCGACGCAGCTGCATGATTTGCGGCTGCTAGACAGTCTGAATACATGTGGGGATTGCCTGTTTGTTAGGAATTCCACACATGTATTCAGACTGTCTAGCAGTCGCAAATCATGCAGCTGCGTAGACAAACACTAAAACTCCGAGCATGCCAAAATAATTGGAGACCACACAAGCATGCTCAGGAAAACCCGAGCAACGAGTATAGTCGCTCATCACTAATAGCCAACTTTATGTACCCCTGCTTTTCACATGACCCTAACGTTATATTCATCTTGGCCAAAAAACAGAGCACTGGTTGTTCACCCTGCTAGACCTACGCTTCAAGAAGAATCTTGCATCTCTTCTTCCTGAGGCAGAAAGGTCTATTAAAATGGTGTTATACCAGAAGGCTATTGTGGAAAATATGTTGAAAAAAATTCCCATCAGACAGTGCTAGTGGCAGAAGGTAAGCTTCTTTGCCCAACCAAGTATTAGAGGCGAGGGTGACTCACACCAGGTACAGCAGAGGCAAGAGTACACTGTCAAAGGCATTGGACAGTTTCTTGACACCCTCCCAGCATCCAGGCCCTGATGACCAGGTATTTTTGACAAGGAGGGCAAATTTTTTTAAAGATGACCAAGCAATATCTTGCTGACAAAACCAGTGTACTATCTTACTGCTCTGCACCCTTCAACTATTGGGTCCGAAAGCTGGACACTTGGCATGAGCTGTCCATCTATGCCTTGGAGGTGTTGTGCTGTCCTGCCGCTAGTGTCGTGTCTGAGCAGGTTTTTAGTGTCGCCTGGGAGGTCATAACAGACAAGCGCTTTCGCCTGTCAGCAAAAAATGCTGACATGTTCACTCTGATTAAAAAAACAAAGACTGGATTAGCCCCGACTTTTCCACACCACCAGATGACAGCAGCACATAAAGTGTTTTTAATGTTTAATATTTGAATTAGGCCCTCCAGTTGTTGCCTTCAAGGGGGTATGGATGACCCTCCTTAGAATTTTTTTCTGGCTTTACAATGTGTGCAAAGCCTTTATAAGAGTTGAAGGACCACAACTACACTTTGTTAATTTTATTATGAGGCACTCCAGTTGGTGCCTTCAAGAGTGCATGGATGACCCTCATTAGAATTTTTTTCTGGCTTTGTACTGTGTGCAAATTTTTTTTTGAGTGTAGAAGTACCACAACTACACTTTCTGAACTTTTTATGAGGCATTCCAGTATGAATATGAGGCATTCCAATATTTGAATTAGGTACTACAGGTTGTACTTTGAATAGTGTATGGATGACCCTGCTTGTAATTTTTAGCAGGCTTTGCACTGTGAGAAGTACTTTTATGAGTGTAGATGTACCACAGTTACACTTTGTTCACAATATTTGAATAAAGAAGTAGAGTTGGTGCCTTGAAAGTTTTATGCTTATAATTTTTCTCAGGTTTTGCATAGCCTTTATGAGTCTAGGAGTGCCAATACATGACAATTTAAGCACAATGTGTAAGAGGCCCTCCTGTATGTTTAATAAAGGTGTATCTGAGTCAGAGTCCCTAATTTTTGGCACATCTTGCCCCTTTCATAAATTACACTGAAACTTTTTTTTATTAAAAATTGTATTTTCATTTACTTAAATGTTTTTTTAATCCTTTTTAAATTTTACCTTATATACAGGTCATTATACAGAAAAAAATATTTTTTAACATTTTTTTTTCTGTAAACTCCAATTTCTGTCCCATTTTGAATTTTTTTTGTCAGTCCATATAGTGGAGTAAAAGTGACCCCTATGTTCTCAGCAGCGATCTGGGAGTCAGAGATACTTCCAGGGGTCTTCCCCATCCTGCTCTCCTTCCATTCAGTACCTTTTCCATCCATTTCAACATTTTAACTGCACCTCAGACCTCCTTGTAGTTCTGCCAGATTTCCCATTGACCCTCATTATACTCATTACTCGAAATGAACACCTGAGCATTAGGAATTGATTGGTTTGAGTAACGAGCATCTGAGCATTTAAGGCTACGTGCCCACAATCAGGAATAGCAGAGTTTTGAACGCAGCATATTTTCGCTGCTTCCAAAATGCTGAGTTCTAATCATGCAGTTAAATCCAAATGTTCTTGGTGAACTTTGCAAATTTAACCCACCTAATGACTGGCTATGGGGGAAACTACTCAGCGGAGACGCAATCTCCGCTGCCAAAATTAACATGCTGTGGCTCATAAACCTGCACCGCGGATCAGTTTACGCAGCGCTGAACAGAAGCACAGTGGGCATGGGATTTCTATGACTCCCATCCACTGTGCTTGAAATGCAGAATGCAGCACTTTTGACCCAGCACAGGTCTCCAAAACATTGCTATTCCTGATTGTGGGCACAAAGCTTTAGTGCTCGCTCATCTCTAGTAGTTATATCTTGTACATATGGGGCGATATTGTAACAGTTATATTCTTATACATTGGAGACACTATTATAGTAGTTATAGACTTGTACATCGGCACAGTATTATAGTAGTTATATTCTTGTACATAGGAGTAGAATAATAGTAGATATAGTCTTCTACATAGGGGCTGTATTATAGTAGTTATACTCTTGCACATAGGAGCAGTTTTATAGTACTTATATTCTTATACATAGGGGCTGTATTATAGTAGTTATATTCTTGTATATAGGGGCAGTATTATAGTAGTTATATTCATGTACATAGGAGACAGTATTATAGTAGTTTATATTCTTGTACATAGGAGCAGTATTATAGTAGTTATATTCTTGTACATAGGGGCAGTAATATAGTAGTTTTATTCATGTACATAGGAGACAGTATTATAGTAGTTATATTCTTGTACATATAGGCAGTATTATACTAGTTATATTCTTGTACATAGGTGCAGTATTATGGTGGCTATATTCTTGTACATAGGGGGCACTACTATAGTAGTCATATTGTTGTTCATAGGGGCAGTATTATAGTAGTTATATTCTTGTATAGAGTTGAGCGATACTTTCCGATATCCAAAAGTATCGGAATCGGAATGGTATCGCCGATACCATTAAAATATCGGCGATACCCGATACCGATACCGGAAATCCAATGTAAGTCTATGGGAACAAAATATCGTAACTAAAAAAACCTCTTTCTTTCCTTGTAAACACTAAATATACACACATAGAATACATATATATATATACATGTCATTGTGACATATATATATATATACATATATTTATAGTTTATACACTTCTACATAGTAAAATAGCCTCTGATTCAATTGCCGGGTAAAGCCGGCTTTTGTGAAAAGACAGAAGCACCCGACATGAAATGACACTTGGTTTACATAGAGTTAACCATGTCTTTTCATGTAGTTTGATATCTCATTTGCACAAACAATTGCATGAGTGTAAGTGTGCAAAATTTCACACCTGTAGGGGTTAATTAAAGGTGTAAATTCGTTGTAAAAAAAACAGACTTTTTTGCTACGAATTTACACCTTTAATTAACCCCTACAGGTGTGAAATTTTGCACACTTAAGGGTATGCCACACTGAACAATATCGCTAACGGGATCGCTAAAAAACGTCACTATTTAGCGATCCCGTTAGCGATGTTGTTCAGTGCGGCATCTGCCAGCGACGAGCTTCCTGCTGTGATCTCGCTCGTCGCTGGAATCGTTCCGGACCCTATTTTCTCGTCGGCGCTCCCGCTGGGTAAGTATATATCGCTAGTGTGGCACCTTTTCTTAGCGATTTAGCGGTACTTTTGTACCGCTAAAGTCGTTAAGAAGATCGCTAACGGCGATAGCGTCGTTAACTATATCGCTAAATGTGGCCGCACTTAGCGATATAGAAACAATCCCGCTAGCGATCGCATTAGTATGGGTCGTTATCGTGATCGCTAGCGAGATTGTTTAGTGTGGCAGTACCTTTACACTCATGTAATTGTTTGTGCAAATCAGATATCAAACTACATGAAAAGACATGGTTAACTCTATGTAAACCAAGTGTCATTTCATGTCGGGTTCTGCATTTTCACAAAAGCCGGCAATTGAATTAGCGGCTATTATACTATGTAGAAGTGTATGAACTATAAATATATATATATATATGTGTCACAAATTCAATGACATGTATATATATATATATGAGGTGTAAAATTGCTGAAAAAAATGCGTGGGCTCCCGCCCTATTTTCGCAACCAGACAGACAAAGCCAGTGAGTGGGGGCAGATAATAATAGCCCAGAGAGGGACCATTATTTTTGCCCCCCCCCTGGCTACTAACATCTGCCCCCAGACACCCAGAAAAGACAAATCTATAATTAGATTCGCCCTTTCTGGCACTTTGCCCGTCTATTCCCATTGCCCTGTAGCGGTGGCGAATGGGTTAATATGGGGTTAAAGCCACCTTGCTATTGAAAGGTGACCTTAAGCCAGGTTAATAATTGAGAGCTGTCAATTAGACAGCTCTCAATTATTAATCCTATTGCATGAAATAAAAATAAAACACACACACTTTAATTAAAAATCATTTTAATGAAATAAAGACACATGTTTTTGACCATCTTTTATTTACTGCAAAAACCATTTCCTGTAATAAAAATAAAATAAAAAAGCAAAATTATTCTTACCTATCCCATGCACAGTCAGGTCCCATGGTGTAATCCTTCAGAAAGGGTTAATGTTTACTGCAGGGACCGCAGCTAATGCTGCAGCCTCACAGTAAACCCCCAAATGAATGAGTTCCTCTCCTGGCTGACAGGAGAGGAAGTGGAAAGCTTAATTGATTGCTTTCCACTTTCACTTCAGGTCAGCCAGGGACACAATCAGTGACGTCAGAGGGAACTGATTAACAAAAATAGGGGTTCCCTTCGAAAAAAAAATGGCGTGGGGTCCCCCCTATTTTTGTTAACCAGCCTGATGAAGCAGACTGCTGAGGCATGGTATTTAAGGCTGTTAGGGAGCCAATATCCATGGACCTTGCCAGCAGCGTCGGACTGGAGTACCTTGGGCCCACCAGAGAAAAATTATTCTTGGGGCCCACCATCATACTTCCCAACCTTTGAAGAAGGGAAAGAGGGACAAAGGCTGTGGCACGCTGTGCCTGCTGCAGCAAATTTTAGGCCATGCCACGTTGCACCACAGACTGTCCAGGAGTTGGTGGATGCTTTAGTCCAGGTGTGGGAGGAGATCCCTCAGGAGACCATCCGTCGTGCTCATCAGAAGCATGCCCAGAAGTTGTATGGAGGTCATACAGCATACCTCCCAAATTTTGAAGACAGGAAAGAGGGTTAAAGGCTGCGGCGCGCTACGCGCGCCGCTGCAAATTTTAGGCCACGCCCCGACCACACCCATTTCACAGCTAATCACACCCATATCCTCGCCCCAAGCGTACCCATTTAGCACTGCTGATCACACTGACTGGTAATGAGGGCACAGTGGCTGGTACTGAGGAAAAGAAAGAAAGAGCAGCGAGAGAGAAAGAACAAACAGAGAAAGAAAGAGAGGAAAGAAAGAAAAGAGAGAGAGAAAGAAAGAACAGAGAGAAAAAAGAACAGAGAGCGAGAAGGAAAGAACAGAGAGCGAGAAAGACTAGAGAGAGAAAGAAAGACTAGAGAGAGAGCCAGAGGCGCAGCTAGGGTTTTGGTTTAGTGGGGGCGAAACTTCTGAGTGGGCCCCTAATCAGAGAACCTCAACAAATGACCGCGCTGTTGCCAAAAATAATCTATATATAAAAAGACCAATATTGATATTACCGCCATATGGTCTGTGGTAAATAATACCAGTCCTACAGAACATATAATAGATTACAGCACAGGTACAGATAATGACTTACCGCTGATGTTCTTTCTAATGGAATTGTTCACTTTTCATGTCTTTTCCATCTGGCCCAGACCGACATGACGACTTCTCCAGCCAGGACTCGACTGCAGAGATTACAACAAAGACACATTTCACTTCTCATATTTTTAGCACTGTCTTGGTCACCAATTGGACTATTCTCAACCTGCACAAACTCCTCATCCTGCTGATACCCCAAAACTGAGCCGCTGCTGCCATATGTGTCCCTATTTCTGCACCTGATACCCCAATACTGAGCCGCTGCTGCCGTATGTGCCCCTATTACTACACCTGATACCCCAATACTGAGCCGCTGCTGCCGTATGTGTCCCTATTACTGCACCTGATACCCCAATACTGAGCCGCTGCTGCCATATGTGTCCCTATTTCTGCACCTGATACCCCAATACTGAGCCGCTGCTGCCGTATGTGTCCCTATTACTGCACCTGATTCCCCAATACTGAACTGCTGCTGCCGTATGTGTCCCTATTACTGCACCTGCTGTGTGGTTCTGTGTGACCTCTAAATTTTAAAGCACCCCTCTAGAATATAGTAATGCCGGGTGCAAGTGCCCTAGAAAACAGTGCCCACATTTTGTCCCCTAGACTGTAATAATGCCCTGTGTGCCCCTTTGACAGTCACAGTAACCCGAGTTCCCCTATAACAATAAGTGTCCACTTTACATTTAATAATGTCCCAAGTCTCCCCCTGTACATCTCCCCTATACACAGAATAATGCCCCTCACTGGATATATACTGACCCCTTAATGTCCCCAAACTATTTAATAGGTCCAACACTGTATGATGGCCCCTAGATAGCATCCATACAGCATAATACACCAGATAGTCCTCAATATAGTATAATGCACCCCCATAGGCAGCCTCTATATTATAATAAACACCCATAGGCAGAGTCTATAATATAATGCACCACCATAGGCAGCCGCTATATTATAATGCACCCCCATAGGCAGCCTCTGTAGTATAATGCATCCCCATAGGGAGTCTCGGTAGTATAATGCACCCCAATATGGAGCCTCTGTAGTATAATGCACCCCCATATACAGTCTCTGTAGTATAATGCACCCCCATTAAAAAAAAAAAAAAAAAAACAATACTCACCTCCCGGCTCCTGTGCTGCTCACTGTTCTGCCTCTCTGCGTCTGACAGAGGCGCCGGCAGGTGATGTCATTGCGCCCGCTGTCAGACGCTGAGAGGGGGATTATGGGAGAGAAGGAGCGCTCGCTCCTTCTCTCTCTATGCGGTCAGCTGTATCGGCTGGATGCCGATACAGCTGACCCTCCGATGACGGGTGGGGGGCCCACTGCTGGCACTGGGCCCCCCCACCGCCTGTTCAGGCCCCATAGCTTCCAGGCAGCAGAGCAGGGAGAGCGATTCTCCCTGCTCTGCCGCAGAATGTAACTGTATCGGCGTGCTGTGCACGCCGATACAGTTACTGTAGCGTAGCTCTGGGTGGGCCCCCTCAGAGCAAGGGGCCCGCGGCCACCGCCCCCTCTGCCCCGCGACCTATCCTTTCAAATCAGGGCACACCACGCAGGAGCTGGGGCCCACCGGAGGTTTCTCCAGTGTCCCGGTGGCTCAGTCCGACCCTGCTTGCCAGCCTGATAATACCAGGCCACAGCAGTCTGCTTATCTTTGCTGGTTAACAAAAATAGGGGATCCCCTCGAAAAAAATTGGCGTGGGGTCCCCCTATTTTTGTTAACCAGCCAGATGAAGCAGACCGCTGAGGCCTGGATTTTCAGGCTGTTAAGGAGCCAAGATCCATGGACCTTGCCAGCCTGATAATACCAGGCCACAGCAGTCTGCATATCTTGGCTGATTAACAAAAATAGGGGATCCCCTCGAAAAAAATTGGCGTGGGGTCCCCCCTATTTTTGTTAACCAGCCAGATGAAGCAGACCGCTGAGGCTTGGTTTTTCAGGCTGGTAAGGATCCAATATCCGTGGACCTTGCCAGCCTGATAATACCAGGCCACAGCAGTCTGCTTAGCTTGGCTGATTAACAAAAATAGGGGATCCCCTCGAAAAAAAAAAGGCGTAGGGGTCCCCCTATTTTTGTTAACCAGCCAAGTAAAATGCAGACTGCTGCGGCCTGGTATTAAAAGACTGTCAAGTAGTGTTGAGCGATACTGCTCGATATCTAAAAATATCGGATCGGAATGGTATCGCCGATATCACTAAATATCGGCGATATCCGATTCCGATACCGGAAGTCCCATGTAAGTCTATGGGAACAAAATATCGCAACTAAAAAAAACCTTTATTTCCTTGTAAACACTAAATATACACACATAGAATACATATATAATATATATATATATTATATATATACATGTCATTGTGACATATATATATACATATATGTATAGTTTATACACTTCTACATAGTAAAATATCCTCTGATTCAATTGCCGGGTAAAGCCGGCTTCTGTGAAAAGACAGAAGCACCCGACATGAAATGACACTTGGTGTACATAGGGTTAACCATGTCTTTTCATGTCGTTTGCAATCTGATTTGCACAAACAATTACATCAGTCTATGTGTGCAAAATTTCACACCTGTAGGGGTTAATTAAAGGTGTAAATTCGTTGTAAAAAAACCGGACTTTTTTGCTACGAATTTACACCTTTAATTAACCCCTACAGGTGTGAAATTTTGCACACATAGACTGATGTAATTGTTTGTGCAAATCAGATAGCAAAGGACATGAAAAGACATGGTTAACCCTATGTACACCAAGTGTCATTTCATGTCGGGTTCTGCATTTTCACAAAAGCCGGCAATTGAATTAGCGGCTATTATACTATGTAGAAGTGTATGAACTATAAATATAAATATATATATATATGTGTCACAAATTCAATGACATGTATATATATATATATATATATATATATATATATATGAGGTGTAAAATTGTTTAAAAAAAATGTGTGGGCTCCCGCCCTATTTTCGCAACCAGACAGACAAAGCCAGTGAGTGGGGGCAGATAATAATAGCCCAGAGAGGGACCATTATTTTTGGCCACCCCTGGCTACTAACATCTGCCCCCAGACACCCCAGAAAAGACAAATCTATAATTAGATTCGCCCTTTCTGGCACTTTGCCCGTCTATTCCCATTGCCCTGTAGCGGTGGCGAATGGGTTAATATGGGGTTAAAGCCACATTGCAATTGAAAGGTGACCTTAAGCCAGGTTAATAATTGAGAGCTGTCAATTAGACAACTATCAATTATTAATCCTATTGCATGAAATAAAAATAAAACACACACACTTTAATTAAAAATCATTGTAATGAAATAAAGACACATGTTTTTGACCATCTTTTATTTGACTGCAAAAACCATTTCCTGTAATAAAAATAAAATAAAAAAGCAAAATTATTCTTACCTATCCCATGCACAGTCAGGTCCCACGGTGTAATCCTTCAGAAAGGGTTAATGTTTACTGCAGGGACCGCAGCTAATGCTGCAGCCTCACAGTAAACCCCCAAATGAATGAGTTCCTCTCCTGGCTGACAGGAGAGGAAGTGGAAAGCTTAATTGATTGCTTTCCACTTTCACTTCAGGTCAGCCAGGGACACAATCAGTGACGTCAGAGGGAACTGATTAACAAAAATAGGGGATCCCCTCGAAAAAAATTGGCGTGGGGTCCCCCTATTTTTGTTAACCAGCCAGATGACGCAGACCGCTGAGGCCTGGATTTTCAGGCTGTTAAGGAGCCAAGATCCATGGACCTTGCCAGCCTGATAATACCAGGCCACAGCAGTCTGCATATCTTGGCTGATTAACAAAAATAGGGGATCACCTCGAAAAAAATTGGCGTGGGGTCCCCCCTATTTTTTGTTAACCAGCCAAGTAAAATGCAGACTGCTGCGGCCTGGTATTAAAAGACTGTCAAGGCCCATGGATTTTGGCCCTCAACAGCCTGATAATACCAGGCTACAGCAGCCCCACATTTGGCGCATCAAAAGATGTGCCAATTGTGGCACTTTACCCGGCTCTTCCCACTGCCCTGTAGCGGTGGCAAGTGGGGTAATAAGGGGTTAATGTCACTGTTGATTGCACGGTGACAATAAGCCCGGTTAATAATGGAGAGGTGTCAATAAGACACCGATCCATTATTAATCCCAAAGTTATTAAATGTATAAAAAAAAGACAAAGCAAGAAAAAAGTCTTTTAATGAAATAAAAGAGACAACACAGTTTTCATTAATTTTATTATACACTCATTCCTGCGACGCCATCGATCTCCTGTAAAAAAAGAAAAAAAACAAACCAACAGTATACCACCTGTCCGACGCAGTCCATAGTAACGACAGTCCCACGACGATCCAGCTCTGCTACATCGCAATGACAGGCAGAGTCTGTCATCGCGACGCAGCACAGCTGATTACCTGCTTCCCCGGCGGTGACGTCATCGGACTGACTGCTTTACGGCCGGGATTACCCAGCAGTCACTGCAGTTATCGCGAGAAACTGCATGTGACCGCCGGGGAAAGATGATGGCGGCCATGAAGCAGTCCAGCCCGTGACCGCCGGAGATCTTCTGCCAAGTAAGTGCCGCTGACTCCTGACAGACCCGACCGACGGACACTGACAGTGACAGTGACAAATTCCGATTCCGGTATCCGATAAGACGAAAATATCGGAACTAAGTATCGAAAGGCCGATAGAGCTAATATCGGCCGATACCCGATACTTGCGGTATCGTATCGCTCAACACTACTGTCAAGGCCCATGGATTTTGGCCCTCAACAGCCTGATAATACCAGGCTACAGCAGCCCCACATTTGGCGCATCAAAAGATGTGCCAATTGTGGCACTTTACCCGGCTCTTCCCACTTGCCCTGTAGCGGTGGCAAGCGGGGTAATAAGGGGTTAATGTCACCGTTGATTGCACGGTGACAATAAGCCCGGTTAATAATGGAGAGGCGTCAATAAGACACCGATCCATTATTAATCCCAAAGTTTTTAAATGTTTAAAAAAAAGACACAGCCAGAAAAAAGTCTTTTAATGAAATAAAAGAGACGACACAGTTTTCATTAATTTTATTACTCTCTCATTCCTGCGACGCCATCGATCTCCTGTAAAAAAAGAAAAAAAACAAACCAACAGTATACCACCTGTCCGACGCAGTCCATAGTAACGAGTGTCCCACGACGATCCAGCTCTGCTACATCGGAATGCCAGGCAGAGCCTGACATCCCGACGCAGCACAGCTGATTACCTGCTTCCTCGGCGGTGACGTCATCGGACTGCTTTACGGCCGCGATTACCCAGCAGTCACTGCAGTTATCGCGAGAAACTGCATGTGACCGCCAGGGAGAAGAGGATGGCGGCCATCAAGCAGTCCAGGATGTGACCGCCGGAGATCTTCTGCCGGGTAAGTGCCGCTGACTCCTGACAGACCCAACCGACGGACACTGACAGTGACAGTGACATTCTGATTCCGGTATCCGATATGACGAAAATATCGGAACTCGGAATCGGAATTCCGATACAGCCAATATCGGCCGATACCCGATATTTGCAGTATCGGAATGCTCCACACTATTCTTGTACACATGAGCAGTTTTATAATAGTTATATTCTTGTACATAGGAGGCAGTATTATAGTAGTCATATTATTGTATATAGGGGCAGTATTATAGTAGTTATATTCTTGTACATAGGAGCAGTATTATAGTAGTTATATTCCTGCACATAGGAGCAGTATTATAGTAGTTATATTCTTGTACATAGGAGGCAGTATTATAGTAGTTATATTCTTGTACATAGGAGCAGTACTATAGCGGCTATATTCTTGTACATATGGGCAGTATTATAGTAGTTATATTCTTGTACATAAGGGTAGTATTGTAGTAGCTATATTCTTTTATACAGGAGCAGTATTATATTAGTTATATTCTTGTACACATGAGCAGTATTATAGTAGTTAAACGAATGTATATGGAACCCGTTAAAATTTTTCACCCGGTCTCCCTGTCTCAACAAGCGCCCAAACTGGACGGATGTCACATTGACGTAGACCCTGGCGTCTGTTCCTTCCTCTCGGATAAAGCCGTAGCCCCGGTCAATGTCGGTGTAGACCAACCATCCGCTGGTACGCCGTCCCGCCACAGCACCTCTGCCAGGGCGCTGAAGCTCCTGCCAGACTTCCCTCTCCAGCTGCTTCTTATCCAGGATCACCCCCTCTACCCAAGGGCCCTCCGCAACCCATTGGGTGAGCTTAGCTCCCAGGGCGGGGCCGAAGAAGGTGTCGATTTAGCCTTGGACGCCTGGGGTGGCTGTGCAGGCTTTCTCAGGGAAATGTGGGAATGGGCGGCGGCCTCCAGGATAGACTTCGATGGGGAGGGCCCTCCCTCAGAGATCGGAGGCGAAGGCATACTCACCCACTTTGATGAGGCCAAGAAATTGTGGCATTCCCCGGAGCGGTGACTTCCTCCGCGGGACCACCTGCGTGTTTGACAGTCAGATGGGATATCGGCTCGGCCTTGCTTTCCAGCCGTGGTTCCTTGGGCGCAGATGCCAGTTCCAGCCTCCGTTGAGTAAACACCTGGGGTTCCGAATCATCAGGCCCCTGGGCCCGATGTTGTACCGCTGGCTCCGCCATCTCCTCCCATGCCCTGCCAGGCTGGGTCAGCTCTTTTTCCTGCCACCACTGTCGCTCAATGCGGCCCACGCCTTGGCAGTTATGGATACAGGAGTGCTGCATCGTGGCTGGTTCAAGTTCGCAAAATGGCGCTGCACAGCGTCTTCCGGCTTTTTCTTCTAAGTCCCACCCGTTACCAAGTGGAACCGCCTCCAGCTGTCCCTCCCCTTCATCGTTGGTTAGTAGCAGGGGGCGAGGCTTTCTCCTCTTCATCCGCTCCCACCAGGGGTAGACCCGGTCAAATTGGCAGACAGGACTTTCCGCCAGGACATGACGGCAACGCCCACAAAGGACGCGGTTTTCGTTGTTGTTTGCTTCTTTTTCTTCTCCATCTCCCGCCATTCTCACCGCCGCCATCTTTGTCACAATAAAGGGGTCAAACTTTTTCACCACACAGGCCAAGTTCGACTCAATAGTTAAATCCGGTGTTGTCACAAAATCGGTAGTAGACAAGTCCAGTGTTTTACTCACAAATTCTTCTCCAGTTACAGAAACTACTGGCTCTTTCTCCCGGTCATCTTCCAGGGGCACAGCAGTCGCACACTCATCACTTGTTCAGCAGATTCTCCCCATGGCAAGGCAACGGCATCCTGCCAAACTTCATCTTTCTCCAACTCTTTGCTAACAGCGTTCCCTCGCTGCACGGTGTCGGCATCCTGCATCTCCAGATACCACTTCCTTTGGGCGCTTCCCAGGCACTGACGGTCCCTCTTCTAGACTACCCCCAGTAATGGAGACACAGTCCAGAACAACTTGAACACTTTTTTTACTGAACTCTTCACACGTTACATCCACAGTTGGCACAACAGGTATTACATTCATTTCCTTTTCTCTACTTGCCTTGCTGTCACTTCTGTGCAGTAGACGCCTGGACCGGACCATCCCAGACTGCTCCCCAGTTCCTTCCAAGCCTGACCTCACCATAATGACATCTTCTCCAGCCTGCTTCGCCTCAGAACTGAATTCATCAATCACTAGGTTTGGAGGCCCGTCTGCACTGAACTCGTCGAAGCTCCAGCTCTCCTCAGTTCCTTGGCCAGACAACTTCTTCTCTAAAAGCATTGGCCCAGGCGGTAAGGCGCCAAATCTTTCCTCTTCGGTCTAGGCCCACTACGAGACTATGCAGCGGCCGTGGGTAACGTGGGTTGCTACACTTGGAACGTTGCGTGGCTGCCGGTTGTCCGGGCCTAAGCCCTTGTGGACACTTGGGCATGCTGGCCCCATCTGAGCTAACCTTCCTAAAACCTTACACTACTTCCCAGCAGCCCCTCCTACACTTAACCCATGAGAACTATCTAGCAAACTCTTCCTAACAAGGCCCACTAGTATGCTCCCACCTAGTATTGCCCGTAACAGTACTACACTTACCCATATATATATATATACTAAAGTGCCCTCCTCTAATGCCCCAACAGGATGCACTTAACTCTCCCTAAGCTATACATATGTACAAAACAGGATAACACATTATTATGCAAAGGAACACAAGTAATAACCAGATATATATATATATATATATATATATATATATATACACACACAATGGTAACACATGAAGAAGGTGGCAATACCATTACTAGTAGTAGTACATAATATCATGTAGCAATACCACCAAACGTTTATACTCATACAATAACTATTTACATGATGAAACATTATATACACTTAAGGGTGGGGAGAAACAAAAATACTCTTTTGCCCCCCTTACAGTATTATAATAGTTATATTTTTGTACATATGGAGCAGTATTATGGTAGGTATATTTTTGTACATAGAAGGTAGTATTATAATAGTTATATTCTTGTGCCTAGAAGGCAGTGTTGTAGTAATTATATTCTTGGACATACAAGGCAGTATTGTAGAAGTCAGGGGCGGACATATCGCCGGTTCAGCCGATGCAACTGCACAGGGGCCCAGAGGTGGAAGGGAGCCCCTGCAGGCAGGAGCGTACTGCCCACAGCGGCAGAGTATGCAGCCGCTACGGGGCCAGAGTCTAGATTGCGGGCGGGAGTGTAAGGGTCCCGCACCTGTATTATGCAGCATCGGGCCCCTCTCACTTCCTGCTGTAATCACACCCAGAGCAGGGCAGAGAGCGGTGCGGAGTGAGGAGTTCAAAAAGGAGGCGTGTCATGTAGGCTGAGATGCTGACCAATGAACGCTTTCCTCGCCAGACTGAGGAGAGCGCTCACTGGCTGCCGTCTCTGTCTGTGCTCCTGCATGGCGGGTCCCAATGGTGGTGAGTGCTCACCGGTTGTCAGGGGCCCGGGGCTGCACTGCACACTGGGGACAGCAGTGGAGGAAGAGCAGGACTTACAGTGTGTACTGTATTCTGCTTCCTCCACTGTGCCATTCCCGGCAGGCTGCAGCATTTTCTGAGAACAGGTCAGAGGAAGATGCTCACTGCAGGGGACATCTCCCAGAGAGGAGGTCGGGGGAGGGGAGGCTCACTGCAGGGGACATCTCCCAGAGAGGAGGTCGGGGGAGGGGAGGCTCACTGCAGGGGACATCTCCCAGAGAGGAGGTCAGGGGAAGAGGCTCACTGCATGGGACATCTCCCAGAGAGGAGGTCAGGGGAGGGGGGCTCACTGCAGGGGACATCTCCCAGAGAGGAGGTCAGGGGAAGAGGCTCACTGCACGGGACATCTCCCAGAGAGGAGGTTGGGGGGGAGGGGAGGCTCACTGCAGGGGACATCTCCCAGAGAGGAGGTCGGGGGAGGGGAGGCTCACTGCAGGGGACATCTCCCAGAGAGGAGGTCAGGGGAAGAGGCTCTCTGCATGGGACATCTCCCAGAGAGGAGGTCAGGGGAGGGGGGCTCACTGCAGGGGACATCTCCCGAGAGAGTGAGGTCATCAGGGTGAAGAGGCTCACTGCATGGGACATCTCCCAGAGAGGAGGTCAGGGGAAGAGGCTCACTGCATGGGACATCTCCCAGAGTGGAGGTCGGGGGAGGGGAGGCTCACTGCACGGGACATCTCCCAGAGAGGAGGTCAGGGGAGGGGGGCTCACTGCAGGGGACATCTCCCAGAGAGGAGGTCAGGGGAGGGGGCTCACTGCATGGGACATCTCCCAGAGAGGAGTTTGGGGGGGGAGGGGAGCTCACTGCACTGGAGAGCTCTGCAGCAGCAGGGAGCTGATATCCTCTGTGCACTGTGTCCCCATCCCCCACAGTGGGCCCTGCACTATGTGGCCGACCTCCATGGCTCAACTGAACAAAACACCTGAGGTTGTAGATTAGTGTGTTTGTATATATCCATATGTGTGTGTACAGTACATGTATGTGTGTGTGAAAGTATATGTGTGTGTATGTATGTACAGTTTATGTGTGTATGTATATATGGTGTATGGCTATGTGCATGTATGTAAGTGTGTGTTTGTACATGTACATATTTGTGCGTACAGTATATGTATGTGTGTGTATCTGTGTATGTATGTACAGTATATGTGTGTATCCATGTATGTACAGTATATGTGTGTGTATCTGTTTGTATGTACAGTATATGTGTGTATGGTGTATGTATGGTATATGTGTGTATGTGTTGTGACCACGCACCACAATTGTGGGTTACCAGAGCAATGGGGTACTCAGAGCCGAGCCCATGGAAGTCTATGGGGTTGTCACAGGTAGCGGTGGCTCGGTCTGTGGCCCTGGCGGTCAGGCGTATGGTGGGGGGTATATTTACAGGGGATAGGTGTATAACGGTTCATGACGCCACCTGTAGTTCTCTGATCACTAAGACCAGCGCTGCTGTAGATCTCTGAGGGGATGGTGTGGCAGCTAGATGTCGGGTCCCCTACAGGTGGGACTGGTCCCTCAAAGTCTATGGAAGTTATGATGTCGGGTGCAAATAAATAAGTCAGTCTCACACCATCCAGCGTCTTTCCATACCTTTTACTTGTCAGATGATAAGGCAGGTCCCAGGGAGGCTGATCGGGTGGAGGATGTGCTTTGAGATAACAGCTGAACAGGTTGGGGGCCTCCTTTACTCTCAAGATGATGAGTCCAACCAGCATAAAGCTAAGTTCACTCCGAATACTCCAGCTTCTTCAAAGCTGTACTGCCCGGTCAGTTTTGTGGTCGGAGCCTTCCTTTGAGAGAGCTGGGTTCCTACTGTTGTCCTGCAGTGACTCAAGGTTCTCACTCTCCCTGACCCCAGTTACGTACCGACACTCCAAGGGCTGCTTTCTGTGACCTAAGGTCCAGTAAGCCTCTGGTTTTTCTACCACTACGCCTGAAGCTGTAGTGACACTTCGGTCCCCAGTGACCGGTGACAATGTGCAGGATAATCCAATCCTTAAGGCACTTCTGAAATCTTTCCACTGCGCCCTTCGCCCTGTTCGCGCTTGTAGCATAAGCACTCCACACTTCCTAAGGTAATGCAAGCTGATTCCTTCTTTCTTCTTCCCAGAGCTCGCTAACAGGTGCTCAGTATTCTTCTAGTTCAGGAGCATGTCGACTGAACTCCACTGTCCTTGGGACAGGAGACTGAAGGTCCTGCTGCTAACTCCTCTCTCTTCCTGCACAGACTGCACACTGACGATGACTGACTCCGGAGCCACCCGGGCTAGACTGACTGACTGGCTAGATTTCACTAGCTTTTATAACCTATGGGTGTGTCTAAGTGTGTGGTGGAGTGAATGTTTATTGAGCATTAAACTGTTACCTCTCCGCACATCCTCCAGGGTACTGTGTGTGCCTTCACACCAGGGCTACACATTCCCCCATGGTAAAATACAGCACTCCCGGGCTGTGAAATACAAGAAGACATTTTGTTTTTCATTAACAATAAACATTAAACTCTTCCCATCCGGGAGGTAAGAATTTCTTAAACGTTGCATTCAAACATTAGACATAGAAAAATACAAAACATACTTTCCATAAATATATCATATTAACAATATTCTTGTGAAGGACCCGCACCAAACCTTCAACGTGGGTCCTGGGTGGGCTGCAGGACATCTGGCTGCAGACCTCGCTCAGTGCCACACCACATGGGTTTTCTGTTCAGAGGTAGTTGTGGTGGTTTCATATAAAACCACTATTATGCACCGAAGCGCAACTATGTACAAAGATAAGTTCTGGGCTGGCACAGTCCTCAGCCTCTCAGTCCATTATAAGACACATTTTCAAATAATTCACATTATATCAGATTCTATTTACTCAACTAGAGTATTCTCTATAAACTTGGTGCAAATATGCGACCACTTATCACATAAATACCATAAAGTGCAAAAACTCTCTTTATCTGCTTACCCAGCCGGGTATTCTATTTTTGGCAAAATATGTAAACATTACATACTCATATCAACGGTGCAAACTATTTTCACTTTTACAAACTTATATACATATTGAATGTGGCAAACCCTGTCTGGGTCCTACCAATCTTTATTATTTACTAACTTCAATGACGTCTTCCACACCGGGTGCTGGAACGACGCGATGATCCTTAGATCTCATGACGAACAAGTCGTGACTTGCTATCAACGTTTGTGTCGCCACAGTCCTTGTGCGAACCACTGGGGGCGCAACAGGTATGTCGTCATTACAAGATACTGATGGCATCTCTGCTGGTGCCGCCACATCCGGCGGTATAACTTGCGACTTAAACGGGGTCGCGGTTTGCGATTTGGCGCGAGATACTGACAGAGTAGAGTATGCAGGGGGCGCTTCCAACTGCGATATACTCTCCTGGGGCGATGCCGGGGCACGGCCTGATGCAGCGGTAGATTGAGACTGGGATGCGCTGGCAATGGTGACGTTACCTGCGTCGGGGACGGGGTCTCTGACGACTGCGACATTTAGGGCATACCATCCCTTCATACCCCAGTGCCGGGTGTAGGTGACTATGTTCCCATTGATTAGGTCCCTCCCGGGATGGCCGATGGCAGGTGGTATTCTACGTCCCTGCGACTGACAAAGACCCCTGGGTAGAGGCCCGGTTCTCTAATGAAGCCCCAGCCCTTCCGGAGCTGGAACTCTGTCACACACCCCTGCCGCCGCGGTTCCCTTAGAGTACCTTTTTCCCTGCGGACACTTTCCTTATCCGCAATCAGCTGCTCGTACTGCCGCTGCCGGTTCCGCTGCGCTTCCCGCTCTTCCTCCTGCCGGCGTCGCTGTTCCTCTTCGCGACGCTGCCACTCACGTTCCCACTGGGCGGCGTAGGCGACGTCATCCAGGCGCGCCATCTCATCCCAGTCGACGTCTGGTAATGATGGACAGGACCCCTCCGGTGTCCCTACCGGGGATCGATCATCTGCTGCGGCCTCCTGGCCGGGCGGGCGTTCCGGAACTGGCGGTACCTCCTCAACCTCCTTCGCCTCCACCGCTCCATCGGTAGGTTCAGGGTCGGTCCTTTTGGGGGTAGCCTCCGGTTGCTCCTTAGCCTTGGGCAGCAGAAGTTTTGGTAATTCAAATCGGGGAGGGTCGTCGAGGGGAGAGAACACCGCGTCCCACAGCCGCCGCTGTATCTGGGTACGCCGGCGCCTCTCAGTCTCCTCCACGCCAGGTCGTTGCAAAATCATCTTCTTCAACCTCGCACTTTCCTCTCCAATCTCCAGCAAGGCTTGCTGCAGGTGCAGGACCACTGATGGTTCTGGTTCTAGTGGCAGCTTGGCTGGGGAACGGGGCCTGCCTTCCACCGCTTCCCTGCTCGGCTGCACACATCCTGCCTCCATCATGTTCCAGAACACTCTCTCTTCTTCTAGAGCCGTCCGGTCTCTTCCGTGGAGGCGGGGTTTGCGTCTCCTCCTCTTCGCAGGGAAGGTGAAGAGGAGGCGGACCTCCTTTGCTGTAGGGCAGGATCGCATATTGTAATAGCACTTTGAGAGGGCAGGCATTTTCTTCGTGCCACAGGGGGGCACACGCCCACGAATCCACGCCCACCTTCTTCTCCAGCGCCTGAGGGCGCGAATTTGGCGGCAAAAATGGCGGATTTTAGCGCCAAAAATAGCAAACAGTCCTTTTTCACAAAAACACCTCCACAGGCACACAGGGCTCGCAATTTTGCGAGTTTCGCATCCTGTTCGTGACGCCAAGTTTTTGTTGTGACCACGCACCACAATTGTGGGTTACCAGAGCAATAGGGTACTCAGAGCCGAGCCCATGGAAGTCTATGGGGTTGTCACAGGTAGCGGTGGCTCGGTCTGTGGCCCTGGCGGTCAGGCGTATGGTGGGGGGTATATTTACAGGGGATAGGTGTATAACGGTTCGTGACGCCACCTGTAGTTCTCTGATCACTAAGACCAGCGCTGCTGTAGATCTCTGAGGGGATGGTGTGGCAGCTAGATGTCGGGTCCCCTACAGGTGGGACTGGTCCCTCAAAGTCTATGGAAGTTATGATGTCGGGTGCAAATAAATAAGTCAGTCTCACACCATCCAGCATCTTTCCATACCTTTTACTTGTCAGATGATAAGGCAGGTCCCAGGGAGGCTGATCGGGTGGAGGATGTGCTTTGCGATAACAGCTGAACAGGTTGGGGCCTCCTTTACTCTCAAGATGATGAGTCCAACCAGCATAAAGCTAAGTTCACTCCGAATACTCCAGCTTCTTCAAAGCTGTACTGCCCGGTCAGTTTTGTGGTCGGAGCCTTCCTTTGAGAGAGCTGGGTTCCTACTGTTGTCCTGCAGTGACTCAAGGTTCTCACTCTCCCTGACCCCAGTTACGTACCGACACTCCAAGGGCTGCTTTCTGTGACCTAAGGTCCAGTAAGCCTCTGGTTTTTCTACCATTACGCCTGAAGCTGTAGTGACACTTCGGTCCCCAGTGACCGGTGACAATGTGCAGGATAATCCAATCCTTAAGGCACTTCTGAAATCTTTCCACTGCGCCCTTCACCCTGTTCGCGCTTGTAGCATAAGCACTCCACACTTCCTAAGGTAATGCAAGCTGATTCCTTCTTTCTTCTTCCCAGAGCTCGCTAACAAGTGCTCAGTATTCTTCTAGTTCAGGAGCACGTCGACTGAACTCCACTGTCCTTGGGACAGGAGACTGAAGGTCCTGCTGCTAACTCCTCTCTCTTCCTGCACAGACTGCACACTGACGATGACTGACTCCGGAGCCACCCGGGCTAGACTGACTGACTGGCTAGATTTCACTAGCTTTTATAACCTATGGGTGTGTCTAAGTGTGTGGTGGAGTGAATGTTTATTGAGCATTAAACTGTTACCTCTCCGCACATCCTCCAGGGTACTGTGTGTGCCTTCACACCAGGGCTACACATATGTATCTATGGTATGTGTGTATGTATGTGAGTCGCACCACACCAGATGTGGGTACCAGGGCTATGGGGTACTCGGCACCGAGCCCATGGAAGTCTATGGGGGATGTCACTGGCAGCAGAGCTCGGTCTGTGGCCCTGGGCGCTCATACAATGGGGGATATATTTATAGGGGATTGTAGTAATAATTGTTCGTGACGCCACCTGTGGTTTCTGATCAGATAGACCAGCGCTGCAGTGTTAATCTTCTGAGGGGATGTTATTAGGCAGCTTGATGTTAAGTCCCCCACAGGGGGGACTGTTCCCTCAAAGTCAATGGTGTACAGGGTGCGGATAAGAAGTCAGTCACACACAACTCAGTATCTTTCCATACCTTTACTGATGTTGTTGGCAGGTATGTCCCGGGAAGCTGGTCAGGTTGGAGAATGCACATTCAGGGGATTGCTGAGCAGGTTTAAGGCCTCCTTTCTAGAGTTGAGCGATACTTTCCGATATCCTAAAGTATCGGAATCGGAATGGTATCGCCGATATCACTAAAATATCGGCGATACCCGATACCGATACCGGAAGTCCCATGTAAGTCTATGGGAACAAAATATCGCAACTAAAAAAACCCCATTCTTTCCTTGTAAACACTAAATATACACACATAGAATACATATATATATATATATATATACATGTCATTGTGACATATATATATACATATATGTATAGTTTATACACTTCTACATAGTAAAATATCCTCTGATTCAATTGCCGGGTAAAGCCGGCTTCAGTGAAAAGACAGAAGCACCCGACATGAAATGACACTTGGTGTACATAGGGTTAACCATGTCTTTTCATGTCGTTTGCTATCTGATTTGCACAAACAATTAAATCAGTCTATGTGTGCAAAATTTCACACCTGTAGGGGTTAATTAAAGGTGTAAATTCGTTGTAAAAAAAACGGACTTTTTTGCTACGAATTTACACCTCTAATTAACCCCTACAGGTGTGAAATTTTGCACACATAGTCTGATTTAATTGTTTGTGCAAATTAGATAGCAAAGGACATGAAAAGACATGGTTAACCCTATGTACACCAAGTGTCATTTCATGTCGGGTCACCCGACATGAAATGACACTTGGTGTACATAGGGTTAACCATGTCTTTTCATGTCCTTTGCTATCTAATTTGCACAAACAATTAAATCAGTCTATGTGTGCAAAATTTCACACCTGTAGGGGTTAATTAAAGGTGTAAATTCGTTGTAAAAAAAACGGACTTTTTTGCTACGAATTTACACCTTTAATTAACCCCTACAGGTGTGAAATTTTGCACACATAGACTGATTTAATTGTTTGTGCAAATTAGATAGCAAAGGACATGAAAAGACATGGTTAACCCTATGTACACCAAGTGTCATTTCATGTCGGGTTCTGCATTTTCACAAAAGCCGGCATTTGAATTAGCGGCTATTATACTATGAAGAAGTGTATGAACTACAAATATAAATATATATATATATGTGTCACAAATTCAATGACATGTATATATATATATGAGGTGTAAAATTGCTGAAAAAAAATGCGTGGGCTCCCGCCCTATTTTCGCAACCAGACAGACAAAGCCAGTGAGTGGGGGCAGATAATAATAGCCCAGAGAGGGACCATTATTTTTGCCCCCCCCGGCTACTAACATCTGCCCCCAGACACCCAGGAAAGACAAATCTATAATTAGATTCGCCCTTTCTGGCACTTTGCCCGTCTATTCCCATTGCCCTGTAGCGGTGGCGAATGGGTTAATATGGGGTTAAAGCCACCTTGCTATTGAAAGGTGACCTTAAGCCAGGTTAATAATTGAGAGCTGTCAATTAGACAACTATCAATTATTAATCCTATTGCATGAAATAAAAATAAAACACACACACTTTAATTAAAAATCATTTTAATGAAATAAAGACACATGTTTTTGACCATCTTTTATTTTACTGCAAAAACCATTTCCTGTAATAAAAATAAAATAAAAAAGCAAAATTATTCTTACCTATCCCATGCACAGTCAGGTCCCACGGTGTAATCCTTCAGAAAGGGTTAATGTTTACTGCAGGGACCGCAGCTAATGCTGCAGCCTCACAGTAAACCCCAAATGAATGAGTTCCTCTCCTGCCTGACAGGAGAGTAAAGGCTGGGTGTCACATAACGATACACCAGCGATCCCGACAACGATATGCACTTGTCAGGATCGCTGGTGTATCGCTACATGATCGCTGCTGAGCTGCCAAACAGGCAGCTCAGGCAGCGATCTGGGACAGCGACACTGCGAGTAACATCGCTTAAGGGCCCGTCTCACATAGCGATATCGCTACCGAGATCGCTGCTGAGTCACTAGTTTTGTGACGCAGCAGCGAGCTCACCAGCGATATCGCTGTGTGTGACATTCAGGAACGATCAGCCCCCCTGCCGGGTATCGCTGATCGTCGCAGAAATGTCAGGACCTTTTTTTGATCGCTGGTTTCCCTCTGACAGGCACGCATCGCTGCGTGTGACAGGCGGGAGACCAGCGATCCGCTGGTAACCAAGGTACACAGCGGGTTTCCAGGCACCGCACAGCGCTTGGAAACCCGCTGTGTACCTTGGATACCAGCTCCCTGCATCAGGGCGCTGGTATCCAAGGTACACAGCGGGTTTCTAGGCACAGCCCCGCGCCTGGAAACCCGCTGTGTACCTTGGTTACCAGCGGATCGCTGGTCTCCCGCCTGTCACACGCAGCGATGTGTGCCTGTCAGCGGGAAACCAGCGATCAAAAAAAGGTCCTGACATTTCAGCGACGATCAGCGATACCCGGCAGGGGGGCTGATCGTCGCTGAATGTCACACACAGCGATATCGCTGGTGAGCTCGCTGCTGCGTCACAAAACTAGTGACTCAGCAGCGATCTCGGTAGCGATATCGCTATGTGAGACGGGCCCTTAAGTGGAAAGCTTAATTGATTGCTTTCCACTTTCACTTCAGGTCAGCCAGGGATACCATCAGTGACGTCAGAGGGAACTGATTAAGAAAAATAGGGGTTCCCTTCGAAAAAAAAATGGCGTGGGGTCCCCCCTATTTTTGTTAACCAGCCAGATGAAGCAGACCGCTGAGGCCTGGATTTTCAGGCTGTTAAGGAGCCAAGATCCATGGACCTTGCCAGCCTGATAATACCAGGCCACAGCAGTCTGCATATCTTGGCTGATTAACAAAAATAGGGGATCCCCTCGAAAAAAATTGGCGTGGGGTCCCCCCTATTTTTGTTAACCAGCCAGATGAAACAGACCGCTGAGGCCTGGATTTTCAGGCTGTTAAGGAGCCAAGATCCATGGACCTTGCCAGCCTGATAATACCAGGCCACAGCAGTCTGCATATCTTGGCTGATTAACAAAAATAGGGGATCCCTCGAAAAAAATTGGCGTGGGGTCCCCCCTATTTTTGTTAACCAGCCAGATGAAGCAGACCGCTGAGGCCTGGATTTTCAGGCTGTTAAGGAGCCAAGATCCATGGACCTTGCCAGCCTGATAATACCAGGCCACAGCAGTCTGCATATCTTGGCTGATTAACAAAAATAGGGGATCCCTCGAAAAAAATTGGCGTGGGGTCCCCCTATTTTTGTTAACCAGCCAGATGAAGCAGACCGCTGAGGCCTGGTTTTTCAGGCTGGTAAGGATCCAATATCCATGGACCTTGCCAGCCTGATAATACCAGGCCACAGTAGTCTGCTTAGCTTGGCTGGTTAACAAAAATAGGGGACCCCCTCGAAAAAAAAACGGCGTGGGGATCCCCCCTATTTTTGTTAACCAGCCAAGTAAAATGCAGACTGCTGCGGCCTGGTATTAAAAGACTGTCAAGGCCCATGGATTTTGGCCCTCAACAGCCTGATAATACCAGGCTACAGCAGCCCCACATTTGGCGCATCAAAAGATGTGCCAATTGTGGCACTTTACCCGGCTCTTCCCACTTGCCCTGTAGGGGTGGCAAGTGGGGTAATAAGGGGTTAATGTCACCGTTGATTGCACGGTGACAATAAGCCCGGTTAATAATGGAGAGGCGTCAATAAGACACCGATCCATTATTAATCCCAAAGTTATTAAATGTTTAAAAAAAAGACAAAGCAAGAAAAAAGTCTTTTAATGAAATAAAAGAGACAACACAGTTTTCATTAATTTTATTGTACTCTCATTCCTGCGACGCCATCGATCTCCTGTAAAAAAAGAAAAAAAAAAAACCAACAGTATACCACCTGTCCGACGCAGTCCATAACGACAGTCCCACGACGATCCAACTCTGCTACATCGCAATGACAGGCAGAGCCTGTCATCGCGACGCAGCACAGCTGATTACCTGCTTCCCCGGCGGTGACGTCATCGGACTGACTGCTTTACGGCCGGGATTACCCAGCAGTCACTGCAGTTATCGCGAGAAACTGCATGTGACCGCCGGGGAAAGAAGATTGCGGCCATCAAGCAGTCCAGGACGTGACCGCCGGAGATCTTCTGCCAGGTAAGTGCCGCTGACTCCTGACAGACCCGACCGACGGACACTGACAGTGACAGTGACAATCCCGATTCCGGTATCCGATAAGACGAAAATATCGGAACTCGGAATCGGAATTCCGATACAGCCAATATCGGCCGATACCCGATATTTGCAGTATCGGAATGCTCAACCCTACTCCTTTCTCCTTGAAGTGTATGTGAGTCCTAACTTGCATGAAGTCAAGTTTAACTCCTACTGTAACAGCTACGCCCAGCTGACATGGTGGTAGAGCCTTCTCCGTCTCTGATAATCAGATGTTGGAAAGAACGAAGTCCTCTATGCAGTGCACTTGCTAAAAGTCCTTGTTCTCCCTGACTCCAGTTACGTATCAACGCTTAGGGCTACCTTCTGTGACTTGAAGTCCAGCAAGGATTCCGGTGTTTCTTATTACTAGCCGTGAAGTACTAGCAATGCTTCGGACCCCGGTGTCCGGTTAATTAAGTGAAGGTGATCTGTCACCTTTGTCACTTGTCCTTCTTTCTCCACTCGCCTGTCGCCCTGCTCTTGCCCTTAACATAAGCACGGGTAGCAGTAGGTGTAGTTGTCAGTTGTTCTTCCAAGCTCACTGACCTGTTCTCAGTTGCCTCGTTGTTATAACTGCTGTAATCCCTTTCCTTCTTTCCTTCAAAGACTCTGTCCAGAGTGGCTATCAGGAACTCTGTCAAACTGATTTCATGCTCGCTCTGAGAGTCACTTTCCACGTTCTTAGGGAACACAGGCAGCTTGTTCTGAGTAACAGCTTCAGATTCAAGTGTAGCTCTGACTAGGCTAGAGTGATTCCTTTCCACTCGTACTAGCCTCCACTTCAGTACAAAAATGAACTACCTGAGCTCTGTCAGGAATCAGTCTTCTCTCCTCTCCCTCCTAGACTGAACTGCTCTGTCCTGAGACAGCAAACTGATCTGATCTCCCTCTCTACCATTCCATGTCTAGCTCAGACTGAGCTCTGACTAGAATCCCTCTACTGCTACGTCACACTAATTTAAATAGTCTAAGTTGCCCTCTGGTGGCAGTGTTGGAAGTGTGTGATGTGAGTGAATATCAGGCTTCACAATTACCTTATCTGTGCACTCTCCTGGAGACATGTGTACCAAGCGCAGCTGGGCCACACATCTGTACGCTATATCTGTGTATATGTATGTATGGTATATGTATGTATGTATGTACTGTATATATGTGTTTATCTGTGTGTATGTATCCTGTATGTATGTTATGTGTGTGTATGCATATACGGTATATGTATGTGTATCTGTGTGTGTATGTATGGTATATGTGTGTATGTACAGTATATGTATGTGTATCTGTGTGTGTATGTACGGTGTATGTACAGTATGTATCTGTGGTATGTGTATGTGTGTGTATGTACGATATATCTGTGTGTATGGTGTCTATGTACTGTATAAAAGTGTTTGTGTGTATGTATGGTGTATGTATGTTGTGTGTATGCATGTACGGTATATGCATGTGTATCTGTGTGTTTTATGTACGGTATATGTGTGTATGTATGGTATGTGTATGCATGTACGGTATATGTATGTACGATGTATGTGTGATCCAGAAGATCATGGATAACTGGCTGATTACTGGGGATTCAACTACTGGGCCCCCCAGCTCTGTTTATTAGCTATAGAGCTGCTGAGTGCTGCGCTCGGCTATTTCCATCAGTTCCATAGACAATGAATAAAGCAGATTCCAGATGATACAGGCACCAGACATATAATGTAATATATACATGTTCGGGCTCTGCTGGTTCCAGCAGTTATCACGTAACCACGAGGAGGCGCTCTGCACACTTGCTGTCATGTGTCAGCCGCGTCTGTAGTGTTCTAGTCACTGACAGCCAACACTAGTTGTCACTTGGCTGCAAGTCTGACTGCGCTGGAGCCAGCAGAACCGAATGCTAACGGATATATATATTTACACACACACAGTATATATATCTCCATCTCAATGAAAAAATATAAATAACGTATATACTCGTGTATAAACCGAGATTTTCAGCACCTTTTTTGGTGCTGAAAATGCCCCCTCGGCTTATACACGAGTCATTGGGGGTGCCGCGGCAGGAGCCGGTGGCTGGGACATCATACTCACCCTCCCCGTGCCATCGCTGAACGTCCCGGAAATCCTGCGTTCTCCCCGGCTTCCTGCAGCTCTCCTGTGCTGAGTGGTGACGTAATACTGCTCATTAAGGTCATGTAACATGGACGCGACGCCACTCCCATAGGCGTGGCCTCCATATTCAGGAAGGGAGGAGCACAGCGGAGGATGGCGCAGGGGGGGGCACAAAGGAGAATGGGGGAGCACAGAGCTGGATGGGGGAGCAAGGAGCAGGACGGGGGCAGCACAGAGCAGGACGGCAGTTTATACACCCGGCTTATACGCGAGTCAATAAGTTTTCCCATTTTTTTGTGGCAAAATTAGGGGGGTCGGCTTATATATGAGTATATACTGTAAATATATTTTTATTAGAGGTGTGGGGCCCAAATAGAACTTTTGCTATGGGGTCTTGTGATTGCTATGTACGCCCCTGCTTGCAGGGCAGTAATATTGAGGGCAATCTGCCTCGTTTCTCGGAGTCCGAGGCTCCAGGGGTCCCATTGCCAGATTGTACTCATCATAAGAAACGTAGCAGGCAGGGAGGGGGGCCCTGACATATTTCTTGCACAGGGGCCCCAAGCGGTCAGGGTCCGCCCCTGGTAGAAGTAATATAGTGTATTGGGAGCAGTAATATATTAGCTATGTTCTTGTATGTAGGATTTAGTATTCTATTTTTTTTATACAAAGTGGACAGTATTATATTAGTTATAATACTGTAAATAGGGGCAGTATTACAGTAGTTATTTTCCTGAACAAAGAAATCAGAATTATAAATCATATTTTCTTATTAGTGGGGGACAATACAAATTATTTTCTTTTCCAGACAGCTTTATATTATGTAATAAAATACATGTCATTATATAGACTTCATCGCATTTGAAATAACATTATGAGATGGTTACTAACATCAATGTCATTGCGGCTAATATGACTTTGGGAAAGAAAGCTTACTTAGCACCAATTCATTAAATATCAGGTCAATGTGACATTCTGAAATCAGTTGCATTTTGATAAGCTGCTGTTGGTCTCTATGATAATCATCCTAGATAGTGATTTCCACTTAGCCATGATTCAATCACTTTCTCTACAGCTGAAATGCTGTGTTTGATTTCAATATATATCACAAATAAGCACCCAAGGTCAATTGGAAACACTCAGAGATGGGATTTGATGTCATTTTGTTAATGCATTGAAGTTGTTGAATAATTTGAGCTTGATGCTTTAGTGGAGTTTTTTTTCTTTGCGCTGATTTCAACAATTCTTGTGCCAACTGGTGCATTAGAGCTGTGTTACTCATCCCAGCACACAATGCAGCAGCGAGAGAGTAATATTGCGTGTCTTAACTACTGCTAATTGAGGAGTCACATTGTCGGTAGATTTATTGCACATATATGACATAAAAAAATCTGAAAATAAAAGCAACTGTTTATCTTGTTAAATTTCTAAAACAAAAAAGATAAAGGAACACTTCAAGCAAAACTAAGACATCGTGTTCTGTCTAGTACAGGACACACAAGAAGACGCTTTAGAGCTGGATTCCGGAGCCACACATTGCAGTAGTGTGTTTTTTAGCTAAAATCATTGCAGAAATGCATTGGTTTGATGAAATCTCAAATAAAACTTTGCATTTCTACTGTGATTGCACCAAAAATTGCAAAGCAGTTGCAACATGTGAACGCCACGGAAAGATAATGTGTGTGACAGTGCAGAAGCGAAGAAGAATAGTGTGTGAGGAAAAAGAAGAGTTATACATTGATGTCACCGAATTTGCCTATTTTTCCCTACACTATAACATGCAGCAAATACATTTGAGGGAATCTCAATACTGGTAAGCTTGCAATTGCTCATAACATACAAGTGGGAGAGAGAGAGAATCCTATTGATCGTAAGACCTTACACACTACAGGAGAGAGAGAGGAACCCACTGACCGTAAGGGTATGTGCACACGTTGCGGAAGGGGCTGTGGAATTTCCTGAGCAGATTCTGCCTCTCTTAGCAGAAAACGCATGATAAAATCGCACTTTTTTTATGCAGTTTTTTGCGATTTTATGCGGATTGCCATGCGGTTTTTGAACTGCGGATTTCATTAATTCAATCGGTGTAGGAACACAGCAGATCCGCAAAAAGAATTGACATGCTGCAGAAAATAAACCACTGCGGAATCAGTGTGGAATTTTCCGCAGCATGTGCACAGCTATTTTTTTTCCATTTAATAACATTCATTGTTCAAACAAATGAACAACAAATCCACAACGTGTGTATATACCCTAAGAGGTTGCACTCGAAAGGAGAATGAGAGGACTCCACTAAT
>JARQOD010000001.1:967299421-967463415 GCA_033576555.1 Oophaga sylvatica | reverse complement strand
TGTTTAAAAGGTTAAATTTTGAGTCTGAGCTGGTTTTTATTGATATAATTTTGGGTCAGATACAATGTATTGATCGCCTCTTATTGTATTGCATTGACGTGTTGCGACAGCAAAAAAAAAATTCTTTTTTCTATTTTGATTTTTTTCTTGTTATGCCGTTTTACTGATCGGATTAATGTACTTTATATATTGATCGATAGAGTGTACTTTTACAAAGACGCGATACCATATATGTGTATTTTTTTTTTTTTAATTGCTCTCATGCATTATTAGTTTAGATCCTGCTCTAGTGTGAAGGCCCCCCAAAGGGTGGGGGCCCTGGGCAATTGCCCAAATTTATCCCTAAAATCGGTCCTTGGTGTGTGTGATCCGATCACAGGTGAGGATTGTTTGCTCTTATGAATCGGCATGAGACAAAATCAAGATCTGCACTCCCATAGTATAACATTGGTCCAAGTGCCATTGTAAAAAATCTTATTGCACTCGGCCATGTTATATCGCCAGTGTGAGTGAGCCCTAAGGCCGGGTCACACTTGCTTATGGCATCCGATGCGAGAGCATCGGATGCGATTTGTTAATGACCCTCAGCCTGGTCTGCTGCGTGCGGGAGCCGAGTGTCTGCGACTGTGCTCCGAGCTTCTCGCACAGAGCGGATCGGAGCACAGTGCGGAGCAGCAGAGAAACTAATTTCTCTATCTCCTCCATTGCCGGGTCAATGTTATCGCACAGCACTCAGATGATATCTTGCCTACTTGCTACACAAAGTGAAGATGGTTGAGGATAATGGCATGACAGAGAAAGGTTAAAAAAAAGGTGCAGAGGACAGAATGGCGAGCTGTGCGGATACAGGTGAGTGGGATATGAGTATTTTTTTCTTATTAAAACCTTTTGCCACCTTTTGGTTTAGTTAATATGCAGACAGCTGGATGCTGTTTTTCAGATTCATGCGAGCGATGTTGCAAAAAAAAAAAATCAATATACTGAGAATACTAATGCCAGGTCATCTCCACAAGGGATACGTTACCCCTTCGACCTTGTCCAGAGCCTCTCACCAGCCAAATATGTTCTCTTTACTTTGCACTGTATGAGGTGCATAGCCCGAACACCGCGTCTGGAAATTGAGATTCTGATTTGGCTTATATCCTTAGTCACATTTCAGGCCTGTTACAGGGTCGATATTGATTTGTAGGAGCGCTGCTTCCAATAGGTGGCGCTATAGATTTCTAGTCCTCTTCCTTTCTGAAGAGGCAATTTGCATGTTTCCCAGAGGAGCAATGCATGGCGAATAAGCCTCCTTACCTTGGCATGTCAGATCCGGTATGTCACTGTCCGCAAGGAGAAATGTTACCTTTGACTTCAGACAGAGCCTCTCCCCTTTAGCCAAATCAGATCTCATACTTTGTAATGATGAGGGGCAATACACCAAAACACTGTGTCTTCAAATTGAGATTTGATTTGGCTTTTATCCTAAGTATATTTCAAGGCCTGTTAAAGGGTCGATTGTGACTTGTAGGATTGCTGCTTCCAACAGATGGTGCTGTAGCATTCAGTCCTCTTAAATACTAATTTTTATGAAATTCAAGGAGAATTCAATTTCTTTCAAAATAAATTTGCTCACGTCTAATCTCAAACCAGCGCCAGACTCAGTGTTGTTAAGGTCAGCTTGTCGTTGGATCCAGAAAGCTTCAGGTTTCGTGAGCGCATGGACCCAAAGTGATATTGCTGTTGGCAAAAGCTTTTATGAGGCCTTGGCACAAAGGAGATCTCAAGATCAGGATGGCAGCTGAAGAGAGACCAGCAAGTCCAAAGCTGCCCAGGGAGTCAGAGGAGCCACAGGTGTAGGTAGGAGAGATGTTCAATGTGAACAGAGTCCAACATTAGTATAAAAGCTTACTGAAGCCAAGGGGAAAGCCAGGAGATGAATAGCAGAAGGTCAACCAGCAATGCAGGGTATTGATGTCTTTAAAGGTAGATGCAAAAGTAGCTGATGGGTGCAGCAACCAAAAAACTGAAACATAAGTCTTAATTCTTAGACACAGATGTGCGTCTTAATGCGCTTTAATAGGTCTATGGAGATGAGACCAGAGGTCACATTGGTAAACTTGCAAAGCCCGACGTTAGGACACAAACAGATAACAACGGCTATGGGCGAAGGAAACAAAGCCGGGATAGATGCGTAACAAATCGGATTGATCTATGATATGGGTAGCTGGCATCTGTCCTGCTGCACTTAATTTACAATGACACTTTTACTTATTATTAATGTTCTAGTGGTAGCACAGCAGAAAGCCAAAGCTCAACATGAACAAAGCCTTAAGAGTTGGGCACAGAAGTTGCGGGACGAGTGGCGCTGGAGACAAGTCCGACAGGTGGGTAACAAACGGCTTCTCCCCACCCACTGTCCTGGGAGTGACAGGTCCTAACTAGACCCACATGTAGGTAAAGACTGTCAAGCGTTGTATCGTTGTGTGTTCATTTAAGAATGGTGACATCTGGATATTAGGTGGATTTTGGGCTGAAAAAAAATATTTTTCCCTGCATCTATTTTTCTGGAAGAGCTTCTTCTGTATCGAAGTCACTGGGAGGTAAAGACTTTATTTGCAGCACGGCCTGCTTCTAAGGAGTACAATTTAAAGAACTTCATCTCGAGTTGCACCGCCGGGGACGCGGCCCTTTGTTGTTGTTAATTAGCAAAACAAAGTTTCTGAGAAGAGAAGCTGCAAAATTAGCCAGAGAGACGGAATTAGAATACCAATGAGGGGTCAGCGGCTGCACTTTGTTGAGTTCTGGGAGCCGTGACACAGATATACCATTTACAGGAGGTGATAGTTGTGGGCTTTCAAAGCAAGAAATTTCAAGCTGTGTCTGGTGCCTATTAGCTTTACACGTTACAGTCAGGAACGGCCACAGTCCACGCTGAAAGCGTTTGTTCCACTTGATAGCTGATCTCTCATCAATAGTGTTGAGCGATATTGCTCGATATCTAAAAAATATCGTATGAAATTGTATCGCCGATAGCACTAAATTATCGTCGATATCCGATTTTCGATACCGGAAAGTCCCATGTTTAAATCTATGGGAACAAAATATCGCAACAAAAAAAACCCTTTTCTTTCGTTGTAAACACAAAATAACACACATAGAATACATATATATATATATATACATGTCATTGTGACATATATATATAATATATTTATAGTTTATACACTTTTACATAGTAAAATCGACTCTAATTCAATTGCCGGGTAAAACGTGACATACCCCATAGAAATCGACGGGCTCGGTGCCGAGTTCCCCGAAAACCTCTGGCTCTGTGCGACTCAACTTGGGCGTCACGAAAGGTTTCTGTAGCTCGCTATAAGCGAGTCCTGTGTGCTGAATTGAACTGGTTTTGTGCTTGAGAATTGCTAAAATCATCAGAGAATGTATTTGCCATTTTTCCGCCATATCTGCGTCACGACGAGGCAGTGGTTGAAGAAGAAGGGCGTGTTCTTGTGGGTGTCACTCACTCAGTGGCGTGAAAACGATGGCCGCCCACTGTAAATGGTTACTGCAATGTAACATCGGTGCCCCACAGCTCTTCAGTTCCGCCTCCTCATCCTCTCAGTGTGAGAAGGTCCGCTCCCTACAAAAGAGGGGGCCCTCTCCAGATATGACACATGTGACTTGGCAGAGATGGCTAATGGACACGACGAGCAGAAGTGGGAAGGGATGGAGCAGTCAGAGCTCTCCCCACGGAAGCGACCGATCGCCACGGATCACCGTTGGGCACCGGCCTGTAAACCCTCCTTACGCTGCAAGAAGCGGGAGGAAATACCCTGAGAGGCCTGGCCCGGCACGGGAGGAGGTCGCAGGATGGAAGCCAGCTGGCGTGCCCTAAAAATAAACTTGGAGCGGCGCCATCCCTCTTACCTGAAGTGTCTGTTACCGGAAGGTGAGGCACCCTTATAGTAGAGGAGCCCTTGCAATGTTGGATCCGGTTGACGTTGTCGCAGTGGAGGCACCGTCTTCCTGCGAAAAACCGCAGCACGTCAGCGCACCCCAAAATCCCGCTGTCTGCCCCGGTCGCTGAGACAGAAGAAGCGACACCGTCTCTGGAGGAGGCCGCGCAGGCACCAGAGCACTACCTGCCTGATACCGGAGCCCCGACTGTCATCTGATTTAGAGCCGTTTGCTTCCTCCGCGGGGAGCGCCGCCAGGACTGGGGGGCGACAGGAGAGTGCCGCAAACCGGGACACTGTAAGCTGCAGTGGAGTGGTGGGAGACATGGAGCAACTGGTGGGGGAATTACAATCGGCGTCAGGAGGAAGAGTGGAGACGTTGGGAGGAAGGAAGCAGAGCGACAAGGGAGCAGCGAGAAACCCTAAACTTCGCCAACGTCACCTGGAGAAGGGACCGGCGAGATAAGGACCGGATGAGAAAGGACAAAGGAACCCTGAGTGAGCCGCGGCTTAAAGGGTGCAGTACGGAACTTTAAATTGAAAGGTGGGTGGGGTTCATCAAGGAGCCTGGACTTTATTTAGAGTCTTTGTGACCCGGCGGGACGTGGAGGCTCACCTCCCAGAGGACACCCGGGGAGGGAACCTGTTGCAGGAGACTTGGTGACTTACACCCGACACTGGGGTTATCAATGGGTGGTACGCCTAAATGTTACCAGGTGCGACCCTATCCCCAGTGTGTCAGGAACCTGTGAGGACCCTCGAAGCCTTCAGCCTCCCACATCAGGCCTCTGCAAAAGTGCCCACCCCACGCCGTAATTCAACCCAGCCTCCCTCAGTGGTCTCTCAGCAGCCCCAGCTATGGACATGATAAGTATAGTTGGGCCGTACCGGCGCTGTAGGCCCCCTGGGGTTCGTTTTTACAGTCCATGACCATAGGGCTCCAGACCCGGGAGAGAGATGAAAAGGTGGCCACACCAGACCCAGATAGCGGGTCACGACTTGACTGTACAGGCCACACGACGTCATCAGGTCCTGGTGGTCCTTGGTGCCTCGGATGTTTGTGCAAGCACAGAAGAGTACCAGGTGGTACCTGGAAGAGGCCAGCCAAAGAAGTCTAAATAACCGGACAGGGTCCCTGTATGTAAATAAAAATTAGTTAAATTTTTATGTACCCGGACAGGTGAATGTTCCAAAAAAATTTTTTTAATTTAATAAAAAAAAAAAAACACAGTTTTCATTTCTTTTATTACTGTCATCCTGCTGCGACGCCATCGATCTCCTGTAAAAAAAAAAAAAAAAAAAAAAAGTATTACCACCTGACCGACGCAGTCCATAGTAACGAGTGTCCCACGAACGATCCAGCTCTGCTACTCGAATGACAGGCAGAGCCTGTCATCCCGGCGCCAGCACAGCTGATTACCTGCTTCCCCGGCGGGTGACGTCATCGGACTGACTGCTTTACGGCGGGGATTTACCCGCAGTCACTGCAGTTATCGCGAAAAAAAGAAAAAACATGCATGTGACCGCCAGGGAGAAGATAATGGCGGCCATCAGCAGTCCAGGAACGTGACCGCGGAGATCTTCTGCCAGGTAAGTGCCGCTGACTCTGACAGACCCGACCGACGGACACTCCAGTGACGTGACAAATCCGATTCGGTATTCGATAAGACGAAATATCGAACGAATTATCGAAGACCGATAGAGCTAATATAGGGCCGATAGCCGTATATTTGCATTATCGTATCGCTCAACACTACTCATCAAAAATATAAGGCAGAGAGTCTAACACAAGCTATCAATATTCATTAGTTGCTCCTCAGTTTATGGATTAAAAGGGTTTTATGTCCTGATTCTGCCTCTGCTGGTTCTGTGCAATTATTGCATGTGCTATAAATACGGACCACCGTTTCACATTCCATCAGCTCCATTCAGCCACTTCACTGCCTTAGTTTTTTTACAGGGAAACCAATCCCATTCTGTTACAATAAATACAACTCTAATATGCAGGGACGTACATAGAAACAGGGGGGCCCATAGCAAAAGTTCGTTTGCCTCCACTCCCCCCAAAAAAAAAACCTTATTATTCGGCGGGGTCACGAATAGCATACCTCACAACTTTGCAACCCTTACAAAATCATTTCCTCTACATAGTCTCCGTACAGTATTATGGGTACCACATAGTCCTCTATACAGTATTATGGTCACCATTGTCTTCAATACAGCATTATGGATGCCACAAAGTCCTCTATAAAGTTTTATTGGGCACCATATACTCCTTCATTCAGTATTGAGTATTATGGGCACCACATAGTTCTCCATGCAGTATTATGGGCACCACAATAGTCCTACATACAGTATTATGGCACCACATAGTCATCCATGCAGTATTTGGGCATCACATTGACTTTCCATACAGTATTATGGGCACACATAGTCCTCCATGCAGTATTATGGGCACCACATAGTCCTACATACAGAAATTATGGGCACCACATAGTCCTCCATATAACATTATGGACATCACATAGTCTTCCATACGTTTTATGTGCACCAAAAGTCTTCCATACAGTATAAAGGCCCCCACATTAGTGCTCCATACAGCATAATGGGCCCCATAAAGTGCTCCATACAGATAATGGACCCCATATAGTGCTACATACAGTATAATGGGCGCCATATAGTCCTCCATACATAAACAATAAATAAACAAATATCACCTGTCCCTGTCACCCGCTGCTCCCGGTCTCTGCAGGTCTTCTGACCATCTGCAGTGCTCAGCACAGAGGGCGCTCCGTAGTGACGTCATCACACCCCTTGCACTGAGACATCACAGAGCTCAGACACAGAGGGAAAGAATGATGGAGAGTGGCATCTGCGTCATCATACAGTTGAAAGTACAATGTGGTGGTGGACTCGGTGCAGCACTGGCACCGGGGCCCCGCTGTTATGAATGTGCTAGAAATGGTTTCTGAGCAGGGCTCCCTCTGGTGGGTTACGACAGTACTGAACCTTTCAGCGAGGAATGGCAATTGGGATCGCTGATGGTCTGATATAAAGGAGGTTCCCTCCCATGAGGGGTTTGCCGGTGATCAATTGTTCTTGTCTCAGTTGTGGTTCCTGGTTCATTTGGAAGTTTGCTGAGTCTTGCCTGCATCTTCTGCTTTTCAGATAAGATATTTTCTGCTTTTATTTTTGTGCTTGTTTTTTGCATAGTTCTCTGCACTTTTGTGGGAGGTCAGCCAGGTCCCCTTCTGGGGCCTGTGCTCCTCTCAGTTTATCTGTAGCCACTGTTATTTGTCATTTGTTTTTTTCCTGTTTTTTCAGTGGCTGCGGCTTAGTTTTGTTACACCGAGTTCTGATTTAGGTGGTGAGATCGTGTGATCTCAGGTTTTTTGCAATCAGAAGAGTTGGTATTTTTTAGAGGTTTTTTTGGATTGCAGTAAGAATCCTTTCCTGTATTTTTTCTGTCTAGACAGATTGGGCCCAGCGTTTGCTCATTCTATTTTCTGTCTGTGTTGTGCTTCTTCTTGTCTTAACCGCCCATTACATGTTTGGGGTTTCCTATTTTCTTTGGGTATCTGCTCCGGGGCAGATAGGTTTCCTCTTTCTGCCTTTAGGTGTAGTTATCTTTCAGGCTGTGACGAGGCGCCTAGGATCAACATAGGAACGCTCCACGGCTACCTCTAGTTGTTGTGGTTAGTTCAGGTTACTGCAATCCAATAGGTTCCAGCCTCTCTGGTGTATTGCCATTTTTGTTTTTTCTCCTCAGCTACCTAAAAATAACAGTATCACCGGCCATACTGAAAATTATATGGTACTCACAGAAGGGAAAAATAGTGTGGAAAGAAAAAAAAAAAAAGTTGTCAGAGTTGTCAGAGATTTTTTTTCCTGTTTGTTGCATTTTTTCCCTCTTTTTCTCTGGGTGCTGAGGAGGATTTTTTTTCTCTCTCTCAATGGAGCTTGCACAGTTGTTTGGCCATGTGGATCAGCTTGCCACTGAGGTTCGGGTATTGCTACCTATCTTGCTGGGTTGCGCGTTGTGGAACCTAGGATTCCCATGCCAGATTTGTTTTTGGGGGATTGGGCTAAATTTCTGAATTTCAAAAATAACTGTAAGTTGTTTTTTGGCTTAAAGCCTAAGTCCTCAGGTAACGCAGCACAGCAGGTTCAAATTGTCATCTCTCTCCTGCGCGGCGACCTCAGGATTGGGCTGTTTCCCTGACACCTGGGGATCCTGTTTTGAATGATATTGATGTATTTTTTCTGGCTCTGGGGTTATTGTTACGATGAACCTAATGTCACTGATCAAGCTGAAAAAAACCTTGTTGGCATTAAATCATGGTCTTGAGGACGCTGAGTTGTACTGTCAGAAATTCCGAAAGTGGGCAGTCCTGACCAATGGAATGATGATGCTTTGGCAGCCCTTTTTTCGGAAGGGTCTGTCAGAGGAATGTAAAGGATGTTATGGTGGGATTCCCTGCTCCTCTGGTCTCAATGATTCTATGTCATTGGCTATTCAAATTGACAGACGTTTGCGTGAGCGCAGAGGTATGCGTGGGATAGTGTTGCCTTGTGAGCCAGCTTCTGAGCCCATGCAGTGTGATGGAGTGACTTCTGGGGCACAGCGTCATGAGTTTTAAAAGCGCAATGGGTTATGTTTCTACTGTGGTGACCCTCTCATGCTCTTTCAGTCTGCCTAAGCGGGGAAGACGTTTGCATGCTCGTTGTCTTGGGTAGTGTTCAGACTAAATTTCTGTTGACTGTTACCTGATTTGCTCCATGTCCACATTTTCTGCTCAGGCTTTTGGTTGATTCAGGAGCAGCTATTAACCTGATGGATTTTGACTTTGCCAAACGTTGTGGGTTTCCCATAATACCCTGCGGAAGTCTATTCCCCTACTGGGCATTGATTCTACCCCTTTGGCGGAGAATAAACCCCAGTTTTCTACTCAGGTGATAATGAGGGTTGAACCAGATCATCAGAAGAGTTGCAAATTTCTGGTGCTGCATAATTTGCATGACATTATTGTACTAGGTTTCCCTTGGTTACAGTCTCATAATCCTGTTTTGGATTGGAAATCTGTGTCTGTGACCAGTTGGGCCTGCCAATGTGTTAATGCTGACACTCCTGTTTTTTATGCCTCTCCCCAGTCTCAGGATGTTCCTGACTTTTTGACTGATTTTTCGGATGTGTTTAGTGAAAGCAAATCCGCATCCTTGCCCCCTCACAGGAGCTATGATTGCGCTATTGAATTAGTGCCTGGTGGTAAATTTCCTAAAGGTCACCTTTTTAACTTGTCTGTACCTGAACACGATGCTATGCGATCTTTAATCAAGGAGTCATTGGAGAAGGGTCATATCAGACCATCCTCTTCACCCTTGGGCGCCGTTGTTTTCTTTGTAGCCAAAAGGATGGTTCATTGAGGCGTGTATTGATTATCGTCTCTTGAATAAGATCACTGTGAAGTATCAATATCCGTTACCCTTGATTTCTGACCTGTTTTCCAGAGTGAAAAGTGCTAGTTGGTTTACCAAGCTTGACCTCAGGGGGGAGTATAACCTTATTCGCATTAAGCATGGGGATGAATGGAAGACGGCGTTTAATACCCCAGAGGGGCATTTTGAGTACCTAGTGATGCCCTTTGGGCTCACTAATGCTCCTTCCGTCTTCCAATCCTTCATGAATGATATTTTCAGGGATTTTGTGGATAAATTTCTGATTGTTTATTTGTATGATATCTTGAATTTTTCAATGACTGGGACTCTCATGTGAAACATGTTCGGACTGTGTTCCAGATTTTGAGAGAGAATGCACTGTATGTGAAGGGATCAAAGTGTCTTTTTGGCATACAGAAGGTCTCATTTCTGGGATTCATTTTGTCTCCGTCTGTTATTGAAATGGACCCGGTCAAGGTTCAGGCCATCTGTGATTGGGTCCAACCTACTTCATTAAAGGCTCTTCAGAGATTTTTGGGTTTTGTCAATTTTTATCGTAAATTTATTGGTAATTTCTCCGGTATTGTTAAAACCATTGACTGATTTGACCAAAAAGGGTTCTGATGTGGTGAATTGGCCTCCTGAGGCAGTTTCTGCATTTCAGGAACTTAAGCAGAGATTCACTTCTGCTCCTGTTCTACGGCAGCCTGATGTTTCTCTTCCGTTTCAGGTGGAGGTTGATGCCTCTGAAATTGGGGCAGGTGCTGTTTTGTCCCAAAGAGATCCAGAGACCTCTAAGAGTAACCCTCGTGCCTTTTTCTCTCAAAAATTTTCTCCAACTGAACGTAATTATGACGTGGGTATTCGGGAGTTATTGGCCATGAAGTGGGCCTTTGAAGAGTGGAGACATTGCCTGGAAGGAGCCAAACATCAGGTAGTGGTCCTCACGGACCATAAGAACCTGGTTTATCTCGAATCAGCCAAGCGACTTATCCTAGACAGGCCAGATGGGCCTTGTTTTTCACACGTTTTAATTTTGTGGTTTCTGTTCTTCCTGGCACTAAGAATGTTAAGGCGGATGCCCTCTCGAGGAGTTTCTTTGCGGACTCTCCTGAGTTATCAGATCCTACTGTTATTTTGAAAGAGGGTGTAGTTCTTTCCGCCATCTCGCCCAATTTGAGACTTGCTCTGGAAGGGTGTCAGGAGGATAAACCTGAGCACTGCCCTATTGGGAAATTGTTTGTCCCAGACCAGTGGAAGAAGAGTGTGATGTCTGAGATTCATTGTTCCGCGTTGGCTGGTCATCCCGGGATTTTTGGTACCAGAGACTTAGTGAGTCTGTCCTTTTGGTGGCCTACTTTGTCTCGTGACGTCAGGGAATTTGTGCAGTCCTGTGGGACTTGCTCTCGCTTCAAGCCTTGCTCTCGCTCTGGTGGTTTGTTAATGCCATTACCTGTGCCCAAGAGGCCATGGACCCATATCTCTATGGATTTTATTTCCGACCTCCCTGTTTCTCAGAGAATGACCATTATCTGGGTAATCTGTGATAGGTTTTCCAAGATGATACATCTTGTGCCATTACCTAAGTTACCTTCCTCCTCCGAATTGGTGCCTTTGTTCCTTCAGCACATGGTTCGGTTACATTGCATTCCGGAGAACATTGTGTCTGACAGAGGAGTCCAGTTTGTTTCCAGAATTTGGAGGACATTTTGTTCTAAACTTGGTGCTCAATTATCTTTCTCCTCTGCTTTTCATCCTCAGACCAATGGACAAACCGAGAGAACAAACCAGACCTTGGAGACTTATTTGAGATGTTTTGTGTCTACTGATCAAGATGACTGGGGTCTCTTTTTTGCCTTTGGCTGAGTTTGCTCTTAATAATAGGGCTAGCTCTGCCACCTAGATGTCTCTACATTTTTCTGCAATTCTGGGTTTCACCCTCGATTTTCTTCGGGACAGGTGGAGGCTTCTGTCTGTCCGGGTGTTGACTCTGTTGTGGAGCGAATGCAGCAGATTTGGGACCAGGTAGTGAAGAGGTTGTCTCTCTCTCAGGAGAAGGCCCAACGGTTTGCCAACCGGCATAGTACTGATGGTCCTCGGTTTAAAGTGGGGGACTTGGTTTGCTTGTCCTCAAGAAATATACCTATGAGGGTTGCATCTCCAAAGTTTAAGCCTAGGTTCATTGGACCTTATAAGATCATGGAGATTCTTAATCCTGTTTCCTTCTGTTTGCTTCTTCCAGGGACATTTAAGATCCATAACGTGTTCCACAAGTCCTTATTGAAGAGGTTTGTCGAGCCAGTGGTTCCTATGGCTGCGCCTCCTGACCCTGTTTTGGTTGAGGGCAATCTGGAGTATGTGGTTGAGAAAATATTGGATTCTCGTTTTTCTAGACAGAAACTCCAGTATTTGGTTAAGTGGAGAGGTTATGGTCAGGAGGACAATTCTTAGGTGTTTGCTTCGGACATCCATGCTAGGAGACTGATCCGTGCCTATCACCGAGCTCATCCTGATCGGCCTGGTTGCACAAGTGAGGGTTCGGTGACCCCTCCTCAAGGGGGGGGTTACTGTTATGAATGTGCTAGAGATGGTTTCTGAGCAGAGGCTCCCTCTGGTGGTTACAGACAGTACTGAACCTTCAGCGAGGAATGGCAATCTGGCATCGCTGACTGGTCTGATATAAGGGAGGTTCCTCCCATGATGGTTGCCGGTGATCAATTGTTCTTGTCTCAGTTGTGGTTCCTGGTTCATTTGGAAGTTTGCTGAGTCTTGCCTGCATCTTCTGCTTTCAGATAAGAAAGTTTCTGCTTTTATTTTTGTGCTTGCTTTTTGCATAGTTCTCTGCACTTTTGTGGAGGTCAGCCAGGTCCCCTTCTGGGGCCTGTGCTCCTCTCAGTTTATCTGTAGCCACTGTTATTTGTTCATTTGTTTTTTCCTGTTTTTTCAGTGGCTGCGGCTTAGTTTTGTTACACCAGAGTTCTGATTTAGGTGGTGAGATCGTGTGATCTCAGGTGTTTTTGCAATCAGAAGAGTTGGTATTTTTTAGGGTTTTTTTTTGGATTGCAGTAAGAATCCTTTCCTGTACTTTTCTGTCTAGACAGATTGGGCCCCAGCGTTTGCTCATTCTATTTTCTGTCTGTGTTCGTGCTTCTTCTTGTCTAACTGCCATTATATGTTTGGGGGCTTCCTATTTTCTTTGGGGATCTGCTCCGGGGCAGATAGCTTTCCTCTTTCTGCCTTTAGGTGTAGTTATCTCTCAGGCTGTGACGAGGCGTCTAGGATCAACGTAGGAACGCTCCACGGCTACCTCTGGTTGTGTGGTTAGTTCAGGTTACTGCAATCCAATAGGTTCCAGCCTCTCTGGTGTATTGCCGTTTTTGTTTTTCTTCCTTATCTACCTACACATAACACCCCGCCAACTTATGGATCCCATAATGGCCAGCTAGTCTGCCTCCATAGGCGGTACACCACTGTTAATGAGTGAATGAATCCTATTTTTTTGCTTTCTTTATACAATGTAATGCAAGTACCCTGAAGTGTGGACATCTCACATTAAAGCGAATGTGTATGCAAAACATGACATTGATTAAATGAGGATTTTGGGTTAAATGCATTTTTTTATTTTGCCCTCACATTCTGTATTAAAATGAAAAAAAAATTAAATCTTACAATTTTCACACTGGCCACTTGGGATCTTATAGATACTACTTTCTGTTGTTTGAGGAAACTTACATGTACATTAGCAGCGATAAACAGACCCTGACCCTATATTTTATTTTGAAGCATCTAATGAATGTGTGCAAAGGTCACTGTGAACAGAGTGGAGCAGTGACATCACCTAATGTGAATGGTGGAACCAGTGTTATCAGTTGTGTATAGAGGCATTAGCTATCATTGTAATCCTGCCTCTGATGATAATGAGACTGCTGAAAAGTCTGCCTGAAAAGACATTAAATATGAGCACACATTGTGATATGAAAAGAACAGAATTGCAAACATTTTTTTAAAGTACATGCAACACAAAAACTGATTTAAACAAAAGATTAGATAAATTATTCTGTCATAACTTAAACCCTACAAAATGCACTTAAAGTTGCAGGAAAAAAAAAACCAAGTTTTTGGCCTCATTCACATGGAAATATAACTCTTCTTTCCAGTAGCTGAGCTGAATGTAGTACCGTCCCCAATAAAAGTATATGTGGCTGCAGGGATGTCACTAGCACTGGAGGAGCTGCTTTTAAGTGCACCTGTGTCCTCAGGAGACCGTGAGTACTGTCATCACATTGAGACTGTCGTCAACCTGGTGCACATGGCACAAAGATATCGCTGCAGCTGGCAGAACCAATACTAAAAAGTCTCTACTAGCTCTGTGTAAGTGCACCCACACCATTGTTTCTGTGTACACTGTGCATAGGCAGAAAACTTCCAATCAGTGGTGGGGGTAAGGTTATACATAGCAGGAGGACTACACAACAAATGCCAACTAGTTCTCTAGTGATAATCTTCTGCTGATAAAACACTGATTTTATTGAAACTAAAACACGCAGCCTAGTAAATGAAATCAATGGAATCAGGATTTCTTCCCTATACCATACTGCTCTCAGACTAGTTAACATGAAGATTTAAAATTAGATTAAAGTCCTCCAAATCCACTGATTTTGGCAGGATCAGAAGACCATCGCAACAATCATCTATTGGGGAGATAAGAATCAGGCAGTTTAAATTAAAGGGGTTGTCCAATTTTTGGGACAATTTTTTTTACTTACCTGTGAGTAATTGGAGCTAAAAATCATTAAAAAAATATTGCACCGTTTGCTTTCTGTAGCTTCTGTGCTGCTCTGTCTATTACTGGTTGCAGAGTTAACTGAGAATCTGTCAGTCAGCATGCTGTGACCGTCTGATGAGGAGTTTGTTGTTCTATGATCTGTCTTTTCCTGACTTCCTCTTAGCTGCTTTATGACCACAGACCACATCAAAGTTGATTGTGAAACCCAATTGTAAAACTGAAAAATGTTTTTTAGCCCCAAATACATTCATGTAAGGGCTGTATTTGCAGTCCGGGATTGCACTTGGACCAATGTTAGTCTATGGGGCCGTGCACATCAGATTTTTTTCTAAGTCGGACCTAGGAAAAAAATCACCACATGACCCAGTTGGATGCGATGTTCAAATTGCACTTGGCCATGCAAGTCAAAAGTCCATGGAAACCACTGGGCTGAACTCGGATGACATCTGAGTGCAGTCCGATTTCCAGATTTCCATGGTCTGACACAATGAAGAAGATGTCGACATTTTTTTTTCTCCATCTTCTCCTCATCCGAGAGAATCGGAGCACACTATCACGTTATGATTTCCATAATAGACCCGATTCTCTTGGACGAGGGAATACACGGTCATCTACATCTAGCCTTCATAAAAAAATAATAATAAAATAATCTCCAAAGGTGGAAACCTCATTTAAAAAAATCTTTTATCTTTTGGGTAGATAAACCACTGCCGGAGATGCAGCTTTTTTCTCTTTCCCAATGAAAATACACAAATGCTCGGCCAACGGCTATCGATGGAAGAGGATGGTCAGTGCCATAGAGAAAAGATTAAAGACCATCATTCTCAGATATGATAGGATTTTTTTTAGCTTCGAAATTATTGAAAAAAGAAATTGAATGAGCGGTTAGTTTTTTCCGTCTTCTTTCCACGGCATGCTCTTCCCTAAGTGATGGAATTATTTAGGCAGAGCAAAACGGCTTCAACTCTGGACTTGATGGATGAATAAATCCTTTCAGAATCAATTGCAGCTAGTGATCGGGTAAATACGGCATGAAGCATCCTCCATTGATTTTGAATCAGTATCGCTCCTCTGCCTAGCCGGTAAGGACTTGTAACAAACCTTCATTTTATTCCAGAATCAATACAGTGATGAAACGCTTTACAGCTCGGAATCTTACTTAAAACGGATGTAAAATACAATTTACCGGTATCCCGCCGCTGACATCATTATCTATTATTGATAGCCCGTGTCATGAAAACCATTGACAGTATCCTACGGTTCAATATCCTTTCCGATGCTCACCGTACACGCCGAGATTAGGAACGGGGAGACGAGGCGCAATGACATATTTGACAAAATGACATCGACATTATTTCAGACCTGTCACTCCGATGCTGTGATTTTCTCCCTTGATGGAACAGATTGATGTTTGACAAGGAGCAAAGAAAAAGACAGATGGGGGAAGGAAAAAAGCAACTTTTAAGGGTTTCACACCTAAACGGCCTAAACTCTATCGAGGCCAAAAGGCAAGAAAAAAAAAAAAGCACATCGGGATTTCGAGAAGAATTCTCCCCCCCCCTTCCTCTATGAAAAAGACATGTTTCTGCGACAAGAGTGAAGTATAGATATGATTTTGCTAAAGTGAGATTCTGTGCTCTAAATTGGATATCAATTTGACAAGCAATCTTTTCCCGTTACTTCAAAGAAGCTTGAGCGAAGTTTAAAAAGCCATCTGTTTGCCAGCTTTGATGTCTGGCGTAGAAAATTGAAAACTGGACACATTTCTTTAAAAATAAAAAAAAATATTAAAAAAAAAAAAAATAGTCATGTCAGATGTTAGGCAGCTCGGAATGGGTTATAGAAGGAAGGGAAATAAAGCCGGGGACTGTTGACTTTAAAAAATTGCTTTGTCAGGCATGAAAAAAGTGTCTGGTATAATATCTGTTGTTTACAGATTGAGAAGAATGAAGCGAAAGTGGCCGGGGAGGAAAATGGAAGCATTGCATGTCCGTCACAATCTCCACATAGCATAAAATACTAGGAGATGTAGCGATATTGAACTTGTGACATGTATATGAGTCGACAGCCATGGGCATATCGGGATATGTGGTCGATGGTACGATAGATATACATTCTGTATTTTGTCACGTTGACACTTAGTAAGTTTTCCATAGGCAAATCCATTGTGGGATTTTCAGAGAATCTGACAGAATCTAAAGTTTTACCTTTCCTGCAGCCGATGTGCTAATGGTTCCATGTACTGATTAGCCCAATTGTAATGTCACATTTAGACAACTGTGTGTCAAGGTCAGAGGATATATGTCCCCCATCCTGGTATATATGACTCCAATCTATTGGGGATTTTTTTACTTACTTGCAAGTAATTGGAGCTAAAAATCATTTTTTTCAAATGTGTACAAAGTTCACATACCCCGTTTCTTAATACCGTGTATTGCCCTCTCTAACATCAATGACAGCTTGAAGTCTTTTGTGGTAATTGTGGATGAGGTTCTTTATTTTCTCAGATGGTAAAGCTGCCCACTCTTCTTTGCAAAAAGCCTCCAGTTCCAGTTCCAGTGTCCAGTTCCTGGTCTCTCAAGCATGAACTGCGCGCTTAAGATCTCCCTAGAGTGGCTCAATGATATTGAGGTCAGGAGACTGAGATGGTCACTCCAGAACCTTCATTTTGTTCTGCTGTAGCCAAAGACAGGTCGACTTGGCTTTGTGTTTTAGATCGTTGTCATGTTGGAACGTCCAAGTACGTCCCATGCGCAGCTTCTGGGCTGATGATTGCAAATTTGCCTCCAGTATTTGCTGATAACATTTTGCATTCATCTTTCTTTCAACTTCGACCAAGTTTCCTGTACCTTTGCAGCTCACACATCCCCAAAACATCAGCGATCCACCTCCATGCTTTACTTTAGGAATAGTGTTCCTTTCGTCATAGGTCTTGTTGACCTCTCTCCATATGTAATGTTTATGGTTGTGGCCAAAAAGTTCAATTTTGGCCTCATCATGCCAAATTACCTTGTTCCAGAGGTTTTGAGGCTTGTCTCTGTGCTGTTTTGCGTATTGTAGGTGAGATACTTTGTGTCATTTGAGCTGTAATGGCTTTCTTCTGGCGACTTGACCATGCAGCCCATTTTTTCTTCAAGTGCCTCTTTATTGTTCATTTGAAACAGTCACACCGCTAGTTTTCAGAGAGTCCAGCATTTCAGCTGATGTTATTTGTGGGTGTTTCTTTGCATCCCAAACGATTTTCCAGGCAGTTGTGGATGAAATTTTTGTTGGTCTACCTGACCGTGGTTTTGTTTTTACAGAGCCTCTGATTTTCCATTTGTTAATCACAGTTTGAACGCTGCTAACTGGCATTATCAATTCCTTGGATATCTTTTTGTATCCTTTTCCTGTTTTAAACAGTTCAACTACCTTTTCCCATAGATCTGTTGACAATCCTTTTGCTTCCCCATGACTCACAATCCAGAAACATCAGTGGCTGGATGAAAGATGCAAGAGTCTGTCTGTATCCAATAAACTCACTCAGCTTTTATTCACACACACTGATTGCAAGAAAACAGGTCACAGGTGAGGATGTTACCTTTAGTAGCCAGTCAAACCCATTTGTGTCAACTTCTGTGCATGTTATCAGGCCAAAATCACCAGAGTGTGTAAACTTTTGATCAGGATCATTTGGATGTTTTGAGTTGTCATTATGATTTAAAAAGAGAAAACACAGTAGTTTGACAATAAATGGCTTCACCCAACCACTAACCATGAGTGGAGAAAAAGTTTTGGTGTTATCATTCATATTCTCTGAAAAAAAGGCAAACAAAGCAAAAATTCTGCCGGGGTATGTAAACTTTCGAGCATAACTGCATATTTCCCCCATCCTGGTATATATATGTCCCCCCTCCTGGTATATATATGTCCACCTTACTGGTATATTTGTCCCCCATCCTGGGATATATGTCCATTTTTCTTTAAAGCATTAAAAAAATAAATGTTTCTACTCACGTTCCTCTGCTCCAACACCACGTAGCGTCCTATTTTGTAGCCGGCACAGAAGCCGGCAGCTGACTTCAGCATCCAAGTGATTGGCAGTCCATGACATCACTGCCATGCGCTGCCAATGACTTGTACGCCGATGTCAGCTGCCCGCCTCTGATTGGCCGGAAGCTTGTATTGTGGTGCAGAGACCCGGCTGGCCTCTGTTCCACGATGCATTTCAGCTGAACATGTTTCCCCAGACGCATATCCTGCTGACATCGGCAGGCCCTCATCCTGCACGGATCAGGTCACACCCTTCATGACCATGATTTTTATGCCCCTGCTTTTAGTTCTGAGGCCATGGTAATAATAAACATATCGTTGATTTTAAAATCAGTGATGCATCCAATATGCTTTACAGAATTTTCCAAAGATATATGGAATAAAGCACAAAATTCACCTGCATTAACTGCAAAAGGTCAGCGAATTATGTCAGGATTAAGGCAAAATATGGACAGAATCCTGATCATCTGAAAAAGATTGTTTTAGTTACCTCAATATTAAATAGTAATATAGATAAAAAAGGTTGAAGAACAAACTAAAAAAAATGATCTTATAACACCTACACAAACCAGTGCGTTTCACAATGCTCCCTCAGGGAGTGCGAAACATGCGTTGGAGGGATGAGGTGGAGGACAAGCAGTACATTTTGACTTTATGGGTTTGTTAATCCTTTTATTATTCTTATATTGATGTAACTTCTTATCTATGAACTTTTAATACCTTTAGATGATCTACTTTTGGTATTCCATCATTCATTATGAATGTAACTCTACATTCTTTTGAATTAAGTGCTACATGTTTTTATTGTGCACTAGCACTTTATTTGCTGTATTTACACATTCATATTTTTGTATTTTCTTTGACTGTTATATTTATAGATAGGGAGGGATATCAAGAACCAAGCACTTTTTGATCAACAGCAAGGTCTACAGGATTTTCTATGTGATTGTTTTGTTTGGGTCAGTCTTTACTATATAGTTGCATCATTATTTTTGCATTGTATTCCTTCCCCTTCATTTATTGAATCTTGTCTATTTTGTCATTTACAGTTTTAATTTACTATATTTTGTGGATTAAAAGATGCACCAGACCATAAGACACACCTAGGTTTTAGAGGAGAAAAACAGAAAAAAAAAGTTGAAGCAAAAAATGTGGTCATGACACTCTGTTATGTGGGTGATCTGCTGCTGACATTGGTATGGGTGCAAAGGCCCCCAATTATGTACAAATATCCCCCATCCTGGTGTTGTCATATGCAACAGATTAGGACTTCTATATTATAAGTAAAAGGAGGACGTTATGCTGACCTGACAGTAGATGGCGATGTTGTGTAACATTTCCTTCTTTAATGTATAGTATAAGAATTAGTCTCTCTTCTGTTTTAGTTTCATTTTCGTTTTGTTCCTGTTACCTGATGCAATGCTGTAATGACTGTGCATTATTCTTTTACCTCGTGTTCAGAGAAGTAAACACTTGTTATCCCATGCAACTTGCTCTGTGAAGTTTCCTCTGCAAAGGTGTGGATTCAGAAGCTGTACAACAGGTTATGGGCCCAGATTCAGACACCCAGACACCCAGACCCAGGCACCCAGATACAGCGTACCCAGATACAGAGAATCCAGACACCACAGATCCCAGGACACTGGAACTCTCAACAAGACTCTGGTGAATGCAGAAGAATTTTTCAGTGCAAGTCTCTCCAAACAAGTAAGATAAGTTAAAAATGATGAATAGCACAGAGCTAAAACTCACAGTAGCTAAACTGAATGATGAGAACTATCAGCTATGGAAGTTCAAAGTAGAGTAGAGTTGAGCGATACTTTCCGATATCCTAAAGTATCGGAATCGGAATGGTATCGCCGATATCACTAAAAATATCGGCGATACCCGATACCGATACCGGAAGTCCCATGTAAGTCTATGGGAACAAAATATCGCAACTAAAAAAAACCCATTCTTTCCTTGTAAACACTAAATATACACACATAGAATACATATATATATATATACATGTCATTGTGACATATATATATACATATATGTATAGTTTATACACTTCTACATAGTAAAATATCCTCTCATTCAATTGCCGGGTAAAGCCGGCTTCAGTGAAAAGACAGAAGCACCCGACATGAAATGACACTTGGTGTACATAGGGTTAATCATGTCTTTTCATGTCGTTTGCTATCTGATTTGCACAAACAATTAAATCAGACTATGTGTGCAAAATTTCACACCTGTAGGGGTTAATTAAAGGTGTAAATTTGTTGTAAAAAAAACGGACTTTTTTTGCTACGAATTTACACCTTTAATTAACCCCTACAGGTGTGAAATTTTGCACACATAGTCTGATTTAATTGTTTGTGCAAATTAGGCTGGAGTCACACACAACCACAAAAAATCGGTCCGTTTTAGACGGTCGACAATCGGATCAAAATAAAAACATCACACATCCTTCTGGCATCCGATTTTCCTTCAAAGATGCGATTTAATCGCATGTGTGTGTACCTTGTAACATCCGATTTTCATCCGACTTGCGAGATTTTCTCGCAGGCTTGCAAAACTGACATATAATGGATCCAAAAGAATAGTATTTAAATGCCAAAAGAAAGAATAGATATATACACATATATATATATATATATATATATATATATGTCATTGTGACATATATATATATACATATATTTATAGTTCTTACACTTCTACATACTGTTATAGCCGCTAATTCAATTGCCGGCTTCAGTGAAATCACAGAAGCCGACATGAAATGATACATTGTTTCCACACATTTAACCATGTAATTTCATGTATTTTTATATATGTTTGAAACATACAATTACATGAGTATATGTGTGCTAAATTTCAGACATGTAGGGGTTAATTAAAGGTGTAAATTCGTTAAAAAAAAATGCGTGGGCTCCCGCTGTATTTTCTCCACCAGACAGACAAAGCAAGCGAGTGGGGGCAGATAATAATAGCCTAGGGAGGGTACATTTTTTTTGTGCCCCCCCTGGCTACTAACATCTGCCCCCAGACACCCCAGAAAGGGCAAATCTATAATTAGATTCGCCCTTTCTGGCACTTTGCCCGTCTATTCCCATTGCCCTGTAGCGGTGGCGAATGGGTTAATAAGGGGTTAAAATGACCTTGCAATTGAAAGGTCACTTTAAGCCAGGTTAATAATTGATAGCTGTCAATTAGGCAACTATCAATTATTAATCCTATTGTATGAAAGAAAAATCAAACACACACACTTTAATAAAAAATAAGTTTAATTAAATAATCACACAGTTTTTGACCATATTTTATTTTCCTGCTAAAACCATTTCCTGTAATAAAAATAAAATAAAAAAGCAAAATTATACTTACCAATCCGATGTACAGTCAGGTCCCACGGTGTAATCCATCAGAAAGGGTTAACAGGTTACAGGTCGCAGAGAGCTAATAATGCTGTCTCAGACCTGTATTCCCCTGAATGAATAACTTCCTCTCCCAGCGAAAGTAGAGGAATAGATTCATGAATGGAGCTTAATTGATTTCTTGCCAATTTAACTGTAGTGACCTGACCTAAAGGGAAAGTGGACACAATCAATTAAGCTTCATTCATGAAACACATCCTCTCCTGTCGCCAGGAGAGGAACTTATTCATTCATGAGCTTTGAGCTGAGCATGCAGGATTACTTGCACTGCTTGGCTCAAAGCTAGTTAACCCTTTGTGAAGGATTACAGCGTGGGACGTGACAGATCAGCGGAATAGGTAAGAATAATGTTGTTTTATTTCTTTTTCTTTATTTTAGGAGATCAATGGCTTCGCACGGATTTAGTGTAAAATAAAATATGGTCAAAAAAATGTGTTTTTATTTCATTAAAATTATTTATTCTTAAAGTGTGTGTGTTTTTTTATTTACTTCAATAGGATTAATAATTGATAGTTGTCTAATTGACAGCTATCAATCATTAACCTGCCTTAAGGTCACCTTTCAATTGCAAGGTGACAGTAAGGTGAGATTAACCCATTCGCCACCGCTACAGGGCAATGGGAATAGACGGGCAAAGTGCCAGAAAGGGCGAATCTAATTATAGATTTGCCCTTTCTGGGTGTCTGGGGGCAGATGTTAGTAGCCAGGGGGGGCACAAAAAAATGCACCTTCCCTGGCTATTATTATCTGCCCCCACTCGCTTTGCTTTGTCTGTCTGGTGGAAAAATACAGCGGGAGCCCACGCATTTTTTTTCAACGAAATTACACCTTTAATTAACCCCTACATGTCTGAAATTTTGCACAAATACACTCATGTAATTGTATGTTTCAAACATATATAAAAATACATGAAATTACATGGTTAAATGTGTGGAAACAATGTATCATTTCATGTCGGCTTCTGTGATTTCACAAAACCCGGCAATTGAATTAGCGGCTATTACAGTATGTAGAAGTCTAGGAACTATAAATATATGTATATATACATGTCACAATGACATGTATATATATATGTATGTGTTCTATGTGTATATATCTATTCTTTCTAGTCTTTATTAAAGCTGTCAGTGTGATTTTACAGTATAGGCGGGGATGAATTGCCGGCTTTTCTAAAGGACACCGATGCGATTTCATCGCAAGTCACACAGTGTGGTCCGTTTGTAATCAGATTTTTCATCGCTCCCATAGACTTGCATTGGCGATTGTCGACCGACAATCGGTGACAATCGCAGCATGCTGCGATTGTACACGGACGTTTAAAACGGACCACAAAAAATCTGATACTGGGAGCTGCTCCATAGATTAACATAGGTCCGACTGCAATGCGATATTTCATCGCATTGCAGTCGTCCGATTTTGTCGCCAGTGTGACTCCGGCCTTAGATAGCAAAGGACATGAAAAGACATGGTTAACCCTATGTACACCAAGTGTCATTTCATGTCACCCGACATGAAATGACACTTGGTGTACATAGGGTTAACCATGTCTTTTCATGTCCTTTGCTATCTAATTTGCACAAACAATTAAATCAGACTATGTGTGCAAAATTTCACACCTGTAGGGGTTAATTAAAGGTGTAAATTCGTTGTAAAAAAACCGGACTTTTTTGCTACGAATTTACACCTTTAATTAACCCCTACAGGTGTGAAATTTTGCACACATAGTCTGATTTAATTGTTTGTGCAAATTAGATAGCAAAGGACATGAAAAGACATGGTTAACCCTATGTACACCAAGTGTCATTTCATGTCGGGTTCTGCATTTTCACAAAGCCGGCAATTGAATTAGCGGCTATTATACTATGTAGAAGTGTATGAACTACAAATATAAATATATATATATATGTGTCACAAATTCAATGACATGTATATATATATATGAGGTGTAAAATTGCTGAAAAAAAATGCGTGGGCTCCCGCCCTATTTTCGCAACCAGACAGACAAAGCCAGTGAGTGGGGGCAGATAATAATAGCCCAGAGAGGGACCATTATTTTTGCCCCCCCCGGCTACTAACATCTGCCCCCAGACACCCCAGGAAAGACAAATCTATAATTAGATTCGCCCTTTCTGGCACTTTGCCCGTCTATTCCCATTGCCCTGTAGCGGTGGCGAATGGGTTAATATGGGGTTAAAGCCACCTTGCTATTGAAAGGTGACCTTAAGCCAGGTTAATAATTGAGAGCTGTCAATTAGACAACTATCAATTATTAATCCTATTGCATGAAATAAAAATAAAACACACACACTTTAATTAAAAATCATTTTAATGAAATAAAGACACATGTTTTTGACCATCTTTTATTTTACTGCAAAAACCATTTCCTGTAATAAAAATAAAATAAAAAAGCAAAATTATTCTTACCTATCCCATGCACAGTCAGGTCCCACGGTGTAATCCTTCAGAAAGGGTTAATGTTTACTGCAGGGACCGCAGCTAATGCTGCAGCCTCACAGTAAACCCCAAATGAATGAGTTCCTCTCCTGGCTGACAGGAGAGTAAAGGCTGGGTCTCACATAACGATACACCAGCGATCCCGACAACGATATGCACTTGTCAGGATCGCTGGTGTATCGCTACATGATCGCTGCTGAGCTGCCAAACAGGCAGCTCAGGCAGCGATCTGGGACAGCGACACTGCGGGTAACATCGCTTAAGGGCCCGTCTCACATAGCGATATCGCTACCGAGATCGCTGCTGAGTCACTAGTTTTGTGACGCAGCAGCGAGCTCACCAGCGATATCGCTGTGTGTGACATTCAGCGACGATCAGCCCCCTGCCGGGTATCGCTGATCGTCGCAGAAATGTCAGGACCTTTTTTTGATCGCTGGTTTCCCTCTGACAGGCACGCATCGCTGCGTGTGACAGGCGGGAGACCAGCGATCCGCTGGTAACCAAGGTACACAGTGGGTTTCCAGGCACCGCGCAGCGCTTGGAAACCCGCTGTGTACCTTGGATACCAGCTCCCTGCATCAGGGCGCTGGTATCCAAGGTACACAGCGGGTTTCTAGGCACAGCCCCGCGCCTGGAAACCCGCTGTGTACCTTGGTTACCAGCGGATCGCTGGTCTCCCGCCTGTCACACGCAGCGATGTGTGCCTGTCAGCGGGAAACCAGCGATCAAAGGTCCTGACATTTCAGCGACGATCAGCGATACCCGGCAGGGGGGCTGATCGTCGCTGAATGTCACACACAGCGATATCGCTGGTGAGCTTGCTGCTGCGTCACAAAACTAGTGACTCAGCAGCGATCTCGGTAGCGATATCGCTATGTGAGACGGGCCCTTAAGTGGAAAGCTTAATTGATTGCTTTCCACTTTCACTTCAGGTCAGCCAGGGACACAATCAGTGACGTCAGAGGGAACTGATTAACAAAAATAGGGGTTCCCTTCGAAAAAAAAATGGCGTGGGGTCCCCCCTATTTTTGTTAACCAGCCAGATGAAGCAGACCGCTGAGGCCTGGATTTTCAGGCTGTTAAGGAGCCAAGATCCATGGACCTTGCCAGCCTGATAATACCAGGCCACAGCAGTCTGTATATCTTGGCTGATTAACAAAAATAGGGGATCCCCTCGAAAAAAATTGGCGTGGGGTCCCCCCTATTTTTGTTAACCAGCCAGATGAAGAAAACCGCTGAGGCCTGGATTTTCAGGCTGTTAAGGAGCCAAGATCCATGGACCTTGCCAGCCTGATAATACCAGGCCACAGCAGTCTGTATATCTTGGCTGATTAACAAAAATAGGGGATCCCTCGAAAAAAATTGGCGTGGGGTCCCCCCTATTTTTGTTAACCAGCCAGATGAAGAAAACCGCTGAGGCCTGGATTTTCAGGCTGTTAAGGAGTCAAGATCCATGGACCTTGCCAGCCTGATAATACCAGGCCACAGCAGTCTGCATATCTTGGCTGATTAACAAAAATAGGGGATCCCCTCGAAAAAAATTGGCGTGGGGTCCCCCCTATTTTTGTTAACCAGCCAGATGAAGCAGACCGCTGAGGCCTGGATTTTCAGGCTGTTAAGGAGCCAAGATCCATGGACCTTGCCAGCCTGATAATACCAGGCCACAGCAGTCTGCATATCTTGGCTGATTAACAAAAATAGGGGATCCCCTCGAAAAAAATTGGCGTGGGGTCCCCCCTATTTTTGTTAACCAGCCAGATGAAGCAGACCGCTGAGGCCTGGTTTTTCAGGCTGGTAAGGATCCAATATCCATGGACCTTGCAAGCCTGATAATACCAGGCCACAGCAGTCTGCTTAGCTTGGCTGGTTAACAAAAATAGGGGATCCCCTCGAAAAAAAAACGGCGTGGGGATCCCCCCTATTTTTGTTAACCAGCCAAGTAAAATGCAGACTGCTGCGGCCTGGTATTAAAAGACTGTCAAGGCCCATGGATTTTGGCCCTCAACAGCCTGATAATACCAGGCTACAGCAGCCCCACATTTGGCGCATCAAAAGATGTGCCAATTGTGGCACTTTACCCTGCTCTTCCCACTTGCCCTGTAGCGGTGGCAAGCGGGGTAATAAGGGGTTATTGTCACCGTTGATTGCACGGTGACAATAAGCCCGGTTAATAATGGACAGGCGTCAATAAGACACCGATCCATTATTAATCCCAAAGTTATTAAATGTATAAAAAAAAGACACAGCAAGAAAAAAGTCTTTTAATGAAATAAAAGAGACAACACAGTTTTCATTTCTTTTATTATACACTCATTCCTGCGACGCCATCGATCTCCTGTAAAAAAGAAAAAAAAACAAACCAACAGTATACCACCTGTCCGACGCAGTCCATAGTAACGACAGTCCCACGACGATCCAGCTCTGCTACATCGCAATGACAGGCAGAGCCTGTCATTGCAACGCAGCACAGCTGATTACCTGCTTCCCCGGCGGTGACGTCATCGGACTGACTGCTTTACGGCCGCGATTACCCAGCAGTCACTGCAGTTATCGCGAGAAACTGCATGTGACCGCCGGGGAAAGAAGATGGCGGCCATGAAGCAGTCCAGCCCGTGACCGCTGGAGATCTTCTGCCGGGTAAGTGCCGCTGACTCCTGACAGACCCGACCGACGGACACTGACAGTGACAGTGACAATCCCGATTCCGGTATCCGATAAGACGAAAATATCGGAACTCGGAATCGGAATTCCGATACAGCCAATATCGGCCGATACCCGATATTTGCAGTATCGGAATGCTCAACACTAAAGTAGAGATGTTATTGTCTAAAGATGATTTATGGGAAGTAATCACTACAGATAGACCTGATGAAGATAATCAGACATGGGATAGAAAAAATAGACAAGCGAGAGCTACCATCAGCTTATTAGTGGATGATGCTCAATTAATACATATAAGAAATGAAGAAACAGCGAAAGGAATGTGGGAACAATTAACCCCTTACTGCCATCGGACGTACTATCCCGTCCATGGTACCTGGGCCCGTATGACCGGGGACGGGATAGTACGTCATAGGCGATCAGCTGCGCTCCTGAGGGGAGCGCAGCTAATCGCCCCGGGTGTCAGCTGATTATCACAGCTGACACCCATGACTGTGTGTCAGGAGCGGTCACGGACCGCTCCCGGCACATTAACCCCTTGCACACCGCGATCAAACATGATCGCGGTGTACTGGGGGCACAGGGGAGGATCGCGCAGGGTGGGGGCTCCCTGCGCGCCCCCCTGAGACCCTCAGAGCAGCGCGATGTGATCGCGCTGTTCTGAGGGCTTCCTCCCTCCCAGGACCCAGATCCAAGATGGCGCCGGGGTCCTGGAGGGAGGCGGCTACCTCAGTGCCTGCCGAGAGCAGGCACTGAGAAGCCTGCATCTATGCCTGTGCGATCGCTGGTGTGACAGAGTGCTGTGCACACTGTCACACCAGCGATCTGATAAAATACTGTGATGTCCCACCCTGGGACAAAGTAAAAAAGTTAAAAAAATAAACGTGTTATAAAAAAAATCCAAAATAAATAAAAAAAAAAAAAATATTCCCCAATAAATTCACTTCTTCCTGTAAATAAAAAAAACAAAGCAATAAAAGTACACATATTTTGTATCGCCGCGTCCGTAACGACCCCCCCTATAAAATTGTCCCACTAGTTAAACCCTTTAGTGAACCCCTTAAAAAAAAAAAAAAAAAAAACGAAATCAATGCTTTATCATCATACCGCCGAACAAAAAGTGGAATAACACGCGATCAAAACGACCGATATAAAAAAACATGGTACCGCTGAAAATGTCATCTTGTCCCGCAAAAAACGAGCCATCATAAATCATCATCAGCGAAAAAATAAAAAAGTTATAGCTCGCAGAATAAAGCGATGCAAAAATAATTATTTTTTATATAAAATTGTTTTTATTCTATAAAAGCGCCAAAACATGAAAAAATGATATAAATGAGGTATCGCCATAATCGTACTGACCCGAAGAATAAAACTGCTTTATCAATTTTACCACACGCGGAACGGTATAAACGCCTCCCCCAAAAGAAATTCATGAATTGCTGATTTTTGTTCATTCTAACCTCACAAAAATCGAAATAAAAAGCGATCAAAAAACGTCACGTGCTCAAAAATGGTACCAATAAAAACGTCAACTCGTCCCGCAAAAAATAAGACCTAACATGACTCTGTGGGCCAAAATATGCAAAAATTATAGCTCTCAAAATGTGATGGTGCAAAAACTATTTTTGCAATAAAAAGCGTCTTTTAGCGTGACAGCTGCCAATCATAAAAACCCGCTATAAATAGTAAATCAAACCCCCCTTTATCACCCCCTTAGTAAGGGAAAAATAATAAAATTAAAAAAAAGTATTTATTTCCATTTTCCCATTAGGGTTAGGGTTAGGGTTGCGCTAAAGTTAGGGTTAGGGTTGGCGCTAAAGTTAGGATTAGGGTTAGGGTTGGGATTAGGGGTGTGTTAGGGTTAGGTTTGTGGTTAGGGTTGGGACTAGGGTTAGGGGTGTGTTGGGGTTAGGGTTGGAGATAGAATTGGGGGGTTTCCGCTGTTTAGGCACATCAGGGGCTCTCCAAATGTGACATGGCGTCTGATCTCAATTCCAGCCAATTCTGCGTTGAAAAAGTCAAACGGTGCTCCTTCACTTCTCAGCTCTGCCATGCCTCCAAACAGTAGTTTATCCCCACATATGGGGTATCAGCGTACTCTGGACCCCAAGAGTTATTGTGCAATTTGTCCTATTTCTTCTGCTACCCTTGGGAAAATAAAAAACTGGGGGCGAAAATATCATTTTTGTACAAAAAAAAATATTTTTTTGTTTTTACGGCTGTACATTATAAACTTCTGTGAAGCACTTGGGGCTTCATAGCGCTCACCACACATCTAATAAGTTCCTTGTGGGGTCTATTTTCCAAAATGGGGTCACTTGTTGGGGATTTCCACTGTTTAGGCGCATCAGGGGCTCTCCAAATGCGACATGACGCCCCAGACCATTCCATCAAAGTCTGCAATCCAAAACGTCACTACTTCCCTTCCGAGCCCCAAACGTGTACCCATACAGTAGTTTTCTCCCACATATTGGATATCAGCGTACTCAGGACAAATTGGACAACAACTTTTGGGGTCCAATTTCTCCTGTTACCCTTGTAAAAATAAAATATTGGGGCAAAAAAATCATTTTTGCAAAAAAAAAAAGGATTTTTTATTTTTACGGCTGTGCGTTATAAACTTCTGTGAAGCACTTCGGGGTTCAAAGTGCTCACCACACATCTAGACAAGTTCCTTGTGGGGTCTATTTTCCAAAATGGGGTCACTTGTGGGGGGTTTCCACTGTTTAGGCGCATCAGGGGCTCTCCAAATGCGACATGACGCCCCCAGACCATTCCATCAAAGTCTGCAATCCAAAACGTCACTACTTCCCTTCCGAGCCCTGACGTGCGCCCATACAGTAGTTTTCTCCACATATTGGGTATCAGCGTACTCAGGACAAATTGGACAACAACTTTTGGGGTCCAATTTCTCCTGTTACCCTTGTGAAAATAAAATATTGGGGGCAAAAAAAATCATTTTTGTAAAAAAAAAAAAAAGATTTTTTATTTTTACGGCTGTACGTTATAAACTTCTGTGAAGCACTTTGGGGTTCAAAGTGCTCACCACACATCTAGATAAGTTCCTTGTGGGGTCTATTTGCCAAAATGGGGTCACTTGTGGGGGGTTTCCACTGTATAGGTGCATCAGGGGCTCTCCAAATGTGACATGACTTCCCCAGACCATTCCATCAAAGTCTGCAATCCAAAACGTCACTACTTCCCTTCCGAGCCCTGACGTGCGCCCATACAGTAGTTTTATCCCACATATTGGGTATCAGCGTACTCAGGACAAATTGGACAACAACTTTTGGGTTCCAATTTCTTCTGTTGCCCTTGTGAAAATAAAATATTGGGGACGAAAAAATCATTTTTTTAAAAAAAAAAAAAGATTTTTTATTTTACGGCTGTACGTTATAAACTTTAGTGAAACACCTGGGGGTTAAAAGTTCTCACCACACATCTAGATAAGTTCCTTGAGGGGTCTAGTTTCCAAAATGGGTCATTTTGGGGGTTTCCACTGTTTAGGCAGATCAGGAGCTCTCCAAACACGACATGGCGTCCATCCAATTCTGCGTTGAAAAAGTCAGACGGCGCTCCTTCCTTCCAAACTCTGCATGCACCCAAACAGTGGTTTTACCCCACATATGGGTATCAGCGCACTCAGGACAAATTGCACAATAACTTTTGGAGTCCTTTCTTCTGTTGTTACCCTTGGAAAAATAAAAATTGGGGTGAAAAGATCATTTTTGTGGAAAAAATATGATTTTTAAATTTTACGGCTCTACGTTATAAACTTGTGTGAAGCACTTGGGGGTTCAAATTGCTCACCAAAGATCTAGAAAAATTCCTTAGGGGGTCTAGTTTCCAAAATGGGGTCATTTGTGGGGGGTTTCCACTGTTTAGGCACATCAGGGGCTCTCCAAATGCAACATGGCATCCAATCTCAATTCCAGCCAATTTTGGTTGGAAAAAGTCAAATGGTGCTCCTTCCATTCCGAGCTCTGCCGTGCGCCCAAACAGTGGTTCCCACCCACATATGGGGTATCAGCGTACTCAGGACAAATTCAACAACAACTTATGTGGTCCAATTTCTCCTGTTACCCTTGAGAAAATAAAAAATTAGTGGCTAAAATATAATTTTTGTGGGAAAAAAATAGGATTTTTTATTTTCATGCCCGGGCATTATAAACTTGTGTAAAGCACTTGGGGGTTCAAAGTGCTCACCAAAGATCTAGATAAGTTCCTTAGGGGGTATAGTTTCCAAAATGGGGTCACTTGTGGGGGGTTTCCACTGTTTAGGCTCATCTGGGGCACTGCAAACGGAACATGACCCCCATCAACGTCTGCATTCCAAAACGTTACTACTTCCTTTCCAAGCCCTGCCGTGCACCCAAACAGTTCCCCCCCCACATATGGGGTATCAGCGTACTCAGGACAAATTGGACAACAACTTTTGGGGTCCAATTTCCTTGGGAAAATTCAAAAATTTGGGACTAAAAAATCATTTTTGTGGAAAATTGTTTTTTTTTTTTTCACACCCAGGCATTATAAGCGTTTGTGAAACACTTGGGGGTTCAAAGTGCTCACAACAGATCTAGATAAGTACCTTAGGGGGTCTAGTTTCCAAAATGGTGTCACTTGTGGGGGTTTCCACTGTTTAGGCGCCTCAGGGGCTCTCCAAACACGACATGGCGTCCAATCTCAATTCCAGCCAATTTTAGTTTGAAAAAGTCAAACGGCGCTCCTTCCCTTACGAGCTCTGCCGTGTGCCCAAACAGTGGTTTTCCCCCACATATTGGGTATTGGCGTACTCAGGAGAAATTGCATAACAACCTTATCTGTCCATTTTCTCCTTTTACCCTTGTGAAAATAAAAAAAAGTTTGTAAAAGATTATTTTTGTGGCTAAAAAGTTAAATATTCATTTTTTCCTTCCACGTTGCTTTAGTTCCTGTGAAGCACTTGAAGGGTTAATAATCTTCTTGAATGTGGTTTTGAGTACCTTGAGGGGTGCAGTTTTTAGAATGGTGTCACTTTTGGGTATTTTCTGCCATATAGACCTCTCAAAGTGACTTCAAATGAGAGGTGGTCCCTAAAAAAAATGGCTTTGTAAATTTTGTTGTAAAAATGAGAAATCGCTGGTCAACTTTTAACCCTTATAACTTCCTAACAAAAAAAAATTTTGGTTCCAAAATTGTGCTGATGTAAAGTAGACATGTGGGAAATGTTATTTCTTAACTATTTTGTGTGATATATTTCTCTGTTTTAAGGGAATAAAAATTCAAAGTTTGAAAATTGCAAAATTTTAAAAATTTTCGCCATATTTGCGTTTTTTTCAAAAATAAACGCAAGTTATATCGAAGAAATTTTACTTATAACGTGAAGTACAATATGTCACGAGAAAACAGTCTCAGAATCGCGAAGATCCGTTGAAGCGTTCCAGAGTTATAACCTCATAAAGAGACAGTGGTCAGAATTGTAAAAATTGGCCCGGTCATTAACGTGCAAACCACCCTTGGGGGTGAAGGGGTTAAGAAAGCTATATGAGAGACCCAGCTTAAATCACAAGTTATTTCTACTAAGAAAGCTTTACAATATGAGACTAAATGCAGACAGTGACATGCAGAAGCATATATTCTCTATTATGGGAGTGATATTACAGCTAAGATCTATTGGTGAAGATATTAAGGAAAGCAATATAGCAGCAATTTTATTGTGCAGTTTACCAGATTCATATACAGCTTTAATAAATGCACTCGAGACAAGACCAGAAACTGACATTACATTAGAGCTTGTGAAGACCAGACTCATAGATGAATATCAGAGAAGGAAAGAGCAAACAAATGATTCTTCTACTGAAAAAGATAATGGAAATGCTCTTAAAGCTACAGAACTTAAAAAACCCTATAATAAAGAGACAAGAGAATGCTTCAGATGTAAGAAAAAAGTTCATTTAAAGAAAGACTGTACTATATGGAAAGCAGAACAACAGAAATTACACCATAAAGATAATATACAGAAGGTGAAAAACACAATTTCTGATTCATGTGAAAATAATTGGAATGGCACATTTAAAGTAACTGATAAGAAATCATCACTTGGTTGGTTTATTGATTCAGGAGCAACGAGTCATATGACAAGTGACAAGAATTTCTTTACTGATCTTGATTTAAATAAGAAAGAAGCCATTTATCTTGCAAATGGAAGCAAAATAACCGCAGAAGGTATCGGACAAGGTATGCTAAATTGTTCAAACATGTTCGGACAAGATTCAAAGATACTTGTACAGGATGTGTTGTATGTTCCAAAATTGGAAGGTGGATTATTATCTGTGAAACGTTTAACAGCAAAAGGACTTACAGTAAAATTCAAAGATAATGAGTGCAATTATTGCAGGAAACAAGTTGATAACCAAAGTCAAGGCAGATGAACAATTATATCATTTTGACAAACCAAAGGAACAGATGAAGGTATGTACACATAATCACAAAAACTGTATTCACATGTGGCATAGACGTCAAGGACATAGACAACCGGACAGTATAAGTGAACTACAGAGAAAAGAATTGACAAAAGATTTAAAGATATCAGATTGCTCAATTACCATAAGATGTGAATGTTGTATAAAATCCAAAGCCACAAGGATATCTATTCCAAAAGAAAGTGAGATGAAAAGCGAAAGACTACTTGATTTGGTGCATACTGACGTATGTGGACCCATGAAAGTGACTACATCAGGAGGCAATAGATACATGTTGACTTTTATAGACAACTACTCAAGACACAGTCACATACTTAATTAAGAACAAAAGTGAAGTTTTTGATAAACTTGTAGACTATGTAACAAGATCAAGTAACAAATTTCAAAAGAAAGCCAATTGTCATCAGAAGTGATAATGGAGGTGAATTTACAGGTCACAGAATAGAAGACTACTTAAGACAAAATGGAATAGAGCATCAGAAAACTGTTCCATACACACCTGAACAAAATGGAGTAGCAGAAAGGAAAAACAGAACTCTAACAGAAATGATGAGATGTATGCTGACAGATTCTAAACTACCAGAGAAATATTGGGGTGAGGCAGCAATGACAGCTACATATCTACAGAACCGACTTTTTTCCAGAAAACTGAAGAAAACTCCATATGAACTGTGGCAAGGTATGAAACCAAGTGTCAATCATTTAAAAGTTTTTGGATGTAAAGTTTTTATATTCATTCCAACAGAAAAACGTTCCAAACTTCAAAACAGATCCATGGAAGGAATATTCGTTGGATATAGTGAAAACTGCAAAGGATATAGAATCCTAGATCCCAAAACAGACAGAGTTACAGTGAGTAACAGTGTGACATTCATTGAAGATTTAAATGAAGACATTATGATTTCAGTTGAAACAAAAAATGAGAAAAACAATAGTGACATAACTGAAGAAATATCTGATGAGAAAGAAGTAGAAATTAATGAAGAACAAAATACTGAAAGTGAAGAATCACAACTACAAAAAGACACAGAACCAAGACATTCAATAAGAGAGAACAAAGGAAAACCACCAAAACGTCTCTCATACAAGACAAGTATAAGAAAAATCTATGAACCTACCTCTCGGGAAGACATATCTAAACTTCCTGAAGAAGAAGCTAATAAATGGATAGAAGCAACAGAAACAGAAATTAAATCCATGCATGATTCAAATACATGGACACTAACAGATTTGCCAGAAGGAAGAAAAGCCATAGGATGTATATGGATTTTTAAAGTAAAATACCAAACAGATGGCACACCTGAAAGATATCGAGCAAGACTCGTAGCTAAAGGGTATTCTCAAAAATATGGAGAAGACTATGATGAAACATTTGCTCCAGTTGTCAAACACACTACAATAAGAACTTTACTTACAGTTGCAGCAGTGGAACAGATGGAACTAATACATCTGGATGTAAAGACAGCTTTTTTGAATGGATATTTAACAGAAGACATTTACATGGAACAACCTCCAGGATTCAAAGATGAAAGAAATCCAAACAAAGTTTGCAAACTACAGAAAAGCATATATGGTTTAAAACAAGCAGCTAAAGCGTGGAATGACAAAATCACGGAAGTACTAACAAATGAAAAATTTCAAAGAAGCAAAGCTGATCCATGCTTGTACACAAAAAGGCTGAGTAATAGATGGATTTATGTACTCATATATGTAGACGACATTTTGATTTGTTTTAAACAAGAAAGGGATAAAGAGAATATTCTAAAAATCCTGAAACAAAATTTTGAAATCAAAGACTTGGGAAATGTAAACAGTACCTAGGAATACAGATAGAAAGAGAAGAAGACGGAAGTTTCCTTCTGAATCAAAATCACATGATTCAAGACATAACAGAAAAATTTGGACTAAAGGATGCAAAAACAGTAACGTCTCCAATGGAAACTAATTATCTCAAAGAGATGAACAGTGAAGAAAATATGCTACCAAACAATGAAGAATACAGAACAGCAATAGGAAAACTACTGTATCTAGCGACCATTACAAGACCAGACATCGCAGCTGCAGTAGGAATCCTGAGTAGAAAGGTATCAAAACCAAATAAAGCTGATTGGAATGCTGTGAAGAGAGTAATACGTTATTTGAAAGGAACTAGCAATGTTAAGCTGAAATTAACCACAGGTGATAATTGCATTTTAACAGGATATGTTGATGCAGATTGGGCTGGAGATCCAACTGACAGAAGATCTACCAGTGGACATATTTTTTTTTCTCTCAGGTGGACCAATAAGTTGGACAAGTAAGAAACAGTCAATTGTGACACTATCTTCAACAGAAGCAGAATATCTTGCAGCAGCACATGCGAGTCAAGAAGTACTGTGGTTAAGACAATTGTTGACAGAATTAGGACAACCATAGTTGGAACCAACAAAAATAAAAGAGGACAATCAAGGATGTCTTGTTCTTGCTGAGATGGAAAGAGTCAATCCAAGAACCAAGCATATTGATGTGAAATATCATTTCTTGAGAGATCATCAGGACCAAGGAGTATTGAAGTTGGAGTATTGTCCTACTGAAGAAATGACAGCAGACATTTTCACGAAGGCGTTGAATGCTGATAAACATCAGAGACTAATAAAAAAGTTGGGTTTGATTGAATAAGTCCTTACTGTTGAGAAAGGGTGTTGTCATTTGCAACAGATTAGGACTTCTATATTATAAGTAAAAGGAGGACGTTATGCTGACCTGACAGTAGATGGCGATGCTGTGTAACATTTCCTTCTTTAATGTATAGTATAAGAATTAGTCTCTCTTCTGTTTTAGTTTCATTTTCGTTTTGTTCCTGTTACCTGATGCAATGCTGTAATGACTGTGCATTATTCTTTTACCTCGTGTTCAGAGAAGTAAACGCTTGTTATCCCATGCAACTTGCTCTGTGAAGTTTCCTCTGCAAAGGTGTGGATTCAGAAGCTGTGCAACACCTGGTATACAGTATATGATCCCCATTCTGGTATATACGTCTCCCATCCTGGTATATATTGCACCCACCCTTGTATACAGTATATGATTTCCATCCTAGTATATATGACCTGCTCCTCCACCATCATTGCCCCCCATAGCCACAACCAGGTACATCCAGACTATAAGACACACCACCTACTTTCTTCCAAAGTTTTTTGGGAAAAAAGTGTGAGAGTGTTCAGCCTAACATCTAAAAACAACCCCGGGTCATCAAGGCAGAGATTGGGCCCTGTGATTACATCTCAGTAACGCCGACCTGAGGCAGAGGGAGCTCCCGACCCTCTGCCTCCCCCCTGAACGCTGTGATCATGCTCCATCGCAGCAGTCAGGGGGTTAACAGCCAGGGGCGGCATGGACGCCGCTCCCGGCTGTCAGTGCCGGAAGCTCAGCCACTGCAGAGCTGAGCTCCTGCACTGATCGGGTAGGAGAAGCTGAGATTTCAGCCTCTCCTGCCTGATCACTGCTGTGTTTGGTCACAAGTATTCAAGCAGCTGACAGCACTCGGGAGTTAGCACGGATGCACGTTCAGGCGTTCAAGGATCCAAATGAACAACAGTCCAACGAAAAAATAGGAACAGCATCCAGTCCAGGTGAAGTATAACAAGTCTTTATTCAGCCACCATAAAATACGACGTTTCGGCCATTTTCAGGCCTTTATCAAGTATACAAAAACAGGCAAAATGGTGTCCTTAAATGGTGTGGAGGAGCCAATCACCATCCAGGAACCGCCCATAATACAAATAGACATATATATAGAATATACAACGATAATCAATTTAAAACAGTGATCAGAGCTCAGAATAGTGACATCATAGAAAAATACAGCAATGTTATAATTGTGCATATAATATGCCATAGATTACTCCATATTAACAATATCACCATTTAGTCTGCCAATCGATGATCTGTTACTGCACACTCCCATTCTGGTGCTGCACCAATCATGTACTCACTAGCAGCAGCGTCCTCCATATCCAATCAGTGTCAGTTCAGCAGCGCTTAGTCAGAGCACTTATCCAATAGCCCACAGGATAACAAATCGGGAGGCACACCTAACTCACTCCCCACTGTGTGATAAACAAAGGCACATGTTCAGAAGTCATCATAGCAAACGCCCAGTGGATCATGTGAACACCAGCGTCATCAGACACCCAGTCACATGACCGCAAGCATCATCCGAGGTCTAATCACATGATAGTCCCATCATAAGCCTCTATTCCAGGCTGAAAACACTAAAATAGCGCGCGATCACCGGCATCATCCGACACCTGAAAAAAGAACACGCATGCACAATAAACTCTATCATTATTTATATTACTCCAGCTATGTCATCAGGAAACCTGCAGGTCACATGACCGTCAGTATTGGCATAATGTAAGCAAGAGACCGCACATGCGGATCTATATAGAATGGAAGATTAACAATATAGCAGACACCTAAAGAAATATATATAATATCTACAAAATAAATGATGTCATCAGGAACCATTAAGTCACCACTCCGATCACTCCAGATAATAATCCTACGAAAACAACAAACATAAGTAAAATATATATCTAAAAACAAACACAGAATATAGATGCAAAAATTACCTAGCACAAATATGCAAATTATATTCGATATTCAACCCCTTTGGTTGCAATGTCTCCAAAACGGAGATCCACCGGAGTTCTTTCTGTTTAAGCAACTTAGTCCTGTCACCACCTCTCCTGAGGGGTGGAACCCCGTCAATAACTCTAAATCTCAGCTGACTGACCAAGTGTCCACATTCTACAAAGTGCTTAGATACCGGCAGTTCCATCATCTTCGTCCTGATAGTACTTTTGTGTTTACTTATCCTAGCCTTAACTTCCATCGTTGTCTCGCCTATATACATGAGTCCACACGGACACACGAGCATATAGATTACAAAGCTAGATGTACAAGAGTACCGTTCCTGGATCCGAAAGCGTTGACCCGTGCGTGAGTGGCCAAAACTGTCACCCTTGATCATATTGCCACAGCATGCACAATTCAAACATGGAAAATTTCCATTTTTTGGAGGGCCCAAAGTTAACTGTCTGGATATTTTGGAGGATCCAATGTCAGATTTGACCAACTTATCTTTCAAATTACGCCCTCGCCTATAAGAAAGCAATGGCTTGTGCGCAAATTCAGCTACTTCCGGTAAACCTCTATGTAATAGACCCCAATGCTTATTCAAGATATTCCCTATTTTACCACTAACAGGGCAATAGGTAGAAACAAAAGGGACTCTTTTAGGGGAAATCTTAATACGTTTGTTTCTCACATCTTCCAATGTTGTCTTCAAGGCTTTCTCCTTGAATTTTCTAAGATCTTTCTCAGGATACCCCCTTCTGATGAACTTCTCACACATCTGATCAAGCCTCCTGTCCAATACAGTCTCGTCCTTTACTATCCTACGTACTCTCAGCATCTGACTCCAAGGCAGAGACTCTATCATTTTTCTTGGATGATTACTATCAAAAACCAGGAGACTATTCCTGTCTGTGTCCTTTATAAACAAATCAGTGCATAACAATCCACTGTGCTTGTACACTAAAGTATCCAAAAATTGAATCTGGTCAAAGGAGTGTGTCATTGTAAACTTCAGCTCGGGAAATATCATGTTAAGATGACTATGGAAAGATACCAGATCATTCATGTTCCCCTCCCAAACACAAAAGATATCATCAATGTAGCGCCACCAGGCTCTGACATGGCGCCAGTGGATGGAATTGTACACATGCTGGTCCTCGAGTACCGCCATGTAGATGTTTGCATAAGTGGGCGCCACATTGGACCCCATGGCGGTACCACGCAACTGGCCGAAACGTCGTATTTTATGGTGGCTGAATAAAGACTTGTTATACTTCACCTGGACTGGATGCTGTGTTTGGTCAGTCAGACTGACTGACCAATCACAGTGCCGTGTGCGGGGACCGATGGCATGGGTCCGCGCGCCACTTGCCGTGCCTGTAAGCTGTCATGGACAGCTGTCGGCACTGAACTACCACTGCATGTTTACACACAGTGGTAATTCAAAGGCATGACATGCACAGTCCGTCATGGTGCCAAAACTGACATCCTGCCATGACGGACTGTGCACGTCAATGGACAGTAAGGGGTTAAAGACACCAAAACTAAAAGTTTGGAAATTGCAAAATTTTCAAAATTTTTGCCAAATTTCAGTTTTTTTCATAAATAAACGGAAGTCATATTGAAGAAATTTTACCACTAACATGAAGTACAATATGTCATGAAAAAACATTCTCTGAATCAGTGTTATGCTTTGAAGCGTTCCAGAGCTATAACCTCATAAAGTGACAGTGGTCAGAATTGTAAAAATAAGCTTGGTCATTAAGTACCAAATTGGCTCTGTCACTAAAGGGTTAATTCTGATATTCTTCTAGTTTGCCAGATTCAGTGAGTTTCATAAAATTTGACTCAAATTCAATTTGCATCTAGTTGACACACTCAACTTTAACCCAAGCATTTTTGAAATTCCTCAGGTAAAGGGTTCCAAAGTCTCATTGCTTTTAAGAGTCCAGTCTATGTTGGAGTAGAAACATTCTTTATGTAAACATATGTGGTACCCTTGGTACCCACTTTCTAAAAGTGTACAAGTTCTGCACTTTAGGGTTCAGGGTATAATTTTAGCCATACCTCCATCATTGGACTTGCTTTCTCCAATATAATAGGCAGTAATAGTCGGATAAGATTCCTGAGTTTCCAGAATAATCATGAATTGGCTGCGGGTAGACTAAATGAAGAGCGTAAATCAAAGTAAGGAATGTAAGGGCTCATGAGCAGAATAGCAGTCTGTATGCAGAAAGTCAGAAGATGAGGCAGAATATTAGTCAAGATACAGTCTTAGGCCAGCCATACACAATAGATGGCTGTTAGTCGAATGATATTTTGGACAATGGTTTGATCAGCTCAGTCATCTCAGCCAACTCTCCCATACACATGAGTGCTCCTGTGTTCTCTATGAAAAGCCACTCACTGACATGTCAGCCATTGACTTATCTCCATGAGGACAATGCAATGAGCAGTCCAAAATCTGACATTTGTGATGAATATCTCTTCCCACCATTACTTGGCCAGAGCCCCCATACATATTAGACCAATGGCAGCTGTACCAGTCCATATTGCCTTGTTCAACCAATATTAGTCTAATGTGGATGAAAGCCTTGGAAGTCCATACTGGAAGTGGAACAACAAGTATCAGGCACCAAATCTATGCTGTAAGGCAAGAACATCAACTTGTCAAAAGCAAAAGAGCAATGAATTGGAAATGGATTAATCATTATTGGCAGTTTTTTCTATAAAATAGGCTATCAGTACTGACATCATCAGTGGCTGCTGGTCACTATGGGACAGCCAATGTAGCTGGCAGAAAAAAATTGAGGAACCACAGTAATTATCATTGGAGAAGCAGAGTTTGCATATGATAGACTGGCATCCACATGTGACCAGAAGTTGCAGCCAGGACTCACCACTGGAACTGGGAAAGGTGAGTAACAATCATATGCTAAGCTATGTTCTGAATATAAGAATCATTGAAGCTATATTAGATGAGATGACAACTGTAAATCTTCTTTTTACAGAAAATCAAGATGGAGACTGAATTTTTGAACTCCTATCACAGGACAACACTGGCATTGGGGAGCTTTTCACCACCAGCCATTCTATCAAACATGTTAGTAAAAGAAGATGGCATGGTGGGGGGCTAGATGTTATACATGGCGGTCAGAGTACCAAAGGATATAGACTGGAGGTAATAGGGCTGAATGAAGAACCTGAATTCAGTATTCAATTCAATGATTAAGAGATGTGTCCTAATACCTTTGTTCAAAAAAACAACAAAACTTCCTTCTCACCCCCACTGGGGTGGTCTTTGTTGTTCTTTCTCATTCTCGGGTACTCTACCAGAGGCCTGGGAGTTTGAGAGTTATGCGCAGGATCTTAATTGTTCCCAGCATTGCGATTTTCTGGACAGAGAGCTCAGATGTTGCTCCTGGGATCTGTTGTAGCCATTCTTCCAACTTAGGGGTCACTGCTCCAAGTGTTCCTATCACCACTGGAATCACTGTTGCCTTCACCTTCCACATCTTCTTCAGTTCTCCTTTGAGGCCCTGGTATTTCTACAGCTTCTCATATTCCTTCTTTCTGGTGTTGCTGTCACTTGGCACTGCCACATCTATTATCATTGCTGTTTTCTGACCCTTGTCTACTATGGCAATGTCTGGTTGGTTAGCCAACACCTGCTTATCCGTCTGGATCTTGAAATCCCACAGGATTTTAGCCCTTTCATTCTCCACCACTTTTTCTGGGGTCTCCCACCTGGACTTAGGGGGACTTAGCCCATATGTTGTGCAGATTTTCCTGTATACTAAATTCCCACAATTTGGTGGTGGCGTTCAGTATATGCTGTTCCTGCTTGCATTTTGCATCCTGCCACTATGTGTTGGACGGTTTCTGAGGTTTCTTTACATAGTCTGCACCTTGGGTCTTGTCTTGTGTGGTAGATTCCTGCTTCTATGGATCTGATATTTAGTGCTTGCTCTTGTGCTGCTATGATTAGTGCCTCTGTGCTGTCTCGGAGTCCAGCTTTCTCCAGCCATAGGTAGGATTTCTCCATGTCAGCCAACTCCATTATCTGTCGATGGTACATCCCATGCAGCAGCTTGTCTTGCCATGGTGCTTCATGTTCCGGTTATTCCTTCCAGATCTGTTGTTGTTGCTGCCTTAGGCTTTCTCTCAGCATCACATGTTTTGGTGCCATTTTTCTGATATATTCCTGGATACTCCATTTTTTATCCATGATGATGGCTTGGATACTTATCAAGCCTCGACCACCCTCCTTTCTGTTGGTATACAATCTTTGGGTGCTAGACTTAGGGTGGAGACCTCCATGCATTGTGAGGAGCTTTTGTGTCTTCACATCTGCAGCTTCCATCTCTTCTTTTGGCTGGCACACTATGCCAGCAGGGTATCTGATAACTGGCAGGGCATATGTATAGATGGCGCGGATTTTATTCTTTCCATTGAGCTGACTCTTCAGGACCTGTCTTACCCTTTGATGGTATTTGGATGTTGCTGCTTTCCTTGCCTCCTCATCATGGTTACCATATCCCTGTGGGATGCTGAGGTACTTGTAGCATGTCTGTACATCTGCTGTGTGCCTTACTGGTAATTCCAGTCCATTAGTCTTGACTAGCTTGCCTCTCTTTGTTACTAACCGGCCGCACTTCTCCAGTCCAAAGGACATCCCGATGTCTTCACTGTAGATCCTTCTCAGGTGGATCAGTGAATTGATGTCTTGTTCGTTTGTCGCATACAGCTTGATGTCATCCATGTAGAGGAGGTGGCTGATGGTGCTTCTACTTTTGAACTTGTATCCATAGCCAGACTCTGTAATTATCTGGTTGATGGGGTTCAAGCCTATGGAGAACAGCAATGGGGAAAGTGCATCACCTTGGTATATGCCGCATTTGATGGTTACTTGTGCTAGTTGTCTTGAGTTGACTTCCAATGTTGTTCTCCATAGCCCCATTGAGTTTCTGAGGAAGGGTCTTAATTTCCTGTTGACATTGTAGAGAGCCAAGCATTCACGGATCCATGTGTGTGGCAATGAGTCATAGCCTTTCCTGTAGTCAATCCAGGCTGTGCTGAGATTGGTCTGTCTGGATCTCGAGTCTTGAGCGACTGCTCTATCTACTAGGAGCTGGTGCTTAGAGCCTCTGGTGTTGGTCCCAATGCTGAGCTGGATTCATGTACTGGTTCATATGGTTCTGTAGCTTGGTGGATATGATGCCTGACAGGAGTTTCCATGCTGTTGTAAGGCAGGTTATTTGGCGGTAGTTGGATGGAACTGATCCTTTGTGAGGATCCTTCAAGATCAGCCCTGTTCTTACTTGTGTTAGCCAAGCTGGGTGGTGACCTTCTTCTAGCAGTTGGTTCATCTACTTTGCCATGCGTTCATGTACCGCTGTTAATTTCTTTAGCCAGTAGGTGTGGATCAAGTCTGGGCCAGGTGCTGTCCAGCTCTTCATGATCTTGACCTGCTACTGGATGTTTGCTTCTGTAATGGTGACTGGTTCTTGTTCTAGGTAGTTGCTGTGTTTCATGAACAAAAAAGTTCATTTTTTTCTCATTAATGTACACTCTGCACCCTATCCTGGCTGAAAAAAAACAGAAATGTAGAAATTTTTGCAAAGTAATTAAAAAGAAAAACTGAAATATCACATGGTCATAAGTATTCAGACCCCAGTCAAGATGGGGTGCAGAGTATACATTAATGAGAAAAAATGAACTTTTTTGAATTTACCAAATGGCTGCAATGAAACAAAGAGTGAAAAATTTAAAGGGGTCTGAATACTTTCTGAACCCACTGTATATATATATATATATAATATATATATATATATTACAGTGCCTACAAGTAGTATTCAACCCCCTGCAGATTTAGCTGGTTTGATAAGATGCAAATAAGTTAGAGCCTTCAAACTGCAAACAAGAGTAGGATTTATTAACAGAAGCATAAATCTTACAAAACAAAAAGTTATGTTGCTCAGTTGAATTTTAATAAATTTTAAACATAAAAGTGTGGGTCAATTATTATACAACCCTATGTTTAATATTTCGTGGAATAACCCTTGTTTGCAATTACAGCTAATAATCGTCTTTTATAAGACCTGATCAGGCCGGCACAGGTCTGTGGAGTTATCTTGGCCCACTCCTCCATGCAGATCTTCTCCAAGTTATCTAGGTTCTTTGGGTGTCTCATGTGGACTTTAATCTTGAGCTCCTTCCACAAGTTTTCAATTGGGTTAAGGTCAGGAGACTGACTAGGCCACTCCAACACCTTGACTTTTTCCCTCTTGAACCAGGCCTTGGTTTTCTTGGCTGTGTGCTTTGGGTCGTTGTCTTGTTGGAAGATGAAATTACGACCCATCTTAAGATCCTTGATGGAGGAGCGGAGGTTCTTGGCCAAAATCTCCAGGTAGGCCGTGCTATCCATCCTCACATGGATGCGGACCAGATGGCCAGGCCCCTTGGCTGAGAAACAGCCCCACAGCATGATGCTGCCACCACCATGCTTGACTGTAGGGATGGTATTCTTGGGGTCGTATGCAGTGCCATCCAGTCTCCAAACGTCACGTGTGTGGTTGGCACCAAAGATCTCGATCTTGGTCTCATCAGACCATAGAACCTTGAACCAGTCTGTCTCAGAGTCCTCCAAGTGATCATGAGCAAACTGTAGACGAGCCTTGACATGACACTTTGAAAGTAAAGGTACCTTACGGGCTCGTCTGGAACTGAGACCATTGCGGTGGAGTACGTTACTTATGGTATTGACTGAAACCAATGTCCCCACTGCCATGAGATCTTCCCGGAGCTCCTTCCTTGTTGTCCTTGGGTTAGCCTTGACTCTTGGACAAGCCTGGCCTCGGCACGGGAGCAAACTTTCAAAGGCTGTCCAGGCCGTGGAAGGCTAACAGTAGTTCCATAAGCCTTCCACTTACGGATGATGCTCCCAACAGTGGAGACAGGTAGGGCCAACTCCTTGGAAAGGGTTTTGTACCCCTTGCCAGCCTTGTGACCCTCCACGATCTTGTCTCTGATGGCCTTGGAATGCTCCTTTGTCTTTCCCATGTTGACCATGTATGAGTGCTGTTCACAAGTTTGGGGAGGGTCTAAATAGTCAGAAAAGGCTGGCAAAAGAGATCATTAATCCACACATGTGAAGCTCATTATTCTTGGTACCTGAACTACTTCTTAATACTTTAGGGGGACCAAACAGAATTCTTGTGGTTTGAGGGGTTGAATAATAAATGACACTCTGAATTAACTTTTAACGTTTTTTTTAAAAAAAAAAAAAAAATTAAAAAAATTTTTTTTGCTGCAGTGCATTTCCCACTTCCAGGCTGATCTACAGTACAAATGTCACAATGCCAAGTTAATTCCGCATGTGTCAACCAGCTAAATCTGCAGGGGGTTGAATACTACTTGTAGGCACTGTATATGTTAGGGTTCGAGTTCCCGCTGCTGCACAAGGGGAGTGTCGGACCAGTCCCGCTGCAGTTCCCCATCCATCTCCGGCCACAGTGGAGCCTGCTCAGCAAAGACGTCGGTCCCAGCGTCTCCCCGGTCTAATACTGTGCGGAGACTTGCTGCTGCCTCTTCAGGTTCTGCTATTGTAGCCAGCACTGGTCAGCGGCGAGCAGACGTCTTTAGGACTAAGTCCTTTGTTGCTTCATCTGAGCATGCCCAGAGCAAGATCTCCCATTGGAGATCAGGGGTCACATGCTCAGATACAGCTGCCACTCCTATTGGTGCTTCAGGAAGGTCCTGTGGTTGTTGATGTTCTGAAGCAGCTTCCCATTGGTCCTTCCTGGAAGGTCTTTTTCTCGTGGCTGCTATAAAAGGCTGTCCTTACCGCACGGCCATGCGCTAGTATCAAATCTGTTACGTGCTTGCGCCAGTGTGGTCATGTATGCATGTGGTTAGGTCTGGCTGAAATAAGCCCCTAGAATACCGGCACCTCCGGTGAGGAGATTGTATGCACGTGTTCAGGCTCGGTTGAAAATGCCATTAGAATACCGGCTACTCTGGTGAGGAGATTACTGCTTGGGTTCTGTTTGCATGACCACAGACTGCAATCCACTTAGCAGTCATCTGTGTTCCCTGTGAGTCTAACAGGACACAGTCTTTGATACAGCGGCTCTGTGAATTAACAGAGTCCGCTTATATCCCAATGGTAATCAAATCATTCAACCTCTGAATTGTCCTGTCTGCATGTATGCACTGCATTCATTGATAGCAAGCAGCTGAATGGTACAATCCCCACCTCTGCTGGTTGTCTTTTCTGCTGCAATATATCCCAATGGTAATCAAATCATTCAACCTCTGAATTGTCCTGTCTGCATGTATGCACTGCATTCATTATTAGCAAGCAGCTGAATGGTACAATCCCCACCTCTGCTGGCTGTCTTTTCTGCTGCAATATATCCCAATGGTACAACTCCATACTTCTGCTCACTGTCTGTCATCTGCTGCTTTACCATTTTGCTACATATTTTAATGTGCCTGCTAAAGCTTTAGTATAATTCATTTTAGCACTGTTTAATACTTACTGCTTCATATCCTGTGAATTGGGCCTCTGTAGATCTAATCAGGTGGAAGGTGCTAAAGCATATAGATGTTGCCAGGTCTAGGCCCTTGATCATTTAACCACCCCCTGGTGTGCTGGCCCCAGCTGCTAAATTATCCCAAACTCAGTTCCCACAATCCCACTCTCCTAACCCTGTAGTGTGGGCTATATATTTAGGACTAGTCTAAGGGGTGCACGAATGTGTGGGGTGCACGCATCACAGAAAGCTAAGCATCATAAAAGACAAGCATCGTGTAAACGGCAGTTATCCATGGCAGTTAATCAGGGCTGGAATCAGGTAGTCCACACTTTGCTTTCTTTTTAATTATGTTCTTTATCTCTATCCTCCTGTGTTCCCTTGCCATCCACATTCACCGCCCCATCCCCCCTCCATCACGACTCATACACATCAGCCCCTCCATACTTCCCTCTCCCATGTACAGCTCCCATACACTCCTCACCTTCCTGAGAAAACTCAGCCCATCTTGCCCAAACACACCACAGAAAAAACCGACTTACAACTCCAACAACTACCTGCTCTTTATCTTCCTACTCCTACTGATTTCAGGGGACATCTCCCCCAACCCTGGTCCACCATCCCCCAACCTCCATCCCTACCCTACCTCATATCGAAACCATAATAATCTTATTAATATTACTTGCACTCCCTCATCTCCTTCGTTTAATTGTGCCCTCTGGAATCCACGGTCTGCATGCAACAAGCTAACCTTCCTGCACAACTACTTTCTGAACAACTCTCTTCATCTGTTGGCCCTCACTGAAACCTGGATTCAGGATTCTGACACGGTCTCCCCTGCTGCCATTTCCTATGGTGGCTTACAGTTCTCCCATTCCCCGAGATCCGCAAACAGACATGGTGGTGGAGTCGGCATACTCCTGTCCCCACAATGCACTTTCCAGGTCATCCCCCCAATTCCATCACTCTCATTCCCTTCTTTTGAGGTCCACACCATCAGGCTCTTTTGTCCCCTCTCCCTCAGAGTAGCGGTCATATATCGGCCCCCAGGCTCGCCCACCCAGTTCCTTGACCACTTCTCTGCCTGGCTGCCGCACTTCATGTCCTCAGAACTACCAACCCTTATCCTTGGAGACTTCAACATCCCCATTAACAGCCCTACTTCCACATCTGCATCTCAGCTTCTATCACTAACCACTTCTCTAGGCCTCTCACAGCTTTCAACCTCTGAGACACATAAGGATGGTAACAGCCTTGACCTGGTCTTTGTCCGCCTCTGTTCAATCTCCCACCTAAATAACTCACCGCTTCCACTCTCTGACCACAACATTCTCTCCTTCATGCTCAAAAATCCTCGACCACCCCAGCGCACTCCTACCTACCACACATTCAGAAATCTACAAGCCATTAACCCTCAGACACTTTCAGACTCCCTACACTCATCGCTGTCCCCAATCTCCTCTTTTTCTTGTCCTAATCTGGTTGTTCATCACTACAATGACACTCTTAGAAGCACCCTTGACCAAGTAGCACCACTCACCCTCAGAACTTCCAAACACACAGTAAAACAGCCCTGGCTCACATTGCAAACTCAACTTCTTCAGCGATGCTCTAGGAGTGCTGAACGCCTTTGGAGAAAAACCCGCACACCAGAAGACTTCATCCACTTTAAATTCATGTTAAGAACTTATAATGCTGCCCTTCACCTCGCCAAACAGACCTACTTCACCACCCTGATCTCCTCACTAGCCAACAACCCCAAGAAACTTTTTGACACTTTTCACTCCCTCCTCAGGCCAAAAGCACAAGCCCCTATCACAGACATTTGTGCTGACGACCTGGCCTCCCATTTTACAGAAAAAATAGATACTATCCGTCAGGAAATCTGCTCTCAACCACCAAGGGCTGTGACTCCCATCCCACCCTGCTGTTCCCCTGGCTCACTTTCCACATTTGATCCCATCACAGAAGAAGAAGTCTCCAGACTCCTCTCTTCCTCTCGTCCGACTACATGCACTACCGACCCCATTCCCTCACATCTCCTCCAGTCTCTCTCTCCAGTTGTCACAACTCACCTAACTAAAATCTTTAATCTCTCACTCTCCTCTGGCATTTTCCCATCCTCCTTCAAACACTCCATCGTTACTCCACTACTAAAGAAACCCGCTCTCGACCCTTCCTGCACAAACAACTACAGACCGGTCTCCAATCTCCCCTTCATCTCTAAACTTTTGGAGCGCCTAGTCTACTCCCGCCTTACCCGTTACCTCTCCAATCACTCCCTCCTAGACCCTTCATAGTCCGGCTTCCGCCCCCTACATTCGACCGAAACTGCACTCATTAAAGTGACCAATGACCTTCTTACAGCAAAACGTAACGGTGACCACTCTCTGCTCATTCTTCTCGACCTTTCTGCAGCTTTCGACACGGTTGACCACCGTCTCCTACTGTCTAGGCTCCAGTCACTAGGTATTAAGGACACTGTTCTCTCCTGGTTCTCCTCCTATCTTTCTGACCGTTCCTTCAGTGTTTTGTTCTCTGGCTCCACATCATCTCCTCTTCCTCTCACTGTCGGTGTACCCCAGGGCTCAGTCCTTGGCCCCCTTCTCTTCTCTCTCTACACGGCCCCAATTGGACAGACCATCAGCAGATTTGGCTTTCAGTACCATCTTTATGCTGATGACACACAACTATACACGTCATCCCCCGACCTTACCCCTGCTGTACTACAGAACGCCACTGACTGTCTGTCCGCAGTCTCCAACATCATGTCCGCTCTCTATCTGAAACTCAACCTCTCCAAAACTGAACTTCTTCTGCTCCCGCCGTCTACTAACCTCCCTAAATTTAACATATCCCTCTCCGTGGGTGGCACCATAATAACACCCCGGCAGCAGGCTTGCTGTCTGGGTGTTATGTTTGACACCAATCTCTCCTTCACCTCCCATATACAATCTCTTGCCCGCTCTTGCCGCCTACACCTAAAGAACATCTCTAGAATCCGCCCTTTTCTCACCTTGGAAACAACAAAAACCCTCACTGTAGCATTGATCCACTCCCGCCTGGACTACTGCAACGCTCTATTACTTGGCCTCCCACTACTCGACTATCCCCTCTCCAGTCTATCCTTAATGCAGCAGCCAGGGTAATCCATCTGGCTGATCGGTACTCGGACGCGTCCGCTCTTCGCCAGTCCTTACACTGGCTGCCCATTCATTATAGGATACAATTCAAAGTACTGGTTCTCACCCACAAAGCTCTCCACAGTGCAGCACCCCCCTACATCTCCTCCCTCATTTCTATCTATCGGCCTAACCGACTGCTGCGCTCTGCAAACGACTTTCGACTAACCTCTGCACTAATCCGTACCTCCCACTCCCGACTCCAAGACTTCTCCCGCGCTGCGCCAATCCTCTGGAATGCTCTACCCCAAGAAATTAGGACTATCCACAATTTGCATGGTTTCAGGCGCTCCCTCAAAACACATTTGTTCAGAGCGGCCTATCACATTCACTAATCAAAGTCATTCTATGTGTAAGTGTGTGTGTGTGTAGCCCATTCACTATCTCCATCCATCCCTCACTCCCTCAAGATGGCTGGACCATCATTGTAAATGCACCATTGTATATATACACCTGTACTTTGTATCTCCCCCACCTCATTGTAGATTGTAAGCTCTCACGAGCAGGGGCGGCTTATTTTGCTTTAATTATTGTATTAACGTTGTTACTTATGACTTGTGTTCTGAAACTGTTAAACTGTAAAGCGCTGCGGAATATGATGGCGCTATATAAATAAAGATTATTATTATTATATCGCCATATAGTGCTACGGCGTTTACATCTGCGACTCTGCGGGATAACAGAGTTCGCTCATACTGCCTATTTACGCCATCTTACTAGCAGCAGGCTCTTAATATCTATTAGGTGCATTCCGCAGGTCCTTAACATATATATATGTACACATACATATGTGTGTTATATATTTATATTATATATATATATATACAGGGTGGGCCATTTATATGGATACAGCTAAATAAAATGGGAGTGGTTGGTGAATCAACTTCCTGTTTGTGGCACATTAGTATATGGGAGGGGAAAACTTTTCAAGATGGGTGTTGACCATGGCAGCCATTTTGAAGTCAGCCATTTTGGATCCAACTTTATTTTTTCCAATCGGAAGAGGGTCATGTGACACATGATACTTATTGAGAATTTCACAAGAAAAACAATGGTGTGCTTGGTTTTAACATAACTTTATTCTTTCATGAGTTATTTACAAGTTTATGACCACTTATAAAATGTGTTAAAAGTGCTGCCCATTGTGTTGGATTGTCAATGCAACCCTCTTCTCTCACTCTTGACACACTGAAAGCAACACTGCAGAAGAAATGCTAGCACAGGCTTCCAGTGTCCGTTGTTTTAGATGCACAATGAAAAGCAAAATATGCCGCACAACAATAATAATAGTAAATATACATAAGCTAAGGGGTGCACAGCGAGTGGTCCATAACTGAAGGACAAAAAAGGAAAGAAGACCACTATAAGGTATGCACACCACAATAAAGTAATCAATAATAACAAAAGCTTTATTGGCACACACAGTTAAAAACCAATTAAAAACAATGTGAACCCCGCATGGACCCCGCTGACAAATGCTGACCTGTCATGAAAAGTCAGAACAAGAAATCAATTTAACAATGACATGCCATATAATAAACCTACGGTAATAATAAAGGGGCAATCAAAAAAATATAAATGACCCACAATAAGCCTGCACAAATGAAATAGCACAACATGCCACTACAAAAAGAGCGCACACATGGAATGGAAAAACCTAGTCTAAATGTGCAGTCATGGCCAAAAGTTTTGAGAATGACACAAATATTATATTTTCACATGATCTGCTGCCCTCTGGTTTTTATGTGTGTTTGACAGATGTTTTTATCACAGACAGAAATATAATTGCAAACACATGAGTAACAAAAGCTTATATTGACAGTTAGAATGAGTTAATGCAGCAAGTCAATATTTGCAGTGTTGACCCTTCTTCTTCAGGACCTCTGCAATTCTCCCTGGCATGCTCTCAATCAACTTCTGGACCAAATCCTGACTGATAGCAGTCCATTCTTGCACAATCAATGCTTTCATTTTGTCAGAATTTTTAGGTTTTTGTTTGTCCACCCGTCTCTTGATGATTGACCACAAGTTCTCAATGGGATTAAGATGTGGGGAGTTTCCAGGCCATGGACCCAAAATCTCTATGTTTTGTTCCCTGATCCATTTAGTTATCACCTTTGCTTTATGGCAAGGTGCTCCATCATGCTGGAAAAGGCATTGTTGATCGCCAAACTGCTCTTGGAGGGTTGGGAGAAGTTGCTCTTGGAGGACATTCTGGTACCATTCTTTATTCATGGCTGTGTTTTTAGGCAAGACTGTGAGAGAGCCGATTCCCTTGGCTGAGAAGCAACCCCACACATGAATGGTTTCAGGATGCTTAACAGTTGGCATGAGACAAGACTGGTGGTAGCGCTCACCTTGTCTTCTCCGAATGAGGCGTTTTCCTGATGTGCCAAACAATCGAAAAGGGGATTCATCAGAGAAAATAACTTTACCCCAGTCCTCAGCAGTCCACTGCATGTACCTTTTGCAGAATATCAGTCAGTCCATGATGTTTTTTCTGGAGAGAAGTGGCTTCTTTGCTGCCCTCCTTGAGACCAGGCCTTGCTCCAAGAGTCTCCGCCTCACAGTGCATGCAGATGCACTCACACCTGCCTGCTGCCATTCCTGAGCAAGCTCTGCACTGCTGGTAGCCCGATCCCGCAGCTGAAACACTTTTAAGAGACGGTCCTGGCGCTTGCTGGTCTTTCTTGGGCACCCTGGAGCCTTTTTGGCAACAATGGAACCTCTCTCCTTGAAGTTCTTGATGATGCGATAGATTGTTGACTGAGGTGCAATCTTTCTAGCTGCGATACTCTTCCCTGTTAGGCCATTTTTGTGCATTGCAATGATGACTGCACGTGTTTCTTTAGAGATAACCATGGTTAACAGAAGAGAAACAATGATGCCAAGCACCAGCCTCCTTTTAAAGTGTCCAGTGGTGTCATTCTTACTTAATCATGACAGATTGATCTCCAGCCATGTCCTCATCAACACCCACACCTGTGTTAATGGAGCAATCACTGAAAAGAGGTTAGCTGGTCCTTTTAAGGCAGGGCTGCAATGATGTTGAAATATGTTTTGGGGGATAAAGTTCATTTTCTAGCCAAATGTTGACTTTGCAAGTAATTGCTGTTAAGCTGATCACTCTTTATAACATTCTGGAGTATATGCAAATCGCCATTAGAAAAAGTGAAGCAGTAGACTTTGTAAAAATTAATATTTGTGTCATTCTCAAAACTTTTGGCCATGACTGTATAGTACAAAGTCTCACAGCCAGGGTGATGGAAAGGAACCTTCCCCAGGATAAAGAACGCTCACGTGTGGCAAGATAAGGTCAGAACTCTATGTGGTACAGCAGGCAAGGCAGAACCAGGTAAGAGAAAATACAAACGGGACCCAGCGACGGGGTAACCCAACGCGTTACGCCGTTACAAGGACGGCTTCGTTAGGGAAAGTGAAGAGTGTGCTCGCAAAGTCAGTATAAATGAGAAGGATGCTAATAGCAAACACTGCTACGGCATCATGGAGACGCCAAGCAGTGATCACCATGGATACATATACGCGCATGCGCAGCTCCCGGGAGCAGATTATGAGAATTGGAGGCACTGTACAAGATGGCAAAGAATGCATTCTAATGTGGTAAAGCAGATAATGCCAGATAATGGGACATCAGCACAGAAACAATAAGTGTCGATGGCATATTGGTGGTTTAAACAAAAACTGGGGCCCACCAGGACTAAAAGGAATATAGATAATAACCAAACAAGAATAATAATAATAATAATAATATAATAATAATAATGCCTCAATATCTTTCTTGACCATCTCAAAAAAGATCCGCACCGCCAGCACTATAGAAAAAGGTGGAGAAATACGAGACTTGTTTTTATGTGGAAAGCTCGGCCTGGTAGAGTCCACGTCATTCTCACGCAGAGAATGTTTTAGATGCTGCACATCTTGTATCTCGTATCTTCACAGCATAGACAATTGCCTTCAGATAAGAGACGTGCAGCATCTGAAACAATGGATACTGGAAGCCTTTGCTAGCATTTATTCTGCGTTGTTGCTATCAGTGTGTCAAGAGTAGGAGAAGAGGGTTGCATTGACAATCCAACACAATGGGCAGCACATTGAAGCCTGTAAAGGCTTCCTAAGCATTTAAAAAAGAAGACTGCTGACTTGACAGTAGAGTTGAGCGATACTTTCCGATATCCAAAAGTATCGGAATCGAATGGTATCGCCGATACACAAAAAATATCGGCGATACCCGATACCGATACTGGAAGTCCCATGTAAGTCTATGGGAACAAAATATCGAAATAAAAAAAACCCCATTCTTGCCTTGTAGGTTAATTGTACATGAAGGAAAACAACAAAGAGTAATGTAGAATGTATTGGGGGAGGTTGAGGAGACATTAAAGGCATAGATGTTTAACCCAATCCAATGGAATAGCATTAATTTTTTTTTTTTAGGAAATACGTTCGGATTGACGAAGAAATTCACAATGTTGTTAACCTTTTTTTCTATTTTGTCAAATATGTCTGTTTCACAACTTCCATGGTCTTCACCTTTTTAACTTTTCACACACTTTCTCCTTCATAATCTTCAGCAGCATCATCTTTCTCATCAAATTATTCTTCATCTTCACCTTCTTAATCTTCTAAAACTTCTTGCTATTCATCTTTTTGTTAACATTACTTATATTGTTCTTATTAAACAGTTATTATTCTTCATATTCTACTTCTTCATCTTCTTCCTATTCATCCTTTTCATCATATTCTTATTTGTGACAGACATTCCTGTACTTGTAATCTGTAAAACTCTGAATTTTCATCCTTCCGTTCTTGCTGTCACGAAAGATTTTAATTACAACAGTATTTGTCCGCGTTCAGTTTAGCCTGCAGCAGCATCAGGCATTTTCCAGGGGCACCACGAGGAGGAACGGACTCACCCCCATACACTGCTTAGTCTTCTTCTGCTTAGAATTTAGAGCATATATTTTGCTCTTCATTTTGGTCTTATACTTAATGTTCTTCTGCTTTTTGATCTTCTGCTTATTGTTCTTCTGTCTCTTGTTCTGTATCTTGTAGTTTGTCTTAACCTTCTTTGTCCTGTTGGTGATGGTACAAAAGCCAATGGAAGTAACGAGGACCAGCTGACTGTGCTGGAACCCGGAGGGTCAGCAGAAGGAAAAGAGCCAATGGCACAACCGAGGACCAGCTGACGTTACTGGGACACGGTTACTAAGCAGGAGGTACCTGTGCTCCAAAGCACTACCAAGGACCAGCAGACGTTGCTGGAACTCGGATACCGACATGGAGGCACCTAGGCCAAAGGCACTGCGGAGAACCAGCTGACGGTACTGGAACCCGGATGGGTAGCAGAAGGTACAAGAGCCAATGAAAGTAACGAGGACCAGCTGACTGTGCTGGAAACCCGGAGGTCAGCAGAAGGAAAAGAGCCAATGGCACAACCGAGGACCAGCTGACGTTACTGGGACAGGGTTACTAAGCAGGAGGTACCTGTGCTCCAAAGCACTACCAAGGACCAGCAGACGTTGCTGGAACTCGGATACCGACATGGAGGCACCTAGGCCAAAGGCACTGCGGAGAACCAGCTGACGGTACTGGAACCCGGATGGTAGCATAAGGTACAAGAGCCAATGAAAGTAACGAGGACCAGCTGACTGTGCTGGAACCCGGAGGGTCAGCAGAAGGAAAAGAGCCAATGGCACAACCGAGGACCAGCTGACGTTACTGGACACGGTTACTAAGCAGGAGGTACCTGTGCTCCAAAGCACTACCAAGGACCAGCAGACGTTGCTGGAACTCGATACCGACATGGAGGCACCTAGGCCAAAGGCACTGCGGAGAACCAGCTGACGGTACTGGAACCCGGATGGGTAGCAGAAGGTACCATGGAAATTAAAGTTGAGGCAGCAGGACTAGTTTGCCGTTCACACAGCAGGGGAACAGCTGACATTACTGAACCCCAGTAACACAGGAGCAAGTGTAGACTGTGCTAACAGCACTTCCGAGAAACAACTGGCGGTGTTGTAACCCAGGGATGAGAAGAGAACAGGGTGGAGGCAGCAGGACTTTTTGCCGTTCACACAGCAGGGGAACAGCTGACATTACTGAACCCCAGTAACACGGGAGCAAGTGTAGACTGTGCAAACAGCACTTCCGAGAAACAACTGGCGGTGTTGTAACCCAGGGATGAGAAGAGAACAGGTGGAGGCAGCAGGACTGTTTGCCGTTCACACAGCAGGGAACAGCTGACATTACTGAACCCCAGTAACACAGGAGCAAGTGTAGACTGTGCTAACAGCACTTCCGAGAAACAACTGCGGTGTTGTAACCCAGGGATGAGAAGAGAACAGGATGGAGGCAGCAGGACTTTTTGCCATTCACACAGCAGGGGAACAGCTGACATTACTGAACCCCAGTAACACAGGAGCAAGTGTAGACTGTGCTAACAGCACTTCCGAGAAACAACTGGCGGTGTTGTAACCCAGGGATGAGAAGAGACAGGGTGGAGGCAGCAGACTTTTTGCCGTCACACAGCAGGGGAACAGCTGACATTACTGAACCCCAGTAACACGGGAGCAAGTGTAGACTGTGCTAACAGCACTTCCGAGAAACAACTGGCGGTGTTGTAACCCAGGGATGAGAAGAGAACAGGGTGGAGGCAGCAGGACTTTTTGCCGTTCACACAGCAGGGGAACAGCTGCCATTACTGAACCCCAGTAACACAGGAGCAAGTGTAGACTGTGCTAACAGCACTTCCGAGAAACAACTGGCGGTGTTGTAACCCAGGGATGAGAAGAGAACAGGGTGGAGGCAGCAGGACTTTTTGCCGTTCACACAGCAGGGAACACTGACATTACTGAACCCAGTAACACGGAGCAAGTGAAAGACTGTGCTAACAGCACTTCCGAGAAACAACTGGCGGTGTTGTAACCCGGGGATGAGAAGAGAACAGGGTGGAGGCAGCAGATTTTTTTTGCCGTTCACACAGCAGGGGAACAGCTGACATTACTGAACCCAGTAACACGGGAGCAAGTGTAGACTGTGCTAACAGCACTTCCGAGAAACAACTGGGGGTGTTGTAACCCAGGGATGAGAAGAGAACAGGGTGGAGGCAGCAGGACTTTTTTCCGTTCACACAGCAGGGAACAGCTGACATTACTGAACCCCATAACACAGGAGCAAGTGTAGACTGTGCTAACAGCACTCCAAGCAACAACTGGCGGTTTGGAGCCCAGGGTCAAGGAGGATGTTTAATACTAGATCAAGTATTTTTCCTTGTTACGTGTCAATTAAAAATGTCTATACTCCAAACAAGAGAAATATAACCTTTAGTACCATAAGATGTGATTTTACTTTAAAAAATATTTTGTAAATTAATAATTGACAAACAAAAGCATACATTAACATGTTGAAAAGCAATGCAAACCACAATAAAAATCGGTTAATAATCTGCTATACGGTTTTAAATAAAAGCATACAAGTACATTTTCAGAATCCATTAATGATGGATAAGTAACAGTATGTACACCATTTTCATTTGCTGAATAATATCACAAAAATTTTTAAAAATATCTAAAATTTCCATCATGTAATACTGATAATATGTGCCAATCATTTATATAACAAAAAAAAACCTTTAAAAAGTGCATAGGAAAACAGCTATTTATGCCTGACTGTGGACTTGCAAGCATGACAACGGATAGATAAGGTATATTAGATGACACTGCATAGCCACAGATGGTGAATGGCGATGTAATACTGTACCTCAATAAAGTGTGCGTTACTACTACATCTTTTTTTTTTTATAGCTTTATAAAAGGTCCCGTGCATGTATGCTTGCGCCTTTGTTTGGACGCACAGACTGGCTTCCTGCTGTGACGCGTTGGGTATTGGAGCGTCTGTGCGTCTTATGACGAGACTAACATTCACGGTGCGCATCGTTCATCATCGCAAGCGTACCGACAACACAAAGGCGTTTCAGACTGCTTTACTCAGTAAACATGCACCTATGATGAAACATACACGCATGTGCCCTATACATAACAAGCTACAAAAAAAATGCGTGTGAGGTGTGACACAAGCTGTTTTGTTAAGGTACAGTATTATATCGACATTGTACAGGTGTCGCATTCAGTCTGATAAATAGATATCATTCACCTATTCATCAGTTGTCGTTCTTTTCAGCACCACTTACAGGTATATTTTGCTATTGTGACTATGCACTATTGACTTTACCAAGGTAATGCATGATTTTTGTTAGCGATTATCATGTTTACATGAAGGACCTTTATGATATGGGCTGTTACTTTCTAATCAAATATTTATTTTTTAAAATGACACAAATATAAGTAATGTTGAAGAGGACTATTCCTACATGCATTGTTTGCACAATATTACAGGTGTACATCACGTCCCTTAATCAACATTGGATATTATATTTACTTGTATGCTTTTTTTTCAAAGGCAAGAACACTGAAGTATAACCTTCGCACTGCAGCAGTTGTCAAAGTTCAAACCCACATTATGCACTTCCAACATTGCAGTATTTGAGTCATCATGATGTGAGTTGGATTTGTCTAAGCTATGGAGTGACAAGGTTGACCATCAGTATCCTATAGCATAAGTAGGCTTTTGTGTTTGCATTTGTTTTGAAATGTGCATACTGTAATAATATTCACAATTTTTTGTTTCGATTTGTGACAAAGACCAAAACATTTTATGGTTTGAAATTACGTTTCAATGTTTAAGTTAGAAATCATGGGTGCCTCATAATCATGTGTAGCACTGAACTTTGAGATTCATGTTTTTTTCACCATGATTAGGTGCTAGCGTAATTTTTGCCGGACACACAGGGGAACAGCAGGCGTTCGAACCCCCAAACACACAGCGATTGTTTTCATCGGCACTAACACTTCTGAGCAGAACTGGCGCGTTGAAGCCCAGGTCAAGGGGGTGTAGGCAAGGCCTTATGAGACGTTTGAAGTTGGAAGTTGTAGTTAGCAGCAGTAAATTTTTTTCCAGACACACGCAGGGGAACAGCAGGGTTACTGAACCCCACAAACACATCAGCGATTGTTTTCTCGTGTCTAACACTTCTGAGCGCAAAGGCACTGTTGAACCCAGGGTCAGGAGGGTGTAGGCAGAGGCCTAGTATGGACGTTGGTTGAATTTGTAGTTGCCAGTAATTTTGCCAGACACACAGCAGGGAACGCAGGCTTATGAACCCCACAAAAAACTCACGATTTTTCATCTGTGCATCTAACATTCGAGCAGCAACTGGCCTTGAAAGCCTCGGGTCAAGGAGGGTAGGCGGGCCCCAGTATGAGACTTTGAAGTTTTAATTGAGTTAGCAGCAGTAATTTTTGCCAGACACACAGCAGGGAACAGCAGGGGGTTCTGAACCCCACAAACACATCAGCGATTGTTTTCACTGTGCATCTAACACTTCTGAGACAGCAATGGCGCTGTTAAGCCCAGGGGCAAGGAGGGTGTGGCAGAGGCCTAGTATGAGACGTTTAAGTTGAAGTTGTAGTTTGCAGCAGTAATTTTGCCAGACACAAGCGGGGGAAAAGCAGGCGTTACAACCCCACAAACACATCAGCGATTGTTTTCATCTGTGCAATAACACTTCTGGCAGAAACGGCGCTGTTGAAGCCCCCGGGGCAAGGAGGGTGTAGGCATAAATATTGAGTTATTGCCTTGTTCGTGGCCATTGCAAATGTTGTACTTAAACAAAATAAATGAAGTTTTCTACAACAATAAAATGATAAATTTCAATTACAAAAAGAAAAAAAATTTATACGGCAGCCTCTGTGGTTGATAAGTTTAATTGGTAACTGAAAATATGGTAACAAATTCAAAGCTTCGAGACTACTCAGGTGTCTCATCAGGCTAAAAAGTAAAGCCAAAAATGAAGAATCACTATTTCCACACAACAGGGACACAGAATAGCTAAGACAAGTGAGGGAGGGAACAATGAGGGGGGACCGGCAACAAAAAAAAGAACAAGGTGAATTATCAGCGCACACAATCACAGAAAAATTAATGAATTTACCTGTGGCAAAAGACTTTTGTATCCCGGTCATAGCTCATGGATATGAATTACTGGATTAAAAAAAACTTCCAAATATTAGAAACGTACAAAGGTTTCAGAATATAGCCATCATGACCTTTGACATGTTAGTGATGGAATATGTCAAAGGATTTATTTTCTTTTTCAAAAAAGGGAATTGGTCTAGCCCTTCCAGGGTCATGAAAACCCAAAAAATACGCCAATGAGAGGCAATCAAAATTTTCTATCCTTATCTAGGAACTTTTTCCCCAATTTTTAAATGTTCATCCCTGTGAATAATGACAGTTTGTTACACTCACTTACTTGTCTTACCTATCCCACTTTTCCCCCTGTGTCCTGTTTTGTATAGAAATATGTGATGCTTAATTTTTTTATTTAAAGTCTTTCCCTGTGAAGAGACTGAGTACCTTGAAAGCTTGCAATTTGTTTCCTCTTTTCAGTTACCTTTAAAAGGTATCAACCACTGCTGACTCCTGATTCAAATTATTTTTCTTTTTTCCGGCTAACACGGTAAAAGTACACTTTTTTTAATTTCAAAAGGAAAAATAAAGAAATCAAATTAAACGTTAATGCACTGCCAAAAATAAATGGAACAACACAACACCCAAAAAAATTGTAAAAAATATAGTTTGAAATTTAAGAAAAAGTCCTTTTTTTTTTAGAATAATGTTAAGGAACGCTAGTTAACCAACATAGTGAAGACAATGGTTTTTTGTAAATAGTCATCATCCTCATCGCAAATTTTTATGTGCAGCCAGACATTTCAAATTTATTAAGTTCAAAAATCGTAACTTTCTAAGCATTATTACATGTCCAGCAGGGAAACTCTCAATGTGATTGATGACACAAAATGTACAATAAAAAATAACCATTTAAAAAAACCTTAGGCATTGTTTGTCACAATTTAAGTGTTTGCCTGCAAGTGTAGGTGAAACAAGGCTAACGGATAGCAAAGGTAATTTCTATGTCTGATAGACAGGGACAGCCTCTGAGGGTTAATGCCGATGTTTTACATTTAGTCAATAAAGTCTGCGGCTGAAAGCATGCATTTTTGCTTGTAGAGTGTTGAAGGGTTTAAAAGAATGTTGGTTGCGCAAAGTTTTCCGTCAACACTACCTTCCTACTGTCACGCGGGGTAGGGTAGCGTGTTGGGTTAGCTGATATCAAATGTGAGGTTTGGCCGCGTTATTGCGCACTAGGGACGCAAAAAAAATGCATAAATTTAATTTAATATCCCCTATGCAAAAAAAAAAATTACTTCCCCTTTTAAAAATGTAAAAAAGACTAAAACCTAAGGGAGCTGACTTAATTGAGATCGTATTACTAAAACTTTTTCCAAGAAAAACATGCCTGTGATCCTATTCCCTATTAATTTATATTCTTGGGTTGTTTCAACGCACTTGCAGGTTTAACTACCTATTGTCAGTTCATTCACTTTCTAGTTAAAAAATTTATTATGGACTTTTTTTCCATGTTTACTCTGGCCTTTCATATAGGGGTTTGAATTACGTTTTGGGTCAGTTTGTATTTTTAATTTGTCATAAATAAAACCGTGATGGGATGGGTTTAATGATTCGTAATCCTTGACGCTTATCTTACAGGGGCAGATAAGTTCCTTAAAAAGCATTTTAAATTATAAGTCTGAATTACTTTTAAACATTAAAATTTAAAATGTGAAGAATAGACTATGTTTTATTTTTTGTTTTCCCTTTTAATAGACATGTGCAGATATGCGCTGTGATACAAAAAATTTTTGTCCATATTTGCATAAAAATTTATCATTTTGGCCGCAAAAATTCCAATTCTTTTTACATAACAGGGGTGACGGCTCTTTTCCCATTTGGGCATGTTGGCATGTGTTTTTTGTCCATGGGTCGGGGGAAAAGGGGCTTTGCCCTTTTCACAGCAGGGGGGAAACCCCGGGGTTTGAACCCCCTAACAGAGCTTGTGTTTTGTTCTGTGGACCGACACTTCTGAGAACAAAAGGCAGTGTTGGGCCCAGGGAATAGAGTTCATTTAAAAGATGAACATAACAGGAGCATGGATAACTTTTGGAACCGTTATTTAATCTGAAAAGGGGCAGAAAATTCTGCCGAGATCCATGCCTTGTTTTTTTTTAAAAAAAGTAACCGGGGCTACATTTCGAGGTGTCGATGCGCGGTCTGTTAGTACCCCACCTGCAGCACTAAAGACGCGCCCCGATAATAACGGCACGGGCAAGCCGCACCCCCAATGCATACTGGCTAAGCTCTGGCCTGTACCAGAAAAAGGACCCAAAACTTAATGGGGAAGAGTTTTGGAGACACAGAGGCAAAGCCGGTTTTCACCTTTTCGGTTCTTGCCCCCGCTGACGGGGCCCCCTTGGGGATGGTGTAGACATTTGTGGCGCCCCCAAAAAATTTTTTTCCCACTTTTTTAAAAATGGTCTTTCCCTTGGGGGAGGCACTGCGTGTGCCCCTCTTTTTGCAGAGCTCCTACATGCCTCGACGCACAGAGCTGCTTTTTAAAGCTTTGCAGCAGCGTGCTCTCGGCAGTAATTTTAAAAACTTTTGGGGTTGCACCAGTGTGTTTGGTACTCCCCATTTTACGCTCCCTTTTTAAAGGTGTGTGAGGCTTTTAGCCCGGGGGGAGGAGGGTTTTGGGGGGTGACCCCCCAAAATCAAAAACCCGGGAAAAAGTGGGGGTTTGGGCGGTGTTTTTAGGCAGCGCATGAATCAACCATGTGCGCAGACTCCCAACGGGGAAAAAAACCGTCCTTGCAAAAGGGGTTTTCCTCCCCGCCTGCTCACCCCACCCTGCTCTACTACGCTAGAGCTTTTGTCCTCCCTCGGGCGATGTCTTTCCCCTCCTTGATCCTCTCCTCATCCCCTCACAAAGTGACCCTGCCCACCCCTTTTGTAGGAACCCCCTTTCCCTGATTTCCAGAAGGTGAGGAATTTGTGTCCCCATCCTCCCCTTTTCCAAAACCTCATCCCTTATTGCTTGCAGTTTTTTTTGAAGCAGGCAAAGGGGGACAGCGGGGTGACAGTGCATCATCGCACTCGCCTCCCTTGATCTCAAACGCACGCAAAACGGGGACTTCCTTCAAGGGCCCCCTCTTTAAAAGGTGAAGTGGGGGCGGCGAAAATTTGCGTGTTGTTTGGCCGAGCGGATTCCTAATGCGGCTGTTTCTCACAAAACCCTCCAACATTGTAATTTTTAAATTCCCCTGGGGGATAGTCCATATGATGCGATGTTCAGGAAGGCGCAATCTGCGTTGCAGAGGAATGCGCGATTGGCCATGCTGGAACGTCGCAGTGAGCGCATTTTGGGGGGGCTTGTGCAACAGTGCATCAAAATCGGATAGCCCTCAAAAACTCTGCACGCCAATTGAGCACATTGCCGACAGGGGAGTGAGTTTTTTTTCCCCCAAGGCCCGACTGCCACCAATTTCGGCATTGCAAACACACCAACCTGGCTGGAGTTCGCTGGAAAAAAAAACCAAATCCTTCCTGTTTTGAGGCTTTTCCGCCCTCCTGCGCTGTGGGGCTTCGTTTCCCCCCTGGGAAATTTTTCAGAACGGCCTGTTGCCGTTTGGCCCGGCTGTGCTTACGGGGGCAAGGGGAAACGTCACGGGTCCGTGGGGGTAGACCGTGGGGCTGTGCAGCGATGATTCTGAGGGGAATGGGTAGGGGAGGAGTCAAGTGGGGAGACTTGATTCCGGCAATCCTTGGAGTTGGAGACAACTACAGCGCCCTCGCAAGATCGCCCCCGGTCCACAAAAATTACCCAAGGGGGTGATTGAACGGTTCGCCCTGGGGCCTGGGGCTGGTCCAATCGGTGGCGGTGGACCTTGCTACGCGGCGTTTAGTAGCCATGTTTAATTTTTTTCCTCAACTTTTTTTTTTCAGACCCGGGGCGGCTTGCCTGCTGAAAAAAAAATGGGGGGCACAGTATTGTGGGAGCAACCATTTTTCACGGAACTGCAGTCTCCACCAGCCTGATTTTCGATTTTTAAGGGGGAAAGGATTTTGCAATGCCGCATTAGAGCCGTGCTGGGAGGTTTGGATATGGCCGTTTTATCCCCTTGTGCTACCGAGGCTGTTTTGTGGTGGGTGTGTGAGGATGACAGGGAACTTGCAGCTGTGGGTGGGGGGAAAACACTGTGTCTCTGGCAACAGTGCGGGTTCTTCCTGGGGGTCCTTTGAGGGAAACCGAACCGCGTGTGTGAATGGAGGAAGAGGGGCCCCAAACAGCTGAAATTAGGTGTGCTGATTTTGGCCCCACTTTCCCCCTGTGTTTTTGATCAACAAAGTGTTTTTGGACCCAATGTTTCCACATTTGTTGTATTAAGGGGTTTGACACTTTTACCTTTTTAATTTTTTGATTTTCCCGCTTGAATTTTAAAGCAAATATCTCTGCAAAGTATCAAAAAAGGACCCGCAGAGCAAAACCTGGGGGGGCCCGGTTGGCTTTTGGGGAGAAAGTCCGAAAAGGGGGCCAAATGGAGGGGACAGGCAAGCGAGTTGCCCCCTCCCCTACTTTTGGACCGTTGTGCAATTTTCTTTCGGTGCCCCACCACTTTTCCTTTCCTCACGCCATGTTGGTTTGGACCTCATCATCTCCCCACTACCCTTCCAACCCTGGTTTTGGGGTTCTGGGGCCCACCATGCTCAACAGAAAAAGGCAATGAGCTCTCCACAGTGCGTTTTTCGGTGTGCTGAACATCGGCACTGGCTCACCCGCCTCTTTTGATTCAGAGAGACCAGCTGTTCGGTCACTGCATACTGCCCCTTTTCACTTCCAGAATGCTGCTTGGGGGGGCCCCTGTTTCCAAGCAACAGATCTGAGAACAAAAAAGAGACTCAGCTGGGCCCTTACAGGCCTTTGACTGCCGGGCAATTTGGCAGGCGGTGAAAGGGTGATGGTTTTCAACAGTGCTTGGCCCTGAGGGAGGTGGAAGTATTGAAGTCGTTATTGGGCCCACCAACCCCAAAAGGGGTTCAATTTGTTCTTCAGCGCGGGGGGTACGCTGGCCCCTACAAAAGTGCGCAAAAGGAAACGCTCAGGGGGGGAAAGGTGGATCTGTTCACGGGTGCGGCGCAGCCACGAATCCCCCCTCCTCTCCTGCCCCCAAACCCGGCCCCACCACCCACGTGCCTTACTCACGACTTCTTCATTTGGAGTTGATAAAAAAAGTCAAAAATTTGGCCAAGTGGGTTTCCTCACAGAACAGTGAACCCGCGGGCAACTGTTCATATTGTGAAAGGGCCCCTTTTTGTCTTTTTTTTGCAACCAATGTATTGTATACGGATGGAAGGCGCCACAAAAGATTAGTTTTTTCCACAAAATGGACAGCACCAATTAAAAAAAATGAAAAGGATGAGGCAGGACACAGCTCAGCGATAAACCCCCGGGCAGGGTTTTGAAAAAAAAAAGGAGCAAATCTGCACTCAAAAATGAAAAGCTCCGACACTGAACCTGAAACACAACGTTCTGTGCTGTTAAAGGCCCCTTTTTGTGTATTTAAAGTGTTTGAACCTGTTTGTTAGGAAAAGCGCCCCAACTAATAGTTAAATTTTTTTTTCCAAAAAAAGGAGCAGCACCAAATTTAAAAGGAAAAATGAAAAGGATAGGCAGTGACACCCCCCTCAGCAGATAAACCCCGGCGGGTTTTTGAAAAACAAACTGGAGGAATCTGCATAAAAAAATGAAAAGCCACAGACTACAAAAAACACTGAAACACAATGTTCTGTGGTTTTAAACCCCCTTTTGTACTTCTATAGTGTTGCAACCAATGTTTTGTTACGGAGGAAGCGCGTCACACTAATAATTAGTTTTTTTTCCAAAAAAAGGAGCAGCACCAATTAAAAAAATGTAAAGGATGAGGCGGGGGACACACGCTCAGAAGACAAAAAAACCGGAGGGGTTTAAAAGAACAACTGGAGCAAATCTGACCCCCCAAAATGAAAACCACAGATACATGAACCTAAAAAAAAAATGTTCTGTAGTTTTTTTAAGGGGCCCCTTTTGTACTTCTTAGTGTTTGCAACCAATGATTGTTTTAGGAGGGAAAGCGCGCAAATAATAGATTAGATTTTTTTCCCTAAAATGGGAGCAGCACCAATTAGAGAAAAATGTGAAGGTTTGAGGCAGTGACAACGCTCAGCAACTACAACCGGCAGTGGTTGAAGAACAAACTGGAGCGTAATCTGCACTCACAAAATAAAAAGCTCACAGACACAGGAACACGAAACACAACGTTCTGTAGCTGTTAAAAGGGCCCCCTTTGTGTACTTCTATAGTGTTTGCAACCAATGTTTGTATACGGATGGAAGCCGCACACTAATAATTAGTTTTTTTCCACTAATGGAGCAGCACCAATTAGAGAAAAAATGTGAAGGATGAGGCTTGACACACGCTCAGCAGTCTAAACCGGCAGGGTTGAAAAAACAAACAGCGTAATCTGCACTCAAAAATGAAAAGCTCACAGACTAAGTAACACTGAAACACAACTGTTCTGTACTTTAAAGGCCCCTTTGTGTTTTCTATAGTGTTTGCAACAATGTATTGATAAATGGAGCGCGTCACACTATATATTAGATTTTTTCCACTAAAATGGGCAGCACCAAATTGAGAAAAAATGTGAAGGATGAGGCAGTGACCACGCTCCAGACTACAACCGGGGTGGTTGAAGAACAAACGGGGAGCGTAATCTGCATCACAAAATGAAAAACTCACAGATACAGTGAAACGAAACAAAATGTTCTGTAGTGTTTAAAGGCCCCTTTGTGTACTTCTATAGGGGTTTGCAACCAATGATTGTTTTCGGAGGGGAAGCGGTCACACAAATTGATTTTTTTTTTCCACAAAATGGAGCCACACCAATTAGAAAAAAAATGTGAAGGATGAGGCAGTGGACCACACGCTCAGCAGACTACAACCGGCAGGTTGAAGAACAAACGGGCGAAAATCTGCACTCACAAAATAAAAGCTCACAGACTACGTGAACACTGAAACACACGTTCTGTAGCTTTAAAGGCCCCCCTTTGGGTTACTCATAGTGTTTGCAACCATGTTTTGTAACGGATGGAACGGTCACACTAATAGATTAGATTTTTTTTCCATAAAAGGGAAAACACCAATTAGAGAAAAAGTGAAGGATGAGGAGTGACAAAACCGCTCAGCAGACTACAACCAGCATGGTTGAAAACTAACGGGCGTGATCTGCATAAAAAAAATCAAAACCTCAAGACTGAAGTAAAACACGAAATAAACTTTTCACAATCTGTGAAAAGTCCTTTCTGTACTTTATGTGTTTGCAACCAATGTATTGTAAAACGGTGGAAGAAATCACACTTATAGATTTGATTTTTTTTTTAATATAATGGGCTGTACAATTTCCACAAATAAAAAAAAAAAAAAAAAGAGTCATGACCGTGCAGTGCCACAAACAGCGGTGGATGCAGAGCAAACTCAGCTCACCTGCACTGTCACAACACACCTTGCACAGAGCGTTAAAAACAACACTGGCAAAATGAAGCTTTACACAGCGGTTGGTAAACTACCTGCCTCAACAAAGGTACCAAAATCGAATATCTAACTGTCCCTCGAGTCCACAGCACGTTCTGCCTTATGAGTTCACAGCACAGTGACGCTAAAATGGCTGGGGCGCCTTTTATAGTGCATTCTACATCATTTCAGCAGCCAATCACAGCCATGCCATTAGTTAAAAGCCCCGCCAATTACAGGTGTCCCACACTTCGTAGGATTCCTCATTGGTGACAAAATCAATTGCCTCTCAAAGAATTAGGGGAACTTCGATTCCGGTATACGATATTAAAAAGTATCGGAATTAAGTTCGGAATTCCGTAACGCGAAATCGGCCGATAGATACTTGCGTATCGAAGGCCCACTAATTGACAGATTCCCCGAAGGCATTTTGACAAAACCCCACAAGGAGGGTAAGTCACAAAAGGTAATTCTTAAAGAAGCTGGCTGTTCTCAGAGTGCTTTTCCAACCATATTAAGGAAAGTTGAGTGGAAGGAAAAGTGTGCTAGAAAAAAGTGCCAAGCAACAGAATATGGACCCAGACCCGCAAACCTCCGGCTGCCTGTGAAACCGGCCCAGATTCCAAAACAAGCTTTAAGTACTATAGCCAGAGCAATATCCAGGTTTACTCAAGGGACAACCACCTCTGAATCATAACCTCCCATCAACTATGTGTTTACAGAGTGTTGTAGGAAAGCCAGGAGACAGGGTTAAATTTTTGCATATAGGCCCTGATTAGGTGTCCTAAATAGCATGCAAAACCGGGCCCATGGTTCACTAGTCAGTCAGCTGGGGGAGAAAGCAAGTGGTTTGTGTTGGAGCTTTTGAGAGACAAAACAGAATCTCTCTGAGAAGAGACTGCACAGGCCGAGTGAACCAAACTGCAAGTATCATTGGTTGCAGGGATATACTGTTTTGGTGCCGAACGAGTGTATGAGTGCCAGAGTCTGAACTGTTTAGTAGTGCCGGGACAAGGCTAGGTTTTATGTTTATGGATTTGTTTTGTATTGTAAAACCAATGGAAATAAACACTTTCTGGGTAATATAAATTTTTCCTGTGGCTTCATGTTCCAAGTGGCTACCTGAGAGCGTGAACCACTACAATATATATTAAAAATGTATATATATACATATATATATATATAAATTCATAATATATTCTAAAGTATCTTAACTTAAAAAAATTTTAGAAATTGAGAGTCCGCGTGGTTGATACCTTTTAATGGCTAACGGAAAATATGGTAACAAATGAGCTTTCGCGACACTCAGGTCCTTCATCAGGCAAAGACTAATACAAAATGTGAAAAAATCACACTTTATCACAACACAGCACAGAAATAATGCAATAGATAAGACAAGGACGTAAGCAGGACCGTCTTAGGGAGAGTGATAAACAGTTGTGGCCATAAATATTGGAACATTCATAGATAAGGTTGTGAATTTTTTAAATTGTCCTCTATTGGGGTTTGGTTTGTGTTTGATGCCCCCAAAGTTTAGGAGCAAATTCCTTAATTGATGAAAAAAGACATAAATCCATGCGCACATTATTCCTCCCAGAGTGTGTCCGGTTGTCTGGTTTATATTTCCCAACTCTTCTTTTCCCCCTGAATTTGAAGTTACCTTTCATACAAGTAATTTCATGTCCTGGTGCTGTGTTAGGCTAAAAAAATTTTTTGGCCACGGTAGATCCACTCTTTTTTCCTTAGGCTAGGTTCACATTGGTTAGGTGCCACCGTGTAACGCATCCGTTCATAGCTGCACTAACGCAATGTAACGGATGCTTAACCACCCATTTGGCCCATAATAGAATGCATCCAAATTCGGCATCATTAGCGATGTGGTTACTTGTAGCACCCTCGAACGCGGACTACAGCGTTTGGGGTTTCGTGGTCTAACACACAGGAATAGACCCTTCGCTGTGCATAGCCTGTATGGCTAATGCATGGTAACAAAATCACCTGCTTGCACATACGTTAGCGCTAGGGGTTAAAAGAGTAAAAAATGACTCAGCGTTAAACGGATGCCCTAACGCAATGTGAAACAATGGTGGTGAGAATTCATCCTATCTTAACTTAGACATTTGAGGTACCCAAAAAACATATTTTTGAGTGACATTGTTAAACATAATTTTTTTTCTGTCTCTAAGGTTAAAAGGCGCAAAAGAGAAATTTCTGAGAAAAATCTTCTAACTTTGAAGACAATTTAAATAATTTTCCTGTTTTTTCTTTTCAGAAAAATTAGTTGATGGCTCAGTTAGTGGGTAAGTTTTATGTCATCTTATTTAAACCCCTCTTTTTCAAATAAAAAGATAACCAAACACAACATATTAACATCTATTCAAAGATTACAAAAGACCTAAGCAGATGAATAAAAGACAGGAAGCTTTGAGCAGCAAATCCTCTTTACTTCCTTTCCTTTATCTTTCCATCAAGGATATATTCACCTATAACTAGAATTTTAGACAGACAGCCCAGCACCTGGTAGAAAAAAAAAATTACTTCTTTATTGAAAAATCATAATAGTTCACATTGGAACCATTTCGCAACATCCAGGATATGTTCCCTTTCTGCCTACGTTTTTTTGAACCCAAGCTCCTATCATGGCCGTAAAATTTTCTGTTGACAAATATTTAAAAACAAAATGACCAATCAGATTTCCCAGATTTTTAAAGTGACACATAGGAAAATACCTAAGAAATTGCCAAAACAAAAAGCTAAAAAACATGCCCACATCACATGCGTCACTAATTCCTAGTTATTTATATTATTTATGTAAAGTGAAATTTTGTAGGTAACACATTTGGATTTCAGTGGCAAAAACAAAAAACCAAAAGCCACTCTTTATATTGCTCAGGCTCACTTTGTGAAATCCATGACTTGGTTCAGCTGGCAGGATGGCATGTGGGGAATGAGGATTGATGCGCTAGAAACTAGGGGCGTGGTGGCTGTATAAGACAACAATAAAATTCCAATGGTGTTCAAAGGAAGTGGAGTACACCAACCAAGGTTTCTTGAAACAATGGAAAGTGTTTCCAATGGCTTAAATGGTCAAAATGTCAAGATCCACCCCCAGTAACCTGCAAAACCCAATAGGAGCACAAAAAAGGGGCGTGAAAAAGAAGTAAAGGGCCGAGGGATCCAAACATGTGGAACAGTATCCAGACAGCCCTTGTAACTGTGCCTTAATGTGTGGCTACACCCATACATAAATTAAACTTTTAAAACTATTGCTTTTTTGATATTGTCTTACTTTTTATTTAAGTATTTTTTACAACCACATAGTATCATTGATGAAAAACGTGGACAAGAGTATGAGGGTATCTGTCACATTAATGAAGCCCCTGATCTAAATGTATTTTTACCAATCACTTGTATGGAAGAATTTTTTTTGTTATCTGAAATTACACAGCATACTAGCAAGTTTGAAAAGCAATTTACAGTGAAAGGAGTCATGTTCTAGTTGTACGAAAGGGTTTAACAAGCCTTAGAGATAAATCCTAACCTAAGTGTGTTCTCTCATCGGCTAAAACCCCCCATTTTTGAAATGTTACTAGATTTTTTACACTTCATCGTAATGGTAAGTTCTTGAAAAAAAAATTTATGGTGTTTGGAGTTTTAAATACTCATACAACAATAAGGAAATTTTTAAAAATCTTTTTTTTCCAGTGTGAATACTTTTTGTAGGGTCATGTGAATGTTGTGGGTCTTTACCATGCTTTTCCCATCGGTTTCTGCTCCCACAGTGGAACATTATCTGGCAAGTAGAATTCCAACTTTTTTTATCGGTGTATTGATTACTTATTGGTTGAAACTTTGATTCATGTTAACTGTGATATTTAAATTTCAACTGAAGATTTGCACCGATGGCCTCTAATTTTCCTCTCCTTTGCAGTTTGGGTTCTTTCTTGGCGGGCGAAACATGTTTTTTTTTGGTTGACAATCCTTTTTGCAAAGATATTATGTGATATAGATGGTAATTGACGCCTGTTATAACTAAAACCATAATGTGACATTTGTGAACATTTCCGGATACATTAACTGTACCCCTTTCAATCTGAAATTTACTGTAAATGTGCAACTTTTATGTTTCAGTAGTTTAGGAGAAAACGCAAAATACCAAAGTAGTAATACACCAAGAGGCGGGAAAAACTACGGGGGGGTTGCAGAACCCAAAACTAAACCGCAACACTAGAAGTAGCCGTGGAGCGTCCCGGTGATCCTAAGTGCCTCTCACTCCGGGGGAGATAGCTACCCTAAAGCAGAAAGAGAAAGCTAACTGCCCCGTAGCAGAACCTCAAAGAAATAGGAAGCCCCCAAACATGTAATGGGGGGATAGACAAGAAGAAAATACGAACAAGACAGAAAATAAATAGCAAACGCTGGGGCCCAATTTGTCTAGAAAAAAAATATTGAAAAATTCTGAAGCAACCCAAAAAAAACCCTGACAAAAATACCAACACTTTGATTAACAAAAACCTGAGATCAAACACCCTTTTACCACCAAATCAATCCTGGTTAATACACAGCAATTCAGCAAATAAAAAGTGACACAGGAACAGAGCAAAATGCAAACAAAAACTGAGCACAAATGCAGGCCCATGCCCCAACAGGGGACCAGTTGAAGCCACTGCAAGGCAGCAAACCACAAGGAAAAACCAACCGAGGAAAAAAAACAGCAATTCACTTATCTGAATGAAAGCAGGAAAGCAAGCGAGCTCCAACCAAGACCTGAAGAACAATTTGATAACCGGCAAGGCTGATGGGAGTTTTAGGTCACTTATTCAGACCATTCGGCCCAGCTGAAAGCCATTCAGCAATTGGTTTTATTACCCTCACAACCCCGGAGGGAGCCTCAGCTCCGAATCCCCCTCCAAAGTGTTCCAAAAAGTAGCAAATAGATATTTTCTTTATTATAATATATAATATATTATATATAAAAGTCATGGCCCAAAAGTTTTTAGAAGACCAAATATTAATTTTACATGATTGCTGCCCTCTGGTTTTTTTGTGGTTTGACAGATGTTTTTTATCACAGACGAAATAAAAATAATTGCAAACTATGAGTAACATAGCTTATATTGACAGTTAGAAGAGTTAATGCAGCAAGTCAATATTTGCATGTTGACCCTTCTTCTTCAGGACCTCTGCAATTTCCCTGCATGCTCCAATTTAATTCGGCCAAATCCTGACGATCCCGTCCATTCTTGACAATCAATGCTTTCATTTTGTCAGAATTTTTAGGTTTTTGTTTTCCACCCCTCTCTTGATGATTGACCACAAGTTCTCAATGGATTAAGAAGGGGAGTTTCCAGCCATGGACCCCCCAAAAAAATCTTGTTTTGTTCCTGATCCATTTGTTTCACTTTGCTTATGGCAAGGGCTCCATCATCTGGAAAAGCATTGCGACGCCAAACTGCTCTTGGAGGGGTTTGGAGAAGTGCTTTGGAGGACATTGGTACCATTCTTTTTCAGGCTGGTTTTTAGGCAAGACTGTGAGAGAGCCGTTCCTTGGTGGAACAACCCCACAATGAATGGTTTCGGTTTCTAACAGTTGGCATGAGACAAATGGGGTTTGCGCTCACCTTGTCTTCTCCGAATGAGGCGTTTTCCTGATGTCCCAAACAATCGAAAAGGGGGATTCTCAGAGAAAAACTTTACCCAGTCATCAGCAGTCCATGCCTGTACCTTTGAGAATAACAGTCAGTCCATGATGTTTTTTCTGGGGGAGAGGGCTTCTTTGCGCCCTCCGAGCCAGGCCTTGTCCAAGGTTTCCGCCTCAAGTGCTGCAGATGCACTCACACCTGCCTGCTGCCATTCCTGAGCAAGCTCTGCACTGCTGGTAGCCCGATCCGAAGCTAAAACACTTTTAAGAGACGGTCCTGGCGCTTGCTGGTGTAATGTATGTAGTACAGTTCATATAGCGTCTGTGCTTGGTGCGATGAAAACACAGGAGTCACAGGTTTGATATAGAAAAGTCCGTTTACTTCATACAGTTGGCAGAAATAGTCAACAGTTTGCAGACACAGAAACAGAGACACAGCAGGCCAGAGTAATCCAAGCTCAGCAATCACTCTCCAATACAGATTCAGGATCTTCTTCTCTGTTACCGTAAGTCCATGCAAACGGGGTCTTTCAAAGAGCAGGGATCAGAGTCCACAAGTGCTTCAGAGTTCCTCAGTAGGAATAGCTGGGAGTACCAAGGTCCAAGGCTTACAGGAGGTCAAGTCACAGGTTCACTGCAGGCTAGATTCTGAAGCACTGATTGCTCAGCTGTGGCTGCTTAAGAAGCAAAGGAGAGAATCAGGGCGGGAACATGCAAGCTGGAAACTCCATTTGACTGAGGGCAAGATAGCTGCAGCAAGACAGAAAGTAAAATTGCTGACGAACAACTGAGTTTCAGGAATATATACTTTAGAACCTTACATTACTCCCCCCTAAGGACAACCTCCGGATGACCTCAGACCAGGTTGTGTGGTACCTCTGATGAAACTGACGGAGCAAGCGAGGACATTAACTTATTGACCGGTTCCCATGAGTTGTCCTCCACTGGGTAGCCCTGCCATTTATCAGATATTGTAACTTATTTCTATACAACCTGGAATCTAAAATCCTTTCCACCAAAATTCTTCCTGACCATCGACTAGCACTGGTCAGGGCAAGGAGGGGAACGTCCAGAAACGTATTGGTGTCGCAGCCTTTAGTAGGGATACATGAAAGACAGGGTGGATTCTCATAGTTCTGGCAGTTGAAGACGACAAGCAACGGCACTTATAATTTTACTGATTTTATAGGGTCCAATGTACTTATGTCCCAACTTAGACGATGGAATCCTTAACTTAAGATTTCTGGTTGACAGCCAGACCAAGTCTCCTACCTTGAAAACTGGTGCAGGTTTACGAAATTTATCTGCTGCTTTCTTGTCCTTTCTTGAGCCGTTTCCCAGATTTTCCTTTAGAAATCCATATTCTTCTGTAAAGACGTGATTCTTTCAGCCACTGCTGGTAAAGGCGTTTCTATGGGAAATCGTGGTAGAATGTTAGGATGATAACCTAGATTAGAGTAAAAGGAGACTGTTTAGGTGGACACTCTGAGAGTTGTTATACAAGAACTCACTAATGGAAGTAGATCCACCCAATCATCCTTAGGTGGCAGATAAAGCAGCGGAGATACTGCTCCAGGTTTGATTGGTTCGTTCGGTCTGTCCATTAGTCTGGGGATGAAAAGCAGAAGAAAGGTTACTTTAATGTCCAATGCTGCACAGAAATTTTGCCAAAACCAAAGAAGTGAATTGCACCCCTCGATCCGAAATAACCTCATCCGGTTACCCCCATGTAAGCGAAACACATCTTTAATCATCAAATCTGATGTCTGTTTTGCAGTGGGTAAGCCGACACAAGGGATAAAATGAGCTGCCTTTGTTTTGACGGTCACCACCACTAGAATGGTGTTTTTCCCTGAGAGGTTGGTAACTCCACAATGAAGTCCATAGAAATGGATCCCCACGGGCGGGACGGGGTGGGAAAGAGGCTGTAACAGACCAGTTGGTGAGGAGCGAGGTGTTTTGCATCTTGCACAGACCTCACATGAAGTGACATAATTCAAAACATCCTTCCTGCAAGTGGGGCCACCAAAAAAAACGAGAAAGAAATTCCTGTGTCTTTAGAATTCCTCTATGCCCAGCTATCTTGGAATCGTGAATGAGTTGCAATACTCTTAATCTGACTGTTTCAGGAAAACAGACGTTGTCCCTGAATCCACACACCATTCTTAAAGACAAGACTTACGTCCCTTGGGGGTTGTGCCAAAAAGGAATCCGCATGGTATGCTTCCTTATGTCCTTAAGTAGGTCTTGATTATGATTACTCCTAGGAATCTAGAGTCAGAAGAATAGTCTTAGGAGGGGTAATTGGACGTGTCTCTGCTGATAAATCCTAGAGAGGCATCAGCCTTTCCATTGCGCGATCCTGGTCTATAAGAGATGATAAAATTAAATTGGTTTAAGAAAAGATTCCAGCGAGCCTGGGAGGAGTCGGCACTTAGCCGACCTGATAAACTCAAGGTTACGATGGTCTGTCAGGACGACTATTTGCTGTGCAGTTCCCTGAAGAAGGTGTCTCCAATTCTTTGAAGGGGGCAATAAGGCCAACAACTCTCTATTGCCCACATCGTAGTTCTCTCACGCCGAAGACAACTGCTGGGAAAAGAAGGCACAGGGATGCAAGACATTCTTCTCACCTGTTCTCTGAGAGAGTATAGCTCCAACGGCACAGTCTGAAGCATCCACCTCTATTATGAAGGCAAGCTCGGGGTTTGGGGTGTACTAGGATAGGTGCAGTGGTAAATTTATCTTTTAGACGGGAAAATGCTTCCTGGGCTTGGGGAGTCCAGGAAAACCTAGACTCTTTCCGGTAAGTTGAGTGATAGGTGACACTACCTCAGAGAATTTCTAATGAAACGTCTATAGAAGTTGGCAAACCCGATGAAGCGCTGTACCCCTTCACATTTCTAGGACTTGGCCAATCCTTGATGGCTTGGGTTTTGCTTCCATCCATACTAATTCCTTGTGTAGACAGTACATACCCCAGAAATTGAATTTCGGTCCTATGAAATTCACACTTTTCAAGTTTTGATGTAAAGATGATTTTGTCTTAGACGTTCCAAGACCATTCTCACATGTCCATGATGTTCCTCTGTGGAGTTAGAAAAAATTAGAATATCATCCAAAAAATTACCACGAATTATCTAGGAGATCCCTGAAGATGTCATTCACCAAGTGTTGGAAAGTGGCTGGGCGGGGGACTCAGACCAAAAGGCATAACTAGATATTCAAAGTGTCCATAGCGTGACCTGAAGCAGTCTTCCATTCATCCCCAGGTCTAATACGGACTAAGTTATTTGGGCCCCACGAAGATCTAGTTTAGAAAAAATTTTGCATGTCGCACTCTCTCCCAATAACTCAGGGATTAAAGGCAATGGATAACGGTTTCTAATGTAACCTTATTGAGTTCCCTATAGTCACGCATGGTCTCAGAGATCCAATCTTTCTTCTTTACAAAGAAAGGGTGCACCTGCAGGAGATGAAGAGGGCGTATGAAGCCCTTGGCTAGATTTTCATCTATGTAATCCTTTAAAGCCTTTAGCTCGGCCCCCCCCAGGGGGTAGATCTTACCAAAAGGTATCTCTGCTCCCGGCAATAATTCAATTGGGACAATCATATGGACGGTGAGGAGGAAGCTGGTCAGCGTTCTTCTTGTCACATAAATCCACATAGTCCTGGTATACAGCTGGTAGTTCAGGGACTGGACATGATTCCTTTAGGAACAGAGCAAGCTGAAACTTTTGGACTCATCTGTTTCTCTGGAAAGTGTAATTCCTTGGTCTCCCAGTTAATGGTAGGATTCTGAGCCTGCAGCCATGGTAGCCCTAGAATAATGGAAAGTGGGGAGAAGAGATAAGCATAAAGGACAGTTTCTCTTGATGATCTTTACCCATAAGAACCTTCAAAGGCTCTGTTTCTGATCCACTGGTCCAGAGGTCAGCAGGGAGCCATCCACAGTTTCCATCTGTACTGGAGTAGCCTTCTTCACTGAACGTATTCCCTGTTTCAGAGCAAAGGAGACATCCATAAAATTTCCACTTGCCCTGAGTCGATCATAGCAGAGCTAGACACCCAAGCTGAGTCAACCCAGAGTTTGATGGAAAGAAAGCAATGAGAATTGTTTTTCTTACAACTTCAGCTGGGACAACCGCTGAGGAAACTTGAAAATGGCAGCGTTTACAACAGTCAACGTCTCAGAGGTAACGGAGTTTAAGTCCGAGAAATCAAGATCTGTTGCTGCAGATCTCTCTGGAGCCTGAGGCTCGGACCTGACAGATCCCCTCTCGCAACACTCACAATGAATGAGTGCTGCAGTAGTCTTACGAGAAACGGCTGGGGCAGTTTATAATGAAGTGCCCTGACTTACACAATAGAAACATAGATTCTCCTTAAAACGATGTTCCTTGCGTGCATCACTAACCCGTCGTTGTAAAGAGTCTACCTGCATGGGTTCAGGTTCAGGTTCCCGTGTAATCCTACTCAAAGGTTCCTTAGCTGGAGAGGAAGGTAGGAAAAGGTTAGTACGATTGCTTTCGAACCATCTCTCTTGCCTGCGTTCAGTCAGACGAGTATCAATACGGATGCAGTAGTTAATAAAGTCACCTAACGCAGTGGGAGGGTCGGCACGAGCAAGTTCATCCTTAATCAGTGGAGATAACCCCTTTCGAAAAATAGATTTTTTGGCGGAACTGTCCCAGGTGGTATCAAGGGCCCATCTCCTGAAATCCAAGGCATATTCAGCTACCGAGTGCTTACCTTGGCGCAAAGCTAACATGGCTGCTTCAGCTGTTGCACCTCGATTGGGTCATCAAACACCTGCCCCATGGCTGAAATAAAATCATCAAGGTGATTCAAACAATCATCCTCAGTCTCAATCAGAGGGTTTGCCCACATTAACCCCTCTCTGACATTTAGAACGTACTTATCCCGTCCATAAAACCCGTGCCATTCTGACCATGGACGGGATAGTACGTCATAGGCGATTAGCTGCGCTCCCGAGGGAGCGCAGCTAATCGCCGCGGGTGTCAGCTGATTATCACAGCTGACACCCGTGACTGTGTGTCAGGAGCGGTCACGGACCGCTCCCGGCACATTAACCCCTTGCACACACCGCGATCAAACATGATCGCGGTGTACTGGGGGCACAGGGAGGATCGCGCAGTGTGGGGGCTCCCTGCGCGCCCCCCTGAGACCCTCAGACCAGCGCGATGTGATCGCGCTGCTCTGAGGGCTTCCTCCCTCCCAGGACCCGGATCCAAGATGGCGCTGGGGTCCTGGAGGGAGGCGGCTTCCTCAGTGCCTGCCGAGAGCAGGCACTGAGAAGCCTGCTGCACTGCCTGAGCGATCGCTGGTGTGACAGAGTGCTGTGCACACTGTCACACCCGCGATCTGATGAAATACAGTGATGTCCCACCCTGGGACAAAGTAAAAAAGTAAAAAAAGTAAAATAAACATGTGTAAAAAAAAATCCAAAAAAAAAAAAAAAAAAAATATTCCCAATAAATTCATTACTTATTGTAAATAAAAAAAATAAAACAATAAAAGTACACATATATGGTATCGCCGCGTCCGTAACGACCCCCCTATAAAAATGTCCCACTAGTTAACCCCTTTTGTGAACCCCTTAAAAAATAAAAAAATAAAAACGAAGCAAAAAATCAGTGCTTTATCATCATACCGCTGAACAAAAAGTGGAATAACACGCGATCAAAAGACGGATATAAATAAACATGGTACCGCTGAAAACGTCATCTTGTCCCGCAAAAAACGAGCCGTCACACAGCATCATCAGCAAAAAAATAAAAAAGTTATAGCTCGCAGAATAAAGCGATGCAAAAATAATTATTTTTTATATAAAATTGTTTTTATTCTATAAAAGCGCGAAAACATAAAAAAATGATATAAATGAGGGATCGCCATAATCGTACTGACCCGAAGAATAAAACTGCTTTATCAATTTTACCACACGCGGAACAATAAAAACGCCTCACCCAAAAGAAATTCATGAATTGCTGATTTTTGTTCATTCTAACCTCCCAAAAATCGAAATAAAAGCGATCAAAAAATGTCACGTGCTCAAAAATGGTACCAATAAAAGCGTCACCTCGTCCCGCAAAAATTAAGACCTCATATTACTCTGTGGGCCAAAATATGCAAAAATTATAGCTCTCAAAATGTGGCGATGCAAAAAACTACTTTTTGCAATAAAAAGCGTCTTTTAGCGTGACAGCTGCCAATCATAAAAACCGCTATAAATAGTAAATCAAACCCCCCTTTATCACCCCCTTAGTTAGGGAAAAATAATAAAATAAAAAAAATGTATTTATTTCCATTTTCCCATTAGGGTTAGGGTTAGGGTTTTGGCTAAAGTTAGGGTTAGGGTTGGCGCTAAAGTTAGGATTAGGGTTAGAGTTTGGATTAGGGTTAGGGTTGGGATTAGGGTTGGGACTAGGGTTAGGGGTGTGTTGGGGTTAGGGTTGGAGTTAGAATTGGGGGGTTTCCGCTGTTTAGGCACATCAGGGGCTCTCCAAATGTGACATGGCGTCTGATCTCCATTCCAGCCAATTCTGCTTTGAAAAAGTCAAAACGGTGTTCCTTCACTTCTGAGCTCTGCCATGCGTCCAAACAGTAGTTTATCCCCACATATGGGGTATCAGCGTACTCTGGACCCCAAGAGTTATTGTGAAATTTGTCCTATTTCTTCTGTTACCCTTGGGAAAATAAAAAACTGGGGGCGAAAATATTATTTTTGTAAAAAAAATAAGATTTTTTTGTTTTTACGGCTGTACATTATAAACTTCTGTGAAGCACTTGGGGCTTCATAGCGCTCACCACACATCTAAATAAGTTCCTTGTGGGGTCTATTTTCCAAAATGGGGTCACTTGTTGGGGATTTCCACTGTTTAGGCGCATCAGGGGCTCTCCAAATGCGACATGACGCCCCAGACCATTCCATCAAAGTCTGCAATCCAAAACGTCACTACTTCCCTTTCCGAGCCCTGACATGCGCCCATACAGTAGTTTTCTCCCACATATTGGGTATCAGCGTACTCAGGACAAATTGGACAACAACTTTTGGGTCCAATTTCTCCTGTTACCCTTGTGAAAATAAAATATTGGGGGCGAAAAAAATCATTTTTGTAAAAAAAAAAAGGATTTTTTATTTTTACGGCTGTGCGTTATAAACTTCTGTGAAGCACTTCGGGGTTCAAAGTGCTCACCACACATCTAGGTAAGTTCCTAGTGGGGTCTATTTTCCAAATGGGGTCACTTGTGGGGGGTTTCCACTGTTTAGGCGCATCAGGGGCTCTCCAAATGCGACATGACGCCCCCAGACCATTCCATCAAAGTCTGCAATCCAAAACGTCACTACTTCCCTTTCCGAGCCCTGACATGCGCCCATACAGTAGTTTTCTCCCACATATTGGGTATCAGCGTACTCAGGACAAATTGGACAACAACTTTTGGGGTCCAATTTCTCCTGTTACCCTTGTGAAAATAAAATATTGGGGGCGAAAAAATCATTTTTGTAAAAAAAAAAGGATTTTTTATTTTTACGGCTGTGCGTTATAAACTTCTGTGAAGCACTTCGGGGTTCAAAGTGCTCACCACACATCTAGATAAGTTCCTTGGGGTCTATTTTCCAAAATGGGGTCACTTGTGGGGGGTTTCCACTGTTTAGGCGTATCAGGGGCTCTCCAAATGCGACATGACGCCCCCAGACCATTCCATCAAAGTCTGCAATCCAAAACGTCACTACTTCCCTTCCGAGCCCTGACGTGCAACCATACAGTAGTTTTCTCCTACATATTGGGTATCAGCGTACTCAGGACAAATTGGACAACAACTTTTGGGTTCCAATTTCTTCTGTTACCCTTGTGAAAATAAAATATTGGGGGCGAAAAAATCATTTTTGTAAAAAAAAAAAAGGATTTTTTATTTTAAGGCTGTACGTTATAAACTTTAGTGAAACACCTGGGGGTTCAAAGTTCTCACCACACATCTAGATAAGTTCCTTGAGGGGTCTAGTTTCCAAAATGGTGTCATTTGTGGGGGGTTTCCACTGTTTAGGCAGATCAGGAGCTCTCCAAACACGACATGGCGTCCTGCCAATTCTGCGTTGAAAAAGTGAGACGGCGCTCCTTCCCTTCCAAACTCTGCCATGCACCCAAACAGTGGTATACCCCCACATATGGGGTATCAGTGTACTCAGGACAAATTGCACAATAACTTTTGGAGTCTTGTTACCTTGGAAAAATAAAAATTCGGGTGAAAAGATCATTTTTGTGGAAAAAATATGATTTTTTAAATTTTACGGCTCTACGTTATAAACTTGTGTGAAGCACTTGAGGGTTCAAATTGCTCACCAAAGATCTAGATAAGTTCCTTAGGGGTCTAGTTTCCCAAATGGGGTCATTTGTGGGGGGTTTCCACTGTTTAGGCACATCAGGGGCTCTCCAAATGCAACATGGCATCCAATCTCAATTCCAGCCAATTTTGGTTGGAAAAAGTCAAATGGTGCTCCTTCCCTTCCGAGCTCTGCCGTGCGCCCAAACAGTGGTTCCCCCCACATATGGGGCATCAGCGTACTCAGGACAAATTGGACAACAACTTATGTGGTCCAATTTCTCCTGATACCCTTGGTAAAATAAAAAATTAGTGACTAAAAGATAATTTTTGTGGGAAAAAAATAGGATTTTTTATTTTCATGCCCGGGCATTATAAACTTGTGTGAAGCACTTGGGGGTTCAAAGTGCTCACCAAAGATCTAGATAAGTTCCTTAGGGGGTCTAGTTTCCAAAATGGGGTCACTTGTGGGGGATTTCCACTGTTTAGGCTCATCTGGGGCACTGCAAACGGAACATGACCCCCATCAACGTCTGCATTCCAAAACGTTACTACTTCCTTTCCAAGCCCTGCCGTGCGCCCAAACAGTTTTCCACCCCCACATATGGGTATCAGCGTACTCAGGACAAATTGGACAACAACTTTTGGGGTCCAATTTCCTTGGGAAAATTCAAAAATTTAGGACTAAAAAATCATTTTTGTGGAAATTTTTTTTTTTTTTTTCACACCCAGGCATTATAAACTTTTGTGAAACACTTGGGGGTTCAAAGTGCTCACAACAGATCTAGATAAGTACCTTAGGGGGTCTAGTTTCCAAAATGGTGTCACTTGTGGGGGGTTTCCACTGTTTAGGCGCATCAGAGGTTCTCCAAGCGCGACATGGCGTCCAATCTCAACTCCAGCCAATTTTAGTTTGAAAAAGTCAAACGGCGCTCCTTCCCTTACGAGCTCTGCCGTGTACCCAAACAGTGGTTTTCCCCCACATATGGGGTATTGGCGTACTCAGGAGAAATTGCATAACAACCTTATCTGTCCATTTTCTCCTTTTACCCTTGTGAAAATAAAAAAAAAGTTTGTAAAAGATCATTTTTGTGGCTAAAAAGTTAAATATTCATTTTTTCCTTCCACGTTGCTTTAGTTCCTGTGAAGCACCTGAAGGGTTAATAAACTTCTTGAATGTGGTTTTGAGTACCTTGAGGGGTGCAGTTTTTAGAATGGTGTCACTTTTGGGTATTTTCTGTCATGTAGACCCCGCAAAGTGACTTCAAATGAGAGGTGGTCCCTAAAAAAAATGGCTTTGTAAATTTTGTTGTAAAAATTAGAAATCGCTGGTCAACTTTTAACCCTTATAACTTCCTAACAAAAAAAAATTTTGATTCCAAAATTGTGCTGATGTAAAGTAGACATGTGGGAAATGTTATTTCTTAACTATTTTGTGTGACATATTTCTCTGTTTTAAGGGAATAAAAATTCAAAGTTTGAAAATTGCTAAATTTTCAAAATTTTCGCCATATTTGCGTTTTTTTCAAAAATAAACGCAAGTTATATGGAAGAAATTTTACCACTAACATGAAGTACAATATGTCACGAGAAAACAATCTCAGAATCGCGAAGATCCGTTGAAGCGTTCCGGAGTTATAACCTCATAAAGAGACAGTGGTCAGAATTGTAAAAATTGTCCCGGTCATTAACGTGCAAACCACCCTTGGGGTGAAGGGGTTAAAGCCTTGTTGGTAAGCAACATAATTATAGTAAGCACCTTAGATCGTTCAGTGGGAAATTGTGAAGCATTGTGCAGAAAAAAAAAGATTGCATTGATTAATAAATCCCCTGAATTTCTCACGTTCACCGCCAAAACGAAAAGGGGGCAACTTGGGAATCCCAGCACTCGGGGCTACGGCAGGAGCCTGGACTCGCCCCTCTAGAACCTCAATCCTGGCTCGCAAATCCTGGGTAGTCTGTCCAACCACTTGCAAATTGTGATTATTGAGGTCCTGTAGATTTGTAAAACGGGTCTTTATATTCTGCAAATCTGCAAGGATATTATCAGTCACTCCGCAAAGTTCCTTTATGCGGGCCTCCATTTTCCAGATCTTTTAAGACAGGATTACTGGAAGAAGAGGAGAGAAAAAAAACAATAGTGTTCACCTGTGGCAACACTGCAGAGAGAAAAAAAAATTAAGGGAACTGCTCACCTGGAATGGTTGTGAGAAGTCACAACCACTATCATCACAGAAAGTTTCAACCAGACATCTGATATCCAGAGTTACAGCAGACAAAAAAGAGAAAAGAAAGGAAAAAAAAAACAATAGTGTTTACCTGTGGTAACACTGCAAAAAGAAAAAACTTAAGGGAATTGCTCACCTGGAATGGTTGTGAGAAGTCACAACCACTGTCATCACAGAAAGTACAACCGGACATCTGATATCCACAGTACAGCAGACACAGCCTTCCAGACCCAGCAGACACTAACGTTTTGGCTTCAGAATCTTGTAATGTATGTAGTACAGTTCATATAGCGTCTTGTGCTTGGGTGCGATGAAAACACAGGAGTCACAGGTTTGATATAGAAAAGTCCTGTATTATTTCATACAAGTTGGCAGAAATAGTCACACAGTTTGCAGACACAGAAACAGGAGACACAGCAGGCCAGAGTAATCCAAGCTCAGCAATCACTCTCCAATACAGATTCAGGATCTTCTTCTCTGTTACCGTAAGTCCATGCAAACGTGGGTCTTTCAAAGAGCAGGGATCAGAGTCCACAAGTGCTTCAGAGTTCCTCAGTAGGAATAGCTGGAGTACAAGGTCCAAGGCTTACAGGAGTCAAGTCACAGGTTCACTGCAGGCTAGATTCTGAAGCACTGATTGCTCAGCTGTGGCTGCTTAAGAAGCAAAGGAGAGAATCAGGGCGGGAACATGCAAGCTGGAAACTCCATTTTGACTGAGGGCAAGATAGCTGCAGCAAGACAGAAAGTAAAATTGCTGACGAACAAACTGAGTTTCAGGAATATATACATAGAACCTTACAGCTGGTCTTTCTTGGGCGCCCTGAAGCCTTTTTGGCAACAATGGAACCTCTCTCCTTGAAGTTCTTGATGATGCGATAGATTGTTGACTGAGGTGCAATCTTTCTAGCTGCGATACTCTTCCCTGTTAGGCCATTTTTGTGCATTGCAATGATGACTGCACGTGTTTCTTTAGAGATAACCATGGTTAACAGAAGAGAAACAATGATGCCAAGCACCAGTCTCCTTTTAAAGTGTCCAGTGGTGTCATTCTTACTTAATCATGACAGATTGATCTCCAGCCATGTCCTCATCAACACCCACACCTGTGTTAATGGAGCAATCACTGAAAAGAGGTTAGCTGGTCCTTTTAAGGCAGGGCTGCAATGATGTTGAAATGTGTTTTGGGGGATAAAGTTCATTTTCTAGCCAAATATTGACTTTGCAAGTAATTGCTGTTAAGCTGATCACTCTTTATAACATTCTGGAGTATATGCAAATTGCCATTAGAAAAAGTGAAGCAGTAGACTTTGTAAAAATTAATATTTGTGTCATTCTCAAAACTTTCGGCCATGACTGTATATAACATTAAGTGGTGGTGAGATGAATGAAAAGGCGCATACTTTGCTATATCAGAAGCCTTTGGTAGCACACAGTTCACACTATAAATGTTATAAGGGTGAGATCTTTACAGTGAGACGCACTTGCACTAAAGGTCCAGAGTTTGAATACCATGCAAATGAGATGAAGATGTGGCTAACCAAAAGGGATGATTCAGATACTCTTAAATGAAACACATAAGAGCATCAGAAATAAAACATAGGTTGTTCATTCATAAGGAAAAGAATTGCAGATTCTCTAACAGTTTGGCTTGCTCCACCCCATACAGAAGTGGTCTCCTCAGAAAGACCTTTTTGAATCAGGGCTACCATCCAAGAACAATTGAAAACCAAATTACAAGAGCCACCAGAATATCAAGGAATCACCTGCTACACTACAAAGCTAAAGAAGAAAATACCCGGGTGCCTCTAGTGGTCACCTACAATCCAAATCTGGAAGTGCTAAGAGAAGCTGCACGGAAACTACAATCTATACTACAAAAAGATGCCAGATTACAATCCATATTTCCAGACCTCCCACTACTGTGTTTTAGGCAGCCCCCAAATCTAAGAAGCATCATTGTCAGAAGCTCCCTGTCCTCTCCAACAGCTGCAGGAACCTTTCCTTGCAACAAGAAAAAATGTAAAACCTGTCCATTTATAATGACCACGGACAAGATAAAGATCCCAATTCACATCAGGACTACAAGATCCCAGGTACTTTCAGCTGCATCACATCTAATGTGGTGTACCTAATTATTTGTACGAAATGTCCAACTGGGGGTCTGTATGTGGGGGAGACCGGGCAAAAACTGAGAACAAGGATGAATTCTCATCGCCACACAAAAGGAGAAAAAAAATTGGATCTACCTGTGGCCAAACATTTTTGTATCCCCGGTCATAGCATGATGGATATGAAATTACTTGTATTAAAAGCTTATTTTAAGTCTGAGAGAGACAGAAAAGTTAGGGAATATAAACTTATGACGACCTTTGACACTCTCAGTGCTGGAATGAATGTGTCGCATGGATTTATGTCTTTTTACATCAATTAAGGAATTTGCTCTTCATACCTTCTGAGGGCATCACAACAATACCAGTCCCCAATCAGAGGACAATAAAACTTTCACACTCCTTATCTATGAACTGTTCCAATATGTATGTTCATCTCTATCTCCCATAATGACAGTTCTGCTTCACATCACTTGTCTTACCTATTGCATTGTTTCTTTGCTGTGTTGTGTATAATTATGTGATTCTTCAGATTTTGTTTTAGTCTTTGCCTGATGAAGAGACCTGAGTAGTCTCCAAAGCTTGCAATTTGTTACCATCTTTTCAGTTAGCCATTAAAAGGTATCAACCACTGAGGACTCTCAATTCTAAATATTTTTCCACCCCATACAGTGATTTTCAAGAAATGAAAAAATCCTTTTTAAGAGCCTACCATTGCTGATGAACGATGAAACTAGTGAAAAAGTTTGAAGAATAGGGTTAGTTATATCCCGACGAGAGAACACACTTTAGCTAGGGAATCATCTCCAAGCCTTTTTACTCTTTCTCTACAATTAGAGCATGGCATTATGGGGAGGTCCAAGTGGCAACGCAAAATGAACTTTGCTCACTCTATGATATGTAAGTTGTTTTGTTTTGTTTTTTTTTGCGATTGAAGAATCAAATCTAAAAGATGATTAATTTGCATGAAACTGCAAATTTAAGGTCATTTGTCTGGAATCCGATCCAGTCATCTCTAGTTTGGACCTAAGAGACATAGTAATGAACACGTTTACTACTTCACCAATGGTAATATCAATATATTTGTGTACTTGTTTCATAGATTTACAGCATGGGAATAATAAGCACAGCGACATCAACACTCTGAGATTATAAACACATTGATATCACGTAATAGAGATAATATAAACAGTGATATCACAGTACAGGAATAGTAAACACTGTGATGTCACATTACGTGGATAGTATACACAGCAATGTCACTGTAATAAACATTATAAGTAGAGATAGACAAATTTATTCAATTGAATTTTACAAAAATCTGCATTCTGGAGAAAGTGGGTTTTTAGCGATTTGCTCCAAATTAATTCACCAAAATAGTGATCAGCTGACCGTCATCATTCTGAATAGTAGATGGCAGTTAAAAGTTTAAAAAGAAAAAAAAAAAACATACTGAACTGCTCATTTCTACAGCCACCATCGGCTGCTCCCTGTCCGATCCTCCGCACCATCTCTAGCCCGGTGTTTACTGTAGACCAGGGCTTCCAACATTGAAAAGCCCAGGACTCCAGGAGATAACTTTACATGCTCTGGGGCCTCCTCAGGAATGGGAGTCCCAGCCTGAAGTGAATACCGGGACGCGACATCCGGCTACAGGCAACGGAGGTCACTCCGACTCCTCAATAAAACCCATACTTTACCTGCACTTTTATTGAGTGCCGTGGCCCTTCTTCTATGTCTTGAGGGATAGTCCTTACTACTGAGCACTGTGACTGAAAGCTCTGTGTTACAGCCAGGACTTGATTTGCATACATGGATAATAAACACAATGATGTCACCATACAGTGTAAATAAACATAGTGATGTCACGGTACAGGGACAATAAACAGTGATGTCATAGTTAAGATATAATAAGCCACATTGATAATAAACAGTGATGTAACAGTACAGCGGTAATAAATGAAATGTTGTCTCTGCATAGAGATAACACAGTGATTTTATAGCTCAGAGCAAAGAGCAAAGGGATATTAAAAACAGTGATATTAAACACAATGATGCCACAATGCAAGGGTAATAACTACATTGATTAAAAGTATCACTTTACTATAGTTCTTCCATCTTACGGGCACAGGTAGCATTCCGCCATTACATTGTCCTTGGAAATTGACCATAGTGTCCCATAAATGGGTCCTATTAACTAAAAAGGGACCAATTCACAGGACTCCTCTATTGACATCAGAAGCTTAACTGACCAGTGTTTATTCTGCATCTCTCCATTAAAAGATAGTTTTAAAAAGTCTAATTTCTTTAAAATAATTGGATAATAGAGTCGAAGACCAGGATACTGATTTCAGTAATATTTTTGATGAGTTGAGTGCTCAGGACTTTCTGAGCCGATTTGCACATTTAAACATGTAAAAGCTAAATCAGTCGTTGATTGCTAAAGATGAAATCTGATAAATGCACAGTAATTAATAGTAAATAGAATCATCAACACAGGGATAACCCTCATTAGTCACGTACTGCTCCGCCGTAATGTTATTCCGATTAAATAGCATAATTAGGACGTAAATATGTCTTTTATCTGGAGTAATTTCACTTGTTATTTATATCTAATTTTTACTCTAAATATTCATTAAAAAAATCTCCCACACATTGCAATTCAGAACACTTATTAATATGAAACGTAAAAATATTATACTTATTAAAGCTCATATTACAACATAATTACCCAAAAACTGAAAAAAAAAGAATTGATTACAGGGAAGTTATCTTCAAAAAAATGACCTATTGTTTAAATCAGGTTTTTGTAATAAAGGTATTTTTTTCCATATCATAATCTGTATTAAAAATGTAAAAAAAATAGAAATTGTGGTATTTCCACACCAGCCACTGAAGTTTTTTAGACTCTTAACTTTCAACTTAAAGCAGAAATAGGTCATTTTATGACTACAGCTTCCCTTTAAGACTATGGTACTAATATGGTAAAATGGCTGAGGCAACTAAGATCATATAAAAATTCCAGGTCCAGGACTTTTAACACAACAAAATTTGTTTCCTAAGTCATAGGCAGGTATGGAAAAAATCTTTTTAAGTCGAATGCTTTTATAAAATAGGAGTATTAACAGTTTATTTTTATCAATTAGCAATATGCAAAGTGAATAAACTAAAGAGAAATCACAATATTTGAGTGATCACCCTTTCAAGACACATCAGTTCTTGTAGCTACACTAGAAGGAACTTGGTTATTCCAATATCTTGGAAAACTAACCACAGATCTTCTGTGGATATCGCTTTTGCCAATCCTCCTGTCTTTTTCATGTAATCCCACACAGAATTAATGATGCTGAGATTAGGACTATGTGGGGCTGTGGGCGCAAAGGGCCCACTAGAGTTGATGTGCAAGACCAGATTAGAGGTGTTGCGATGAATGAGCTCGGAGAATCAAGATCCAGCATAAATGTAATAATGTTCAGTAAGAGATTCTTCTTTAATGTAATGCTGACGGTGGTTATATACACGCCTGAACGGAGAAGGCTCTATGCCAAAAAGCAAGCAACTATTTTATGGGATTTAGATGTGTTTAGTGAAAATATACCGTCGCACTACCGTGATGGTGCACAAGTAGGTTTTCCAACCAGTGTATAGTGAAGTAGATAAACTTGGCACTCAACTTATGGATGATAATTCCAATTTTTTATTGCAGTCACAGAACAGATAGAAGACGTTTCGGTCCAACAAGGGCCTTCCTCAATCTGACAGCAATATAAAGGATATTACAAAGAAGGAAAATAACAAAAACAATAAAAAGAATACTATATACATATATACATGTCCAATGAACCTATCTAGAAAGAAATAACAAGGAGGTGGACACCTATGGTGGATTCATTCTATTAGGTGAAAATATAATTTCGTGCTGTGATAGAAGCTCCAATACTTACCCGACTGCTCGTGGCAAAGTAATAGTGTGAATGAAAGGCAGCTTGCCTGAAAGGAAGACATAATGCTATCTCATATCTATAATTTTATGTAGTCATAATAGGGTCTATCACTGGTCATATATAGAAACTGGACGTTGTATACCTTAGTGGAAGAGAGTCCCTCCTATAGTTAAATTGTGGTGTGAGTCTCTTATAAGATGATCTCTAGTCAGGATTTAGGATATAGAGTAAAAAGGCTTTTATCTTATATGGGAAAGATAAAGAAAGAGTATGGGGATATGTAAGACTCACATTATCCTAATAGAGATCAGGTGCTGTGGGCCAGGATGGCTCCTCAAATATCCTAAAATATCCCAAATAGTAAGCCCATATAAAGCATGGTGTGTACATTATATCATAGTATGTTAAAAAGTATAAATGGAGGGCAGAGCAGCAGGCTATAAGGATGCTATATGGTCTAGGTACTGTAAACATTAGTGGCAGTGTGCAAATAATATTTTTGCACACTGCCACTAATGTTTACAGTACCTAGACCATACTAACAGTACTAAGGATCCCCATATAGCATCCTTATAGCCTGCTGCTCTGCCCTCCATTTATACTTTTTAACATACTATGATATAATGTACACACCATGCTTTATATGGGCTTACTATTTGGACCACAGTGGCCCCTATGGTCCACATTAGGCTATTTGTGGTAGATTATATTATATGCGGATTTTTGCTATATATCCTCAATACTATACATTTGCTAATATTTTAGGATATTTGAGGAGCCATCCTGGCCCACAGCACCTGATCTCTATTAGGATAATGTGAGTCTTACATATCCCCATACTCTTTCTTTATCTTTCCCATATAAGATAAAAGCCTTTTTACTCTATATCCTAGATCCTGACTAGAGATCATCTTATAAGAGACTCACACCACAATTTAACTATAGGAGGGACTCTCTTCCACTAAGGTATACAACGTCCAGTTTCTATATATGACCAGTGATAGACCCTATTATGACTACATAAAATTATAGATATGAGATAGCATTATGTCTTCCTTTCAGGCAAGCTGCCTTTCATTCACACTATTACTTTGCCACGAGCAGTCGGGTAAGTATTGGAGCTTCCTATCACAGCACGAAATTATATTTTCACCTAAATAGAATGAATCCACCATAGGTGTCCACCTCCTTGTTATTTCTTTCTAGATAGGTTCATTGGACATGTATATATGTATATAGTATTCTTTTTATTGTTTTTGTTATTTTCCTTCTTTGTAATATCCTTTATATTGCTGTCAGATTGAGGAAGGCCTTTGTTGGACCGAAACGTCTTCTATCTGTTCTGTGACTGCAATAAAAAATTGGAATTATCATCCACAAGTTGAGTGCCAAGTTTATCTACTTCATTAGATGTGTTTAGGTCTGGGATATAACTCAGTTTCTCAGGGACTTGGAATGTATACGCGGGTTCCTGTACAGGGGTGTTACGTGGTAGATTTAGAGCACAGAATGGGACTGAGAAGACAAAATGGATCCTGATTTCCCATAATCTCCTCCTTCTGTGATTCTGGAAGACCGGAAATGTTATTGTGCCTGTACTCCAAATAAAACTATCAAACATCACTACTAATGGTTGCAAAAGGTAACTAATTGACTATCTGAGTTCCTGAAGTACTAAATCCCATAACAATATCATACTAGTGAGGTTCGGTAAGGTGACCTACAGACGAAGACAAATGCACTAGCTTATCTTTGACAAAAACTGCGTCTACCTGAGCTTCTTGTAATGTGAGGTTATGATCCTTTATATGATTATTTTTATTTAATTTATTTTGAGATATAGACATATTGAGAAACAAATTGTAGTCATGTGTTTCTACTATTATAATCTTATGAAAATCTACTTCTAAACTCTCATAAAAAGTGAAGGATTCATTAGACACCTTTAGACAGTCTACATTTGTCAAACAACCAGAAAAGGGTCCTGTTGTAAACTATCGAAAAATAGGTGCACAAAATTAAACTTATATCCAGGTCTAGGGGAATGGTTACAACACCTCCACATTTGTCAGATTAATGCATGCCTTTTCATGGCAAGTCTGATTATTTTGATACTTCCAACATCATTTAGCCTGGGGTCTTTATCAGAAGGATACATAACAGGAAATATGTTTTCATTTTTGAGGGATGTGTCTTTTACAGTGACTGGTGAAAATCCAATTGGCTCATCCTTCTAACTTTACTGAAGTTGGCGTGGTCAGCAACCCTTAGTATGGACCATTCTGCATGAGCTCCAGGGATTTCTTGATGTGTCTATTTATCACAACCAGATCTCTAGGCTTTAGATCATGAGCTCCTTCTTGACTGGTTGGGTCTGGAATGGAAGAAAAGACAGAACAGTCATCATACTTCAAAAGGAAAATACAATCCTGTATTCCCTGTCATCATGAAGAAAATCTCAAGGGGTGTCAATCCAGTCTGTCAATTTATTCTGGGTGTGTCTTACAGAAAACAAGGCAAGTGGTAAGCGCTCTGTCCAGGGCTATCCTGTTTCTGCCATTGATTTCTATATCTTCAGTTTCAACGATCCATTCAGCTGTTCCACCTTCCACCTTACCAGCTGTTCCACCTTACCACTGCTGTCTGGGTTGTAAGGGATGTGGAAGGCTTGCTCTACTCCTAAAGCGCTCAGTATTTCTTGTAAACCTCTGTAATAAAGTGGGTACCCCTATCACTCTTTATCACCTCAGAAATCCCATATCTGCAGACGACCTCAGCAAGGAGTTTCTTTAAAGTATTTTTTGCAGTAGCCTTGGTTACCGGACATGTCTCAGGTCATCCTTAGAACAGGTCAATGCAAATCAACAAGTATTCATAAGTATCTGGTTTGGGTAACTGCAGTAAAAGATCCAGGTGTATGGAGCTCCCACAATGTCAAAAGGTAAAAATTGGAAACTTGACTAAAAGTATCTCCGATGTTAAAAAAGGTTTCTTATTTAACAACAGAGATAAAACAGAACACGTTTCGGCTGTTAACAGCCTTCTTCAGGTGCAAGATAATGAGGACCCTTACGCAGATTACAAGCTTGAGTATTTGGACTAAATATTAACTAATATCACATGTATGATTTTGTCTTTTCAGGACGCTGCCAGGCCTGTAATGTTGGTGGGGGGAAATCAATGATAACCAGAGTTGAATAATTGGACTACTAAAATAGTTGTAAAACCTTTCATTTTTTTTAAGTTATTCCCCTATTGCAAAAAATTGCAACAAGTGTAAAGCGAAAATACTGTTATTAGGTAGGTACGCGCACATAAAGTAATTTGTGGCAACAGTCAGCAGTATTGTTCTAGTGTAAATTGTTGTTATAGTCGACCTGTTAGAACAGTTGAAAACCTTAACCTGTTTTCTTTTTTTGTATTGTTTTGTTTTTTTTTTTTTTTGTAAGTTATATTCCCAATGTAACCCAAAATGCTATGTTGCAATTGCAGTATCTGTAAGTTCATTACTAGAAATGAAAATATGGCAACAGCATGCATTATGGTCATAGGGTGTATGGTTGATAAACTGGACTATTAAAACAGACATTCAAAAAATATAAATGTGTCCATTATATAAAAGATTTAAAAGAAGAAATGCACACCTGGTATTTATCAAAAAAAGAACATGACAAGAAGAGCTTGTTAGCTTTGCATCCCAAAAGCTTGCAGTTACAACAGGCTACTCTACTGGGGTGATAAGTTTGGAGCATGCAAACAAAAAAAAAGAAATGTTTAACACGCACTCTTTGGGAAGTTCATATTAAATTTCGGAATTCTGCAAATTTGTCATTTGCATTGAAAAATAAAATAATATGGTTTTCCTTCGTATCACACGCAAGCCTAGGTTTCAGAATTCTTTTTACTAGCAAAATTATGATAAAGGATATTAAACTGCCTTCCTAGTTTGCAATTGCAGTGTGTGAAGAGTTAAAAAAAAATGTTATTAAGGTGTTGTTACTGCAGTATAGCAATGAATTCAGTCACATAACTATGCAGATGCTGCACCTCCCCATTTCAAAAAAATCTTCTTCAGACTATTATTAACAGACTAGCTACGTGTTAGGGGCTGCGGAACGCACTAAATAAATATAAATAATAGGTGCGTTCGCAGCCCGGGGTCCACCGTGCAGGCAGAGCCTGCTCCTAGTAAGAGGGCAATATATGGCGGTATAAGCGAACTCTGTTACTCCACAGAGTCACTGACCTAAATGCTGTGGCACTATATGGCGGTATGAGCGAACTTTGTTACTCCACAGAGTCGCTAAGGTAGAGAGTGTGTCCTGTTAACCCCACAGGAGTACACAAATAACTGCAGAGTGAATAGCAGTCCGTGGTCATGCAGATAGCAACGCAAACAACCAACTCCTCACCGGAGTAGCCGGTATTCTAGAGGCTATTTCAGCCAAGCCCTGAACACGAGCATACAAAACTCATCACCGGAGGTGCCGGTATTCTAGGGGCTTATTTCAGCCGAGCCCTAACTGCCTGCGTACATGACCACACTGGCGCAAAGCACATAACAGGATTGATACTAGCGCATGGCCGTGTGGTCATGCGCACCTTTTATAGTAGCAGCTACAGGACCTTCCAGAAAAGGACCAATGGGAAACTGCTTCCAGAACACAAACAGCTTCAGGACCTTCCTGGAGGACCAAAGGGAGTCGCTGCTGTAACCGAGCATGTGACCCCTGATCTCCAATGGGAGATCTTGCCCTGGGCATGCTCAGATGGAGAAAGCGAGGACTTAGTCCGAGAGCTGCCTGCTCCAGCACTGGTTATAATAGAGGATCCAGGAGAGGCAACAACAAGCCTCTGCACAGTATTAGTAGTATAACACTATCCAATTTTGGCCTTTTTCAGTCTCTATGTAGAATTAGCTGAGTGCCCTTACCTCGATCCCTACTCTGTGAAAGCATAAAATGGCCTGGGTACATGGTGTATTTAGGTGGAAACTTATTAAAAGACCTATCTTCTTAGTGCATAGGTGTAAAAGGTGTTAGAAAACCTATTATCATGGTACATGGTATCATGGATAAAAAAGGCAAAACTCCTATTATCATGGCATATAGATGCTCAGAAAATGTATCACTTTGATGCAGAGAAAGGACAGGTGGAACAGAGATGGAAACTGTGCAGAAGGTCTATTATCATGGCACCCAGCAGAAAAACTGTTCGGAAGTCTTATCATCACAGTACATAGATGGAAAAATGGCTGGAAGACCTTTCATAGTGGTGCAATGATGAAGACCGACATCATGCTACTGAAGAAGGAAACTGGTTGAAAGACATATTTTTGTATTAAATGGATACAAAACTGGGCAGAAGACCTATCATTATGGTACCAATATATAAAATTGTACACAAGGCTTATCAACATAGTATTTAGATATTTTTTTATATAGATCAAAGTAAACAAATGTTTTATGGGTTTTATCAGTAAATTATAAAGTTGGACTCAAATTTCTGTTTTTTGCAAAGTCTAAAAGTTAGCGGAATTTTAATCTCTATGACCTTTTAGTCTTCGAGAGTTGGCTTACTCTTCATTTGTTTTGTTTTCAATGTTTTATTTATTGAGAATCACTAGGTGAAAAGCATCAGCATAAATATATTATCCAATCAAACATGAGAGACAGAAGAAGCAAATAGTACAGTATTCATAGTAATACATGCCTCGTAGTTACATATGACCTTCTATAATTTCCATGTTTACGAAAATGAAGATGCAAACGTCTCTATCAAAATATCATTAATAAAGAAATGAGTGATTCTTGGTTACTATTAATCAACAAATGAACATAATGATTTAACTGAAGCTCTGGAGTATCATGGGTGAGTTAATTAACTAACCAAATGCAGAACAGAGCACAAAAATGGGGGGAGGAAACCTAAAGGAGACATCAAGGGGATGGGAGGAGGGAGAGGGGGAACCAGGGATAAAGGTAAAAGGGACATGGTCCATTGGCACATTGGTCATGTTCAATATCAAGGCGCAGAATCAGACACACACAGGGATATGAATTTATCTGAATTCCTATACGTCACCCAAGGACTCCAGACCTGGGAGAAGGGAGAAAGGCTATGTGTGGCTAATGCTGCTAATTCTTCGGTGTGATACAGTTGGTCAATCTTAAGTAATAGCTGATCTATGCTTGAAATATTAGACAAGTGCCAAAACATAGGTATAAGAAGCTTACCGGCTGTTAAGATGAAAGAGACCAGTTTAGATAAATGTTTATTATTTGGAACTACTGGTAAATTAAGGAAAACATGTTCTGGAGTTAGTTTTATATGTTTACGCACCACTTCGTCTAAGGTTTGAGATACAATGTTCCAAAATTTTTTAATGATGTGGCAGTGCCACCAAATATGAAGATATGAGCCTCTGTCCCTTTCGCACCTCTAACATGTATCTGGCGTAGTGGGGAACCACTTATGTAACAGGAGAGGTGTTGTATACCAATGAGTTATTATTTTGTAGCTGTTCTCTTGGCCTTTCACACATTGTGAAGGGCCATATGAAGATTTATAAGTTAGATTAATTTGGGAATCAGAGAAAGAGTGGCCTAATTATTTTTCCCATCTCAGCAGAAAGGCTCTTTTAGGAGGTAATTGTTTTAAAAGCAGCATATTATAGAGAGCAGAAAGCACTTTTTTCGGGAGTTTTGTTTGGGAACATAATATTTCAAAAGCGGTTAACGGCCGCATTAGGTCACCATTGATCATAGATTGGCGTAGTATTTTCTTAAGAAACTCATAATGTATAAAGGTGTAATGAGACATTGTGGGCAGTTCCTTCATGTCTTGGAAGGATATAATAGTCCCTTCACTATATAACTGGTCCAACAGGGGTGATTTATCATTTGAAATATGTTTCGCCAGATCCAGGGTCATGACGTCTGATACCCTGGTTAGTGGTGATGGAGACGGGGACAGATAAGGGGCCACAGACTTCCAACATTTGACCGCCGTCCTTGTAAGGAGGTTTGGAAAGATAAATTTAAGTGACTCTTCATGGGGAAAGGATAATAGAGCGTAGTTGAATCGGGGACATCTGTTCTTCCAAAGTAAGCCAGGGTTTCTCTCCAGTCTTCCTGACCCACTCCACCGCCCTAGATAGGACAGCAGCTAAATAATAAGTATGGATGTTGGGGGCTCCCATGCCACCTTTCCTCCTAGGCAATGAAAGTGTGTGGGAGTTACGTCTTGATCTGTGCTTATTCCATATATATTTAAAGAAAGAACAATTAACCTGGGTCAAGAACGTTCTGGGTAGTTCTATTCGTAGCATTTGAAATAGGTAAATTAATTTAGGTAGAAGAATGCTTTTGATTAATTTTTTTCTGCCCATCCAAGAGAGATAGGGGGGCCTTCCACTTTTTAGTTTGATCTGTTACTAAAGTGAGTAGTGGTTTATAATTTAGGTTAGATAGATCCTTATAGGACGGGCTAATTTTGATACCAAGGTATTTTATATAATTACCCAGCCAGTGAAAGGGAAATTGTAGCTTAAAGCCGTTTATAGTACTAGCAGGTATATTTATTCCCAGCGCTTCGGACTTAGATGGGTTTATCTTGAAATTAGACAAGGAGCCATATCTCTCCAGGATCCGCATGAGCGGCCTCCTCTTCATAATGTCTGCCCACATCAGTAAAACTGAACTCACCACATTTTTTGCTGTTCCTTCCTAGATTTGTTCAGTCAGACTAGGTGAAGTTAACACTCTTATTCCAAAGAAAGCAGAAATGCAAAATGTAACACGATCCAAATAATATGACTGAAAAATAAGAATTCATACGAAGCAGGACTAAGGAATCTAATATTCCGGAGGACTGCATGAAACACCACGATGAAGAGTAAATTGCTAACTTTCATGCATGAAAAATCACAAAGTAGTTTTAGCAACCATAATCTTTAATAGGGGAAAACATGACTGATGCATAAACCGCGGAAATGAATAAAACAAGAAGCTTTCTGTCTAATACCGCTCAACTTTTTTTTTTCTTTTTTTTTAAGCTGACGAGAGCTCAATGGTCCATTTTGTTGGCGGCTTTATACGTGCTATGATGGATATTAAATAACTGTGAAATTTAGTGAGTAATTTAGGATTCTATATCCAGGAATTATGGCAGTACATAATAAAATAATATTTGGCTATCATTTTTACAACTATGTAGGGTACCGTCTTAGAGGCTCTTAGGTTGGTGTTCAGTCTGTTACAATTTGTCTCATCCATTCCAGAGCAGTTAGTAATCCAATATATAGTTTACAACATAATCCTAAATGTAACTTAATCTACATAGTTTACATTTGTTAAGTGAGAGGGGATTTCAGGAGGATATACATTTTAACCCCTTCACTCCATGGCCATTTTCCATCTTTTTGTTTTCGTTTTTTCTTCCCCTTATTCCCAAAGCCATAACTTTTTTATTTTTCAGTCAATATGGCCGTCTATGGGTTTGTTTTTTGCAGAACAAGTTGTACTTTTGAGTGACAAAATTGATTTTATGATATAGTGTACTGGGAAATTGAAAACAAAATTCCAAGTGTGGTGAATTGGAAAGAAAAGTGCAATTCCACTATTTTTTTCTTGTTTTTTTTTATTCACCATGTTCATTATATGGTAAAACTGACCTGGCAATATGATTCTCCAGGTCAGTACGGGAACACAGATATCAAGCATGCATGTATTCTTTTTTATGTAAGTTGTGAAAAAAATTTTGAAATTTATATGAAAAAAGGTTTTGCGTTTGTCACCATTTTCTGAGACCCATAGCGTTTTGATTTTTCAGGATCTAGGGTTGAATGATGGCTTATTTTTTGCCCCCTGAGATGATGTGTTTATTGATACTATTTTGGGGTAAATATAATGTTTTGATCACCTTGCATTGCACTTTATTGCAATGCTGCAGCAGACAAAAAAAAGTGTATTTTTAATTGTTTTATTTTCAATGGGGCAAAAAGGGGGGTAATTTGAACTTTTGTGTTTTTTTAATTTTTCATATTTTTAAAAAACTTTTTTTACTTTTTACTATTTTCATTAGTCCCCTTAAGAGACTTGAAACTGTGATTGTACGATCGCCTGTGCTATACGCATAACAAAAATCAGGATCTCCTGTGAACGCCGGCCACAAGCCAGTGTTCACCTGAGATTTATAATGACAGGTACGGCGTTCTTCTGCAGATCTCCAGCTGTCATAACAACCCATCAGCGCACTTGATCACATAACAGTGGTGCTGATGGGTGGGATTTGTAGCGAGCTGACAGCTGCATTTAACAGGTTAACAGTCACGGGCTTAACTCTGATCCATCTATGGCTGTTAAAGGCACATGATAGTTGATTTATCAGCTGTTATATGTAGAGAAAGAAGCAGGCCCAGAGCTGGAGCCTGAAACAGAGTCAGGGACACAACATATGATGTAAATACACATTATACAGTCATGGCCAAAAGTTTTGAGAATGACACAAATATTAATTTTTACAAAGTCTACTGCTTCACTTTTTCTAATGGCAATTTGCATATACTCCAGAATGTTATAAAGAGTGATCAGCTTAACAGTAATTACTTGCAAAGGCAATATTTGGCTAGAAAATGAACTTTATCCCCAAAACACATTTCAACATCATTGCAGCCCTGCCTTAAAAGGACCAGCTAACCTCTTTTCAGTGATTGCTCCATTAACACAGGTGTGGGTGTTGATGAGGACATGGCTGGAGATCAATCTGTCATGATTAAGTAAGAATGACACCACTGGACACTTTAAAAGGAGGCTGGTGCTTGGCATCATTGTTTCTCTTTTGTTAACCATGGTTATCTCTAAAGAAACATGTGCAGTCATCATTGCAATGCACAAAAATGGCCTAACAGGGAAGAGTATCGCAGCTAGAAAGATTGCACCTCAGTCAACAATCTATCGCATCATCAAGAACTTCAAGGAGAGAGGTTCCATTGTCACCAAAAAGGCTCCAGGGCACCCAAGAAAGACCAGCAAGCGCCAGGACCATCTCTTAAAAGTGTTTCAGCTGCGGGATCGGGCTACCAGCAGTGCAGAGCTTGCTCAGGAATGGCAGCAGGCAGGTGTGAGTGCATCTGCACGCACTGTGAGGCGGAGACTCTTGGAGCAAGGCCTGGTCTCAAGGAGGGCAGTGTTGTGAATGTGTTAGAAATGAATTCTGAGCAGAAGCTCCCTCTGGTGGTTACAAACAGTACTGAACTATTCAATGAGGATTGTGAAGATTGGCAATCAGGTGTTACAGACTGGTCTTATATAAGGGAGGTTCCCTCCCATCAGGGTTGCCGGTGATCAATTGTTCTTGTCTCAACTTTGGTTCCTGGTTCACTTGGAAGCTAGCTGTGTCTTGCCTGCATCTTCTGCTAACAGATAAGATATTTTCTGCTTTTATTTTTGTGCTTGCTTTTTGCATTTTGTCCTGCACTTCTGTGGAGGTCAGCCAGGTCCCCTCCGGGGGCTTGTGCTCCTCTCAGTTTATCTGAGCCACTGTTATTTGTTCATTTGCCTTTTCCAGTTTTTTCAGTGGCTGCTGCTTAGTTTTGTTACACCAGAGAACTAATTTAGGTGGTAGAGGTCGTGTGATCTCAGGTGTTTTTGCAATTAGTGAGTTGGTATTTTTTAGGGTTTTTTGGATTGCAATATGTGTCCTTACTATCCTTTTCTTTCTAGGAAGATTGGGCCCCAACGTTTGCTCATACTATTTTCTGTCTGTGTCTGTATTTCCTCTTGTCTAACCGCCATTACATGTTTTGGGGCTTCCTATGTTCTTTGGGGATCTGCTCCGGGGCAGATAGTTTTCCTCTTTCTATCTTTAGGTGTAGTTAGCTTCTCAGGCTGTGACGAGGCGTCTAGGACCAACGTAGGAACGCTCCACGGCTGACTTTAGTTGTGGTGGTTAGTCAGGGTACTGCAATCCAGTAGATTCCAACCTCTCTGGTGTATTGCCTTTTTTGCCTGTTGTCCTCAGCTACCAAATCATAAGAGTATCACCGGCCAAACTGAAAATTATATGGTACTCACAGAAGGGAAAGATAGTGTAAAAAAAAAAAGTTGTCAGAGCTGTCAGAGATATATATATATTTTTTTTCTTTCCCTCTTTTTCTCTGGGTGCTGAGGATTTTTTTTTTCTCTCAATGGAGTTTGCACAGTTGTCTGGCCGTGTGGATCAGCTTGCCACTGAAGTTCGGAGTATTGCTACCTATCTTGCAGGGTTGCCGTTTGTGGAACCTAGGATCCCCATGCCAGATTTGTTTTTAGGGGATCGAGCTAAAATTTCTGAATTTCAAAAATAACTGTAAGTTGTTTTTTGCCTTAAAACCTAAGTCCTCAGGGAACGCAGCACAGAAGGTTCAAATTGTCATCTCTCTCCTGCGCGGCGATCCTCAGGATTGGGCTTTTTCCCTGACACCTGGGGATCCTGTTTTGAGTAATGTTGATGCATTTTTTCTGGCTCTGGGGTTATTGTACGATGAACCTAATGTCACTGATCAAGCTGAAAAAGCCTTGTTGGCATTAAATCAGGGGCTTGAGGATGCTGAGTTATACTGTCAGAGATTCCGAAGGTGGGCAGTCCTGACCAAATGGAATGATGATGCTTTGGCAGCCCTTTTTCGGAAGGGTCTGTCAGAGAATGTAAAAGATGTTATGGTGGGTTTCCCTGCTCCCTCTGGTCTCAATGATTCTATGTCATTAGCGATTCAAATTGACAGACGTTTGCGTTAGCGTAGAGGTATGCGTGGAATAGTGTTGCCTTGTGAACCAGCTTCTGAACCCATGCAGTGTGATACAGTGGCTTCTGGGGCACAGCGTCATGAGTTTCGAAAACGCAATGGGTTATGTTTCTACTGTGGTGACTCCTCTCATGCTATTTCAGTCTGCCCTAAGCGGGGAAGACGTTTTGCACGCTCAGTTGTCTTGGGTAGTGTTCAGACTTAATTTCTGTTGACTGTTACCCTGATTTGCTCCCTGTCCACATTTTCTGCTCAGGATTTTGTTGATTCGGGAGCAGCTATTAACCTGATGGATTTTGATTTTGCTAAACGTTGTGGGTTTCCCTTGATACCCCTACGGAAGTCTATTCCCCAACTGGGGATTGATTCTACCCCTTTGGCTGAGAATAAACCCCAGTTCTCTACTCAGGTGATAATGAGGATTGAACCTGATCATCAGGAGAGTTGCAAATTTTTGGTGCTGTATAATCTGCATGACATTATTGTACTAGGTTTCCCTTGGTTACAGTCTCATAATCCTATTTTGGATTGGAAATCTGTGTCTGTAACCAGTTGGGGCTGCCAATGTGTTAATGCCAACACTCCTGTTTTTTCTGCCTCTCCCCAGGCTCAGGATGTTCCTGACTTTTTGACTGATTTTTCTGATGTGTTTAGCGAAAGTAAATCTGCATCCTTGCCCCCCATAGGAGTTATGACTGCGCTATTGAATTAGTGCCTGGTAGTAAATTCCCTAAAGGTCGCCTTTTTAACTTGTCTGTACCTGAACATGACGCTATGCAGTCTTATATCAAGGAGTCATTGGAGAAGGGTCATATCAGACCATCCTCTTCACCCTTGGGTGCCGGTTTTTTCTTTGTGGCCAAAAAGGATGGTTCATTAAGGCCGTGTATTGATTATCGTCTCTTGAACAATATCACTGTTAAATATCAATATCCGTTACCCTTGATTTCTGACCTGTTTTCCAGGGTGAAAAGTGCTACTTGGTTTACCAAGCTTGACTTCAGGGGGGCGTATAACCTTATTCGCATTAAGCACGGGGTTTAATGGAAGACGGCATTTAATACCCTAGAGGGGCATTTTGAGTACCTAGTGATGCCCTTTGGGCTCACTAATGCTCCTTCCGTCTTCCAGTCCTTCATGAATGACATTTTCAGGGATTTTGTGGATAAATTTCTGATTGTTTATTTGGTAGTGTTGAGCGATACTGCTCAATATCTAAAAATATCGGATCGGAATGGTATCACCGATATCACTAAATATCGTCGATATCCGATTCCGATACCGGAAGTCCAATGTAAGTCTATGGGAACAAAATATCGCAACAAAAAAAACCCTTTCTGTCGTTATAATCACAAAATATACACACATAGAATACATATATATATATATACATGTCATTGTGACATATATATATACATATATTTATAGTTTATACACTTCTACATAGTAAAATAGACTCTGATTCAATTGCCGGGTAAAGCCGTGACTTACCCATAGAAGTCGACGGGCTCGGTGCCGAGTACCCCCAAAACCTCTGGCTCTGTGCGACTCAACTTGGGCGTCACGAACAGGATTCTGTAGCTCGCTATAAGCGAGTCCTGTGTGCCTGAATTGAACTGTTTTTGTGCTTGAGAATTGCTAAAATCATCAGAGAATGTATTTGCCATTTTTCCGCCATATCTGCGTCACGACGAGGCACTGGTGAAGAAGAAGGGGGTGCTCTTCGTGGGTGTACACTCACTCAGTGGCGCGAAAACGATGGCCGACCACTCTAAATGGTACTGCAATGTAAGATCGTGCCCCACAGCTCTGGAGTTCCGCCTCCTCATCCTCCTCAGTGTGCGGAAACTAACACGAAGGTCCCGCCTCACTACAAAAGAGGGGCCCTCTCCAGATGCTAATGACACATGTGACTTGGCAGAGATGGCTAATGGACACGAGCAGAAGTGTGAAGGGATGGAGCAGTCAGAGCTCTCCCCCCACGGAAGCGACCCGATCGCCACGGAACCACCGTTGGGCACCCGGCCTGGAAACCCTCCTACGCTGCAAGAAGCGGAGGATACCCTAAGAGGCCTGGCCCGGCACCGGGAGGAGGTCGCCAGGATGGAAGCCAGCTGGCGTGCCCTAAAACTAAACTTGGAGCGGCGCCAATCCCTCTTACCTGAAGTGTCTGTACCGGATGGTGAGGCACCCGTTCTAGTAGAGGAGTCCGTGCGGGCATCCCAGCCCTTGCAATGTGATCCGGTTGACGTTGTCGCAGTGGAGGCACCCGTTCCTGCCAAAAACTCTGCACCGGCAGCACCCCAGATCCCGCTGTCTGCCCCCGTCGCTGAGACAGAAGAAGCGACACCCGTCCTCATGGAGGAGGCCGCGCAGGCACCAGAGGTCTACCTGTCTGTACCGGAGCCCCGACTGTCATCTGTTCCAGAGCCGGCTGCTTCCGCCACAGGTGAGCGCCGCCAGGACTGGGGGGTGCCAGGAGAGCTGCCGCAAACCGGACATGGTAAGCTGGCATTTGATGGTGGAGACATGGAGCAGCTGGTGGAGAATTACAACCCGGGGTCAGGAGGAAGAGTGGAGACATTGGGAGCGGGAAGCAGAGCGACAAAGGGAGCAGCGAGAATCCCAAAAGCTTCGGCAACGTCACCTGGAGAAGGACCGGGCAGATAAGGACCGGATGAGAAAAGACAAAGGAACCCTGTGGGAGCCGCGGCGTAAGGGGGCAGTACGGAGCTTTAAATTGAAAGGTGGTTGGGGCTTCATCCAGGAGCCTGGACTTTATTTAGAAGTTTTTGTAACCCGGCGGGACGTGGAGGCTCACCTCCCAGAAGGACACCCGGGGAGGGACCTGTTGCCAGGAGACTTGGTAACTTACACCCGACACTGGGGTTACAATGGATGGTACACCCTAAATGTCACCAGGTGCGACCCCTACTCCCCAGAGTGTCAGGAAACTGACAGACCCTACGAGCCTTCAGCCTCCCACATCCAGGCCTCTGCACAAGTGCCCACCCCACGCCGTAAATCTCCCCAGCCTCCCTCAATGGTCTCCTCAGCAGCCCCAGCTATGGACATGATAACTATAGCTGGCCCGTACCCGGCGCCTGTTAGGCCCCCTGGGGTTCGTTCAGTCCGTGACATAGGGCTCCAGACCCGGAGGGAGATGAAAGAGGTGGCCACACAGACACAGATAGCGGGTCACGACTTGACTGTACAGGCCACACGACGTCATCAGGTCCTGGTGGTCCTTGGTGTCTCGGATGTTTGGCAAACATCAGAAGAGTACCAGGTGGTACCTGAAACACCCCTGCCAAAGAATTATAAATAACCCGGACAGGGTCCCTGTATGTAAATAGTTAAATTGTTGATGTACCCGGACGGGTGAATGTTCATAAAAAATTTTTTTAATTTAATAAAAAACACAACACAGTTTTCATTACTTTTATTACAGTCTCATCCTGCGACGCCATCGATCTCCTGTAAAAAAATGAAAAAAAAAAAACAACAGTATACCACCTGTCCGACGCAGTCCATAGTAACGAGTGTCCCATGACGATCCAGCTCTGCTACATCAGAATGACATCAGAGGCAGGCAGGCAGGCAGAGCCTGTCATCCCGGCGCAGCACAGCTGATTACCTGCTTCCCCGGCGGTGACGTCATCGGACTGGTTTACGGCCGGGATTACCCTGCAGTCACTGCAGTTATCGCGAAAAACTGCATGTGACCGCCAGGGAGAAGATAATGGCGGCCATCAAGCAGTCCAGGACATGACCGCCGGAGATCTTCTGCCAGGTAAGTGCCGCTGACTCCTGACAGACCCGACCGACGGACACTCACAGTGACAGTGACAAATCCGATTCCGGTATCCGATATGACGAAAATATCGGTACTCGGAATCGAAAGCCCGCTACAGCTAATATCGGCCGATACCCGATATTTGCAGTATCGTATCGCTCAACACTATTATTTGGATGATATCTTGATTTTTTCCAATGACTGGGACTCTCATGTGAAACATGTTCGGACTGTGTTCCAGATTTTGAGAGAGAATGCTATGTATGTGAAGAGATCAAAGTGTCTTTTGGCGTACAGAGGATCTCATTTCTGGGATTCATTTTGTCCCCATCTGTTATTGAAATGGACCCGGTCAAGGTTCAGGCCATCTGTGATTGGGTCCAACCTACTTCATTAAAGGCTCTTCAGAGATTCTTGGGTTTTGCCAATTTTTATCGTAAATTTATTGGTAATTTCTCTGTTATTGTTAAACCATTGACTGATTTGACCAAGAAGGGTTCTGATGTGGTGAATTGGCCTCCTGAGGCAGTCTCTGCGTTTCAGTAACTTAAGCAGAGATTCACTTCTGCTCCAGTTCTATGGCAGCCTGATATTTCTCTGCCATTTCAGGTGGAGGTTGATGCCTCTGAAATTGGGGCAGGTGCCGTTTTGTCCCAAAGAGATCCAGAGACCTCTAAAAGTAACCCTTGTGCCTTTTTCTCTCGAAAATTTTCTCCAACTGAACGTAATTATGACGTGAGTAATCGGGAGTTATTGGCCATGAAGTGGGCTTTTGAAGAGTGGAGACATTGGCTGGAGGGAGCCAAACATCAGGTGGTGGTCCTCACGGACCATAAGAATCTGGTTTATCTGGAATCAGCCAAGCGACTTAATCCTAGACAGGCCAGGTGGGCCTTGCTTTTCACACGTTTTAATTTTGTGGTTTCCTTTCTTCCTGGCACTAAGAATGTTAAAGCTGATGCCCTCTCGAGGAGTTTCCTTGCGGACTCTCCTGAGTTATCTGATCCTGCTGTTATTTTGAAAGAGGGTGTAGTTCTTTCCGCCATCTCGCCCAATTTGAGACTGGCTCTGGAAGGGTGTCAGGAGGATAAACCCGAGCGCTGCCCTATTGGGAAATTGTTTGTCCCAGACCGGTGGAAAAAGAGTGTGATGTCTGAGATTTATTGTTCCGCGTTGGCCGGTCATCCCGGAATTTTTGGTACCAGAGACTTGGTTAGTCGGTCCTTTTGGTGGCCTACTTTGTCTCGTAACGTCAGGGAATTTGTGCAGTCCTGCGGGACTTGCTCTCTCTCCAAGCCTTGCTCTCGCTCTAGTGGTTTGTTGATGCCATTGCCTGTGCCCAAGAGACCATGGACCCATATCTCTATGGATTTCATTTCCGACCTCCCTGTTTCTCAGAGAATGACCGTTATCTGGGTGATTTGTGATAGGTTTTCCAAAATGATACATCTTGTGCCATTACCTAAGTTGCCTTCCTCCTCCGAATTGGTGCCTTTGTTCCTTCAGCACGTGGTTCGGTTACACGGCATTCCTGAGAACATTGTGTCTGACAGAGGAGTCCAGTTTGTTTCCAGATTTTGGAGGACTTTTTGTTCTAAACTTGGTGTTCAATTGTCTTTTTCCTCGGCTTTTCATCCTCAGACCAATGGACAAACTGAGAGAACAAACCAGACATTGGAGACTTATCTGAGATGCTTTGTGTCTGCTGATCAGGATGACTGGGTCTCTTTTTGCCTTTGGCTGAGTTTGCTCTTAATAATAGGGCTAGCTCTGCCACTTTGATGTCTCCATTTTTCTGAAATTTTGGGTTTCATCCTCGATTTTCTTCGGGACAGACGGAGACTTCTGTCTGTCCAGGTGTTGACTCTGTTGTGGAGAGTATGCAGCAGATTTGGGACCAGGTAGTGGAGAGGTTGTCCCTCTCTCAGGAGAGGGCCCAGCAGTTTGCCAACCGGCATAGGACTGATGGTCCTCGGTTTGAAGTGGGGGACTTGGTCTGGTTGTCCTCAAGAAATATCCCTATGAGAGTTGCATCTCCTAAGTTTACGCCTAGGTTCATTGGACCTTATAAGATCATGGAGATTCTTAATCCTGTTTCCTTTCGTTTACTTCTTCCAGGGACATTTAAGATCCATAACGTGTTCCACAAGTCCTTATTGAAGAGGTTTGTCGAGCCAGTGGTTCCTATGGCTGCGCCTCCTGACCCTGTTTTGGTTGAGGGCAATCTGGAGTATGTGGTTGAGAAAATATTGGATTCTCGTTTTTCTAGATGGAAACTCCAGTATTTGGGTAAGTGGAGAGGTTATGGTCAGGAGGACAATTCTTGGGTGTTTGCTTCGGACATCCATGCTAGGAGACTGATCCGTGCGTATCACAGAGCTCATCCTGACCGACCTGGTTGCCCAAATGAGGGTTCGGTGACCCCTCCTCAAGGGAGGGGTACTGTTGTGAATGTGTTAGAAATGAATTCTGAGCAGAAGCTCCCTCTGGTGGTTACAAACAGTACTGAACTATTCAATGAGGATTGTGAAGATTGGCAATCAGGTGTTACAGACTGGTCTTATATAAGGGAGGTTCCCTCCCATCAGGGTTGCCGGTGATCAATTGTTCTTGTCTCAACTTTGGTTCCTGGTTCACTTGGAAGCTAGCTGTGTCTTGCCTGCATCTTCTGCTAACAGATAAGATATTTTCTGCTTTTATTTTTGTGCTTGCTTTTTGCATTTTGTCCTGCACTTCTGTGGAGGTCAGCCAGGTCCCCTCCGGGGGCTTGTGCTCCTCTAAGTTTATCTGAGCCACTGTTATTTGTTCATTTGCCTTTTCCAGTTTTTTCAGTGGCTGCTGCTTAGTTTTGTTACACCAGAGAACTAATTTAGGTGGTAGAGGTCGTGTGATCTCAGGTGTTTTTGCAATTAGTGAGTTGGTATTTTTTTAGGGTTTTTTGGATTGCAGTAAGTGTCCTTACTATCCTTTTCTTTCTAGGAAGATTGGGCCCCAACGTTTGCTCATACTATTTTCTGTCTGTGTCTGTATTTCCTCTTGTCTAACCGCCATTACATGTTTTGGGGCTTCCTATGTTCTTTGGGGATCTGCTCTGGGGCAGATAGTTTTCCTCTTTCTATCTTTAGGTGTAGTTAGCTTCTCAGGCTGTGACGAGGCGTCTAGGACCAACGTAGGAACGCTCCACGGCTGACTTTAGTTGTGGTGGTTAGTCAGGGTACTGCAATCCAGTAGATTCCAACCTCTCTGGTGTATTGCCTTTTTTGCCTGCTCTCCTCAGCTACCAAATCATAACAGGGCAGCAAAGAAGCCACTTCTCTCCAGAAAAAACATCATGGACAGACTGATATTCTGCAAAAGGTACAGGCAGTGGACTGCTGAGGACTGGGGTAAAGTTATTTTTTCTGATGAATCCCCTTTTCGATTGTTTGGGACATCAGGAAAACGCCTCATTTGGAGAAGACAAGGTGAGCGCTACCACCAGTCTTGTCTCATGCCAACTGTTAAGCATCCTGAAACCATTCATGTGTGGGGTTGCTTCTCAGCCAAGGGAATCGGCTCTCTCACAGTCTTGCCTAAAAACACAGCCATGAATAAAGAATGGTACCAGAATGTCCTCCAAGAGCAACTTCTCCCAACCCTCCAAGAGCAGTTTGGCGATCAACAATGCCTTTTCCAGCATGATGGAGCACCTTGCCATAAAGCAAAGTTGATTACTAAATGGCTCAGGGAACAAAACATAGAGATTTTGGGTCCATGGCCTGGAAACTCCCCAGATCTCAATTCCATTGAGAACTTGTGGTCAATCATCAAGAGACGGGTGGACAAACAAAAACCTAAAAATTCTGACAAAATGAAAGCATTGATTGTGCAAGAATGGACTGCTATCAGTCAGGATTTGGTCCAGAAGTTGATTGAGAACATGCCAGGGAGAATTGCAGAGGTCCTGAAGAAGAAGGGTCAACACTGCAAATATTGACTTGCTGCATTAACTCATTCTAACTGTCAATATAAGCTTTTGTTACTCATATGTTTGCAATTATATTTCTGTCTGTGATAAAAACATCTGTCAAACACATAAAAACCAGAGGGCAGCAGATCATGTGAAAATATAATATTTGTGTCATTCTCAAAACTTTTGGCCATGACTGTATGTCATGAAGGGGTTAACAGAGTTAAATAACAAACTTCACCATCATTTTTTTTAATACCATGGTAGTGATGCACTAGTTCCCACAGGAGCATAGTACCATTGTGCATGGGCGTACCCACCGTGGGGCGGGAGGGGGGCAGCTGCCCCTCCCTAGAAGCAGGGGCACACAATGAAAGAGAGCGGAGAGAGCAGCACAATGCCGGCTCCCTCTGCCACAGGTTGCAGTGCCTGTCTGTGTGTGCGCAGTGCACTGAGCTGCTGTCTCACCATAGGAGCTTCTTCCTTCCTGGCTGGCAGCAGCTGTAGTTTCACTTTCTGCTCCGCAGGCTCTGGTTGTCTCAGCTACACTGGGTCCTAGTGCCCTCTGTGTGCAGACACTGGACACTTCCTGGTCCTGCCTCAGCCACTGCCTGCAAGCTTCATGGTAAGAGGGGATGGAATTTATTAAAATCATTCTGCTCAGGCATGTCATGGTCGCTGTGGGGAATGTGAGAGGATGGGGGTACAGTGGGGGAGGGTACATGGCACTGGGGTGAATGTAAGAGGATGGGGAGTATTGTGGGGGCTAGGGCATGGGGGGGTTAATGTGAGAGGATGGGGGTATTGTGGGGGAGGGGTACAGGGCACTGGGGTGAATGTAAGAGTATGGGGTATTGTGGGGACTAGGGCACTGGGAGGGTTAATGTGAGAGGATGGGGTATTGTGGGGGCTAGGGCACTGGGGGGGTTAATGTGAGAGGATGGGGTAGTGTGGGGGCTAGGGCACTGGGGGGGTTAATGTGAGATGTGGGGGTATTGTGGGGGCTGAAGTGGGGGAGGGGCAACAGGGCACAGAGAGTGAATGTGAGAGGATGGGGTATTGTGGGGGAGGGGATACAGGGCACTGGTTGGTGAATGTGAGAGGATGGGGATATTGTGGGGGCTGGCGCACAGGGGTTGATGTGAGAGGATGGGGTATTGTGAGGGAGGGTGGACAGGTCACTGGGGTTGAATGTAAGAGGATGGGGGTATTGTGGGGCTAGGGCACTGGGGGTTTACTGTGAGAGGATGGGGGTATTGTGGGGACTGAAGTGGGGAGGCGCAACAGAGCACTGAGGGGTGCATGTGACAGGATGGGGGTATTGTGGGGTCAGTGGGACAGAACACTAAGGGGTGCATGTGAGACGATGGGCTGTTGGGGTGTGAGTGGGGGACAGGGGAGGTAGGGGGCTTTTTTTTACTTGTGAGCTCGTTAATACTTTAATAATAGATTAATATTTCAGTATTATTATAACAAGGGCATAGACAGACGGCCGTATAACTCATGCGAGGATCGCACTGCAATCCTCGGACTTGCTGGTACCGCTCCTGACATGAGCACGACTGCAATGTATAATATATGGTATATACAGCGTAGTGTCGCATACACGGCTGTATTATACAATATACAACAGTTCTAATGCTCCATACCTAATATGCAGGATAATGTACAGTGTATATGATGTAACCTGTATAAGATGCGACATTGGCTTGCCCCCCCTAGTTTTGATCCTGGGTATGCCCATGCCATTGTGCAAGAGAGGGCAACACAAGGATAGATGCAAGAGATTAGTAAATCAATTCAATAAAAATTGAATTTGTATGATATTTTGGGAAATTTTGCTGGATTTGACAAATTCAAACAATTTGCAATTCGCTTTGCAAAAATTGTCAAAAATGTCTACAACCATTTTACACAATGCAAAAAATGATATAATCCAGAAAGGCTCCCATCACTTCGGATGTGGCCGGGCGAGCTTCAATATACTGCTTGCTATCACATGGTATAGACCTTCCAATCAGGATGGACTATCATAGTTCAAAAAGGCTACCTTGGACAAACTTGGCATTAGCCAGAGTAATGCTGGCTTTTGCCCATTAAACTCTGCAAAGGGATCTGGTCTTACAAAGGGGTCCACTGGATTGCTTCCACTAACATTGGTTACACCTCACCCCTTCTTAGTCAAGTCAGTACCTGGTTTGACATTCTTAGAAAAAATTTTAAGAAATTTACGATAATAGTTTGCAAACCCTAGAAAATGTCTTCAGAAATTTGGGTTGCATGTATAGGCTTCGGAGATGAGCAATATGCTTTTGGAAAGGTTTTGCAAAAAAACATTGAGAATCATATATGAAGGAAGGAGAATTTCAAATAGAAGACTACTGGATTGATCCCCTCGATTATCTCATAAGGTCCAATGAACTTGTTTAGTGGAGGAGACGTTGAATTAGGTAACTACACGTTGTCCCCAACAGTAAATCTTGGCCCATCCATCCACCTTTTATTACTGTGAGAATCATAGAATCATAGAATGGTAGAGTTGGAAGGGACCTCCTGGGTCATCTGGTCCAACCCCCTGCTCAAAGCAGGATTCACTAAATCATCCCAGACAGATGTATGTCCAGCCTCTGTTTGAAGACTTCCATTGAATGAGAACTCACCACCTCTCGTGGCAGCCTGTTCCACTCATTGATCACCCTAACTGTCAAAAAGTTTTTTCTAATATCTAATCTGTGTCTCCTCCCATTCAGTTTCATCCCATTGCTTCTAGTCTTTCCATGTGCAAATGAGAATAAAGATAATCCTTCTACAATGTGACAGTCCTTGAGATATTTGTAGACAGCTATTAAGTCTCCTCTCAGTCTTCTTTTTTGCAAGCTAAACATTCCCAAATCCTGTAACCTTTCCTCATAGGACATGGTTTGCAGACCGAACACCATTCTGGTCGCTCTTCTCTGAACTTGCTCCAGTTTGTTGATGTCTTTTTTAAAATGTGGTGCCCAAAACTGGACACAGTATTCCAGATGAGGTCTGACCAAAGAGGAGTAGAGGGCAATAATGACTTCACGTGATCTAGACTGTATGCTTCTGTTAATACATCCCAGAATTGTATTTGCCTTTTTTGCTGCTGCATCACACTGTTGACTCATGTTCAGTCTGTGATCTATTAGTATACCCAAGTCTTTTTCACATGTGCTGTTGCTTAGCCTTATTCCTCCCATTCTGTATACGCTTTTTTCATTTTTATTTCCCAGATGAAGTACTTTGCATTTTTCCCTGTTAAAATCCATTCTGTTAGTTGCTGCCCACTGCTCCAGTTTATGTATATCTTTTTGAATCCTCTCTCTCTCTTCTCTAGTATTAGCTACATATACATATACAGACCTCCTGTGTATAATTTCACTGGTGATCACTGTATTACCTGTACACTGACACTATACGCTGTATACTATGTACAGAGCTCCTGTGTATAATGTCACCATTGGTAATATTAGTGTTGTTATTATTATTGTGGCTTTTATTAATTAGTATTGTAGTATTTAGATAATATATGGTCTATCATCTCCCATCAGAGTCTCATAGCTGATGTTTAAAGCTGTTCATAACAATCATTTTGGGATATGTTGAGCCAAAATAATGCCAATAAGGATCTATATTTGGGATGAGCACATCATTAGAATGATTAGATTACATGTTCCACATACTGACCATCAAGTTTAGATGCAACTTTATAATAGTTGTTTATGATGGAATGAAGGAAGGGAGGAAGAAAGAAAGAAAGAAACAGAAAGAAGAAAAGAGAAGAAAGGAAGGAAGGAATTAGGAGAGGAAGGAAAATAGGGATGGAGGGAAAGAGATAGTGAAGGATGAAAGGAAAGAAAAAATGTTATCAAACAGTAAATAGATAGATAGATAATAGATGATTGATAATAGCTAGATAGATAGATGATAGATAATAGATATTGATATAGATAGATATACAGATAGATGATAGATAAATAGATAATAGATAGAAAGATTTTGGAGGATGTGGCTCCCTCTGCTCTGACACTGCACTCCTCCGATTGACCTGCAGGTGTTCTCAATCAATTCTGCTTGCCCATTCAAATTGTAGGCTTGCAGCTCAGGAGAGACATGTTTGCCCATTATTGTAGGCTTTTTAGCCCGAAAGTGGCATGTACAGTAGGATAGGGAAGGGTTATGATAGGACCCATTAGAGAAGTGTCACCTTGCCATGGTTGATGGGCACACATGAACTGGCCATGAATTGGCTAAGAACCTTTGCATTTTTTTGTAAGTACATCTTGCTGAGGGACAATGCAGTTGGAAGTTGATATTTCCATTGACACTATATATCTTGGCATTCACAGAGCGCTGCTGTGCTTTTTTATACATATTTTGCAGTCACTACAGCTTGCACCTATTCACACTAGGGAGGTGCTGGTCATTTTTTTTTGTATAGTTGATAGATAGATAATAGATAGAGGATAGATTATTATTATTTATTTATATAGCGCCATTAATTCCATGGTGCTGTACATGAGAAGGGGTTACATACAAAGTTATAGATATCGTTTACAGTAAACAAATTTACAATGACAGACTGGTACGAGGGGAGAGGTCCCTGTCCTTGCGGACTTACATTCTACGGGATAATGGGGAAGAAACAGAAGGTCGGGTAGACAGATAATAGATAGATAGCTAGATTTATAGATATAAAATAGATAGATAGATAATAAATAGATAGATAGATAGATAGATGGATAGATAGATAATAAATAGATAGATAGATATAGATGGTAGATAGATGGATAGATTGATAGAACAATGACTTCACAATGAACATGCACTTCTTCCTCCAGCATCACCAGATGCTCATCGTCGGGTCGCTCACGCTGTAAGCGCTGACCCAGCAGTGCGTCCTTTAGCTAATGTGAATACATAATGGAGAGCTGAGGGATCAGACACAAGACGATGTGAGAATATTGCAGCTTCTTTGCTGGAGTGTCACATTTTCCGTAACATGGTGTTCCCGATAAATAATGTAAACATTGAAAGAGCTCAGAGGAACAAACCAGTGTGAAATTGGCAAATCTGTGCAGTCAATTCTTTTCCAAAGGGAAATGAACAAGTAAAACACATTGTTCTCCGCCTGCGGAAAAAATGCATCCAGTTTTATTGAATCCTGTGTGACTTATTTAATAACACAATGCCGCAGGCCTAAATCAGCTGTAATTCATTGCAACCAATCACTTTCATTTTCCAGGTTCTGCAAGAATAAAGTAAAAAAAACAAAACAGAAAAATAGTCAGACAGAGGATAACATCAGGTAAGTTTCAGTTTGCAGGGCTCCCATCTGTTGGTCACAAAACACTGACGTAACTACCGGTGCAGATCCTGCGCAACAATCCCACCAATTCTAGTCATAAATATACTGTCCAGGCTGAGAACCACTGGTGACTGAGCGACTGGAACGGAGCCTCAGTGACCGGAGGTAACCTCAATGATGTCACCACCGGTCACTTAGGTCATATCTTGGCACCATCCAGATTGAAAACTGTTCATCCCCCAGACATGAATTATGGCGTGGCTCAGAACAACAGACAGGTATGGTATATTGTTGTTTTTTATTTTAGCTTTATTACAGGAGAACGAGGGCTTCGGTGGAATAGGCATTAGTTGAGTATAACTGTTTATTTTTAAATAAAAAAATTAAAAGCATGTTTTGCTTTATTTCTGATAAATGACTTTATTCTGACTGTGTCTTTATTTACCATACAACAATAGGATTAGTAATGGATAGGTGTCTTATAGACTCCTCACCATTACTAAGCCATGGGCTTGATGTCACCTGACAATACAAAGGTGACATCAACTGCACAAATATTAACCCCACTTGCCACCGCTACAGAGCAAGTGGGAAGAGCCAGGCAAAGTGCCATAATTGGCTCATCTAATAAATGTGCCTTTTCTGGGCAGCTACAGACTGCTATTTTTAGCCTGGGGGCCAATATACATAGCCCCTTATCAGCCTGAGAATACCAGTCGCCAGTAGTCTGCTTTAGCGAGGCTGGTTGTCAAAAATGAGGGGACCCCAAGCCATTTTCTTTATGTATTGAAATAATTAAAAAAAACAGCATGAGGACCCCTCTATTCTTGCTAACACTGACAGCTGAGGGTTGCAGTCCCCAGCTGTGAGTTTTGCCTGACTGGTGAATAAAAATACAGGGGAACACATGCCTTTTTTTTTTTAAATTATTTCTTCACAGCGCAGGAGCGGCTGATGAAATACTCGCCTCCGCAACTCCTGTTCTCACTGTTATTAGCGGCAGCAGGAGTTGGATGATGGGATCAGTAGTCCCATCAGCTGACACCAGTGACCGGAGGTAAACTTTATACCTTCGATCACACCTGTGCGCTCACACTATCATTTGACAGCGTGGGAACCACGGCTCTATGACCAGCAGGGATGATATCCCTGCCGATCAGAAGGAGTGTTTGCCGCGCTGCCAAGCACATGAGAGCGCAACAAACACCCAGTGTTTGGGCAGCCAAATTCAAACAGTAACACGGACTTCTTGTAGAAATCCGTGTTCGGTGTCCATGCCCGAAAAGTAGGTGTTCAGTATGGATGCCGAATTTTACTGTTCGGGTTCACCCATTTTCAGTCACGAACACATGAATGGACATTCTCCTTCAGTATTTTTTTGATAGACAGCAAAATTCACGGTTCCATTTACTGCAGCAAATCTTCCAGGTCCTGAATCAGCAAAACACACTTCCATCACCATATTTTACTGTTGGTATGATGTTCCTTTTCTGAAATGCTGTGTTGCTTCCACGCCAGTTGAAATGGGACTTACACTTTCCAAAAAAGTTCAACTTTTGTCTCGTCAGTCCACAGAGTATTCTGCCAAAAGTCTTAGGGTTAATCAAGATGTTTTCTGGCAAAACTGAGATGAGTCTTTATGTTCTTATTGCTCAGCAGTGGTTTTCGTCTTGGAACTCTGCCCTACAGGCCATTTTTGCCAAGGCTCTTTCTTATGGCGAAGTCATGAACAACTGAAGCGAGGCCTGCAGTTCTTTGGCTATTATTGTGGGGTCTTTTGTAACCTCTTGGATGAGTTGCTGCTGCACTCTTGGGATAATTGTGGCTGGCTGGCCACTCCTGGGAAGGTTCACCACTATTCCATGTTTTTGCCATTTGTGGATAATGGCTCTCACTGTGGTTTGCTGGAGTCCCAAAGCTTTAGAAATGGCTTTATAACCTTTTCTAGACTGATAGATCTCAATTACTGTAAGGTTCTATGTATATATTCCTGAAACTCAGTTTGTTCGTCAGCCATTTTACTTTCTGTCTTGCTGCAGCTATCTTGCCCTCAGTCAAAATGGAGTTTCCAGCTTGCATGTTCCCGCCCTGATTCTCTCCTTTGCTTCTTAAGCAGCCACAGCTGAGCAATCAGTGCTTCAGAATCTAGCCTGCAGTGAACCTGTGACTTGACTCCTGTAAGCCTTGGACCTTGTACTCCAGCTATTCCTACTGAGGAACTCTGAAGCACTTTTGGACTCTGAACCCTGCTCTTTGAAAGACCCACGTTTGCATGGACTTACGGTAACAGAGAAGAAGATCCTGAATCTGTATTGGAGAGTGATTGCTGAGCTTGGATTACTCTGGCCTGCTGTGTCTCCTGTTTCTGTGTCTGCAAACTGTGTGACTATTTCTGCCAACTTGTATGAAGTAATACAGGACTTTTCTATATCAAACCTGTGTCTCATGTATGTTCATCGCACCCAAGCACAAGACGCTATATGAACTGTACTACATACATTACAAGATTCTGAAGCCAAAACGTTAGTGTCTGCTGGGTCTGGAAGGCTGTGTCTGCTGTACTGTGGATATCAGACGTCCGGTTGTACTTTCTGTGATGACAGTGGTTGTGACTTCTCACAACCATTCCAGGTGAGCAATTCCCTTAAGTTTTTTCTTTTTGCAGTGTTACCACAGGTAAACACTATTGTTTTTTTTTTTCCTTTCTTTTCTCTTTTTTGTCTGCTGTAACTCTGGATATCAGATGTCTGGTTGAAACTTTCTGTGATGATAGTGGTTGTGACTTCTCACAACCATTCCAGGTGAGCAGTTCCCTTAATTTTTTTTTCTCTCTGCAGTGTTGCCACAGGTGAACACTATTGTTTTTTTTTTTTCTCTCCTCTTCTTCCAGTAATCCTGTCTTAAAAGATCTGGAAAATGGAGGCCCGCATAAAGGAACTTTGCGGAGTGACTGATAATATCCTTGCAGATTTGCAGAATATAAAGACCCGTTTTACAAATCTACAGGACCTCAATAATCACAATTTGCAAGTGGTTGGACAGACTACCCAGGATTTGCGAGCCAGGATTGAGGTTCTAGAGGGGCGAGTCCAGGCTCCTGCCGTAGCCCCGAGTGCTGGGATTCCCAAGTTGCCCCCTTTTCGTTTTGGCGGTGAACGTGAGAAATTCAGGGGATTTATTAATCAATGCAATCTTTTTTTTTCTGCACATGCTTCACAATTTCCCACTGAACGATCTAAGGTGCTTACTATAATTATGTTGCTTACCAACAAGGCTTTAATGTGGGCAAACCCTCTGATTGAGACTGAGGATGATTGTTTGAATCACCTTGATGATTTTATTTCAGCCATGGGGCAGGTGTTTGATGACCCCAATCGAGGTGCAACAGCTGAAGCAGCCATGTTAGCTTTGCGCCAAGGTAAGCACTCGGTAGCTGAATATGCCTTGGATTTCAGGAGATGGGCCCTTGATACCACCTGGGACAGTTCCGCCAAAAAATCTATTTTTCGAAAGGGGTTATCTCCACTGATTAAGGATGAACTTGCTCATGCCGACCCTCCCACTGCGTTAGGTGACTTTATTAACTACTGCATCCGTATTGATACTCGTCTGACTGAACGCAGGCAAGAGAGATGGTTCGAAAGCAATCGTACTAACCTTTTCCTACCTTCCTCTCCAGCTAAGGAACCTTTGAGTAGGATTACACGGGAACCTGAACCTGAACCCATGCAGGTAGACTCTTTACAACGACGGGTTAGTGATGCACGCAAGGAACATCGTTTTAAGGAGAATCTATGTTTCTATTGTGGTAAGTCAGGGCACTTCATTATAAACTGCCCCAGCCGTTCTCGTAAGACTACTGCAGCACTCATTCATTGTGAGTGTTGCGAGAGGGGATCTGTCAGGTCCGAGCCTCAGGCTCCAGAGAGATCTGCAGCAACAGATCTTGATTTCTCGGACTTAAACTCCGTTACCTCTGAGGACGTTGACTGTGTAAACGCTGCCATTTTTCAAGTTTCCTCAGCGGTGTCCCAGCTGAGTTGTAAGAAAAACAATTCTCATTGCTTTCTTTCCATCAAACTCTGGGTTGACTCAGCTTGGGTGTCTAGCTCTGCTATGATCGACTCAGGGGCAAGTGGAAATTTTATGGATGTCTCCTTTGCTCTGAAACAGGGAATACGTTCAGTGAAGAAGGCTACTCCAGTACAGATGGAAACTGTGGATGGCTCCCTGCTGACCTCTGGACCAGTGGATCAGGAAACAGAGCCTTTGAGGGTTCTTATGGGTAAAGATCATCAAGAGAAACTGTCCTTTATGCTTATCTCTTCTCCCCACTTTCCCATTATTCTAGGGCTACCATGGCTGCAGGCTCAGAATCCTACCATTAACTGGGAGACCAAGGAATTACACTTTCCAGAGAAACAGATGAGTCCAAAAGTTTCAGCTTGCTCTGTTCCTAAAGGAATCATGTCAGTCCCTGAACTACCAGCTGTATACCAGGACTATGTGGATTTATGTGACAAGAAGAACGCTGACCAGCTTCCTCCTCACCGTCCATATGATTGTCCAATTGAATTATTGCCTGGAGCAGAGATACCTTTTGGTAAGATCTACCCCCTGGCGGGGCCCGAGCTAAAGGCTTTAAAGGATTACATAGATGAAAATCTAGCCAAGGGCTTCATACGCCCCTCTTCATCTCCTGCAGGTGCACCCATCTTCTTTGTAAAGAAGAAAGATGGATCTCTGAGACCATGCGTAGACTATAGGGAACTCAATAAGGTTACTATTAGAAACCGTTATCCATTGCCTTTAATCCCTGAGTTATTGGAGAGAGTGCGACATGCCAAAATTTTTTCTAAACTAGATCTTCGTGGGGCCTATAACTTAGTCCGTATTAGACCTGGGGATGAATGGAAGACTGCATTCAGGTCACGCTATGGACACTTTGAATATCTAGTTATGCCTTTTGGTCTGAGTACCGCCCCAGCCACTTTCCAACACTTGGTGAATGACATCTTCAGGGATCTCCTAGATACATTCGTGGTAATTTATTTGGATGATATTCTAATTTTTTCTAACTCCACAGAGGAACATCATGGACATGTGAGAATGGTCTTGGAACGTCTAAGACAAAATCATCTTTACATCAAACTTGAAAAGTGTGAATTCCATAGGACCGAAATTCAATTTCTGGGGTATGTACTGTCTACACAAGGAATTAGTATGGATGGAAGCAAAACCCAAGCCATCAAGGATTGGCCAAGTCCTAGAAATGTGAAGGAGGTACAGCGCTTCATCGGGTTTGCCAACTTCTATAGACGTTTCATTAGAAATTTCTCTGAGGTAGTGTCACCTATCACTCAACTTACCCGGAAAGAGTCTAGGTTTTCCTGGACTCCCCAAGCCCAGGAAGCATTTTCCCGTCTAAAAGATAAATTTACCACTGCACCTATCCTAGTACATCCCAACCCCGAGCTTGCCTTCATAATAGAGGTGGATGCTTCAGACTGTGCCGTTGGAGCTATACTCTCTCAGAGAACAGGTGAGAAGAATGTCTTGCATCCCTGTGCCTTCTTTTCCCAGCAGTTGTCTTCGGCTGAGAGGAACTACGATGTGGGCAATAGAGAGTTGTTGGCCATTATTGCCGCCTTCAAAGAATGGAGACACCTTCTTCAGGGAGCTGCACAGCAAATAGTCGTCCTGACAGACCATCGTAACCTTGAGTTTATCGGGTCGGCTAAGTGCCTGACTCCTCGCCAGGCTCGCTGGAATCTTTTCTTAAACCAATTTAATTTTGTCATCTCTTATAGACCAGGATCGCGCAATGGAAAGGCTGATGCACTCTCTAGGATTTACTCAGCAGAGACACGTCCAATTACTCCTCCTAAGACTATTCTTCCTGACTCTAGATTCCTAGGAGTAATTCATAATCAAGACCTACTTAAGGACATCAAGGAAGCATACCATGCGGATTCCTTTTTGGCACAACCCCCAAGGGACGTAAGTCTTGTCTTTAAGAATGGTGTGTGGATTCAGGGACAACGCCTGTATATTCCTGAAACAGTCAGATTGAGAGTATTGCAACTCATTCACGATTCCAAGATAGCTGGGCATAGAGGAATTCTAAAGACACAGGAATTTCTTTCTCGTTTCTTTTGGTGGCCCACTTGCAGGAAGGATGTTTTGAATTATGTCACTTCATGTGAGGTCTGTGCAAGATGCAAAACACCTCGCTCCTCACCAACTGGTCTGTTACAGCCTCTTCCCACCCCGTCCCGCCCGTGGGGATCCATTTCTATGGACTTCATTGTGGAGTTACCAACCTCTCAGGGGAAGAACACCATTCTAGTGGTGGTTGACCGTCTAACAAAGGCAGCTCATTTTATCCCTTGTGTCGGCTTACCCACTGCAAAACAGACATCAGATTTGATGATTAAAGATGTGTTTCGCTTACATGGAGTACCGGATGAGGTTATTTCGGATCGAGGGGTGCAATTCACTTCTAGGTTTTGGCAAAATTTCTGTGCAGCATTGGACATTAAAGTAAACCTTTTGTAAGGTTCTGTGTATCTGTTTCTGAAACTCAGTTTGTTCGTCGGCCATTTTGCTTTCTGTTTTGCTGCAGCTATCTTGCCCTCAGTCAAAATGGAGTTTTCCAGCTTGCATGTTCCCGCCCTGATTCTCTCCGTTTGCTTCTTAAACAGCCACAGCTGAGCAATCAGTGCTTCAGAATCTAGCCTGCAGTGAACCTGTGTTCTGACTCCTGAAGCCTTGGACCTTGTACTCCAGCCATTCCTACTGAGGAACTCTGAAGCACTTGTGGACTCTGAACTCTGCTCTTGAGAGCCTCACGTTTGCATGGACTTGCGGTAACAGAGAAGAAGATCTGAATCTGTTGTGGAGAGTTATTGCTGAGCTTAGATTACTCTGGCCTGCTGTGTCTCCTGCTTCTGTGTTTGCAACCTGTGTGTTTATTTTTGCCAATTTGTATGAAGCAATACAAGACCTGTGTCTCAAGTATTTTCATCGCACCCAAGCACAAGACGCTATATGAATTGTACCACATACATTACAAGATTCTGAAGCCAAACGTTAGTGTCTGCTGGGTCTGGAAAGGCTTGTCTGCTGTACTGTGGATATCGGATGTCCGGTTGTACTTTCTGTGATGACAGTGGTTGTGACTTCTCACAACCATTCCAGGTGAGCAATTCCCTTAAGTTTTTTTTTTCTGCAGTGTTATCACAGGTAAACACTATTGTTTTGTTTTTTTTTTCTCTTCTCTTTTTGTCTGCTGAAACTCTGGATATCAGATGTCTGGTTGAAAGCTTTCTGTGATGATAGTGGTTGTGACTTCTCACAACCATTCCAGGTGAGCAGTTCCCTTAAAGTTTTTTCTTTCTTCAGTGTTGCCACAGGTGAACACTATTGTTTTTTTTTCTCTCCTCTTCTCCAGTATCCTGTCTTAAAAGATCTGGAAAATGGAGGCCCGCATAAAGGAACTTTGCGGAGTGACTGATAATATCCTTGCAGATTTGCAGAATATAAAGACCCGTTTTACAAATATTCAGGACCTAAATAATCACAATTTGCAAGTGGTTGGACAGACTACCCAGGATTTGCGAGCCAGGATTGAGGTTCTAGAGGGGCGAGTCCAGGCTCCTGCCGTAGCCCCGAGTTCTGGGATTCCCAAGTTGCCCCCTTTTCGTTTTGGTGGTGAACGTGAAAAATTCAGGGGATTTGTTAATCAATGCAATCTTTTTTTTTCTGCACATGCTTCACAATTTCCTACTGAACGATCTAAGGTGCTTACTATAATTATGTTGCTTACCAACAAGGCTTTGATATGGGCAAACCTCTGATTGAGACTGAGGATGATTGTTTGAATCACCTTGATGATTTTATTTCAGCCATGGGGCAGGTGTTTGATGACCCAATCGAGGTGCAACAGCTGAAGCAGCCATGTTAGCTTTGCGCCAAGGTAAGCACTCGGTAGCTGAATATGCCTTGGATTTCAGGAGATGGGCCCTTGATACCACCTGGGACAATTCCGCCAAAAAATCTATTTTTCGAAAGGGGTTATCCCCACTGATTAAGGATGAACTTGCTCGTGCCGACCCTCCCACTGCGTTAGGTGACTTTATTAACTACTGCATCCGTATTGATACTCGTTTAACTGAACGCAGGCAAGAGAGATGGTTCGAAAGCAATCGTACTAACCTTTTCCTACCTTCCTCTCCAGCTAAGGAACCTTTGAATAGGATTACACGGGAACCTGAACCTGAACCCATGCAGGTAGACTCTTTACTACGACGGGTTAGTGATGCACGCAAGGAACATCGTTTTAAGGAGAATCTATGTTTTTATTGTGGTAAGTCAGGGCACTTTATTATTAACTGTCCCAGCCGTTCTCGCAAGACTACTGCAGCACTCATTCATTGTGAGTGTTGCGAGAGGGGATCTGTCAGGTCCGAGCCTCAGGCTCCAGAGAGAGCTGCAGCAACAGATCTTGATTTCTCGGACTTAAACTCCGTTACCTCTGAGGACGTTGACTGTGTAAATGCTGCCATCTTTCAAGTTTCCTCAGCGGTGTCCCAGCTGAGTTGTAAGAAAAACAATTCTCACTGTTTTCTTTCCATCAAACTCTGGGTTGACTCAGCCTGGGTGTCTAGCTCTGCTATGATCGACTCAGGTGCAAGTGGAAATTTTATGGATGTCTCCTTTGCTCTAAAACAGGGAATACGTTCAGTGAAGAAGGCTACTCCAGTACAGATGGAAACTGTGGATGGCTCCCTGCTGACCTCTGGACCAGTGGATCAGGAAACAGAGCCTTTAAAGGTTCTTATGGGTAAAGATCATCAAGAGAAACTGTCCTTTATGCTTATCTCTTCTCCTCACTTTCCCATTATTCTAGGGCTACCATGGCTGCAGGCTCAGAATCCTACCATTAACTGGGAGACCAAGGAGATACACTTTCCAGAGAAACAGATGAGTCCAAAAATTTCAGCTTGCTCTGTTCCTAAAGGAACCATGTCAGTCCCTGAACTACCAGCTGTATACCAGGACTATGTGGATTTATGTGACAAGAAGAACGCTGACCAGCTTCCTCCTCACCGTCCATATGATTGTCCAATTGAATTATTGCCTGGAGCAGAGATACCTTTTGGTAAGATCTACCCCCTGGCGGGCCCGAGCTGAAGGCTTTAAAAGAGTACATAGACGAAAATCTAGCCAAGGGCTTCATACGCCCCTCTTCATCTCCTGCAGGGGCACCCATATTCTTTGTAAAGAAGAAAGATGGATCCCTGAGACCATGCGTAGACTATAGGGAACTCAATAAGGTTACTATTAGAAACCGTTATCCATTGCCTTTAATCCCTGAGTTATTGGAGAGAGTGCGACATGCCAAAATTTTTTCTAAACTAGATCTTCGTGGGCCTATAACTTAGTCCGTATTAGACCTGGGGATGAATGGAAGACTGCATTCAGGTCACGCTATGGACACTTTGAATATCTGGTTATGCCTTTTGGTCTGAGTACCGCCCCAGCCACTTTCCAAACACTTGGTGAATGACATCTTCAGGGATCTCCTAGATACATTCGTGGTAATTTATTTGGATGATATTTTAATTTTTTCTAACTCCACAGAGGAACATCATGGACATGTGAGAATGGTCTTGGAACGTCTAAGACAAAATCATCTTTACATCAAGCTTGAAAAGTGTGAATTCCATAAGACCGAAATTCAATTTCTGGGGTATGTACTGTCTACACAAGGAATTAGTATGGATGGAAGTAAAACCCAAGCCATCAATGATTGGCCAAGTCCTAGAAATGTGAAGGAGGTACAGCGCTTCATCGGGTTTGCAAACTTCTATAGACGTTTCATTAGAAATTTCTCTGAGGTAGTGTCACCTATCACCCAACTTACCCGGAAAGAGTCTAAGTTCTCCTGGACTCCCCAAGCCCAGGAAGCATTTTCCCGTCTAAAAGATAAATTTACCACTGCACCTATCCTAGTACATCCCAACCCAGAGCTTGCCTTCATAATAGAGGTGGATGCTTCAGACTGTGCCGTGGGAGCTATACTCTCTCAGAGAACAGGTGAGAAGAATGTCTTGCATCCCTGTGCCTTCTTTTCCCAGCAGTTGTCTTCGGCTGAGAAGAACTACGATGTGGGCAATAGAGAGTTGTTGGCCATTATTGCCGCCTTCAAAGAATGGAGACACCTTCTTCAAGGAGCTGCACAGCAAATAGTCGTTCTGACAGACCATCGTAATCTTGAGTTTATCAGGTCGGCTAAGTGCCTGACTCCTCGCCAGGCTCGCTGGAATCTTTTCTTAAACCAATTTAATTTTATTATTTCTTATAGACCAGGATCGCGCAATGGAAAGGCTGATGCACTCTCTAGATTTACTCAGCAGAGACACGTCCAATTACTCCTCCTAAGACTATTCTTCCTGACTCTAGATTCCTAGGAGTGATTCATCATCAAGACCTAATTAAAGACATCAAGGAAGCATACCATGCGGATTCTTTTTTGGCTCAACCCCCAAGGGACGTAAGTCTTGTCTTTAAGAATGGTGTGTGGATTCTGGGACAACGTCTGTATATACCTGAAACAGTCAGATTGAGAGTATTGCAACTCATTCACGATTCCAAAATAGCCGGGCATAGAGGAATTCTAAAGACACAGGAATTTCTTTCTCGTTTCTTTTGGTGGCCCACTTGTAGGAAGGATGTTTTGGACTATGTCACTTCGTGTGAGGTTTGTGCAAGATGCAAAACACCTCGCTCTTCACCAACTGGTCTGTTACAGCCTCTTCCCACCCCGTCCCGCCCGTGGGGATCCATTTCTATGGACTTCATTGTGGAATTACCAACCTCTCAAGGGAAGAACACCATTCTAGTGGTGGTTGACCGTTTAACAAAGGCAGCTCATTTTATCCCTTGTGTCGGCTTACCCACTGCAAAACAGACATCAGATTTGATGATTAAAGATGTGTTTCGTTTACATGGAGTACCGGATGAGGTTATTTCGGATCGAGGGGTGCAATTCACTTCTAGGTTTTGGCAAAATTTCTGTGCAGCATTGGACATTAAAGTAAACCTTTCTTCTGCTTTTCATCCCCAGACTAATGGACAAACCGAACGAACCAATCAAACCCTGGAGCAGTATCTCCGCTGCTTTATCTGCCACCTACAGGATGATTGGGTGGATCTACTTCCATTGGCTGAGTTCTCTTACAACAACTCTCAGAGTGCCTCCACTAAACAGTCTCCTTTTTACTCTAATCTAGGTTATCATCCAAACATTCTACCACGATTTCCCATAGAGACGCCTTTGCCAGCAGTGGCTGAAAGAGTCACGACTTTACAGAAGAATATGGATCTTCTAAAGGAGAATCTGGAATCGGCTCAGGAAAGGTACAAGAAGGCAGCAGATAAATTTCGTAAACCTGCACCAGCTTTTAAGGTAGGAGACCTGGTCTGGCTGTCAACCAGAAATCTTAAGTTAAGGATTCCATCGTCTAAGTTGGGACATAAGTACATTGGACCCTATAAAATCAGTAAGATTATAAGTGCCGTTGCTTGTCGTCTTCAATTGCCCAGAACTATGAGAATCCACCCTGTCTTTCATGTATCCCTACTAAAGGCTGCGACACCCAATACGTTTCCTGGACGTTCTTCTCCTTGCCCTGACCCAGTGCTAGTCGATGGTCAGGAAGAATTTGTGGTGGAAAGGATTTTAGATTCCAGGTTGTATAGAAATCAGTTACAATATCTGATTAAATGGCAGGGCTACCCAGTGGAGGACAACTCATGGGAGCCAGTCAATAACGTTAATGCTCCTCGCTTGCTCCGTCAGTTTCATCAGAGGTACCCACACAAGCCTGGTCTGAGGTCATCCGGAGGTTGTCCCTAAGGGGGGAGTAATGTAAGGTTCTGTGTATCTGTTTCTGAAACTCAGTTTGTTCGTCGGCCATTTTGCTTTCTGTTTTGCTGCAGCTATCTTGCCCTCAGTCAAAATGGAGTTTTCCAGCTTGCATGTTCCCGCCCTGATTCTCTCCGTTTGCTTCTTAAACAGCCACAGCTGAGCAATCAGTGCTTCAGAATCTAGCCTGCAGTGAACCTGTGTTCTGACTCCTGAAGCCTTGGACCTTGTACTCCAGCCATTCCTACTGAGGAACTCTGAAGCACTTGTGGACTCTGAACTCTGCTCTTGAGAGCCTCACGTTTGCATGGACTTGCGGTAACAGAGAAGAAGATCTGAATCTGTTGTGGAGAGTTATTGCTGAGCTTAGATTACTCTGGCCTGCTGTGTCTCCTGCTTCTGTGTTTGCAACCTGTGTGTTTATTTTTGCCAATTTGTATGAAGCAATACAAGACTTTCTTTATCAACCTGTGTCTCAAGTATTTTCATCGCACCCAAGCACAAGACGCTATATGAACTGTACCACATACATTACACCTTTCTTCTGCTTTTCATCCCCAGACTAATGGACAGACCGAACGAACCAATCAAACCCTGGGGCAGTATCTCCGCTGCTTTATCTGCCACCTACAGGATGATTGGGTGGATCTACTTCCATTAGCTGAGTTCTCGTATAACAACTCTCAGAGTGCCTCCACTAAACAGTCTCCTTTTTACTCTAATCTAGGTTATCATCCTAACATTCTACCACGATTTCCCATAGAAACGGCTTTACCAGCAGTGGCTGAAAGAATCACGTCTTTACAGAAGAATATGGATCTTCTAAAGGAAAATCTGGAATCGGCTCAAGAAAGGTACAAGAAAGCAGCAGATAAATTTCGTAAACCTGCACCAGCTTTCAAGGTAGGAGACTTGGTCTGGCTGTCAACCAGAAATCTTAAGTTAAGGATTCCATCGTCTAAGTTGGGATATAAGTACATTGGACCCTATAAAATCAGTAAAATTATAAGTGCCGTTGCTTGTCGTCTTCAACTGCCCAGAACTATGAGAATCCACCCTGTCTTTCATGTATCCCTACTAAAGGCTGCGACACCCAATACGTTTCCTGGACGTTCCTCTCCTTGCCCTGACCCAGTGCTAGTCGATGGTCAGGAAGAATTTGTGGTGGAAAGGATTTTAGATTCCAGGTTGTATAGAAATCAGTTACAATATCTGATTAAATGGCAGGGCTACCCAGTGGAGGACAACTCATGGGAACCGGTCAATAACGTTAATGCTCCTCGCTTGCTCCGTCAGTTTCATCAGAGGTACCCACACAAGCCTGGTCTGAGGTCATCCGGAGGTTGTCCTTAAGGGGGGAGTAATGTAAGGTTCTATGTATATATTCCTGAAACTCAGTTTGTTCGTCAGCCATTTTACTTTCTGTCTTGCTGCAGCTATCTTGCCCTCAGTCAAAATGGAGTTTCCAGCTTGCATGTTCCCGCCCTGATTCTCTCCTTTGCTTCTTAAGCAGCCACAGCTGAGCAATCAGTGCTTCAGAATCTAGCCTGCAGTGAACCTGTGACTTGACTCCTGTAAGCCTTGGACCTTGTACTCCAGCTATTCCTACTGAGGAACTCTGAAGCACTTTTGGACTCTGAACCCTGCTCTTTGAAAGACCCACGTTTGCATGGACTTACGGTAACAGAGAAGAAGATCCTGAATCTGTATTGGAGAGTGATTGCTGAGCTTGGATTACTCTGGCCTGCTGTGTCTCCTGTTTCTGTGTCTGCAAACTGTGTGACTATTTCTGCCAACTTGTATGAAGTAATACAGGACTTTTCTATATCAAACCTGTGTCTCATGTATGTTCATCGCACCCAAGCACAAGACGCTATATGAACTGTACTACATACATTACAATTACTTTGTTTCTCATTTGTTTCAGAATTTCTCTTGATCACAGCACGATGTCTAGCTTTAGAGGATCCTTTGGTCTACTTCACTTTGTCAGGCAGGTCCTATTTAAATGATTTCTTGATTGAGAACAGGTGTGACAGTAATCAGGCCTGGGAGTCTCTAGGGAATTTAAACTCAGCTTCCCAAAGATGTCATAAACCACAGTTAATTTAGGTTCTAAGAGACATGCAGTCATGTGCCAACTAGACATGATCAACTTCTCTTAATTTTCTTTTATTAAAAGATGCCGAGCATGTCTAGTCGGAATGTTGATGGAAATATGCAAAACGACCTGGAAACATTCGGTGAATATTAACAGTGTGTGCACCGCACGATGTCAGGATTTAGAATTCTGCAGTCACACAGAGGGACCAGACAAACCCTCTAAATCATTTTCTATCCTAATAATTTCCTATCAGCGTTCTGATGTAGCAATGAAGGGTCATAATGCACACAGTTAATATGTTGAAAATGATGTGGCACTGAAAATTAAAGTTCTTGAGTAAATTAACAGAGGGACAATTGATTGGTTCCTGTGGAAAATTAGAACATTTTAAGTGATTCAGAACTTATCTTAGTAGGAGCATCATCGATATCAAACAAGCTCAATTCTATTTCATCACATGAACCATTCATTTTCAATATTGCCTTCATGCCTCCCTGACTCCTCGCACCTCGTGTCTATATCTCTTATCCCCCCTGTTCTGTGCAGCTTCATCCAAAGAGTAAATGACTTAAATCTGGTAAAGATGATGCAGAAAATCGGATGAACCTCGACCCAACCTACCCAAGTGCAGAGCGGTGTGAAATTGAAGAAACCAGACATTGCTCCTGGAAAGACTGAGGATAGAGGAGCAGGCTTTATATAATATCCACTGTGTATACTGGTTCAAGAAGAGCATGGAAAATCAGAAGTAGAAGATGTAGAAGCCCTGAAAAAAACACTTTTACAGATAACTGATTTATTTGCTTGGTAATCTTGTAATTTTATGATGTTTTCATACATAAATTATACTGAAAAAATAGAATTTTTTGAACATTAATACTTTTCCCCTTAGAAAAGAAAGAGGAAATCTACACAAAAATAAAAAGGTAAAATTGTTTTCCTCTTGCTTAAAGGGAGTCTGTCAGCTCCGAAATCTGTATCCAGGCACATGACTACTGCAGCCTTCTCATTTTGCCCGGTTTATTCCTGGACAAAATGTGAAAGTTACCGTACTCATTATTTTGGTTACCCCTCTCATTGAAAAAAAACTTTAATAGAAGGGAAAGACCCTTTAATGGGTAGGCGGTTACTTTGGTGTTTGGTATTACCACGTGGCTAGTGTTGGGCAAAACTATAGCCTTATGACACCAACAGTGGCCACAGGGATGTGTCAGCCAAAAAGGCCCCCCCCTACCGCAACTATTAGTGTCAGACATTTAACAGTGACTATACTACAGCTCACACACTAGTGTAATATTTGTAGACCTGCACTTTCCTCACTTCCACTTCTGGGCTACCAGGTCTTCAGTTGCTTCTTCCCAATCTTTTTTTTATCTTTTAATCCATCTTTGTCCTATATTCCTTTTCTTCTTTTGATTCCTCTCTTCAATTATTTCTTTCTCCTCCCTTTCTTCTGTCTTGCTCTCTTTTCCTTCCTTCCTCCGGCTCCAGGGGGCGGAGTTTCCAACCTGAAGGAATCCATTGGGTGAAGCTAGAAAGGGGCATGCTAATGGATATGAAAGGAGGCATAGCTAGACAGAATGCCTCCATTCAACCCACCAGCCTCCCATAGGGCTTGAGGGCAGGTGATTCCTCACTTCTGATTTTGGAGGAAGGCGGAGCTGGTATTAAGCTACCCAGCACTACACTTAAGATAAGGTAGTGCAAGGTATTAAATTAAGTCTGTCCCCACCTGAACTGAGATACTCATCTAATTTCATGGCAGGTTGAGCCCTCCCCTGAGGTTCCAAATCAAAAAGCTATTTTCCCCTAGAAGACCGGCTAGTGTATAGACATACGTTAATGCCTTAAATATTTCTATAGGTGGCATAATAGAGGTTATCATACCCTACTAAAGTAATTTGCATGTAATTTTTCTTTTCAGATGTTATCTAACGTTTATGTATTGTATTTTTCCAGCTACACATTAAATGTCAGGACCTGACAAACCCCCCCAAAAAACATCATATTTTTACAGTCATCAGGAATGATTGGACGGTCTGACCGGCGATCTGCGCATGACATTTTCTCTTGCATATTATAGAAATATATTTTCCATTTTAGATTCACAGCTAATGCATCTTTTATGCCCTGGAAGCCACAATGTGTGAAATGTATTACAGATCTTTTTTTTTTCTTTCTTTCTTCTCGTCTTCTACAAAACAGAATAGCACCAATTAAATGATTTTTTTGCAGTCTGTCCTTAATCCAGCAGGAATGATTATCCCGGGAAACAGCAAGGACTCTAATTGACATGTAGTATCTGCAAAATATGTCTTTTGCCGGCACCCCTGTCAAAGGCGCATTGATATGTTAATACTTAAAGCTGGCTGAATCACATCATAAAAGGGAGACTTCTGGAAATTGAATTATTTCAGTCTCAGTCCCTAGAAATCGAGTGATCTTAGTGTATCTATGGCTAACTAGGTGCTACACTTTGGATGAGTAATCAGCGGTGCCGCTGCGTTACCACGGCAACGGCTTCACTCGCACAATTGCGTAAGCGATAAAGTCGTTAACAACATGAAATGCTCTTACAGGTTGACAAGTGGAATCCACTCCAGGACCATCATAGCAGCATTAAGTGAAGGCCATTCATTTACATAATCTATGCTTTTGACGAGTCAACTTATTATTGGATGTAGAAACTATGTAATATTGCTCCGATTGTATTCACATGGGAAAAAAAATCAGAAATATTTTTTAATGCACATTTCATTATATGTATGAATATATGTACTACTATGGAATAAGAGAAGTGTTGAGGCTAGAGTGTAGGAGATGGAGCAATCTAGGCTAGAGAATAAGACAAGGTGATATCTAGATTTGGACAGAAGCTTTAGTGCAGTATAGGCTTGGACCTAAGAGATAGTGCAGTTTATGCTAGGACCTAGGATAGGTTCTAGGCTAGGACGTAGGTGACAGTGCAGTCTATACAAGGACATAGGAGATAGTGCAGTCTAGGCTAAGACATAGATGATAGTGCAGTCTAGGCTAGGACATAGGTGATAGTGCAGTCTATACAAGGACATAGGAGATAGTGCAGTCTAGGCTAGGACATAGATGATAGTGCAGTCTAGGCTAGGACATAGGTGATAGTGCAGTCTAGGCTAAGACATAGATGATAGTGCAGTCTAGGCTAGGACATAGGTGATAGTGCAGTCTATACAAGGACATAGGAGATAGTGCAGTCTAGGCTAGGACATAGGTGACAGTGCAGTTTATACAAGGACATAGGAGATAGTGCAGTTTAGGATAGGACATAGGTGATAGTGCAGTCTAGACTAAGACATAGGTGATAGTGCAATCTAGGCTAGGACATCGGTGATAGTGCAGTCTATACCAGGACATAAGAGATAGTGCAGTCTAGGCTAGGACATAGGTGATAGTGCAGTTTAGGCAAAAACATAGGTGATAGTGCAGGCTAGGCTACAACCTAGGAGATAGCGCAGTCTAGGCTAGGATATAGGAGATAGTGAAATCTAAACTGGAACAGAGGAGATAATGGAGTCTAGAATGGAACATAAGATATACTGCAGTCTAGGCTAGGACATAGGTGACATAGTGCAGTTTAGGCTAAGACATAAGTGATAGTGCAGGCTAGGCTACAACCTAGAACATAGTGCAGCCTATACAAGGACATAGGAGATAGTGAAATCCAAACGGGAACAGAGGAGACAGTGTAGTCTAGACTGGACCATAAGAGATATTGCAGTCTAGGCTAAGACATAGATGATAATGTAGTCTAGGCTAGAACTTAGGAGAAAGTACAGCCTATATAGGACATAGGAGATAGTGGAGTCTAGACTGGAACATAAGAGATAGTGCAGTCTAGACTACTACATAAGTGATAGTGCTGTTGTCACGTAGTGACTTTTACGGTGTGACACAAACCCACAAGTGGTCAGTAAACAGATGGCTCAACACACAAGGGAACACCAATGAAACAATAACAACGGTGGGCCCTGACGATAGGAAACGGGGTAATGGACACCACCTGCACTCACCTGAGAATGTACCATGATCTCCCTAACATCTCTATACGGGTTCTTTCACCCCATCTACAAGCAGGATACCTAATCCCTCACTTGCCCTGCTCTTATCCCTAAGTAGGCACTAATACAAAAAGAAGGAATGGAAAGACAAACACCAAAAGGGAAAAGGTCACAAAAATTACAACACTTAGCTTTCTCTGCTGCAAAGCATTGCACAGCAGAATAAGACACCAGAAAAGCGAACACAGCAAAGCACCACTGCACCCAGAGAGCTCCTTCCTCTAGCTTGGTCACTGTAGAATGTTCTAACACCAACAGTCAGCTGATGCATTGGGTGACCTTTTAAAGGATGGTGGGAGTAGTCACCACCCACATCAGCTGATCCAGCAGCAATGCAATTACACCAGCTTGCCAGTGGGGAATAACTGACATTGATCCCTGCTGGCCTGAAAGGAAAAAAGGTTTAACGCAATGGAACCAGATCTGCCACAAATCCAAAATTGGATCGTGACAGCTGTCTAAACGGAGACATAGGATATAGTGCAGTCTATATTACGACATAGCAGATAGTGCAGTCTAGACTGGAACATAGGTGATAGTGCAGTCCAGACTGGAACATAGGTACTGCAGTCTAGACTATGACAATTAGTGCCCTAGCATGGCTAGCTAGACTTCTTCCTTCAAAGCGTAACCATTTTAATTTTATTTCATAAATCAATAATACACATGGAAATATGGAAATTTGTAATATATTATATTAGAGATGTCTGCTTCAGTCTCTGCCAGAATTCAGCAGTGTTACGGATAACAGCAGGGGGAATCGTGCATATCCCACCGCTGCCACTAATTTGTCAGAGAGAACACTGGAGAGATCACACAGATCCCGGCGCTGGAACCACTTTGTCAGAGGGGTGCAACTCTGCTGCCTCCAAGCATCAGGACACTTACGCAACTGACTGATCAGTGATGGAAAAGACCGTGGCTGTTTTCCCTACTAGGCCAGTTATTGGGAAGTTTACAGTGAGCTTATGGCATATACACCTCCAATTCCAAAGCATGTAATATACACTGCTCAAAAAAATAAAGGGAACACTCAAATAACACATCCTAAATCTCAATTAATGAAATATTCTCATTGCATACTTTGTTCTGTACAAAGTTGAATGTGCTGACAACAAAATCACATAAAAATCATCAATGGAAATCAAATTTATTAACCAATGGAGGCCTGGATTTGAAGTCAAACACAAAAATAAAGTGGAATGTAATGTCCTTAAAACAAATCAAAATGATGCTCAGTAGTGTGTGTGTCCTCCACATGCCTGTATGACCTTCCTACAATGCCTGGGCATGCTCCTGATGAGGCAGCAGATGGTCTCCTGAGGGATCTCCTCCCAGACCTGGACTAAAGCATCGACCAACTCCTGGACAGTCCATTGTGCAACGTGACGTTGGTGGATGGAGCGAGACATGATGTCCCAAATGTGCTCAATCGGATTCAGGTTTTGGGAACGGGCAGGCCATTCCATAGCTTCAATGCCTTCATCTTGCAGGAACTGCTGACACACTCCAGCCACATGAGGTCTGGCATTGTCCTGCATTAGGAAGAACCCAGGGCCAACTTCACCAGCATATGGTCTCACAAGGGGTCTGAGGATCTCATCTCGGTACCTAATGGCAGTCAGGCTACCTCTGGCGAGCACATGGAGGGCTGTGCGGCCCTCCTACGAAATGCCACCCCACACCATTACTGACCCACTGCCAAACTGGTCATGCTGAAGGATGTTGCAGCCAGCAGATCGCTCTCCACAGCGGCTCCAAACTCTGTTACGTCTGTCACATGTGCTCAATGTGAACCTGCTTTAATTTCTGAAGAGCACAGAGCGCCAGTGGTGAATTTGCCAATCCTGGTGTTTTGTGGCAAATGCCAAGCGTCCTGTACGGTGTTGTGCTGTGAGCACAAACCCCATCTGTGGACGTCAGGAACTCAGACCATCCTCATAGAGTCGGTTTCTAACTGTTTGTGCAGACACATGCACATTTGTGGCCTGCTTAAGGTCATTTTGCAGGGCTCTGGCAGTGCTCCTCCTGTTCCTCTTTGCACAAAGGTGGAAGTAGCGGTCCTACTGCTGGGTTGTTGCCCTCCTGTGGCCCCCTCCACGTCTCCTGATGTACTGGCCTGTTTACTGGTAGCGCCTCCAGCCTCTGGACACTAAGCCGACAGACACAGCAAACCTTCTTGCCACAGCTCGCATTGATGTGCCATCCTGGATGAGCTGCACTACCTGAGCCTCTTGTGTGGATTGTAGAGTCTGTCTCATGCTACCACAAATGTGAAAGCACAACCAACGTTCAAAAGTGACCAAAACATCAGCCAGAAAGCATTGGTACTGAGATGTTGTGTGTGGTCCCCACCTGCAGAACCATTCTTTTATTGAGTGTGCCTTGATAATTGCCAATAATTTCCATCTGTTGTCTATTCTATTTGCACAACAGCATGTGAAATTGATTGTCTATCAGTTTTGATTCCTAAGTGGACAGTTTGATTTCACAGAAGTTTGATTCACTTGGAGTTATATTCTGTTGCTTAAGTGTTCCCTTTATTTTTTTGAGCAGTGTATATATATACATATATATATATATATATATATATATATATATATATATATATGTATATATATATACCCCAATATGATGGCTACCAACTCCATAATGACAAAAGAAACTACAGGCTGCAACCATCAATCGTTCATACAGCCCATTTGGACAGCGATTACAGGTAGCATATGGCTTCAGGGGTGCGGTTAATAGAGCAAGTTGAACCAAGCTGTTAAATTTTATATATTTAATCCAGGCAGGGTTTATAAAAATATACAAAGATGTTACAAAATGGGAACAAACAATATGGTATATAGAATCACATAAAATATAAGGAATAATAAAAGAAAAGTAATAAACCTGTGTCATGGAAATGGCTCAGAGCTTAGCGGAGGGAGGTCCCTTTAGGAATACAGACAGAACTACAGAAAGCTGTACTTCCCAGGACTGACAAATGACAGAAAACAAAATTGAGCTTTTTATTAGATCAAGGTTACGCCCACATACATCTCTTGGTGAGCTCATTTGGGGGATGACTGTGGGATGTGCTCTGTCTTTTAGAAGATTATGAGATCCCCAACTTTCAGAATATCTTCGCCCCTGGAGGTCCCAGATATGAGATATTGTTATCATGTTTCCCGTCACGATTTTACCTTTCGAAAGAGATGAAACATGGCATGGATAGCGTTATCCACCTGACTAATATAAAGTTGGAGTTGTTAGAGTTGCCTCAGAGTGATATGAGTGAATGTGTTATGTTCATCCCTTCGCTACAACGCAAAAAATATATCTTCCATAAATATCGGATAGATGCAAAACCCAATATTTATCACTGACCACTGGCTCCAGATAGTCTGAGTCAATTCCTTTGAACAGAGGAAGCTCTTGCCTTGGAAGTGTACTTCTCCGTCTCTGAGTGTATTAATTCTAGGCTTGTGCTCAGAGCAGATCTCTGCCGTAATTACCATACCTGTTCACAGCATGAGGTCCTTATTTAAATTTCATTGAAAATCTTTGTCTACACCTCAAAATAGCAGTGCATGCAAGACAACCAAGGAATCTCACAGAACTGGAAGAATTTTCCAAGGAAGAATTGATGAACATCCCTCAAACAAAAATTGAAAGACTCTTGTCTGGCTTTAAAAAGCATTTACAAGCTGTGATACTTTCAAAAGAGGGTGCTACTAGGTACCAACCATGCAGGGTGCCCAAACTTTTGCATCGGCTCATTTTCTTTTTTGCAATTTTTAAACTGTAAAAGATAACAATATTTTTGTTGCCTAAAACACAAAGTAAAGGTGTCATCTTTAACTTTAGTCCTTTTTAGAGATAATTTAATCTTCAACTTGCTTAAGTGTTCACAATAATAGTAATTTTGACCAGTGGTCTGCGGCACCGCAGGAGTTCGGTTGCCACAGTGGCATTGTTTCCTTCACAGGGGGTGATGCCATGCCTGGAAACAAAGAGGGCCTCTCAGAGTTCAACTACATGCCGTTTGGGCTTTGCAACACACCAGGAACGTTTCAGAGGTTAATTAAGTGTTGCCTCGAGCACAAGAATTTCGAGACAGTTCTGTTGTACCTGGATGACGTTATTGTCTTCTCCAAGACCTATGAAGACCACTTGAAACACCTAGCTGAGGTGTTCGAGGCCCTGTACAACTTTGTCCTGAAGGTAAAACCATTCAAATGCCACCTTCTAAAGCCCAAGGTGCAGTACCTAGGCCACGTAGTGAGCACAGAAGGTGTAGCACCAGACACCGACAAAGTCACTGTTACCCGGGACTGGCAAAAGTCCAACAACATCCATGAAGTACGGCAGTTCCTGGGGTTGGTAGGCTACTACCGAAGGTTCATCAAAGGCTTCGCTGAGATAGCTGCACCCCTACAAAATCTTCTTGTGGGTCAACCTAAGAAGGCCAGGAAGAAGAGTCCTTCGTTTGACTGGAATGGCAAACTGGAAAAGGCCTTCACCCTACTGAAGTTGGCCCTTACAGGGGATGAAGTCCTGGCCTACCCAGACTATGACCAACCATTCATACTGTATACTGATGCCAGCAGCGTGGGACTGGGAGCTGTGCTATCACAAGTGCAGAAAGGCAAAGAAAGAGTGATTGCCTACGCCAGCAGGAAGCTTCGTCTCACTGAAAGGAATCCTGCCAACTATAGCTCCTTCAAACTGGAGTTCCTCGCCGTAGTCTGGGCGGTCACAGAGCGCTTCAAACACTACCTGGCTTCAGCAAAATTTACCATCTTCACAGACAACAAACCACTGACTCACTTGGAAACTGCAAGGCTTGGTGCACTGGAGCAGTGATGGATGGCTCGGCTGTTCAACTACGAATTTACCATCAAGTACCGAGCGGGGCACAAGAAAGCTAATGCTGACGCACTGTCCAGGATTCCCAACTCACCAGAAGAGGGAGAAGATCTGGAAGAGCTGGAAGAGATTGAGTAACCAGCCTTCCACCGCCCTGTTACGGCTCAGTGCTCCCATTGTGTCAGGGACAGAAGCTATGTCAGGCGGGAAGTCACATTAAATCCATTGCCCCCACCATGGATGGGCAGAGATGCAGGATAGAGACACAGCAGTTCTCCTGGTAAAGGACCTGCTAACGCAATCTGACTCACGTTCTGGCCCAGATGTCCCACAAGAGACCCAGCAGTTATGGAAAGAGAAGGGCAAGCTATTCATCTACGAGAGGAAGCTGTGTCTGAGAAGTATCAATTCATGAACCCACGAACTGGTCTGGCAGGTAGTAGTCCCGAGGCGGGATGCACCAATGGTCCTGGAAGCATACCAAGATGGAGATGGACACTTCGGATGGAAGAAGTTGGAGGTCTTGCTTCGTGAGAGGGTCTACTGGATTGGCATGAGGAAGGCCATTGAGGAATGGTGACGAGAGTGTGGGCCATGCAACCTGCGCAGGAAAGACCATAACAGCCAGCGAGCCCTGTTACAGCCAATAAACACCAAGCAGTTGCTTGAACTGGTAGCCTTAGACCATGTGAAGCTGGTACCAAGCTGTTCAGGCTATGTCTACACCCTCACCATAGTGGACCACTACTCCAGGTTCCTGGTAGTCGTGTCTGTCAAGGACCAAACAGCGAAGACAGCAGCCAAGGCATTCCAAGAACACTTTTGTAGACCGCATGGTTACCCTGAGCGAGTGCTTACCAAGGCCCAGCTTTTGAAGCAGAGGTGTGACAGAAGTTCTGTAACCTGTATGGTTGTAAGAAGATCAGGATGACGCCCTACCCTCCACAGACAAATGGCATGTGTAAGCAAATGAACCAGGTGGTAATTGACATGTTGAAGACCATGCCCCTGGAAGAGAGAAGACTGTGGCCAGAAAAGTTGACAGATCTGGTGGATCTCTACAACCGCATTCCGTTGCATTCCACCAACTGCACACCGGCCTACCTAATGAGAGCAAGACCTCGCAAGTTGACCATTGACTTGGACATGGGACTCCTGACACCTGAGGTGACATCACCATATGCAGACTGGGATACAGAGCGCAGCAACAGTACTGCAAAGTGCAAGAGTGTGAAGAACAAAGTTTGTCTCAAGCAAGACAGAAGCAAGAAAGAAACTACAATACGCACACGCCTGCAGTTCCCTTGTCGCCTGGAGAACAGGTACTCAAAAGAAAGCGACGAGTACACAAACTTGATGATCAGTGGAAAGCTGAGTCAAATCAATAATAAAACATAACCTTTAATAATAATGTTTATAAAAAAAAGTGCACGTGCATCATACAAAACAAACACATTAAAAGTGCCACTGTAAGGTTCTTTGTCTCTGTTGACATGTTCCTTGAAACTCAGTTTTCCGTCGGCCATTTTGCTTTCTGTCTTTCTGCAGCTCTTGCCCTCAGTTAATATGGAGTTCCAGTTTTCATGTTCCCGCCATGATTCTTCCCTCTTGCTTCTTAAGCAGCCTCAGCTGAACAATCAGTGCTCCTGAATCAAGCCTCAGTCAGTCTGTGACCTGACTCCTGGAAACCTTGAACTTGTACTCCAGCTATTCCCTACTGAGGAACCTTGGAACACTTTTGGACTCTGGAAACCTGCTGTTTGGTGAATCCATGTTTGCAGAGGAATTACGGTACAGAGAAGAGATCCTGAACCTGCTTTGGAGAGTTATTGTAGAGCTTGAAGTTACTCTGGCCTGCTGTGTCTCCTGACTCTGTTCCTGCAAACTGTGTGAACTTTTCAGCATGCTTGTATGAAGTAATACAAGTCATTTCATTTCAACCTATGTCTCCTGTGTTTTCCTCGCACCCAAGCACAAGACGCTATAGGAACTGTACACTATACATGACAAGATTCAGGAGCCAATGTTTAGTGTCTGCTGGGTCTGGGAAAGCCGTGTCTGCTGTGACTGTGGATATCAGATGTCCGTTTAATACCTTATGTGATGACAGTGGTTGTGACTTCTCACAACCATTCCAGGTGAGCGCATTCCCTTAAAATTTTACTCTGCAGTGTTACCACAGGTAAACACTATTGTTTTTTTTTTTGCCTTTCCTCTTCTCCTTCCAGCACTTCTGCCTTAAAAGATCTGGAAGATGGAGGCCCGCATAAAGGAACTTTGCGGAGTGACTGATACAATCCTTTCAGATGTACAGACTTTAAAAACCCGTTTTGCAAGCCTACAGGACCTCACTAATCATAATTTGCAAGTGTTTGGACAGACTACCCAGGAATTGCGAGCCAGGATTGAGGCTCTAGAGGAACGAGCCCAGGCTCCTGCCATAACCCCGAGTTCTGGGATCCCCAAATTACCTCCTTTTCGTTTTGGCAGTGAACGTGAGAAATTCAGGGGATTTATTAATCAATGCAATTTATTTTTCTCTGCACATGCTTCACAATTTCCCACTGAACGATCCAAAGTGCTTACTATAATCATGTTGCTTACCAATAAGGCTTTGATGTGGGCAAACCCTCTGATTGAGACTGAGGATGATTGTTTGAATCACCTTGATGCTTTTATTTCAGCCATGGGGCAGGTGTTTGATGACCCCAATCGAGGTGCAACAGCTGAAGCAGCCATGTTAACTTTGCGCCAAGGTAAGCGTTCAGTAGCCGAATATGCCCTGGATTTCAGGAGATGGGCTCTTGATACCACTTGGGACACTTCCGCTAAGAAATCTATTTTTCGGAAAGGGTTGTCTCCACTGATTAAGGATGAACTTGCTCGTGCCGACCCTCCCACTGCGTTAGGTGACTTTATTAACTATTGTATTCGTATTGATGCTCGTCTGACTGAATGCAGACAAGAGAGATGGTTTGAAAATAATCGCACTAACCTTTTACTACCTCCCTCCTCAGCTAAGGAACCTTTCAGTAGGATCACAAGGGAACCAGAACCTGAACCCATGCAGGTGGACTCTTTACAAAGACGGGTTAGTGATGCACGCAAGGAACATCGTATAAAGGAAAATCTATGTTTCTACTGTGGTAAGTCAGGGCACTTCATTATAAACTGCCCCAGCCGTTCTCGTAAGACTACTGCAGCAGTCATTCACTGTGAGTGTTGCGAGAGGAGCTCTGTCATGTCCGAGCCTCAGGCTCCAGAGAGATCTGCTGCAAGAGATCTTGATTTCTCGGACTTAAACTCTGTTAGTTCTGGGGACGATGATGGTATAAACGCTGCAATTTTTCAAGTTTCCTCAGCGATGTCTCAGCTGAGTTGTAAAAGAAACAATTCTCATTGCTTCCTTTCCATCAAACTCTGGGTTGACTCAGTCTGGGTGTCTAGCTCTGCTATGATCGACTCAGGAGCAAGTGGAAATTTTATGGATATCTCCTTTGCTCTGAAACAGGGGATACGTTCAGTGAAGAAGGCTACTCCAGTACAGATGGAGACTGTGGATGGCTCTCTACTGACTTCTGGACCAGTGGATCAAGAAACAGAGCCTTTGAGGGTCCTTATGGGTAAAGATCATCAGGAGAAAATGTCTTTTATGCTTATCTCTTCTCCCCACTTTCCCATTATTCTAGGGCTACCATGGCTGCAGGCGCAGAATCCTACGATTAACTGGGAGACCAAGGAATTACACTTTCCGGAGAAACAGATGAGTCAAGGAGTTTCAGCTTGCTCTGTTCCTAAAGGAACCATGTCAGTCCCTGAACTACCAGCTGTATACCAGGACTATGTGGATTTATGTGACAAGAAGAACGCTGATCAGCTTCCTCCTCACCGTCCATATGATTGTCCAATTGAATTATTGCCTGGAGCCGAGATACCTTTTGGTAAGATCTACCCCCTAGCGGGGCCCGAGCTAAAAGCTTTGAAGGATTATATAGACGAAAATTTAGCCAAGGGCTTCATACGCCCCTCTTCATCTCCCGCAGGTGCACCCACCTTCTTTGTGAAGAAGAAAGATGGATCTCTGAGACCCTGCATAGACTATAGGGAACTCAATAAGGTTACTATTAGAAACCGTTATCCATTGCCTTTAATCCCTGAGTTGTTGGAGAGAGTGCGGCATGCCAAAATTTTCTCTAAGCTGGATCTCCGTGGGGCCTATAACTTGGTCCGTATTAGACCTGGGGATGAATGGAAGACTGCTTTCAGGTCACGCTATGGACACTTTGAATATCTAGTTATGCCTTTTGGTCTGAGTACCGCCCCAGCCACTTTCCAACACTTCGTGAATGATATCTTCAGGGATTTCCTAGATACATTTGTGGTGATTTATCTGGATGATATTCTAATTTTTTCTAACTCCACAGAGGAACATCATGGACATGTGAGAATGGTCTTAGAACGCCTAAGACAAAACCATCTCTACATCAAACTTGAAAAGTGTGAATTCCATAGGACCGAAATTCAATTTCTGGGGTATGTACTATCTACGCAAGGGATTAGTATGGATGGAAGCAAGACCCAAGCCATCAAGGATTGGCCAATTCCTAGAAATGTGAAGGAGGTGCAGCGCTTCATCGGGTTTGCCAACTTCTATAGACGTTTCATTAAAAAATTTTCTGAGGTAGTGTCACCTATCACCCAACTTACCCGGAAACAGTCTAGGTTCTCCTGGACCCCCGCAAGCTCAGGAAGCATTTTCCTGTTTAAAGGATAAATTTACCACCGCACCTATCTTAGTACATCCCAACCCCGAGCTTGCCTTCATAATAGAGGTGGATGCTTCAGACTGTGCCGTTGGAGCTATACTCTCTCAGAGAACAGGTGAGAAGAATGTCTTGCATCCCTGTGCCTTCTTTTCCCAGCAGTTGTCTTCGGCTGAGAGGAACTACGATGTGGGCAATAGAGAATTGTTGGCCATTATTGCCGCCTTCAAGGAATGGAGACACCTTCTTCAGGGAGCTGCACAGCAAATAGTCGTCCTGACAGACCATCGTAACCTTGAATTTATCAGGTCGGCTAAGTGCCTGACTCCTCGCCAGGCTCGCTGGAATCTTTTCCTAAACCAATTTAATTTTGTAATTTCTTATAGACCAGGATCGCGCAATGGAAAGGCTGATGCACTCTCTAGGATTCATTCAGCAGAGACACGTCCACTTACTCCTCCTAAGACTATTCTTCCTGACTCTAGATTCCTGAGAGTGATTCATAATCAAGACCTACTTAAGGACATCAAGGAAGCATACCATGCGGATTCTTTGTTGGCTCAACCCCCAAGGGACGTAAGTCTTGTCTTTAAGAATGGTGTGTGGATTCAGGGACAACGTCTGTATATACCTGAAACAGTCAGATTGAGAGTATTGCAACTCATCCACGATTCCAAGATAGCCGGGCATAGGGGAATTCTAAAGACACAAGAATTTCTTTCTCGTTTCTTTTGGTGGCCCACTTACAGGAAAGATGTTTTAAACTATGTCACTTCATGTGAAGTCTGTGCAAGATGCAAAACACCTCGCTCCTCACCAACTGGTCTGTTGCAACCTCTTCCCACCCCGTCCCGCCCGTGGAGATCCATTTCTATGGACTTCATTGTGGAGTTACCAACCTCTCAAGGGAAGAACACCATTCTAGTGGTGGTTGACCGTCTAACAAAGGCAGCTCATTTTATCCCTTGTGTCGGCTTACCCACTGCAAAACAGACATCAGACTTGATGATTAAGAATGTGTTTCGCTTACATGGAGTACCGGATGAGGTAATTTCGGATCGAGGGGTGCAATTCACTTCAAGGTTTTGGCAAAATTTCTGTGCAGCATTGGACATTAAAGTAAACCTTTCTTCTGCTTTTCATCCTCAGACTAATGGACAGACAGAACGAACCAATCAGACCCTGGAGCAGTATCTCCGCTGCTTTATCTGCCACCTACAAGATGATTGGGTGGATCTACTTCTACTGGCTGAGTTCTCTTATAACAACTCTCAGAGCGCCTCCACTAAGCAGTCTCCTTTTTACTCCAATCTAGGTTATCATCCTAACATTCTTCCTCGATTTCCCATAGATACGCCCTTGCCGGCAGTGGCTGAAAGAATCACTTCTTTACAAAAGAATATGGATCTTCTAAAGGAAAATCTAGAATTGGCTCAGGAAAGGTACAAGAAAGCAGCAGATAAATTTCGTAAACCTGCACCAGCTTTCAAGGTAGGAGATTTGGTTTGGCTGTCAACCAGAAATCTTAAATTAAAGATTCCATCGTCTAAATTGGGACATAAGTACATTGGACCTTATAAGATCAGTAAGATTATAAGTGCTGTTGCTTGTCATCTTCAACTGCCCAGAACTATGAGAATCCACCCTGTCTTTCATGTATCCCGATTCCCTACTAAAGGCTGCAACACCCAATACGTTTCCTGGACGTTCTTCTCCTTGCCCTGACCCAGTGCTGGTCGATGGTCAGGAAGAATTTATGGTGGAAAGGATTCTAGATTCCAGGTTGTACAGAAATCAGTTGCAATATTTGATTAAATGGCAGGGCTACCCAGTGGAGGACAACTCATGGGAACCAGTCAACAATGTAAATGCTCCTCGCCTGCTCCGCCAGTTTCATCAGAGGTACCCTGACAAGCCTGGTCTGAGGTCATCCGGAGGTTGTCCCTAAGGGGGGAGTAATGTAAGGTTCTTTGTCTCTGTTGACATGTTCCTTGAAACTCAGTTTTCCGTCGGCCATTTTGCTTTCTGTCTTTCTGCAGCTCTTGCCCTCAGTTAATATGGAGTTCCAGTTTTCATGTTCCCGCCCTGATTCTTCCCTCTTGCTTCTTAAGCAGCCTCAGCTGAACAATCAGTGCTCCTGAATCAAGCCTCAGTCAGTCTGTGACCTGACTCCTGGAAACCTTGAACTTGTACTCCAGCTATTCCCTACTGAGGAACCTTGGAACACTTTTGGACTCTGGAAACCTGCTGTTTGGTGAATCCATGTTTGCAGAGGAATTACGGTACAGAGAAGAGATCCTGAACCTGCTTTGGAGAGTTATTGTAGAGCTTGAAGTTACTCTGGCCTGCTGTGTCTCCTGACTCTGTTCCTGCAAACTGTGTGAACTTTTCAGCATGCTTGTATGAAGTAATACAAGTCATTTCATTTCAACCTATGTCTCCTGTGTTTTCCTCGCACCCAAGCACAAGACGCTATAGGAACTGTACACTATACATGACAGCCACACAGAAAAGCACACTATTGCCCAGTACCCAACCAGCCTATTTAACCAGTTGCACGGACTTTAAATGCTTCTGTCCATAAACACTGTATTGGAAAATGGCCTATCAAATATTTATCAACAACATGATCAGTTAACACCTGATACCTCACGATTAGTTGAAGCAATAAATGAGATCATGATTATCAAGGTGGGTTGCTCTGTGCCCAATGGTAGAGACTGTATATCAATTAGTAACTGTTTGCTTATGCATTGAGCATTTACATGATAAATAAATTAGTCACTGTTTGCCTATACATTGTGCATGAACGGGATCATATTAGCACAACAAGTACCATCATGCATCTGAAAGCATTTATATAGCAATCTAAATATATCACTGTAACAGAAAAAATAGTCAACTACCCACACTCTGGCAAGAAATGATAAGGGTTGTCATCCCCAGCAGTATACAGCATATATTAGCATCATTCCAATGTTGCTGCTGGATATAAAATGCATCCCTTAAAAGTATAGCGACTTAATAGAACACAAATATGGAATGTCTCCACCAATTCATAAGCATTGTGGACCCCAATAAATGTCAGGCCTCCCTTTTCTCCCTACACGTTTCATTTTCAATCATCATGCCTTCAAAGTTTGACAATACCAAGGTGTGCCTTATCAGCAAGGATGGAGGAGAAACATATCAGCAGTATCAAGGGATCACCTAAAACCATGCACTGACCAACTAAAGGAAAGATTGAAGACAAAGACATTCCTCAGTCAGTAGAAAAAGTGGAAGAAAAGATCCGCACTGTACTTGGAGAGTTCCCTCCAAATTGGACAAGATTGAACCAAGCCATAGTCGTGCCCGTCTTAACCTTTCCTCAGCAGGAAGTGCCAAAAAAGAGAAGCAATTCAAGACCAGCTTGAAGATCCGCAAGCTCAAATGACAGAAGCCACATCTGCGTGGGACGTGAAAATGTGACCCCTGCTAGCGGTGAATCTGTCAGACCCCGGCGAGTCTAAGACGTCGCAGACGGCTACTTCCCAGTTACCAATAAGCACACTAGATCAGGCTAGATCACTCCATACACTGTACTGAGTAGATCTACCCGTAGTACTAGAGGTCAGGTCCCAGCCAGGTATAAGGACTAAAATATAAGTGTACTGCAAATGTAAATAATGTTAAACATGTTTATAACTGCAAACTATTAAGCATGTGTGCCTACAGCGACTACTGTAAGAACTTTTGAGCATACTGATGGACGATTGGGTCACAGGACTTGTAGTGACAGGACAATGTTTGTAAATGGTTAACACTAATGACCACAGAACAAAAACCGTCTGACGTGGCCGAAGATGTGGTCCAAAAGGGAGACAAGCCATGCCTTGTAGCCCCCCAAGGCCTATGTGGTGGGTTTGAGACGGGTCCCCATATTGTACTGTGAATGGTAAAAAGGACACCTCATTTCAGAATTTCACTGAATTGACGTTAAGATCTTGTAAAGAGTTTTGGTTGTTTGAAATTTTTCTTTTGTGTTTCCTCAGTCCAGGAGTACTGAATTTAACTAGGGGGGAGTGTGGCACCCAGGAGTCCTGTTGCTACAGTGTTGTTTCCTTCATAGGGGTGATGCCATGCCTGGAAACAAAGAGGAAACCCTTGACAGGTAACAGACAGCATGCAACACTTTTCTTACTCCAGACCAGAAGGGGGAGCTCTAACACGTGATTTCAAGGGAGCTTCTTTGAAACATTCTGGCTTGGGGATGAGTTAGAGAGTCTGTCTGTAGACAGGGACAAGAGAGAACATGTGGAGATAAGCTTGTGGGAAGGGCTACAGCTCACCCAAGCAGAGTTCTGATAAAAGTGGATACCACAGTCCTGGACCAGTTGGGGACTCCAAGCCCAAACAGTTGCATCTGGAGAACAGAGAATTGCAAGTTCTCTGTTACAACATAAACTGCCAGCAGAGCAGTAACACAAGAGTCAGGGTTGCTAGTGAGAAGAGATTGGGCCCTTGATAGGCTCACTCTGCCTGCTATACAGGTTGGAAAAACAATACAGAGAAGAGGGCCGCAGCTTAGCTATAAGCAGCAGAGGGCCAGGAACAGAGAGCGCAACAGGAAGGCCTCTAAATCCTCCTGGCAAGGGTGGAATTCAAATTGTTTTTCAGGCAATCGGATCTCCAGCACAATCTGTAGCCAGTGCCCTGGACACTTTACCTGTAGAACTGTGAGTAAAGCTTTGTAAACTGCACCTGACTGTGTCCTTTCAAGTTCTTTCCTGCAACACCCACTCAGCACTGCTACATCCCTTGCCAAAACTACATCCTTACTATCTTGAACATACTACATCTGCCCAGAGACATAGCTCTGCTTGTGGAGGGCTGAACCAACTCTGCTGCATAACAACTGAACTGAAATCTGCAGCGTGGCTAACATCTTTATTGCCGAGCACCACAGGTGGCATCACAAACTTTTTATTACAAACTCTTTATCTTTACCTTTTTCATCACCCTTCCCCTTTCATTGGACGCCAAGGGTCACGGACTGGGTCACTGCTGCCGTGACACTGCCCCTTTAAGAAGCAGCCCGGTACCAAGTGTCCCCACTGCCCTGGCAGTCGCTCCAACTCGGGTGCTCCAAACTTTTACATGCCACTGTGGTTCTATCTAGATTTCGAAATAGTAAATAGCCCTGTCTAGACTAGGATATAGGAGATAGCACTGTCTAAAACAGTAGCCAAAAGTTTTGAGACACAAAATTGAGGTTTTCACAATGTTTGCTGCTCTCAATTTTTTAGTCAGATGTTTCAATTATCAGCATTTTAAAACATTTATTGACAAACACATTAAGTTTATGCAAAGACTCAACGTTTCCAGCTCTGACCCTTTTTATATAAGGACTTCTTCCCTTCAATCTAGCAGTGGGATATCTGTGACAGATCCTGACTGATGACTACCCACTCTTGTCTCATCAGTGCACGGACATATAAAACTTTTTCTACTGGGACCAAGGCTGGGAAATTTTGTCATCACCCAACATGTAGCATGTAACTGTTTAAGCAAAGCCTGCACTGGTTACAGCCAAACTTTATAGGAGCTTGGTCGGAAATGCATTGACATCCCTTTAAGGAGTCTTTATGGAGAAAAAGTTTATCCGGCATGTCGATGCTAAGAAAATGGGTGGCGAAAGAAATTTGAAGTGTCAGAAACTTGATTCAGTGACCAGGCCCCCGCAAAAGGAGTGGGACCCCGGTTGTGGAGTCGTAGGGTCGGTTGAAGGAACAGTTATCAATCGCGTGAGCAGATTTGGGAATGAGTTGTCTCTTTATTTCAGTGAAAACAATGGTCCTACAGTGCGACACTTGTAGCACAGCGGATTATGGAGTGTAGTTCCTGTTAGGACCTGGAGTGGTGCCACCGTTAGAAGCTGAAGCGAGAACTAAAAGGCCCCAACCCATCGTCTGACAGTCCAGTGTATCTTTGACATTATCAGTCAGTGTTATTTAAACAATGTTTTCTTTAATCGTGATTTTTCATTCCCTCGTGAAATTTTGTTATGGTTGAATTGACCCCCTTTAATGTTCGCTTGTGGGAGAAAAAATGGCCCAAAGTTTCGAAATTTTAACAGTCAGTCGAAGCTTTTTACCGATTTTCAAAAGGGTTTTACCGCGGGTCTTGGCTGATGAGCCTAATAAAAAAAAATTTTTAAATTTTAAAAAGTCTCATTTTTACTAATTGCTGGGGTTTGCAACAGTAGGTGGTTTTTTATTTTGGAAAAGGGGATATCCAAAAAGGTTCGCACCCATTTTTTTGCTCCAGGGGTCTGTGTGCCTTTACTGGTTTTTAAAAAGGGGGCCCCCAAAAAATAAAGTGGGGCGGCCTTTTTTTAATAATCAGAAAGGTTTTAAAAAAACAGCTGCAGGCGATATTAATGGTGGTCCACCATGTTTTTGTTCCCCCAAAAATAAACCCCAAAACCCCACCGCCAAAGAAATGGAAAAATTGGGGGCCCCAGTCACCCCCACGGTCTCCCCACAGCTCAGATTAGAGGTTGGGGGGTTTTTGGGTTAATGGTGACGGAAGGCAGATGAGGTTTTTTTTTTTTAAAATTTTTTGTAAAAAAATGGGTTTTTCGGAGAGGGTTTTTTTCAATTAAATTTTTTGTGGTGTGTTTTTCTTATTTTTTAAAGGAAATAATGGGGGTTTTTGAAAAAGGGGCCTTTTCCCTTAAACCCCCCGGGTTTGATGTCGCTGACTTAAAAAAACCCAATCAAATCAAAAATTTTCCTTTCCCAAAAACAAGGGGCAAGGGGAAAACCAAGAAACCCCAGAATTGGACTTTTTGGGGGGGGCCCCTTTTCTGGATGTGCATTGCTTTTTTAGGGTGGGGGGGTTTTTAAAAACGAGGGGCCCCCTTCCCACCCCAAATACCCCCTAAAACTGTTGCTTTGTTGGGGTTTTTCAAATATTGGGGCCCCCCTGCCTTTTTTTTTTAAATTTTGGGAACCCCCTTTTTTTAAAAAACCCCCCAAAATAAAACAGAGGTTTTGGGCTGAACCCCCAGTGTGGCTTTCCTACGCTTGTTACAAAAATAGGGAAAAAACCCCCCCCTTTTTTTTTTTTTTTTTTTTTTCTGGTTTTGTGAAGGACGGGGGGGGAGATTGTTCCATATTTATTTTTTTTTTTTAAAATTTCCCAAAATTTAAAGCTTTCATTTATTGACCCGTTATGCTAATTTAAGTATTTGAAAGTGATAGGATTCCCCAAATAGATAAAACCGGGTTTATTTTGGTTCCTTTTTGTTAATTTGGGGGCTGGGAATGCCTGTAAAACTTTTTGATTTTCTTGTGGGGGTACAACCCCAAAGGGGGGGCTCCCTTTTGGGTGGGGGTAATTTCTTTTGGCGGGTGAAGTTTTTTCTCAAGGTTTTTAAAGATCCCCAGGGCCTGTGATGAGGTCAAAAGCACTGAAACAGGTCAGCTGATTTTTACCTCACCCTTGGGGGGGGGGGGGGGGGGGGGTGTGGACTAGGCCTTTTTAAAAGGGAAACTTTTGGGATTAAAGGGGTTTGGAAAAAAGGGTTTGGGGTGAAGTCACCTGGAAAATTGTTTTCGTGACAGTGGGAGGACACCCGGGAAACGAGTACCAGACCACCCCGGGAAAGGCACCCGGCGGTTTTCTGCTGACATTCCCCGCTTAGTTAAAATTGCCCCGAAGGGGGGTCGGGACCATGGTTTCCAAACTGGGGGTGATTTTTTTCTGTTTTTGTTTTTTTCATCTGGACTTTTTTTTGAACCCCTCCCTAAAACCCCCTGAAAATTTAAACTGAAAGCCTGTGTGTTTTTCCTCATTTCTGCGGGCCAGCCCCCGCCTACCAGAGCGGATCCCCTACAATTTGGTGGCGTTTTAAAGGGGCTTTCGCAAGGGGAGGTTTAACTGTTTTTTTTTTTTTTGTGGGGTGTTTTTTTTTTTTTGCATGACTAAAAGTCCCGGGTTTAAAAAAGTGACCAAAACCCGGTGGGAAAAACTGTCCGGAGAAAAAAAGGGGAACACAGAAAAAAAAGCTGGGGGAGGCTAAAGGACAGCACACGGTTTACAGCAAAACAGGGCTACACCGCAGCAAAGCAGGCTAGTGCAAACGGTATTTGGGGAATGGCAGGCCCACGCAAAAAGAGGCTATGGAGCAACGGCCAAGGGGGTGCGCAAAAGCAGGGTATACCCAGCAGGGGCCCATGGAGGGGCAAAAGGGAAAACCAAAAAACCTTACTAATACAGAAATCACAGCGCCCCAGACGGGAGGGGCTGGCCCCCGGGCGCCCAAAAATGCCGGGGGAAAACGGTAAAAAACAAGGGCATTTTCCGAGGTTAATGGGTTTGTTTAAAGTTTTAACATCGCCGAATGGCAGCCATCTCGACGAAAATTGTAGGGGACAGTGCAGCTGGGAAAAGGGCACTTTGCCAAGGGACAGGGGAGTGATTGAAATTTTCTGCACAAGCCCAAAAAAGGGGTTTTTAAATGCCCCCCAAAGAAGTGTTCCATAGGGTTGGAGGAAACCCGGGACCCTGGGGTAAAGTGATTGGGGGAGGGTTATTTAAACCCCCAAAAAAAACAAAGTGGGGGGCAATCCAAAATGGCCCCCGTCCCCCACCCAAAAAAAGTAAAAAGGGTTTTTTGGGGGTTTGGGGATATACCGGCGGGTTTTTTCCCCAATTTTTTCAAAACCCCGTCGGCGCCTTTTAACCCGACCCGCCTAAAAGGGGAAAGGGGTTAAATAATGGTGCATGGAAAGAGCACTTGAAGAAGCGTTTGTAAAACAAAAAGGGGGGCACTTTTGTGGGGTCACCATTTTTTTCCCCACCCCACTTCCCAAAAAGAAAATTTATTGTCCAACTGAAGCGTCAGAGGGAGGGGGGCTGGGTCCCTGTTGTCTCAGGAGGGTTAAAGGGGGGGGACATCCTAAAAAAAAATTTGTTTCCTGACGAAAAATTTTCTCCAGCTGGGAAAACCCGAACAGGGAATTTTTTTTAAAAGAGATGCCCCGGCGATAAAGTGGGCACTGGAAATTTTTTGCGCCCCATTGTTGGGGAGAACATTTCGGGTTTGGGAACCCGATCATTTCCCCCCTTGGGCTTGGTGAGTCAAGCCAAAAAGAAAAGGGAAATGCACGAGTCAACCCGGTGGTTTCTGTCTCCCACAAAAAATTTTAAATTTTTTAGTAAACATCGGGCAGGGGGGCCCAAAAAACGGGAACCCCAGATGCACTGTCCCGAGTTCACTGGTAGGCATGTGTCCCCCCTCCTAAAGGTTTTTAAAAAAGGGGGGAGGTTTTTTTTGGGGCCAAACCCAAAGGGGGCCTTGTTTGGGTGGGAGATATTTTTTTTTTTTGGAAACTGAAGTTTGTCAAAGGGTTTTCCATGAAAAAAGGGCCTGTGATGAGGCATAGTCACGTGGGTCAGGTCAGCTTATTTTGGGACCCCAAAAAAAAAAAAACCCGAGGGTGTTTGGGTTGGCCCATTTAAAAGGGGGAACTGGGGGGGTTTGGGGGTGTGGAAGGAAGGAGTTTGGCGAAGTCAGCCTGGAAATTTTTTTCGGACAGTGTGTCATGCCCCGGGAAACTTTTCCAGACCCCCCGGGGGGGAAAGGCCCTGGGGGGTCTCCCCGGTTAATTCAAACCCCTTGTTAAGCCTGTCCCAAGCAAGAGTGAGTTGGGGGCAAGTGGTTTCCCAAAATGGAGTGATTTATGTTTGTTTTTTTTTGTTATTTGGGGGGTTTTTTTGAACCCATCATTTAAAAAATGAACTTTTAAAATGAAAACCTTTTTGTTTTTTTTCCCCATTACTGCGGGCCAGCCCCTGCCTTTCCAGAGGGATCCCCAAAAATATGGCATGGGGGTTGCTGGTTGGGGGTTTTGGTGTGAAGCACTATTTTTTGCCCCTTTGGGGGACACTGTTTTTTTTAATTTGTCTGATTTTTTTTGAAAATTTTCCAAAATAAAATTTTTTTTTAAAAATTTTTTTATATTAAAAATTTTTAAATTTTTCCCAATTTTTTAATTTGTTTTTTTTCAAACCCCTGTAAAGGGTTTTTCTGTTTCCGCTCATTCCTTTCCCAAATTTTTAAACATTTCATTAGATGAAAGGGCTTGGGAGCCCGGAAAATTTTTTTTTACAGAAGCGGGAAACCTTTGGGAATTTTTTCTTACAACTGGGAAACCCCCCCGGGGTTAAAAATATATAAAGGGTTTTCCCCCTGTGGGTTCTACTTTTAAAAGTCAGGGGGAGTGTATTTTTTTGCCGGGGGGGGGGGAAGGTATCCGGGTGTGGGCAGATGTACAGACAGTCCCCTTTTTGGGATTGGTGCAGAGGGGCTTGTTTTGGCATTTTTAGCGCCCCTTCTTATCCTTCGACTGGTTTGGGTCCAGTGGCAAAAAACCCCCCCCCATTTTAAATTTAACACCGGGGCCTGAGTGTTTATAGACTCTAAATCGGTGCCCCCGGTAGTGGGGATAATTCACAGTTTCCCCTTTTGAAGGTTGGACAAAAAACAATTTTTTTGGGTTTCTTTTTTTCTGGTCCTTTTTGGGGACGTTTGATGTTAACTCTTGAGTTGCCAACTAAGTTTTTCCCCCTTATTTGTTCTCTTCTTTTTTCTTTAGTGTACTTTGGGGAGAGGGGTGTCCCCCCTTTTCCCCATTCAGGGCCCCCATCTAGGATTACGGGCTTAGGTTCCCGTCGCGTTGGTGGGGGGAAACCCAAAATTTTGGGACGTTTGGGTAGAAGGGTGCTATTAATTTGCCTAGGGGTCTCCACTCCTTTTTTCCCCACGTTTGGGCTTCTTTCCCCCCCATCTTAATTTTTCCCCCTTGTGTTTTTACTTAGTCTTCCCACCCGGGGTGAATAGATGATGGGTGTAAGGCATTTAAAATTCCCTCAAGTGTCTGAAAGCCTTACAAAAATTTTTGACTTTTGGGACATTTTCCCGCTGGGTTTTTTTGTCATCCCCATGACCCCCTCTGCTTAGTGTTTTTTTTGTATTCCCTAAAAAAGGGAAGCAAAAAATTGAAATTTGCAATAAATTCCCCAAAAAGGATTTCATTTCCGGCTTTTTTTCCCCTATAAATTACCTATGGGCTTGGGCAAAAATGCCCGTACATTTTTTTCTTTTTTTTAATCTTTATCTCTTGGGCTCAAAAATTTTCTCTTAGATAAATTTAAACAGATATAAACATTGGGAATTTGTAAAATGTGAGTGGGGTAAATACCAATTGTTTAAAAAAAAAAATGTTTTTGATTAAAAAAAAAGATGTTTCCCTTAGACTAGAAAAAAAAAGAAACCCCCCCACCTTATTGCAACCCCGTACCATGAAATTTTCGGATAAAAACCCTTTTAAACCCGTGAAATATTTTGCTACCCCTTTTGCTTCAATTCATGCCCAAAAATCCCCTCATTTCTGTAAAAATGTCACGCTTATGTCAAAAATCCCCTAATCTTACCAAACCCCACTACAGAAGCAGAGGGGAAAAAAGCCCAATTCTTCCCCAAAACCCAACAATCCCACAACCTTTAAAAAACGCAAAAATCTAATATTTCCCAATTTCCAAAAACCCTGATATTTTAAACGCTAAAGCACGCCAAAAGCAAAAAATTCAAAAACTCCTACCCCAAAAACTAACCCCCAAATTCCAAAATTATTATTTTGACCCAAAACCCCACACTATGGAGGAAAACCCCCCATTTTTGGACAAAACAAACCACTTTTGGACAAAAACCCCCTATCAACTGTTCAAAATTTCATTCCCTTAATTTTTTAAAGCAAAACTTTTAGCAATACTGGGCCCCCCGCCCCAAACTTTTTACCCCAAAACTCACTACTCCTTTAAAATCCCAAAAAATTCCCTTAATTTCACAATGGGCCCCTCCCGATAAAACATCAATGGGCTGCCCCTGACCTGTCGGGGACCAAAAAATTTCCAAAAAATGATTCTCCAACCCCTTGCAAAAACTGGGGAAAGGGTTGGGGGGTCCCCCGTCAAAAATTACGAATGCTGTCATAAAAATCACCCCCCCCCACACTACACAAAAACCCCAAATTTCAAAATGCACAAAAAAACCTACACAAAAACCAAATTTAAAAATTTACCAGCGTTTGTATAGAGCGAGTAAAGGTATCACTCAAGAAAAAACTAAGATACGAATGAATGGAAAAATTGGGGAAACACATAGAATAAAATTTTTTGGGGATAAATAACCCCGTCCAGTGCCCAGAGATATGTGGTTTAGGAAGCTCAGGGGTTTTATATGGGTTTCCCCTTCTAATGTAGGAGCCCGGTGGGAACACCCCTTGCCTATTTAGGGGGACAATTTTTGGCCCTGGGCTCCTCGGAAAAAAAAAAACTTTTAAGAAACAGGTCAGACGTCCCAATTTTAAAATGCCCCGAAAAGGGTTCCCCCCAGCCCTTTTGGCCCCTGTGAAGCTGCCCTCTGACTGGTGGAAAGTCCGCCCCCGAAAGAAATGGGATGGCTAAGATAATGGGGTTTTTTGAAAAAAAACCACTGTTATTTAAAAATTATTGAAATTTGGGATCTTCAAAAATCGGGAGCAGAAGAAGTCCCCACAAATTTTCCTTGTCTTTACTGCAATCCCCAGCGCTGAACAAAAAATCCAAAAAAGATAATTCTATGGTTCCGGGTTTGAATAATTCGAAATTTTTAAATTTTTGGTTTTGGTTTAAAACCTTTTTGCAATTTTTTTTTTTTCCACCTTTCTAAAACCCAAAGAGGGGGAGACCAAAAATTTGCAGCTCGTACCCACATGACAGGCTCCTATTTAAGGGGTGCTAATGATTGTGCTTTTATACTTCTTTTCAATTTTCAGAAAAAGGTTTCAATGTAGGTGGGGTGAGCATGCTTGTAAATACTTGGGGCTCGCCCCGAGCATTTCCCGCTGGGGATGCTTTAAGCTCGCCAGATTTTCCGGGTTTTTCCCGGGGGACTGGGGGACCCCCTGCATGTTTTGGGCTCTTTAGAGAAATCAATGCCCATGCCGGGGTTGTCTCCAAACATTTTAATGCCGCGCCATGTTGGTTGTGGGATAAAGTGATTTGGGGGGGTTTTCACAGCGTGATCAAAGGGCTAAATTTAGATTGGCGCCCCTGTGTGGCCCCTGGGGCCCTTGGGACACTGTTCCCTGGAGAGTGGGCCCCAAAAAAGGGAATTACAAAAAAAGATATTCATTCACAACATCAATTTCCCCGGAGCCCCCCGAGGGAGCCCCCTTTGATTCAGGGATTTAGGGGCGTGGAGAAAAGGCAGTAGGCATTTTAGCAGACAGCTATTCTAGGTTTTTTGGTTTTTCCCTTTAGATAGGTCAGTTCTTTAGTCATTCCGACTGGAAGGGGTTGGGGGTAGTCTGAAGACGGAGATTTCCTGTCAGAGACAGAAGGAGAGAGATTGAAGCTCTACCTCAGAACAGGCAAGCTGTGTTCCCCATGAACTGGAAAATGACTCTCGGACAAGCGGTATTTTAGTTTTTAGGAAAGTCCTGGAGCTCTCTGGAAGGTTGTGAAGGAAGAAAAAGGAAGGGGGCGACAGTGTTCAAACCCAAGGAATGAGAACGTCAGTGAGCGGAAAAAAGAAAGTACAACACACCTTTCACTACCGTGCTTTGTTAAGGGTAAGAGTTTAGGCGACGGGGAAGTGGTTTTTCCCCAAAGGGAAAAAAGTGGGGCATAGGGGAAAGATCACTTTTTATCGACTAACCCGGGCAGGGGTAGAAGTATTGCTAGAACCTTTTCGGCTAGTGAGAGAAACCCGGAATCCTTGTGGCTTCAAATCACAGAAAGGGGCCCTAAAATGTCGATAAATAAACAGGAGTTTAGGGGGGAAAAGGCGGGGTCGGCCCGATCAGCCAAACGGCTTTGTTCTTTCCCAAATCTTTTCTCAGAGATAGAAAAGGTCCCCCACAATGTCGAGGGCAGTGTTATCATAGAGGGTTGGGAAATTCGCCCACGCAGGTTTTGGGGGAAACCAAAAACATTTTAAAAAAAAGGGGGCCCCTTTAAAATCCTCACATTTTCCTGAATGTGCATTCTTTCCCCCCGGGCCAGCTTCCCGGGAATTCCCCGCCCAAACCTTACGTAAAAAGGGATGGAAAGAGACCCGTTGGGGTTTGGGGTTTTTACTTATTACCCGAACCCTTTCATCACCAAGATTAGAGGGATCGTCCCCCCCTGTGGGGGACTTAACATCTAGCTGCCTAATAACATCCCCCCAGAAAATTAACCCCCCCGCGCTGGGCTTATTGATCAGAAAAACCCCAAAAAGGCTTCCAAAATAAAATTTAAAAATCCCTGAAAAATCCCCCATTGTATGAGCGCCCCGGGCCACGGACCGAGGGCCCGCTGCCAAATGAATCCCCCCAAAACTTCCCGTGTCGGGTTTCCCAGTATCCCCAAAACCCCTGGTACCCTGGGGGCGACTCTCTTTGGCGTCACGAAAAAGGATAAGAAGGGTTTCAATATGTGAGTCTGTGTGCCCAAATTTACTGTTTTTTTGCCCGAAAAGGCTGTGTGCAATTTTTTTGATTTTTTTGGGGCCCTTTTCCCATTTTGCTGCCCTATTCGCGCTTGAGGGGTGGGAAGAAGGTGGGCGTGCCTTTGGGCGGGGGCCCCCCCTTGTGGCGCGGGAAAACAAAGGGCCCCCCCCCTAAAAGTTTTTACAATAAAGGTGCCCCAAATGCAAGAGAGGCCCCCTCCTCTTCATTCTCCAAGCCAAAAAAGAGGAAGCGCAAAATTTTTCCCCCCCCCCCCACGGAAAAGACCAGATTGTTCCCGATGGAAAAACAGTCTTGGGCCCGGGGGGAGATGGCGGAAGGACAGGGGACCCCTGTTTTTGGAAAGGGCGGTGGCGGCAGGGCCCCCTTCCCCCCCGAAAAGTATGCCCGTGCCCGGGGCCGTCCCCAGGGCGGGGGATCGACCCCAAAACCCTGAAAAAAGGGAGGAGGTGGGGGCGGTGTTAGGGGGCCCGGCCCCACTTGTGAAAAAGGGGGGAGGAGATTTTAGCAAAAAAATGGCGTGCCCCGGGAAAAAGCCCGGCCCGCTGTGGGCCAAAGGGCCCCCCCTCCCGGAGGCAACCATTCCGGGGGGGCACCAGTTTCCACCGGGTGAAAAGGAAAAAACCGGAGGCCCCCCCCCCTCCAAAATACTGATCCCCACTCCCCCGATGAAACCCGGGGGAGAAAATGGAGGCTGAGGAGGGGCCCCCCCGTTTCCCGGGTACCAGCCAGGGCCCGGGGGCCCCAGCGGAATGCCCTTTCCCCCGTAGGGACCCCCGGGGGGACCCACCGTCCGGGGGGGAGGTCGAATGGGGGGAAAAAGGAAAATACCCGGGCACGGGAATACGCCGCCCGATTTGAGAAGGGAATTTGGCCCACGGGAGAGGGGCAGCGACGTCAGCAAGAGGAGGAAAGGGGGGCCCAAAAGTTCCGTCGCGGGTACCCGGGGGGAGATTCCCCCCTGTTTAAAAAAAACGCAGGAGAGACAAAGGGAAGCTCCGGGGGAAAAAAAGGGCCCCGGGGTGCGTTAGTGACTTTAAACTCCAAGGCTGGGGGTTCATCCCTGAGCCAGGCCCGTACCAAAGGGGGATTAGTCAGTGCGGGATTTGGAAATTATCTGCCCATTGGTCCCCCCGGAAAAGGGGTCTCATGAATGGGGGAAAAAGTCAGCTATACGGCACTTTGGGGGCTTAAAGGGTGGTAGCTTTGGGAAAGTCCCCGTGTAAACGATCCCGTCCCCCACGCCGGGAAAAGTCATCATGCCCCGATACCCCGGGCCCCCCTTTTCCCAAAAGCGCCAAGGCCCCGGAAACCAATGTATACGCGAACTCCTCTGCATGCAACCTCCATCCTTTTGAAGGCATCAGGATTGGGGCTCCTATTTGCAAAGCAAACCCGGGTGGGCGTCCCAGTTAGATCACAGGCAAAACCCGCGTTTTAGTGGGAAAATTTTTACTGAACGAGGGACCCCTGGGGCCCAGAGGACGCCCAAAAGCACAAGGGGTGTGGCCCCTCAAAAGCAGATTGAGGCCATGCATTTAGTAAAGCGTTCCAGTCGCAGCGGGCTTCCCGCCCCAGGAGGGGGAAAACGTCACTTTCTATCCGGAAAAGAAGAAGGGAAAAGTAGGACCCAGACAAGGGGTTTTCTGCAGCTGTAAAAGTTAAGAATTTTTTTTATTAATTTTGTGATAAATTTTGCATTGTTTGATAATTTAAAATAGAATACCCCCGTTGGGGAAAAAAGAAGTTTTAAGTGAAGTTAGAAAATGTGATTTTTTTTTCTATTTTAAAAGTTTTTTGCAAGGACTGCGTGTGAGGAATCTTGGGAGCACAAAAAATTTTTTTTGTAAATAGTTCGCATTCCCGGGGGCCCCCCTTTTGGTTTTTAAAAAAAGCCAATTTTACCCCTGAAGAAAAACCCGTATGGTGTGGCCCCTTTTAAAGGGGGGCAGCAATGAAGTCCTGCAGCCCCCGGGCCCCGTGGGGGTTTTTGGGTGCGGGTCTCCCCAAATATATTGTATTTTTGTGAAAAAATATTTTGATTTTTTCTACTTGTAACTTGTAAACATTGTAACGTTAAAAAATCCCTTAAATCCCCCAAGGGAAAAAAGTTTAAATTTTAGATGTTTTATTTTTAAAAAAGTTTTTTCCTTTTTGTTTAGCCCCCGGGGGGTGATGAAAACTAAAGGGGGGGGGTTTTGGGCCCCGTGGCTTGGTAAAACTTTTTCCCCGGGGAGTGCCAAAAAAAGGGAATTTTCAAAACCCGAAATTCATTACAACACTCACATTTTCCCCGGGGCCACCGAGGGGGGCCCCCTTTGATTAGGTATTTAGGGGCGTGGAGAAATGCCGCAGAGGGATTCTAGGCAGGCAGTATTCTAGTTGTTGGTTGTACCTCGTTTGGTCCCGTTTTTTTTAGCATTCCCGATGGAAGGAGTTGGGGGTAGTTGAAGACGGGGGATTTCCCGTAAAAGGGCAGAAGGGGAGAGATTGAAGGGTGTTACCTCAGAAAAAGGCTATTGCTGTGTTTTCCCCCAAAGTGGAAAGTGGGCTCTGGAGCAAGGGTATTTAGTTGACGGAAAGTCCCAGAGTGCTTTTGGACAGAGTCTGTGAAGGAAAGAAGGAAGGGGACGACAGTGTTAACAACAGCCCTGAGAACAGGGCATTTGGGGGAAAGGAAAAAAGCTTTTACAAACAAAAACCTTCTGTAACCCCTGCTTTTTTAAGGGGGAAGAGTGAAAAAGACGGGGAAGTGGTTTTTTCCAAAGGGAAAAATGACAAGGTGGGCAGATCACCTTCACTCGACTAACCGGGGGCACCCGGGGGCCGAATAAATTTTTAGAAAACCCTTTTTCGGGTTTGTTTAGAGAAAAAACCGGGAAACCTTGCTGGACTTCAAATCACAGAAGGTAGCCCTAATTTTCGATACGTTAAAAGGGGGTAGGGGGAACCCGGAAAGGGTCGGCCCGATTTAAACCCCAAGGCTTAGTTTTTTAACATTTGGTTCCCGAGATAGAAAAGGGGTCCCCCACAAAGTCGACCGGGGGAACTGTTATACTAGGTTGAACTTCGCTTCACGCAGGTTGGAAAATAACCCCAAATTTAAAGGGAAAAGGGGGCCTTTAAAATCACTCAAACGTTACCCGAATGTGCATTCTCCCCCTTCCGCTTCCCCGGGGAAAAACCGGGAAATTTTAACGTAAAGGTAGGAAAGAAGGGCCAAACTTGTGTGGTTTGCTTATTTTTCCTAACCTTTTCATCACCAGGCTTAGAGGGATTTAGTCCCCCCTGTGGGGACTTAACATCGTTTCCTAATAAATTTCCCCCCAGAAAATTTTAAACCCGCAGCGTGGGCTTATTTATGAAAAAAGGTGGCGTACGAACAATTTTACAAACCCCTGGAAATATCCCCCATTGTAAAGAGCCCCAGGGCCCTGGAACCCCAGCTTGCTGCCAGTGACATCCCCCCTTGTTTCCCTGGCTCGGTTTCCCAGTACCCCTAACCCTGGTACCCTGTCGACTTTCCCCCCATGCTCATCACAGTTGCTTTAGGAAAAAGGGAGTGTAGGGGTGGGGCCCCGAGGGGCCAGTCGCCCCAGGATGTTCCAAACGAACCCCGCGGTGTGAAACCTGCTCTCAGGTAAAGGAAAGGGAAACACCCCATTGATCCATACCCCCATCCACCACATCCCCAGTGCGAGTTCAGGTGGTTTTAAAGGGTGTAGAGTTGGGGGGGGTGGAGCTAGCTTGGGAGATGAGGCCGCCGTTGTTGTTTGAGTTGGAGCGGGGGCCAGGCAGCCGCGTGGGTACTGGGCTGGCCTTTAGCCCCCTTTTTGAGTTTACCCCAGAGGGCCCTTTTGGAGAGAGCGAAGGGGGGGCCTGGGTGAAAAAACCCAAATTAAAATGTGCCTTTATCCTTTAAGAAGGGAAAGGGCCCGGCCCCCACATCGGGGAAAACGGTTCCCCGGTAGGGGTCCGTTTGCGCCATTGCAAACAACCCGGGATCTGGGAAATCTTTAAGAGCCACTGTAATAATTCCCCTTCGGAGGAGTTAAAATGGCAAGTTTTTTCCAGGACCCAGGTTTTTCTCGGGCTCCGTGAAGAGGGGGTGATCACCCCCGGGCATGGGTCGTACCTGCAAAACGAAAGGACCCAATACTGCTTCGCAGAGGGCTCTGTGGTTTGGGGGTGCCGGGAGAAGTAAGGAGGGGATTGCCCAAAACGCCGGAAAGGAAAATTTAAAAAAAAGTCTTTTTGGGTGTACCCAAAAAAATTGAGAGGGTTTTGGGCCCTTTACGGGAAAAGGGCCCCGGCCCCCCGGAAACTGTGTGTACAACAGAAATTTTGAGTAAACCCCTTTAAAAATTTCAAAAAGAACTGTTTCCCGCCCCCTTCCTTTTCCCTCGCAACTCCCCTTGTACAACTCCGCACCATTGTTCATTTTTACATATAAACCCGCCCCGGGGGGGACACAGTCCCCCCTGTAGGGGACTTAAACCCAAATGCTACAACAACCCCCCTCCCAGGGGACCTGCAAGAGCGCTGGGACCCCCGGCCAGATACTACAGGTGGGTCACGACAAATTGCCCCGAAAAAAAAATTTCCTCATCCCCTGTAAAATCCCCCATTAAAGGTTAGCGCCCAGGGCAGGACCGAGGGCTACCCGTGAATCCCCCCTTTAAATTCCATGGTTTGGTGCCGAGTACCCCTAAGCCCCGGTAGTGCGATATAGGGGAGTTGGGTGAGGGGTAGGGAGTAAAAAGTTGAGCGATACTTTCCCTATCCCAAAAATATCGGAATGGAATGGGAACGGAATATCTAAATATCGGGGATACCCCCTACCATAAGGAAGTCCCATGTAAGTCTATGGGAACAAAATATGGAAATTAAAAAAACCCATTCTTGCCTTGTTGGTTAATTGTACATGAAGGAAAACAAGAAAGAGTAATGGTAGAATTTTATTGGGGAGGTTGAGGAGACATTAAAGGATAGATGTTTAACCCAATCAAATGGAATAGCATAAATATTTTTTTTTTAAGATGTTCGGATTGACGAAGAAATTGGGACATGTTACGTTTTTTTATTTTGGCAAATAGGGTATATTACACAACTTCCATGCTCTTCATCTTCACCTTTTTAACTTTTCACACACTTTTCTTCATAATCTTCTGCAGCATCATCTTTTTCATCAAATTATTCTTCATCTTCACCTTCTTTATCTTCTTCTTAAACTCTTGCTATTCATCTTTGTTAACATTACTCATTTCTTCTTAAAACTATTATTCTTATTATATTCTGCTTCATCTTTTCATCATATTCTTATTTGTGACAGAGAATCCTGTACTTGTAATCTGTCAAAGTATGAATTTTTTATCCTTCCGTTCTTGCTGTCACAAAAAATTTAATTACAACAGTATTTGTCCCTGTTCAGTTTAGCCTGCAGCGCAGGCATTTTCCAGGGGCACCAGAGGAGGAGGACTCACCCCCATACCTGCTTGTCTTCTTGCTTAGAATTTAAGCATTATTTTGCTCTTCATTTTTGGGCTTATACTTCATGTTCTTCTGCTTTTAGATCTTCTGCTTATTGTTCTTGTGTCTCTTGTTCCGTATCTTGTATTTGTAGACAAACTTGTACCCGCTGATGTTACTGGGACACGGTTACTAAGCAGGAGGTACCCGTGCTCCCAAAACACTACCAAGGACCAGCAGACGTTGTGGAATCGGATACCCAGATGGGGGCACCTAGGCCAAAAGGGCCTGCGGAGAACCAGTTGACGGTACTGGAACCGGACGGGTAGCGAAGGTACAAGAGCAATGCAAGTAACGGGACCAGCTGACTGTGTGGAACCGGAGGGGCAGCAGAAGAAAGAGCAATGGCACAACCGAGGACCAGTGACGTTACTGGGACCGGTTACTAAGCAGGAGGTCCCGTGCTCCAAAGCATCCCAAGGACCGCAGACGTTGCTGGAACTCGGGATACCGAGTTGGAGGCACCTAGGCCAAAGGCACTGCGGAGAACCAGTTAAACGGTACTGGAACCCGGACGGGTAGCAGAAGGACAAGAGCCAATGCAAGTAACGAGGACCAGCTGACTGTGCTGGAACCCGGAGGGGCAGCAGAAGGAAAAGAGCCAATGGCACAACGAGGACAGTTTACTTTATGAACCCAGTAACACGGGAGCAAGTGTTGACTGTGCTAACAGCACTTCCGAGCAACCAACTGGCGGTGTTGGAGCCCGGGTCAAGGAGGATGTTTAAATACTAGATCAAGAATTTCCTTGTTACCTGTCATTTTTAAATGTCTATACTTCAAACAAGAGAAAGTTAACCTTTACTACCATAAGAGATGATTTCATTTAAACTAATATCTAGATAAAAAAAGGAATTTGAAAAAACATAAACACATACTTAACTGTTGAACAGCAATGCAAACCACAAATAAATTAGTTAAGGAATCTGCTATACGGTTGTACATAAAGCATACAAGTACAAATCTGAATCCATTAATGATGGATAAGTAACAGTATGTACACCTTTTTATTGTATAGACAATGAATGTCTGACTTCAAAAAATCATCAGCATTACAAGTTATCTGTGATATTACTAAATGTTCCCTTTGTGAATAATGTCACTAATATTTTATACAAAATTATACATTTTTCCCTCATGTTAATACTCATAATATGTGGCAAAATCATTTTTATTAACAAACATAAACTTTAAAAAGTGCATAGTGCATAGTGAAAATTGCTATTTATGGCTGACTGTGACTGTCGACTTGGAAGCATGACAACAGATAGATAAGGTTTTATATAGATGAGATGCATAGCCCCAGATGGTGAATTGCGATGTAAAAACTGTACCCCAATAAGTGTGGTCACTATACATAATTTTTTTATATAGCTTTTTTAAAAAGGGTACATGGTGTATGCTTGTGCCTTTGTTTTGACGCACAGACTGCCTTCCTGCTGAGAGCATTTGGGTTTGTGAACAGTTGGTGTGCAGTGTTCACTGCAGTCTCTGCGGAAAAAACCACACTTAGACCTTATAACTTTTCAGATTTCTTTATCAATTACCAAGGGTGAAGAAGGCAGGGAGTAAGGCAGTGGTCGTGGAGTTTCTTCGGGAGAGGAGTGGGGATTTGTGGCTGCTGCGGCCCCCAGTGACACAGCATCCCAGTTTTCCCCGTGAGGTTCTTTATGCGCACTTTTGTAGGAGCTCGGAGTACCCCCTGTGCGGGGGAAAAACAAATTGAAGCCGTTGTTGTTTGGATGTCAGCCAATGCATCGACTTCAATTGCTTCCACCTCCTTAGGCACAGCATGTTGGGCAACCATTGTCTCTTCAGCTGGCAAAAAAGCCCCGGCAGTCAGAGGTTTTGTAAGGACCGTGAGGTTTGTTTGTTTCGAATTTTGGTTGCAAACAGGGCCCCGCCCAAACGATTCTGAAAGGAGGGGAGGGGTATG
>JARQOD010000001.1:967246887-967299321 GCA_033576555.1 Oophaga sylvatica | reverse complement strand
TTCTTGCGACCCTGTTGGCTATTTGCCATGAAACGCTTGATTTTTCAGTGATCACGCTTCAAAAGTTTGGCAATTTCAAGACTGTTGCATCCCTCTGCAAGACATCTCACAATTTCTGACTTTTCAGAGTCCGTCAAATCTCTCTTCTGACCCATTTTGCCAGAAGAAAGGAAGTTGCCTAATAATTAAGCACACCTTATATAGGGTGTTGATGTCATTAGACCACACCCCTCCTCATTACAGAGATGCAAATCACCTGATTTACATAATTGGCAGTTGGCTTTCAAGCCTATACAGCTTGGAGTAGGACAACATATATAAAAAGCATGATGTGATCAAAATACTCATTTGCCTAATAATTCTGCACATAGTGTAAAATCACATCAAAGCAAGTACAGTCATGGCCAAAAGTTTTGAGAATGACACAAATATTATATTTTCACATGATCTGCTGCCCTCTAGTTTTTATGTGTGTTTGACAGATGTTTTTATCACAGACAGAAATATAATTGCAAACATATGAGTAACAAAAGCTTATATTGACAGTTAGAATGAGTTAATGCGCAAGTCAATATTTGCAGTGTTGACCCTTCTTCTTCAGGACCTCTGCAATTCTCCCTGGCATGCTCTCAATCAACTTCTGGACCAAATCCTGACTGATAGCAGTCCATTCTTGCACAATCAATGCTTTCATTTTGTCAGAATTTTTAGGTTTTTGTTTGTCCACCCGTCTCTTGATGATTGACCACAAGTTCTCAATGGGATTAAGATCTGGGGAGTTTCCAGGCCATGGACCCAAAATCTCTATGTTTTGTTCCCTGAGCCATTTAGTTATCACCTTTGCTTTATGGCAAGGTGCTCCATCATGCTGGAAAAGGCATTGTTGATCGCCAAACTGCTCTTGGAGGGTTGGGAGAAGTTGCTCTTGGAGGACATTCTGGTACCATTCTTTATTCATGGCTGTGTTTTTAGGCAAGACTGTGAGAGAGCCGATCCCCTTGGCTGAGAAGCAACCCCACACATGAATGGTTTCAGGATGCTTAACAGTTGGCATGAGACAAGACTGGTGGTAGCGCTCACCTTGTCTTCTCCGAATGAGGTGTTTTCCTGATGTCCCAAACAATCGAAAAGGGGATTCATCAGAGAAAATAACTTTACCCCAGTCCTCAGCAGTCCACTGCCTGTACCTTTTGCAGAATATCAGTCTGTCCATGATGTTTTTTCTGGAGAGAAGTGGCTTCTTTGCTGCCCTCCTTGAGACCAGGCCTTGCTCCAAGAGTCTCCGCCTCACAGTGCGTGCAGATGCACTCATACCTGCCTGCTGCCATTCCTGAGCAAGCTCTGCACTGCTGGTAGCCCGATCCCGCAGCTGAAACACTTTTAAGAGACGGTCCTGGCGCTTGCTGGTCTTTCTTGGGCGCCCTGGAGCCTTTTTGGCAACAATGGAACCTCTCTCCTTGAAGTTCTTGATGATGCGATAGATTGTTGACTGAGGTGCAATCTTTCTAGATGCGATACTCTTCCCTGTTAGGCCATTTTTGTGCATTGCAATGATGACTGCACGTGTTTCCTTAGAGATAACCATGGTTAACAGAAGAGAAACAATGATGCCAAGCACAAGCCTCCTTTTAAAGTGTCCAGTAGTGTCATTCTTACTTAATCATGACAGATTGATCTCCAGCCATGTCCTCATCAACACCCACACCTGTGTTAATGAAGCAATCACTGAAAAGAGGTTAGCTGGTCCTTTTAAGGCAGGGCTGCAATGATGTTGAAATGTGTTTTGGGGAATAAAGTTCATTTTCTAGCCAAATATTGACTTTGCAAGTAATTGCTGTTAAGCTGATCACTCTTTATAACATTCTGGAGTATATGCAAATTGCCATTAGAAAAAGTGAAGCAGTAGACTTTGTAAAAATTAATATTTGTGTCATTCTCAAAACTTTTGTCCATGACTGTACTTCCATAATTTATTTTACGTTGCTTTTTTTGCAAGTGACACTATGAAATAGATAAGAATAAAATTCTGTCTGATCTCAGTCCTATCTCCTCTCTTTTCTACACTCATGTGTCTGGCCGTGAGACAACTGACTACACCAGGAGCCTCCTCCCTTTGCCCAACATGTATATATTGGAATAAGTTTATTTAACAATTACCATTCAAATATGAAACAAATTATTAAGAAATGATTATGATTTCTGGGGGATATTTACAATTTGGTTTATTTTAGGGCTTAGGCCGGAGTCACACTAGCGAGAAATACGGACGACTGCTATGCGTGAATAAATCGCATTGCACTCGGACCAATGTTAATCTTTAGGGCAGCTCTCAGTAGCCGATTTTTTTCTCGGCCGTATTATACGGGCTGAGAAAATCGCAGCATGCTGCGATTGACACCGTATTACGCCCATAAAACACCAATGCAAGTCTATGGGTGCGAGAAAAATATGGATTATACACGGACCACACGTGTGACTTGCAAAAAATACACACCGGTATCTTTTGGAAAAGCCGGCAATTCAGTGCGGTATAGCGTAAAATCACACTGTCATGTTTAATAAAGAATCGAAAGAATAGATATATACACATAGAATACATATATATATACAGTACCGACCAAAAGTTTGGACACACCTTCTCATTCAACAATTTTTCTATATTTTCATGACTGTGAAAATTGTAAAATCACACTGAAGGCATCAAAACTATGAAGTAACACATGTGGAATTATACATTACACTTTACAAAAAAGTGTGAAACAACTGAAAATATGTCTTATATTCTAGGTTCTTCAAAGTAGCCACATTTTGCTTTGATTACTGCTTTGTACGCAGAAAAGGTGAACGGATGGACTCTACATGCCTGGTTCCCACCGTGAAGCATGGAGGAGGTGGTGTGATCGTGTGGGGGTGCTTTGCTGGTGACATTGTTGGGGATTTATTCAAAATTGAAGGCATAGTGAACCAGCATGCCTACCACAGCATCTTGCAGAAGCATGCTATTCCATCCGGTTTGCGTTTAATTTGACCATCACTTATTTTTGAACAGGGCAATGACCCGAAACACACCTCCAGGCTGTGTAAGGGCTATTTGACCAAGAAGGAGAGTGATGAGGTGCTGCGCCAGATGACCTGGCCTCCACAGTCACCAGACCTGAACCCAATCGAGATGGTTTGGGGTGAGCTGGACCGCTCACCGCTTCAATTTTGAATAAATCCCCAACAGTGTCACCAGCAAAGCACCCCCACACCATCACACCACCTCCTCCATGCTTCACGGTGGGAACCAGGCATGTAGAGTCCATCCGTTCACCTTTTCTATGTGCAAAGCAGTAATCAAAGCAAAAGGTGGCTACTTTAAAGAACCTAGAATATAAGACATATTTTCAGTTGTTTCACACTTTTTTGTAAAGTGTAATATATAATTCCACATGTGTTAATTCATAGTTTTGATGCCTTCAGTGTGATTCTACAATTTTCATAGTCATGAAAATACAGAAGAATCTTTGAATGAGAAGGTGTGTCCAAACTTTTGGTCTATACTGTACATGTCATTGAGACACATATATACCCTCCCTGGAGCGTACCACTCACCTGATATCCCCTCCCCACATGGGTAAGCACCTTTTTTGGTTCATGCAATAGACGGACCCTGTCCATTGTGCCGGGACTAAGGCTGCGCAGTCGTTATATTATTATATGCTGCACACATTGTGATTTGATATATACGTATACATGCATATGTGATTGAGGACTATTATTATATATACTCATCTAGGTTACATCTGATATTGCATGAGCTTGTTGCATGGGGAATATTGGGTGGTGGAAACCGCTCCTCCTCTCTCCCCATTTTCCACATTGTTTTGTCTGTTCAGCATAGGGCTGTACGCCCGTATACTGTTTGTTTCTGAACTTTTTCCCTCTCTGTCAGTTCACAGTGGGAGTCAGCGCAGCCTCAGTAACTACCGCTGTCACAAACTGTAAAACTTTAATTTTGCATTTATGAAGTATTAAAATTATTAAAGACAAGAACATTTGTTAAATGAAAATTCAATCTATATTGAATTATACATTAAATTTAGAGTGTCCTGATTCTTTTTTTAATTGATGGTGTTACTTCAGCAAAATAGCAGTTGCGTGCCTCGAACAAAGCCAACTGTTCAATCCTCAGTTCTGTTCAGCCACTGTCTTATTGTAACATCAGAAACCTTCTCAGCACCAGATGCCTTGGAGCAGAGGAAAAATACTCAAGGAGGAAGTTGTACCCAACAAAAGAGGCCTGACAGAGCAGAGTACTAGACAGTGGTCATGCATATCAGGATAGTGATGAGGAGCCATGTAGATCAGGATAAGGATGAGAAGCCATGAATACTAGGATAGGGATGAGGAACCATACATACCAGGATATAGGCGAGGAATAATGCAGGCCAGGATAGGATGAAGACTAGAGTCATTCATACAAGCATAGGATGAGGAGTCATGCATGACAGGATAGGATGAGGGGACCATGCATACAAGATAGAGATGAGGAGGTCATGCATACCAGGATAGGGATGAAGAGCCATGTAGACAAGGAGAGGGATGTGGAGCATGCATACCAGGATAGGGATGTGGAGCCATGCATACCAGGATAGGGATGAGTAGCCATGTAGATCAGGATAAGGATGAGAAGCCATGAATACTAGGATAGGGATGAGGAACCATACATACCAGGATATAGGCGAGGAATAATGCAGGCCAGGATAGGGATGAAGACTAGAGTCATTCATACAAGCATAGGGATGAGGAGTCATGCATGACAGGATAGGGATGAGGGGACCATGCATACCAAGATAGAGATGAGGAGGTCATGCATACCAGGATAGGGATGAAGAGCCATGTAGACAAGGAGAGGGATGTGGAGCCATGCATACCAGGATAGGGATGTGTAGCCATGCAGATCAGGATAGGGATGAAGAGACATGCATACTAGGATAGGGATGAGAAGCCATGAATACTAGGATAGGGATGAGGAACCATACATACCAGGATATAGGCGAGGAATCATGCAGGCCAGGATAGGGATGAAGACTAGTCATTCATACAAGCATAGGGATGAGGAGCCATGCATACCAGGATAGGGAAAAGGGGACCATGCATACCAGGATAGAGATGAGGAGGTCATGCATACCAGGATAGGGATGAGGAGCCATGTAGAACAGGAGAGGGATGAAGAGCCATGCACACAAGCATAGGGATGAGGAGGCCATGAATACCAGGGTGGGGATAAGGGAGCCATGCATACCAGGATTAGGGGAAAATGCATATAAAGATGGGGATGAGGAGGTTGTGCATACCAGGATGGGGATGAGGGGACAATGCATACCAGGCTTATACTCGAGTCAATAAGTTTTCCCAGCTTTTTTGTGTTAAAATTAGGTGCCTGGGCTTATACTTGGGTTGTCTTATACTCGAATATACAGTATATATTTGACTGTTTTTGCAATGTGTTCTCAATGTGTCACAAACCGTAAAACTTTAATTTTGCATTTATGAAATGTTAAAATTAGTAAAGACAAGAACATTTGTTAAATGAGAATTCAATCTATATTGAATTACACATTAAATTTAGAGTGTCCTGAATTTTTTTTTATTTGCTGGGTGTTACTTCAGCAAAACAGCAGTCGCGTGCCTCCTGCAAAGCCTACTCTCCAATCCTCGGTTCTGTTCAACCACTGTCTTATTGTAACATCAGAAACCTTCTCAGCATCAGATGCCCTGGAGCAGAGGATAAATACTCGGGGAGGAAGTTGCACCCAACAAAAGAGGCCTGACAGAGCAGAGTACTAGACAGTGGGTCGCTGTGGTTTTGGGACAGTGGAGTGAGGAGGTGAGTAGATTTCATTTTTTTCTACCTGCTGAAATCCATCTCAGTAAACATAAGGTGGTCATTTTTGCATTTCTGAACAGTGGGGTGGGGTTTAATTTGATCATACCTAGTTTCGTCCAAGCCCAGGGCCTCAAACCACAAGTATTATCTTGAGCCAGGGGGTGAGGGGTATTTTACTCAGGTCGTTTGTATGTTGCATCTACAAGTATGGGCCATGCACTCCGAATTTACAGACTGTTATGTGCTAGAAGGCTTGCCCACTCTTGTGGTTCTCAGATTACCTTGGCCTATGCTATACAACCCTGTGGTAGACTTGCAAACTCAGGAGTTGGTTAAATGGAGCTAGTATTGCCAAGAACATTGCTTGGACACCCAGCTAGCCAGGGTTGCTACCCAATCTCTGACTGAATAGCTATCTGTCTTTGGGGAAGTATTTTCAGAACAGGGGTGTCATAAACTCCATAGTCCTTATGATTGCGCCATTAATCTTATTCTTGGGGCTAAGCTTCCAAAAAGCAAGTTATACAACATTTCTGGTCCAGAGATGCAGGCAATGAAGAACTATGCTGCTGAAAGTCTGGCAATGGTTCATATCAGACCTTTTTCATTATAATTATAATAATAATAATAATAATAATTTTATTTCTATAGCGCCAACATATTCAGCAGCACTTTACATTATAGAGGGGACTTGTACAGACAATAGACATTACAGCATAACAATAAACACAGATCAAAGTAGATACCAAGAGGAATGAGGTCCCTGCTCGCAAGCTTACAATCTATGAGGAAAAAGGGGAGACACTATGACCTTGCCTAGATTTTTGCAAACTCAATCTTATCACAGTCCAGGATGCATATAATTTCTCTCTCATCCTAGACCTCTTTAATCATATTGCACCAGTCAAATAGTTTTCTAAACTAGACCTCAGGGGGCTTATAATCTCATTCTCATCAAGCAGGTGGATGAGTGGAAGACAGCCTTTAATACCCCTGAGGACACTGTGAGAACCTCATGATGACATTTGGGTTGACTAATGTGACCGCCATCTTTCAACATTTACTTAATGATATTTTTATTCACCTCGCAGATAGGTTTGTTGTAATTTACCTTAATGACATTTTGATTTATTCACCTGACCTTGTCACATCAGGTACATATCAGGCCGGTCATTCCGAAATTCAGAGACAATAAATTATTTGTCAACCGGAGAAATGCATGTTCTCGGTTCAGAAGATCCCTTCTCTGGGTAATTTTTTTATCGTGCACTGGTTTTTGCAAGTATCCAGTGAAAATCCTGGCCGTATTGGATTGGGATCGCTCTGGTGACTTAAAAGCCTTAGAAAGGTTTTTTGGTTTCGCCAACTACTACCGAAAGTTCATCAAAGATTTTTTGTGCTTGCCAACCCTTTGACGGATATGACCAGGAAAGAGACGGACTTTTCCAATTGCTTCAGTCTGACGTAGGAGGCTTTTGATACCATGAAAATATATTTTGCGTCTGCACGATCTTTATACAGCCTGACGTCACTCAGCCATTTTTTGTAGAAGTTGATGCGTCTGAAGTGGGGGCACTGTTGTTGCAGGGTGTATCTCCTAGTAAATGGCGTCCGTGTGCATATTTTTCTAAAAAATTATCATCGTTGAGAAAAATTATGACCTTTGGTAACAGGAAAAGCGTTTTAAATTTAATTACTAATTTACTACCAATATAGTGGACAGGTTCAGCAAGATCTCACTTCATTGCGCTATCTGCCTTACCCAGTGCCAAGACCTTGGCACAAATTTTCATCAAAGAAATCGTGAGATTACATGGGATTCCTATCAATTTTGCTTCTGACCAGGGAGTGCAATCTACTTTCAAATTTTAGAAAGCGTTTTAAATTCGACTGGGAAACCATCTGTCACTTTCCTCAGCTTTTTATCCACAGTCCAATGGGCAAATTGAAAACGTTAACAAGAATCTTGAAACTTATCTTAGGTGTTTTGTGTCTGAGAATCGGGAGGATTGGGTTACTTACCTGAATTCGCAGTGAATAACCATTGTCATGAGCTTACTGGTAAGTCCTCGTTCTTCGGGGCCTACAGTTTGCATCCTCAGTTCAGCTACTGTATTTTAATAGGAATAATTCCTCAGGAATACCTCAAAACAGTAGCATAGCTACTGGGGGGCAGAGAGGGCCAATGCCCCTGGCCCCGCGTTCTGAGGGGGTCCACCCGGAGCTACGCTACTGTAACTGTATCAGCGTGCAGAGCACGCCGATACAGTTACAATGCGGCAGAGCAGGGAGAATTAATCTCCCTGCTCTGCCCACCCGGCCTCTATGGGGCCCCTGAGCAGGCGAGGGGGCCCGGTGCCAGCAGTGGGCCCCCACCCGTCACCGCAGGTTCAGCTGTATCGGCGCCGATACAGATGACCGCACTGATGAGAGGAGAGCTATGCTCCTTCTCCCATCATCCCCTGTCAGCGTCTGATGTCACCGACACTGACAGCGGGCGCCCGTGGTCCAGAGATGTGCCGGCGCTCAGAGCAGCACAGGAACGAGGAAGAAGAGAGGTGAGTTTGGGATTTTTTTTTTATGGGGGTGCATTGTACTACAGAGGCTGCCCTTTGGTGCATTACGTTTTACAGGCTGCCTATGGGGTGATGCATTATTTTACACAGGCTGCCTTTGGGGGTGCATTATATTATGCAAGCTGCCTGTGGGGGATATACATTATTTTATACAGGCTGCCTATGGGGGTGCATTATATTATACACGCTGCCTATGGGGATGCATTATTTTATACAGGCTGCCTATGGGGGGGTGCATTATATTATACAGGCTGCCTATGGGGGGTGCATTATATTATACAGGCTGCCTATGCGGGGTGCATTCTATTATATAGGCTGCCTATGGGAAATGGGAATAGCATTATATTATACAGGCTGCCTATGGGGGGGTGCATTATATTATACAGGCTGCCTATGGGGAGTGCATTTTATTATACAGGCTGCCTATGGGGGGTACATTATATTATACAGGCTGCCTATGGGGTGCATTTTATTATACAGGCTGCCTATGGGGAGTGCATTATATTATACAGGCTGCCTATGGCGGTGCATTATACTATACAGGCTGCTTATGGGGGGTGCATTATATTATACAGGCTGCCTATGGGGGTGCATTATACTATACAGGCTGCCTATGGGGTGTATTATACTATACAGGCTGCCTATGGGGGTGCATTATATTAGGGGCTGCATTATGCTATAGAGTCTGCCTATGGGAGATGCATTATACTATATAGAGTCTGCCTATGGGAAGTGCATTATACTATATGGAGGCCTCTGGGGAGTGCATTGTACTATATTGAGGATTGTCTGGTGCATTATACTACAGTATATGAAGGCTACCTAGGAGACCATCATAGAGTGTGGAGATTAGTGTTGGAGCTATTAAACAGTTTGGGGGATACTAAGGGGTCAGTATATATACAGTGAGGGGGCATTAGACTGTATAAGAGAGCATAATACTGTGTAGAGAGGAGCTTTAAAGGAGAGATTCAGGGTATTTTTTTTATTTTTAATAATTTTTTCACAGTTACTATTTTTCAGACTATAAGGCACACTTTTTCCCCAATTTTTTAGGGGGGAAAATGGAGGTTTATCTTATTGTCCGAATGTACTTACCAGGAGTGTGGCGGCAGCAGGAGTCAGGCGATTCTGCCGGTCCTGGGATGGAAAGAGGAGGTGTTCGGTGGTCTGACGCTGCAGGGTGATGATCTGACTCCCATCCCAGGTAGGTTCGGCGGTTCTTGGTGGAGCTCAGTGGAGCGGGGGATGAACCTGCCGCACCAGCCTAAGATAGGAGTCAGATTATTGCCGGACCACCGAACACCTCCTGTGTACCCGCTCCTCCACCTCTGTCGATCCCCCCTGGTAAGCTGAATTTAGATTGTAAGATGGAACCCCATTTGACACACTAATTTTATTCAATACTTTCCTTCTGAAAATTTGGGGTGCGTCTTATGGTCCGACGCATCTTATAGTCTGAAAAATACGGTAGTTATGCACTTTCCATTTATCCACAGGAGCACCCAGAACCTAGTAGCTTTTAACTATTATTTAAAATCTAATAACAAGATGCCAGTGGCTAAACCAATGACTAAAAAGATGACAAAAAAAGATGCTCTGTGATAAACAGCGCTGGTATTTTTCTTAAGCGTCTTCTGCTTCAAAATCGAGTATACCGGTCTCTAAGGCATACTCTAAAGGAGAAAAACGTTCTATAGTTTACCTTACAATTTTATAGTTTACAGTGCATAACAATTTATTAAAAGTAATAGAAAAAAAAGAAACCATGCCCATGTAAAATATTTATTTAAATATTTATTTAAAGTGCTGCATCATGTCCAGAAGCAAAGAACATCAATGTAAAATATACAAAACACAAAAAGAATAAAAAATAATTGAATACTTGATATAACATTAAGAACAGTAGTAGTAATAAAAGAATAATAATTGAAAATAATAATTATTATTTACAGCGCAAACAATAACATATTTGCATTTCTGATACTATATATATATATATATATATATATATATATATATATGTATATATTGATTATCACAATTACCAGCAATATTTTTTATGGTATGTTCACTCAGGTGCCCATTTTTGCTGCCTGTTAATAATTTTCTGACCCTTTTTGGAGGGCTTATGCAAGAAAGATACAGGTTTTGGCCCCATTTACAGAATAAAACAACAATGACTTTAAATACTGTACATTGAGGCTCCAGTTAAATTAAACAACTCAAGTAAATAACTGACGAGACAAGAAAAGACATTAAGAATAAATAGAATAAGTAATTATATATATAATACTGCAAGTTCATACATTTACATTGATACTGATTTTTTTTTTGCTATGTATCATCCTCAGTTATTAAATTGTATACACCAAGCTTGTAAGATTTGGATAGAGGGTAACTTGCTGATTGCTAGGAGTCCAACCGCTGGATCGCCCCTGATCCCATTCAGTCAGCTCTTCAGAGCACCATGTGAATGGAGCAGAGGTCAAGTATATGCACCTCTGCTCTGATCATTGTGTATGGGGCTGTCAAAAATGGCTGAGTATTGTATTTTGGTCTGCAAATCCCAATTCTTGGGTTGCACTCCCAGCAATCAATAAGTTTGCTCTTGTCCTATGAATAGAGCATAAAAACAAACTTCTTACAATTTTTTCACAAAGTTAGACCTTAAAGACTTCCGATCTTACCTTCACAAAAACATCAGGACTGCAAATATTTATGTCTAATACACTTATACTCTTAAAAATGGTGGAAAGTTGAACTCAACTGGTCAATCTTTCGGAACCTCCAAAATCACAATTACCCGCTTTTATAATGAAAAGTCCTTTGAAACCGATGGACACTGATGGTCATCCATGGTTTAAAACCAATACTCGAGAAAACTCTAGGTTTTTACAGTTAGAGAGTAAAGGTTAATTGTGCAAGGAGCTGTCTTCACTAGACAGACCATTAAGTCAGGCAATTGGGTTACTTCTGGTCCGTCCAACCATTACAGGGACTTTTTCCTTGTTCTCTCCATTGCATCTAAGGTATCTTCCTCTAGTAAAGTGCTTCCACTTCAAAAGTCTAAACTTTTTCTTTTCACACTTTGAAGAACATTCTTCCAAGTCATTTGACGAGGACAGCGAGGAACTAGCTGGAGTACAGCAAAGAACTTCCAAAGAAATTGACCTGACAGGTTTCTTGGGTGTATTGGGGCATGCCACACAAGTTACTTGCTTTTTGAAAGAACTTATCGTGTTTCTTGTGATTGATCTGGAGAAGTTCTTCATGGACAAAACTGCCGGGGATTGTATTGGGTCAATATCGAAATAGAGGGACTCTTTTCTTCTCATATTTGGACTCTCTCCTAAAGTTAAAAATCCATATGGAGTCTTGATTTTGGAGAGGTGAGGCAAAGATAAAGCAGCTCTTGTAGATGGGTCAGAATGATCTACAAGTTTGTCAAACTCCCCAGATAAGTAATCTGAAGCATTCCTGCAAAGACTCCTTCCTCTCAGTACTTTTTTGATGTTGGATTCTGAGTGACTTCTTCTTGTTCGAGGTGAAAAAGATTCTGGATGAATTGTGGATTTTCTATCGTCTTCTGTGTGAAGAAGAACATGCTCCACATCTAAGGAAGGTATGATGAACTTTGGGATGCGGTCTGGTGTCATGACAATGTGATAAATATTTTGTTTTTTGCTGGATATAATAGTTGATGATGACTTCTTCATGGTGAATGTTTTCCTGGTGATCAGGGCTTCTACGGCTCCCTTCAAAGAAATCTGAGTTGTGTTGAGCAACATCGTCTGCTCGAATTCATTGAAAGGTGATGTTTGAGGGCATAGATCTCACAGAAGAAACTCATTCATGTCCTGTTTATAAAAGAGAGAAATCCAGGCTACGTCATCCGATGGTTAGACGTCATTGGCATGGCAACCAGAGATAAGGACTCTTTTAGACTTGCACGCAGCATCATTGCTATACAGGAGCTTTTGACACTCGTTGTTACATGGATTCTTGTCTTGTGATCTCTCTCTAAAATATCTTCTAAATCAATGAAAACGGCAAATTAGTGACAATTGAGAATGTTCCTAAAAATTTGAGACACTTTACTTCCCAAAAGAGACTTCAGAGGAGTAGATTAGAATCCATAATTGGACATCACAGTGAAAGCCAGCAAACATGCTTCGTAACCTTTCTAGAAATGGAACGATGAATATTTCTCAACATGCAGTTATGAAGAGAGGCGTTAATCATTTATAAGATACAGAGGGCCATATCAGAGACTGGAATTACACAGGCAATGATAACGAGGATGTAAGAGGAATGCTGATAATGAACAGAGGGGATTATGCGTTAACATGACAGCTTTGGAAATGTCATACTACAGCAGATGGACTATACAACCTGCATTTAGATTACCACTTACTCCTATGAATCCTATATGATAGTCTCTCATCACATCTGTGCTGGAGTCTCCATTGAGATACCATCAGATTTGAAGCAGAATTATTGTTTTATGAAAGACAGATCCTGACGGACCCTATTATCAGTTAATAGAGTTCATCCGGCACCATTAGCAGTCATTTGATAGATCCTGCAAATAATATCAATCGGCTTGTTCTGCTTCTATGAATGAGTAGAATAATGGGATTACAGAATGCCGATGTGAACAAAGACTTAAAGGTGACTGATGATTCTTATTATTAAGGATTATCTTCTATCCAAAGGATCCAAACTGATCCCAAAAATCTGCCTATGAAATTCCTTGTCAGAATGGATTGATGGTCAGATGCTCGTCACTGCTCCATTCATTCTGTACGGAATAAGCTGAGATGGCTGAGCCTGTGTGTGCTCTGCTACCTCTAGTAGTTTCAGAAAGAATGAATAAAGGCCGTTTCAAAAGAACTTTTCAGAAACCCCCACTGATCTGCAAGTTATAATCTCTCCTTTGGATATATGATGGGAACTTAAGATGGGAATAACCCTTTACAGGAGAGTTCCCCGCAAGAGGTATTTACCACTTTTTCATAGGGTGGGGGGAATAAAGGAGGTTCTTATTCTCAGTTTCACCTTCGGGTATGTGCACACAACTGTCTTTTTTTTAGGTGAGTATGCTCTTAAACCCACCTGGTAAAGCAGCATATAAATGCTCAAAATCATGAATATATGCATTTCTATGTCAAAACGTGTTGTTCATATGTTCAGGCTTTTGATCATCTTTTTAACGGCTTCAGGTTTCCAATGACAACAAGAGGTTAAAAAAATGACCTAACCATTCTTCAGACATCTTCAAGCTAAATAAAGAAATCTATTGGGAGCATAAGTGTGTAAGTGTGTTAAAAACCTGAGTATAAAAGACGACATGTGCACAAACTCTAACTGTGTTCAGTTTTTTTTATTTATTTTACTCACTTATATAGCGCCATCATATTACGGAGAGCTTTACAGACATCATCATCACTGTCCCCATCAAGGCTCACAATTTAAATTCCCTATCAGTATGTCTTTGGGGTATGGGAGGAAACCGGAGAACGTGGAGGAAACATGTAACACAGGTAATTGGATGCAGCGACACAGAGGCAAAGAGCAAGGGTTAACAGGGGAAAACAGTTGTCTGATTTAATCATTACAGGAATAAATCTCCTCGCAGGGAGCAACAGGATGAAACAGCTTAATGCTAGGAATTACAACAAACGACAGAGTAATTTAAGGTGGCAGTCTATATGTAAGTCAATTTCACTTAGCGTGAGTTGGATGCTTGTCACTTCCTCTGGCTGCCGGCTGAGGCTGGTGCTGAGGTCTTCCAGCTTCCCCACCTAACAAGTCGGCATTCTCTCTAATGGCGGCAGCGAGCAGTCACCGGTCAGGCCCGTTGAGCCCCTAGTTTATTACGCTGCTCTGCAGCCAAGAGTATGTCACAGCAGTCTCCCATTCGGGGTGAACTTCTCTGCATGCCTGACGATGTCTCTGGGTCTTCTCTGCACCCGGCCCTTATCGCTGCCGCATGACCTATCGTTACTTGCGGCGCAGCGCATGTCCTCACAGGCACTTCTCTCTGGCGGGAGCCCCCTCTTGCTTCCCGCGCAAAGCCCCTTATCCTCCTCTGACTCACCACGCCACTCTCTGCAGGTCATGGGTCTCCTTCATCCTCAATTTCCTTCCCCCCTGCAACAATAGGCTCGGCCCCAGCAGTTCTGGACCCGTTGACCTGTCAGCACCCACAGCCCAGTCTTTGCAAACAAACGCAACGCAAAAACTTTTTATAGCCTTAAAGGAGCAGCGTCGTATGCTAAACACCATCACAGCGACAATGCACTAGCCGGGTGGGCAGCTTGGTGCCTCACAGCACCCATGCTACAAGACTGAGTCCCCATGACTCCAGGGCGCACCACGCCACAAGCACAAAACTACAGCTGCCACACAGCACCAACACCAAGTGAAAGGAGCCATGAGAATTATGTTTCACAAGCTCTCAGACTGTGAACTGAGAGCAAAAATAGGCAGAACCCCTCCTGCAGTTTCCTGTTAATTTAAAATGACTGTGCCAAATGGGAGGAGTGCTGATCCATCTAATTTACTGAGATAATGACTTTTGGGTTTTCATTGGCTGTAAGCCATAATCATCAACATTAACAGAAATAAACACCTGAAATCCTGAAATAGATCACTCTGTAATGACTATATATAATATAGAAAAATATTCAGAATTGAGAGTTCTAAGTGGTTGATACCTTTTAATGGCTAACTGAAAAGATGGTAACAAATTGCAAGCTTTCAAGACTACTCAGGTCTCTTCATCAGGCAAAGACTAATACAAAATCTGAAGAATCATATATTTATACACAAAACAGCACAGAAATAATGCAATAGGTTTACTGTATATATAATATATGAGTTTCACTTTTTGAATTAAAGAACTGAAATAAATGAACTTTTTAATGATATTCTAATTTAATGAGAAGTACTTGTATCATGCAATATGCTGGAAAAAAATCATGATCCGTACACAGGGCTACCACCAGGAATTTTAGGACCCCATAATAGCAAAGATTATGGGCTCCCTTGAGACTCCACCCAAGCTCCACCCCAGCTCCGCCTAGACCCCTCATACCTTCCACAGTCCCACCACCCACTCTTGGAAAAACTCCACTTCCACATAATGTCCTTACCAATCACACATTAACAGCTCCCATCGAATGCCATATCACACACATAGCCATCACCTTTTGCTATGGCCAAAATCAGCAGTGGAACAATCAGAGGAAAAGTATAATAGAGACATGTCACCACTTCTGCATTTTTTATCCACTCCTGTTTTTTTTCCTTACAAATACTGATGTATAATATTGACCAAATACTGAATATGTGAACATGGCCTTAGGATAGGTGGTTACTTGTTTTCACAAGATAACCCCTGTAAGTGCATCATTGCTACTGTGTAATAGTCACAGGACAAGGAAGGTTTAAACTTCCAAGGTTTTAATCTCTATTGGAAATAAAGAATCTTCCCCCTATTGATATCAGACAAAGCAAGTGACCTCCATACACAACACAATCCACTACACCAAGAGTAAAAATACCACATGCAATGAAAAAATACTGCCACACCATGACTCGACCACATATTACTACAATGTGGTGACCGATTAATACCCCTTACAAGGGACAATACTGCCACATCATGACCAGACCACATATTACCACAACAAGGTGACTGAATAATACCACATACTAGGGACAAATACCGCCACACCATGATCAGACCACATATTTTCACAGCATGGTGACCGAATAATACCACTTACAAGGGACAAATACTGCCACACCATGACCAGATCACGTCTATGAGAACCTTGTTCAGGCCTTATTCTGGCCTCGTTCTAGCTCTCATAGACTTACATTGAGAGCTTCTGACGTAGCTTCTGACTTCTGACCACTGCAAAAAACTTGGCATTCAAATTCGTAGACGGGAAAATATAGTTTCTTTCATTGTTGCAATCATAAATTTGAACATTTTTGGTCTTCTGTCCAGACCTTCATCAGAACTGATTGCCGGAGATTAGAAGGGGACCATGTATATAGCCGCTCTAGTGCATGCTCCAGCTTTTTGCAGTATGCAGACCAGCAAGGGGGGCATGGGTGATGAGTGGATGGAAAATGATGCAGGGGATGATGAGATCCTACACCCCACATGGAGTCAAGGCCATCCGAGTGATATGGGTAGTTCAGAGGAAGTGGTGGTGCTCACGCTGCACTAGCTGCACAGCAAAAGTTATAGTAGGGTGCAAAAGCACAGTGGCCAGCCCTTAGCAAGTAAGTCGGTTGCTACTGCTCACCATGCTGACGAACCAAGTGCACCATAGCCAGCACAAAGGAGCTCCATGGCATAGCATTTCTTCAGGCAATGTGCTGATAACGTGTGGTTTGTATGTTATGCCTTCAGAGACTGAAGCGAAGAAGAAATGTTCTTAACCTGAGCATCGCCACACGATCCCATGCAAGTGTTCATCTGTTGATCCACCAAACAGTGGAGAGAAAGTACCCCTCTACTCACCCAGGAGCCCTTGTCCTGCATGCCAGCATTTCTTAATTACAGGCCTTTGAAATGCTACCGTTCCGGCTGATGGAGACGGACACTTTTAAAAAACTTATGGCGGTGGCTGTGTGAGCAGGTTGCGGGATGCAGTGACATATGGCATCTTTCTCTCTGGTAGTCACCGGGCACACACTGCACATCTCTCTGTGGTCCCCGCTGTTGGTGTTGGGAGATGGCGGATGCTGGCCTGCACGATGTTGGTGAGTCGCACATAGCCAGGGCCTGTGGGGTACTCGGCACCGAGCCCGTTCACTTCACTGGGGAATGTCACGGGTAGCGCAGCTCGGTCCTGTGGCCCTGGCGCTCATAAAAAGGGAATATTTACAGGGGATGATAGAAATGTTTGTGACGCCACCTGTGGTTCCTGGTCAGGATGACCAGCGCTGCAGGTAGATCCTCTGAGGGTTGTTACTGGGCAGCAAGGTGTTAAGTCTCCCACAGGCGAGACTGATCCCTCAGGGTATATGGCGGTGTAATATAGGGTGCAGGAGCAATAAGGCAGACACACACAAGAAAGTCTCTTTCTGTACCTTTACTGATGGTGAAGTTTAGGCACGACCCGGAAGCTGTCAGGGTGGAGGATGCAGTCCAGTAATCCCACTGAGTAGGTGTAGGCCTCCTTACTCCTTTAAGTGGTGAGTTTCTGACTTGCATAAAACAAAGCCTAACTCCGTCTTCTCAGCTACGCCCGCTGACCTTGTGGTGAGGCCTTCTGTGGACAGAACTAAGTCTCTATATGGCTGATCAGCCAGACTCCTATTCTTCCTGACCCCTTTACGTATCAGCACTGTTGGGCCCCTGCGACCTGTAGTCCAGCAGGGTCTCCGGTGTCTCCTACCAGTCGTGCAGATGCTGGCAAGCGCGGACCCGTGTCCGGTGTGCAGAGTGGAGGTAAGCTATCAATGCTGGTTAACCTCTGTCACTCTCTCTCTTCTTTCTTCCACCTGCCTTTCATCCTACTCTCACCACTATCATAAGCACAAGCTAGCAGCAGATGTCAGCTTTCTTTATCTTCACCGCTCTCCAAGCGTCGGCACGCTTACTCACTAAAACGCTCACTGAAGGTCTCTCAGTAAACTCAATTTTGACCAGGCTAAGTGGTAATCTTTCCACTACTACTGGACTCCACTCCTAAACTGAGTGTTTGCTGAAGTCTTCAGGCTTTCTACTTTCTGGCTAGTCTTTCCCTCTCAGCTCGTCTGAGGTAACTGCCGTTCTGATAGAATCTCTCACAGTCTGCTCTAATCTCCTCTGCTGAGGTAAAACTGACACTCTGAGGTAAAACACGATACAACTCTCGCTAGGCTTCATCTCGTTCCCAGGCTCCCTCTGTGCACAAAAGGGAGGTTGGTCTATGTGTTGTGGTTACCTTCTGCTCTTCCGGTAATGTGCTCACACGCGGGTACCCTAGGCTCAGATGCACTCCTCTTGTCACTAGCACAAGCTTCACTGAGCATCACCCTTCCTCTGGTGCGCACCGGCTGTCCCTGCAGGGTCCCTCAACGTGTGGCCCTTGCGTCCGTACGATGAAGGGAGAAGGTCGCAGCACGCCCTGCCTGATTGGCGACTCTGTCCGCGCTTCCTTTGTATCCCCCCTCCTCGTCAACGTCGCTCCTATTTTTACCCAGCACAGGATGCGCTCAAGTCCGCCAACAGGTCTGTCCAGTCTCCCTTACAGCTTCTCACTGTAGTTCCCGCGCATATTCCAGTGGGCTCTGCCCGACATGTTCAGACAAAATAAGTTTACTGCGCAACACCATTCAAGTCACATATTACATACAAGCATGAACCATGGCAGTATTCTTTAACTGCCCACTCGGTAAATGTGGTCGGTTACTCTGAAGGTGAATGCGTTGTGCCCATGACCTCAATTTACCAGGATAGTGGTTCTTTCCCACTACTGGACTCCACCCTAAATGAGTGTTTGCTGAAGTCTTCAGGCTTTCTATTTTGGCTAGTCTTTCCCTCTCAGCTCGTCTGAGGAACTGCCGTTCTGATTAGAATCTCTCACAGTTGCTCTAATCTCCTCTGCTGAGGTAAAACTGACACTCTGAGGTAAAACCAACGACTAGCTAACTCTCAGCTAGACTGCCTTCATCTCCTGCTGTCGTCTCCAAGGCTCCCTATGGTGGCACCAGGAAAATGTGGAGTGTTGTGTGCTTATGGGTTGTTGTGGGTTTACCTTTCGTGCATCTTCCAGGGTAACATGTGGCTCCAGTCACAGCTGGGCTACACATCCCCCCCTAGTTAATATCAGCACTCCCGGGCTGAAAAAGAAACAATTTTTATAACATCAACAAATAACATCAACTATAACTCTTCCCTTGCGGGAGGTAAGGACACTTTGAACGTTTCATAAACAAGTAACATTTATACAAATATTTACACAAATCTTATTTACATTTTTACACTTGGATATTGGTTCACTGGCTTAATTTGCTAGGCCTACTCTTGGTACCTAACAGGTAACCTGCCTTTTGTCGTGCGTACTGACCTACGTGGTGTTGCGTCAGGTATAGTAGCATCTGCCTATCTGTCCTGCGTGCCGGCAAACTGTAATACTGCCTTAACCTCTCTAGGGATCTGGCAAGCATACTTGTGGCTGGGCGATGCGGTTCTATTTCGCTAGGGGATTCTTCTGGTAGTTCCACGTCTTGAGGTTCCACTTCTCGAGACTCTACTTTGGAGATGCTACGGAGCAGGTTCCTCTTGAACTATTTCTTCTGCTGCGGCAACTGGCTCAACTGGACGTTGAAGCGCTTCTTGTGGTTGTAAAATTGAAGTACTGGAATAATCACAGCATCCCCGATACAAGGCCAATCTGCAGGAAAATCTCCTAAGTCCGTGTGTATGACTGCACCTGGTTTCTCTTTTCCATAACAAGTTCTTCCTCGGAAGTTTAACATGTCTGGACACAGTTTTAGGTGGTCTCTTGATACAGTGGTGGTCGTCTTTCCTCCATCTTTGCTAATGGTACAGGTTTTCCTATTGTCAAACTTGGAATTTTGCATGACATATGGCTCTTTTTCCCACTGATCGTCTAGTTTGTGCATTCTTCTTTTTCTTTTTAGCACAATCTCTCCAGGTGCAAAAGGTTCAGCTGGCGCACTTTTGTTGTAGTTCTCCTCTAGCTTTTCCCTTACTTTATTGAGACTATCTTCCACCAGGCTTGTACTCTCCTGTACTGTTCCTGTCGATTCGTGTCCCAGTCTTCAGTAGTAACATCAGCTTCTGGTTCTACAACACCAAGTTCCAAATCCAAGGGCAGCTTTCCTGGTCTTGCTCGCATAAGGTAGGCTGGGTGCAATTGGTGGAACTCACAGGTATGTGATTGTACAGATCTACCAGGTCAGGTAGTAGGTCTGGCCACCGATTCCTCTCCTCCAGTGGTACCGTCTTCAGCAGATCAATGACAATGTGATTCATCTTTTCACAGAGACCATTGGTTTGGGGGTGGTACGGTGTGGTTCTTATCTTCTTGCATCCGTACAAATGACAGAATTCCTTAAACAACTCGGCTTCAAAGGCAGGACCCTGATCAGTTAACACTTGCTCTGGATATCCATGGGGTCTGCAGAAATACGCTTCAAACGTCTTTGCTGCTGTTTCAGCTGTCAGATCTTTGACAGGGGTGACCACCAGGAACCTGGAAAAGTGATCCACCATCGTCAGGGCATATGAGTATCCTGACCGACTGGGTGACAACTTTACATGGTCCAAGGCCACGATCTCCAAGGGACGAGTCGTCTTGATGGGCTGCAGGGTGCTTTCTGGCTGCTGTAGTCTTTTCTTCGGAGGCTACAGGACGCACAGTTTTTACACCACCTCTCAATGGAACTACGCATTCCCACCCAGTAGAAACGACACTTCAATAGGGTTTCCAGCTTCTTCCAACCAAAGTGCCCCGCTCGATCGTGGTAGGCTTCCAACACCATCTAGATGTCCGTTCTGGGGACTACTATCTGCCATACCATCTCATGGGTTTTTGGGTTGACATACCTTCGGCACAGCTTCTCACGGTAGATAAACAGCCGGCTTCTCTCATTCCACAGCTGCTTTGCTTGCTGAGACGCTTCTTTCTCCAAGGAGGAACCTTCCTGAGTTATCAGCTCCTTGATGCGGCTGACAACCGGGTCACTGTTCTGGGTCTCCTTCCAGCTGTGGTGAGGTAAAGGGTTTAACGTCTTACCACGCTGCCTCCTGTAGGCTCGTTGCTCGTGGATCATCCCATTTCTGTGGAATGCAGGTAGCTCAATCTCTTCTAGGTCATCCAATTCCTCTTCCGTGTCGGACTCATGTGGCTTCTGGACAAGGCATCAGCATTGGCATTCTTACGGCCTGCCCTGTACTTGATTGTGAATTGATAGTTCGACAGCCGAGCCATCCAACGTTGCTCCATGGCTCCCAGCTTGGCTGTTTCAAGATGTGTCAAGGGGTTATTGTCAGTGTAAGCAGTGAACTTGCTGGAGGCTAGGTAATACTTGAATCTTTCTGTAATGGCCCAGACCAGTGCCAGGAACTCCAACTTGAAGCTGCTATAGTTCTCTGGGTTCCTCTCGGTCGGCCGGAGCTTCCTGCTAGCATATGGAATGACTTTCTCGAGGCCATTTTGCTTCTGACTGAGGACAGCTCCCAATCCTTCGTTGCTGGCATCAGTGTACAGCAGCAACGGCTGGCTGTAGTCAGGGTAGGCTAAGATCTCATCGCCTGTCAGGATCTCCTTCATTTCCTTGAATGCCTCAGCTTGTTCTTTACCCCAGTGGAATGGAGGATGTCTGCTCTTAAGGGATTGTCCTACCAGGAGGTCCTGCAGAGGCGCTGCTTTCTTGGTGTAGTCCTTTACAAACCTCGATAGTAACCTGTCAGTCCCAGGAACTGGCGCACCTCCTTGAGATTCCTCGGTTCTGGCCATTTCTGGATGGCAGTGACCTTCTCGGGGTCTGGTGCTACTCCTTCTGAGCTGACAATATGTCCCAAGTACTGTACCTTTTGTTTGAGCAGATGGCACTTTGAAGGCTTCAGTTTCTTCCCATACTTGGACAGTGACTCGAATACCTCCGCCAGGTGCTTCAGATGATCCTCATACGTCTTGGAGTACACAATTACGTCGTCCAGGTACAGCAACACGGTTTCAAAGTTGAGATGTCCCAGGCAACTCTCCATCACTCTCTGGAACGTTCCGGGCACTGCTGAGTCCAAACGGCATCCTGTCAAACTCACAGAGTCCTATCGGGGTGGTAAAAGCCGTCTTCTCCCGATCCTCCTCAGCCACAGCTACTTGCCAGTACCCACTAGTGAGGTCTAGGGTGGAAAATTAGTTAGCAGTTTTTAAGGCAGCTAAGGATTCCTCAATGCATGGTAAAGGGTATGCATCTTTATGTGTAATGCGATTCACTTGTCTGTAATCTACACACATTCTCATGCTTCCATCCTTTTTCCTAACTAGGACTAGAGGTGCTGCCCAGGGACTACAACTATCCCTTATCACCCCTGCTTCCTTCATGTCACGCAACATCTCCTTAGCTTTCTGGTAGTGTGCTGGAGGTATAGGCCTGTACCGCTCTTTGATGGGAGGATGGCTGCCTGTAGGGATATGATGTTGTACTCCCTTAATTGTCCCAAAGTCAAGTGGGTGTTTGCTATATCCTGTGTGTACTCCTGTCCCACTCTAGTACTCCTGTTTCTGGTGCGCTGGAGTGGTGTCTGTCCCGACATGGAGCTGCTGACACCAATCCTCCACCTGGGTTGCTGGGTCGTTATCCTCCGCTGGCTGGCGGGAGGCTAAGGACTCCGTAGTGAGAATGGAATTGTTATCTACAGTATGTAATTTAGCAACAGTAGCATAACGTGGTAAATTCACTTCATCTTCTCCCCAGTTGAGAAGACGTACTGGTACTCTCCCATTCCGTACTTCCACTACCCTTCTAGCAGTCAAGAGTGTAGGTCTGTGCTCTGAACAATGGGGCTCTACTACTGCTTGGTAGCTCTGTCCTCTCAGACCTATTGCTGCTCTACACCATATAAGCATTTCACTCATTGGGGGTATCACAATGGGATTCGGGTCTGTTACCCGTACATTACCAATCTCACCATCTGTCAGTTTCGCTTGCTGCTGGCACATCAGGGCCCGGATCTCCCTCTGGATCACTCCCTTTTGCTTTGGCCAGGCAACTTCGGCGAGCTGTTGGAGCAAAAACACAACTTCTCCCAGACAGTTACTGATAATGTTTGTACCTAAAACCACATTTAAGCCATTTTCCTCATTTACAGTTTTTACTACTAAGAGTCCCTGGTCCCAGCTCCACTCTGCCCACCTTTACGTCCACGTTTTTGGCTCCGAGTATTTCAACAGGGAGACCATTAGAGGCGTACACAGCAAAGTCAGGGCTCGGGGGCTGGAGACTGTCCATGGACCAAAACTTATTATACAAGACATCAGGTATGATGGTCACCTGAGATCCAGTGTCCAGCAGGGCAGGGATTGCGATCCCGTCCAGGATGATGGACAGGTCGGGTCTTCTTCCCACAAACCTGCGGTTCCAGTCTGAGGGGCCTGAAGAGTCTATTCCTGGGTGTTGGCCCTCGGACCCAGGATCTGCTCGTTTAAAGGACACTGTCGAGCTAGATGACCTTCTCTGTTGCAACGGTAGCAGATGATCTCACGGCAAGGATGGTGCTCATCAGGGGTCGCTCCTGGGGGTGGCGTTGTCCTCCTCCGGTGGGGCGACGTCCTCCTCTCCTCCGGTTCATCCAGGACATCCTCTGGGCATCACTAGCAGGACTTTCCCCCTTCCTCCTTCCGCAGTTGCAGGGCACTCATTACAGCGGCCAGGTTTTTAGTCAGCTGGCGCACTTCTGAGCTCAGACAGTCCAACTCAGTAGGGGGCGCCACCTGCATTTTGGCTTCCGCCACCAGCGGGGAAAAGGTGGATGCTGCTGGCTTTAGAGTGGCTTCACCCGGGTGACACTGGGTTGCCAACTCGGGCTTCTCCAGGGGTCGCAGTCCTTTTATAGCCATATCCTTTAGGGCATCAAAGGTAGCGTCAGGATGATCCAAGGACCACCAGTGCACAGTTCTGCTTTCAGCTTGGGACCTCAATCCCCGTACAAATTGTTCCATCAACATTTTGTTTTCAGTAATGGCACTTATGGGGTTGACCTGTTTGAGAGCTCGCAGGGCCCCCTGTAGTCGGCAGGCGTAGTCCCTGGTTTCTGGGAGCATTGGTAAAACCTCATCCGGAGATCTGTTTCAGATGCGGTCCTCAAAAATAGTCTGTAGCTTTAAGAATATTGAAAGCACTGATTCCTGGTCTGCAGCTGTCCAAGTCTCTACTTCCCTTTCTGCAGCACCAGTCAGTTGTCCTAATACCACTGCAGCTCTTTGTTTCTCTGTCATAGGGTGCATGTCCATTATGCTGCATATTTTGCGCTTAAACCCTGACAGGGTGTCTGGCTTACCGCTATACTGAGGGAGCCACTTTGCTCCAGGCAGGTATGGCAGTGTCAGCGGTACTATCGGGGCCACAGGACCAGGTGAGGGGCCAGCGTTTCCATCCTGCACGGCAGCGCCGGGGTAAGTTATTGGAGCGGTCGCCCTCGGCCGCGCTGTCAGCTTGCGGCTGCGACATGTCTGCGCCCCCCTAGTTAAGCGTGGCCTACCTTCTCCTGAAGGCTGCAGCTCTGCAGGGTACAGCGATGTAGAAGGACCTGCGTCGCCGGCGCTCTGACGTCAGAGCGATCACTGAAGCTCTCCACAGGACCTGGCGCTGCGTCAGCGTTGGGGGCGTGTCCGGGACTCCGCGTGCTTTCTGCAGGTACGCCCCTTCTCTTTGCGCTGTAGCACTGTACTTTGGCAGGCATTGGCGGACAATTGGCGCCAAAAATCACAACAACAGTAACACAGTCTCTTTGCACAAAAACAGTCCACTTCAGGCACACAGGACTCACATATAGCGAGCTTCGGATCCTGTTCGTGACGCCAAAAGATGAGTCGCACGTAGCCAGGGCCTGTGAGGTACTCGGCACCGAGCCCGTTCACTTCACTGGGGAAGTGGTGCAGAGTGGAGGTAAGCTATCAATGCTGGTTAACCTCTGTCACTCTCGCTCTTCTTTCTTCCACCTGCCTTTCGTCCTACTCTCACCACTATCATAAGCACAAGCTAGCAGCAGATGTCAGCTTTCTTTATCTTCACCGCTCTCCAAGCGTCGGTACGCTTACTCACTAAAATGCTCACTGAAGGTCTCTCAGTAAACTCAATTTTGACCAGGCTAAGTGGTAATCTTTCCCACTACTACTGGACTCCACTCCTAAACTGAGTGTTTGCTGAAGTCTTCAGGCTTTCTCTTTCTGGCTAGTCTTTCCCTCTCAGCTCGTCTGAGGTAACTGCCGTTCTGACTAGAATCTCTCACAGTCTGCTCTAATCTCCTCTGCTGAGGTAAAACTGACACTCTGAGGTAAAACCAACGACTAGCTAACTCTCAGCTAGACTGCCTTCATCTCCCTGCTGTCGTCTCCAAGGGCTTCATCTGGTGGCACCAGGAAAATGTGGAGTGTTGTGTGCTTATGGGTTGTTGTGGGTTTACCTTTCGTGCATCTTCCAGAGTAACATGTGGCTCCAGTCACAGCTGGGCTACACACTAGTGCTCCCAGGATGGAGCACTCCTCTCTCTGGCTGCTACTAAGCACACAGCTTCACTGAGTGCATCAGTCCCTCTCTCTCTGGATTGCTGCAGCACGGCCTGCTTCTCTCCTGGCAGTGGTCCCTCTGCAGACGGTGTGGCCCTGTTGCAGTGCCGGTACGCAGTGGGAAGGGGGAGCAGAGCGTGCCGCACGCCTGACTACGCGCTGCCCTGGATTGGCGCGAAACTGCTCTGCTGCTCGCGCTTTCTCCTTTGTATATTCCTCCAGCCTCCTCGGTCAGGAGCATGGTCTGGCTCGCTATTGTTTACCCCAGGCAACAGGGGATGCAGCCTCAACAGTTCCGGACCCAGCATGCAGGTACCTGTGGTCCAGTCGTCCCCCTTACAGCTGTCTCACAGTGTGTAGTTCCCCAGCGCCACTACTTTTCCAGGTGGGCCATCTCTGCCCTGCACGAACATGTTGCAGACAAAATAAGGTTTACTGTGCAACACCATCAGTGGCAAGGTCCATATATTTACCGATACATGGACTAGTAACCATGGGCAGAGATATGTTCTTAACTGCCCACTGGGTAAATGTAGTGGTGGCTGAGCCTGAGGTGGAATGCGTTGTGCCACATGTCCTACCATCACCGAGGATTGCTGGCCGTTTCTCTGTCCATGTTACCTCACCCACCTCCTTCTCAGCTTCCTCCACTGCCTCCTCATCTGGTCAGCATAATAGCATAATACCCGCACAACCAACTCTTGTATTTTGAGGAAGAATCCTACACAGTGTTGAAGCTGTGAATTGTTATCAAGCAACAGACTGATGAGTGGTTGGTACCACTGAACCGCAAACCTGGCTTGGTGGTGTGCCATGACAGGCAAAATCTCACACCAGCCCTGGGCCTAGCTGGTGTGACGCACATCCCTTACCTGGTGCAGGTGCTGAATTTGGTGGTGCAGACCTTCCTAAAAAATTACCTTGAAATGTCAGAGCTGCTGATGCAAGTGCCAGCCATCTGTGCTCTATTCGGCATTTTCACCCTCCTGCTCGCCTATCTGCTATGCAGCATCACTTCATCCTTTCCACTCACTGCTTCATATGGGACTTACCCACAAGGTGGAACTCCGTCTTGCATATGCTGTGCGAGCAGCAGCAGGTAATAGTGGAGTTTCATGCAGGGGTGAGTCGCTCTGCGAAACAACACCACTTCACCACTTAGGAGTGGACCTCCGAGTTGCCCGGATTGTTACCATTGCTGATTACTGTGTGGCCACCCTGCTGGATTATCACTAAAAGGACAATGTGCCATCCTTACTTCCGTCATTAGAGCTTGATTTGAAAATATGAAAATACAAGTGCACTCTGGTGGATGTGTGTGGCCCAGCTGTGCTTGGTACACATGTTCCCTGGAGAGTGCACAAAAAGGTAATTACAGAACCTGATATTCATTCACATCTCACACTTCCCAGGAGCCACCAGAGGGAGCCCTTTAGATTCAGGTATTTAGGGGTGTGGAGAAATGCAGCAGAGGCATTCTAGCTAGACAGCTATTAGAGTTGTTGGTTGTACCTCAGACAGATCAGATCTCCTCAGGACACCAGAGGGAGAGGATTCCTGTCAGAGCTCAGAGACGTAGCAGTAGATTCAGCAAGTTTGAGCCAGTCTGAGCCAGCCTTAGTGTGATTCAGGAGTGAGTCATACTAGCCAGAAAGACGGAGATTTCCTGTCAGATGAGACAGAGGATGAAAGATTGCAAGCTGTTATCTCAGAACAGATTGACTGCTAGTACCCTATGCATGTGGAAAGTGACTCTCGGAGCGAGCATGAAATCAGTCTGACGGAAGGTCCTGATAGCCACTCTGGACAGAGTCTTTGAAGGAAAAGAAGGAAGGGACTACAGTTGTCAGAACATTGAGTTAACTGAGAAACAGTCAGTGAGCTGTGGAAGGAAGGAAGCTGACGACTACACCTACTGCTACCCGTGCTTATGTTAAGGGTGAGAGTAGGGCGACGGGCGAGTGGTGAAAAGAAGACGAGAGAGTGACATAGGTGACATAGCACCTCCACTCTGCTATACGGACGCCGGGTCCGAAGCCTTGCTAGAACCTTCACGGTCATAGTAGGCAGAAAACCAGGATTCCCTGCTGACTTCAAGTCGCAGAGAGGCCCTATTGCGATACGTAACGGTCAGGAAACAGAGTCAGACTGATCAGCATAACTATCTTGCAAAGAAGGCTCACACAATGTCGCCGGGCGTAGCTGATTCATACGAGTTGAACTTCTGCTCAGGCAGGTTGGAACTCACACTTAAAGTAAGGGCCTAAACCTACTCAGTGATTACCTGGATCATCTCCCCCTGAGCAGCTTCCGGACGTACTACAAATACACCAGTAAGGTAAGGAAAGAGACGATTGTGTGACTGACTTATTGCCTGCACCCTGCACCACCATATACTTTGAGGGATCTAGTCTTACTGTGGAAGACTTAACATCTTGCTGCCCAGTAACATCCCCTCAGAAGATTAACCCTGCAGCGCTGGTCTACCTGATCAGAAACCACAGGTGGCGTCATGAACAATTATTATTATCCCCTGTAAATATCCCCCTTTGTATGAGCGCCCAGGGCAACGGACCGAGCTGTGCTACCCGTGACATCCCCCATAGACATCAACGGGCTCGGTGCCGAGTACCCCAAAGCCCTGGTGTTGTGCGACTCATCTTTGGCATCACGAACAGGATCCGAAGCTCGCAAAATGCGAGTCCTGTGTGCCTAAATGGACTGTTTTGTGCAAAAAGACTGTGTGCAGTTTTTGTGATTTTTGGCGCCATTTTCCGCCATTTTGCCGCCATATTCGCGCCCTGAGGCGCTGGTGAAGAAGGTGGGCGTGCCTTCGTGGGCGTACCCCCCCCTGTGGCGCGGAAGCTATGGGCGCCCTGTCTAAATGCTATTATAATGTCCGAGCCTGCCCACTGCAAGAGAGATCCGCCTCCTCTTCATCCTCTATGCCAGGAAGAGAAAGCGAAAGTCCCGCCTCCACGGAAGAGATCAGATTGTTCCAGATGGAAAATACAGTCTGGCCTGGAGTGAGATGGCGGAAGGACAGGAGACGCTGTGTGGAGGAATGGCGGTGCGCAGACCCCGTTCCCCTGAAGAGCTACTGCCTGTGCCTGAGCCGTCCCCAGGTCGGGAGACCGACCAGAAAATGCAGAAAGTGGAGGAGGTGGATGCGGTGCTAAGGGACATGGCCCGACACCGTGAAGAAATGGAGGCGATGGAGAAAAGCTGGCGTGCCCTGAAACAGCGGCTGCTGTGGGACGAGACGCTCTCCCCCCTGGATGCACCACCGTTACCTGCGCCACCACTGCCAGCGGCTGATGAGGATCCGGAGGCCGGCCCCAAAAGTGCTGATCCTGACTCCGCCGGGGACGCGGCGGGAGGGAGGAGGCTGAGGAGGCCCTGCCCGCACGGAGTGCCAGCCCGGCCTGGAGACCGCAGCGGAATGCAGTCCCCCGGTAGGGACGCCGGAGGAGATCCAGCCGTCCGTGATGGAGCAGCGACAGCAGCAGGTTAGTGCGTCCCCAACTGAGCCATTGCGCGCACCTGCATCCTACTCTGCATCGTATACTGCGTCCTACTCTACACCGCAACAGGCTAGTGCGACCTCCATGGATCCAAATCTATATTCAGAAGAGGCACCTGTAAGGCCTCCTGCAAGTCGCAAAAGCAATCGTAAAATTGAGTCAAGGACTGTGGCTACCCAGACACAGGTAGCAGGACATGATATGTTAGTGATGCGTTCCAGATCGCACCGCGTACTTCCAGCCCCAGGAATGGAAGAAGTCATCGCAATTTGCAAAGAAGACCAGTAGGACCCAGACAGGGTTTACTGCATCTGTAAAAAGTTAAAAGAAGATTTGTACTTTATTGAAATGTGATGATGTTTGCATAGTATGTATAGTATACCCCAGTTGGGTAATGAGTAACAAAGTATTAATGTGATATGATAGAAATGTGATTTTCTAGGAATGTTCTTATGTGAAGGACTGCGTGGCTGAGGACTTTGCCAGCCCAAAAACTGTGATGTAAATAGTTAGCACTTCGGTGCCCCATCTTGGTTTTACGTAAAAGCCACACTACCTCTGAAGAAAAACCCGTATGGTGTGGCCTTGAGTGAGGTCTGCAGCAAAGAAGTCCTGCAGCCCACCCAGGACCCACGTGGGAGGTTTTTGGTGCGGGTCCTCCACAGGAATATTGTATTTATTGTGAAAAGTATTTTGATATTTTTCTATTTTGGAACTTGTACACAATGTAACGTTAAAGTGTCCTTACCTCCCGCAAGGGATGAGTTATGTTGTTAATGTTATTATAAAAATAGTTTTTCCTTTTTCAGCCTGGAGTGCTGACGATAACTAGGGGGGATGTGTGGCCCAGCTGCGCTTGGTACACATGTTCCCTGGAGAGTGCACAAAAAGGTAATTACAGAACCTGATATTCATTCACATCTCACACTTCCCAGGAGCCACCAGAGGGAGCCCTTTAGATTCAGGTATTTAGGGGTGTGGAGAAATGCAGCAGTAGGCATTCTAGCTAGACAGCTATTAGAGTTGTTGGTTGTACCGCAGACAGATCAGATCTCCTCAGGACACCAGAGGGAGAGGATTCCTGTCAGAGCTCAGAGATGTAGCAGTAGATTCAGCAAGTTTGAGCCAGTCTGAGCCAGCCTTGGTGTAATTCAGGAGTGAGTCATACTAGCCAGAAAGACAGAGATTTCCTGTCAGATGAGACAGAGGATGAAAGATTGCAAGCTGTTATCTCAGAACAGATTGACTGCTAGTATCTGCTGTGCAGCATCACTTCATCCTTTCCACTCACTGCTTCATATGGACTTACCCACAAGGTGGAACTCCGTCTTGCATATGCTGTGCGAGCAGCAGCAGGTAATAGTGGAGTTTCATGCAGGGGTGAGTCGCTCTGCGAAACACCACTTCACCACTTAGGAGTGGACCTCCGAGTTGCCCGGATTGTTACCATTGCTGATTACTGTGTGGCCACCCTGCTGGATTATCACTAAAAGGACAATGTGCCATCCTTACTTCCGTCATTAGAGCTTGATTTGAAAATATGAAAATACAAGTGCACTCTGGTGGATGTGTGTGGCCCAGCTGTGCTTGGTACACATGTTCCCTGGAGAGTGCACAAAAAGGTAATTACAGAACCTGATATTCATTCACATCTCACACTTCCCAGGAGCCACCAGAGGAGCCCTTTAGATTCAGGTATTTAGGGGTGTGGAGAAATGCAGCAGCAGGCATTCTAGCTAGACAGCTATTAGAGTTGTTGGTTGTACCTCAGACAGATCAGATCTCCTCAGGACACCAGAGGGAGAGGATTCCTGTCAGAGCTCAGAGATGTAGCAGTAGATTCAGCAAGTTTGAGCCAGTCTGAGCCAGCCTTAGTGTAATTCAGGAGTGAGTCATACTAGCCAGAAAGACAGAGATTTCCTGTCAGATGAGACAGAGGATGAAAGATTGCAAGCTGTTATCTCAGAACAGATTGACTGCTAGTACCCTATACATGTGGAAAGTGACTCTCGGAGCGAGCATGAAATCAGTCTGACGGAAGGTCCTGATAGCCACTCTGGACAGAGTCTTTGAAGGAAAAGAAGGAAGGGGACTACAGTTGTCAGAACATCGAGTTAACTGAGAAACGGTCAGTGAGCTGTGGAAGGAAGGAAGCTGGCGACTACACCTACTTCTACCCGTGCTTATGTTAAGGGTGAGAGTAGGGCGACGGGCGAGTGGTGAAAAGAAGATGAGAGAGTGACATAGGTGACATAGCACCTCCACTCTGCTATACGGACGCCGGGTCCGAAGCCTTGCTAGAAACTTCACGGTTAGTAGGAGAAAAACCGGAATCCCTGCTGGACTTCAAGTCGCAGAGGGGCCCTATTGTGCTGATACGTAACCGGGGTCAGGGAGAACAGGAGTCAGGACTGATCAGCCATAGACTTAGTTCTTGCCAAAAGAAGGCTCCACCACAATGTCGTCCGGGCGTAGCTGTTCTATACAGAGTTGAACTTTGCTTCAGGCAGGTTGGAAACTCACACATTAAGAAGTAAGGAGGCCTTAAACCTACTCAGTGATTACCTGGATGTGCATCCTCCACCCTGAGCAGCTTCCCGGGACGTACCTACAAATACCACCAGTAAAGGTATGGAAAGAGACTGATTTGTGTGTGACTGACTTATTGCCTGCACCCTGCACCGCCATATACTTTGAGGGATCTAGTCTTACCTGTGGAAGACTTAACATCTTGCTGCCCAGTAACAACCCCTCTGAGGATTTACCCTGCAGCGCTGGTCTACCTGATCAGAAACCACAGGTGGCGTCACGAACAATTATTATTATCCCCTGTAAATATCCCCCTTTGTATGAGCGCCCAGGGCAACGGACCGAGCTGTGCTACTTGTGACATTCCCCATAGACTTCAACGGGCTCGGTGCCGAGTACCCCATAACCCTGGTGTTGTGCGACTCAGATGCCCTATTTACATTATCTCGACCTGTTTTGCATATGCCCCCACATAGGCTGATTTCAGAGTACCCCCAACAAGATTGTCTTGCAGAGTACCCCCACAGGGGCTGTTTTGCAGAATACCCCCGCAAAGGCTAATTTGCAGAGTACCCCCAAAGAGGCTGTTTTGCGGAGTACTGCCACAGAAGCTGTTTTTCAGAGTAACCCTGCAGAGGCTGATTTTCAGAGTCTCCCCAATGAGGCTGCTTTGCAAAGTCCTCCTCACTGAGGGTATTTTGCAGAGTACCCCCCACTGAGGCTGCTTTGCAGAGTCCTACCCCCACCAAGACTTCTTTGCAGTGTCCTACCCAACTGAGGCTGCTTTGCAGAGTCTCCCCTACCGAAGCTGCTTTGCAGTGTTCTACCCAACTGAGGCTGCTTTGCAGAGTCCCCCCTACCGAGGCTACTTTGCAGAGTTCCCCCCACCAAGGCTTCTTTGCAGAGTTCTACCCAACTGAGGCTGCTTTGCAGGGTCCCCACCCATCGAGGCTGCTTTGAAGAGTCACTCCCTACCGAGGCTAGCACTGTCCCGCACTCAAGCTGCATCCTGTCCCTACACTATTCAGAGCAGTATAGCAGCACATCCCGTGATCCTCCAGTTATACAGGACATACAGTAGGCCAATCACAGCCATGCCCAAACTTGGCATGGTTGTCATGGCTGCAGAAGTGTACACAGCTGAAAAGCTTGTTGATTGTCTGCTCTTCTGCATTTCAACAAGCTTTAATGAGCATCCCAACTCCAAACACTAAAACGGACTTCCGTGTTAAGTCCGTGTCCGGTACGATCCCAAAACTTTACAGTTCAGGCTCGCTCATCTCTCTACACATTACCACTGTAAGATTAATGTGTAATGGTTTGGATATTTGTTTTTAATTTCCAAACAACTCATTTATGGTATTTGCACATATTGTCTGTTCTGCCCACGCTACACTGTACCCTGATGTGTGTGCGTAGTCTGACATGAGTTATACCAACCTATTGTAGTCCAAAAAGACTGTTTCTGGAAGTCTATGTTGTTTGTTGAATGTTGCTAAATGAATTTGGTGACACTAGGAGCAATAAAATAACAAGGAATCAGTACATGCATTCAGGTAAGACAGAAATACATGTGAAAATAGGGTGAACAGAACAGTTTATAAATAACATGTGTTAAACCAGCCTGGTATCTAGCCTTACAAGTGCTGCAGACTTATGTAGGGGTGAGAGTCTCTAGTCTTAGGTAACTGGTAACAGGTACAGTATAGTCCATCTTTCTTACGATGGTGTCATGAGAGGGATGATATGGTGGATGTCCTCTGTATTCCAGTCTGTGAGGAAAGTAAGCTCCTTCCCACACTGAACCACTGCAGGGAGAGAGGATGGTAACAACAGAGGGACAAAAAGCTAGTGCTGTTAAGCGAATTTCAGCCAATAGATGGATCCTGTAAGCTGTGAATAAACTCAACAATAAAACATTAAGGAATCTTTCAGGTCATTTTTCTGCAGTATCCTAATAGTATCGTGAAATAGGGCTTGGGCCGCCCTTTCAGGATATGTAACTTTTATTTCTGTATGTGGCCCCATTGTGTTGCTGTAAGCTCCGGACAAATGCATTGTCCTGCGTCGGCAAGTCAAGCATATGTAGATGGCAAATGAATATCACCCCTTCCCCAGCCCATTATCCACCCACCCATGTGCACTGGTGTCACTGATTCAGCAGACTGCCATATGCCTGAGGACCCCATCGCAATCTTCGGACTGGCTGTCTGCTCTCTTGAGCTGAGCGTGACACTGCATAGAAATACGTGCTGTCACACTCATATCAGAGAGCAAACGGCCAGTCCGGCGATTGCGATGTGATCCCTCAACGAGTAACACAGCAGTCAGGCTGCATCCAATCAGGGACGACAGGAGGGGTTGGTGGGACTATGGGCCAGGGAAGGGGTCAACATTAATTTGTTATTTACTGTACATGTGCTTGACTTAGCGGCGCGGCAATAAATTTGTCCGCGGCTTACCGGAACATAATAGTGCCACATAGAGAAATAAATGTTACATATCCCGAAAGGGCTTCCTAAGCCCTATTTCAGGATACCACTAGGATTCTACAGAAAAATGACCAGACAGATTCCCTTTAGTGCTGAAGGTATGACATCTTCATTTACCGGTAGATGCCGGTGCAGCCTCCTAGTTTTCCAAGGCAAAGCTGATGTAGGAAAACACTGGTTGGTGGTCATTTTCCTGATGCAGTTTCAATGGCACTTTTGCCATCAATCTTGCGATGGCTTTCCTTCTACATTGTTAAGTGTAGATTGTGGGCAGCTTCCGCTAGGAAGAATGATTATGCCACTTCCTTTAACCGCTCCGGGGTTTCTGTACGTTGAAACTGTTAAAAGAAGTGACATAGAAGACATAACATGGGCATTGTGTCCATTTTTTGCAGCAGTTTGATTATGAACTCGGATCAGCCGAAAACTTCAGTGGCCACCGGATGTAAACACGTTGGCACCTAAGCATGTTTACGGCGGGAGGATGCCGCTGTTTTTAGCTGATCCGTTGGAGTGTGGGGTGTCGGACCCCCTTACATCTCGTATTGATGATCTTTCTTATGGATAGGTTATCAATAATATTTGTCCATACAACCCCTTTATACTAACCCAACTAAGGCTGTGGTTCCACGGTCCGGAACCACAGCGCATTTGACGGAGCGAAAGTCCGCTCCGTCCTAAGCCCCGCCCCTTTTTGACAGCCCTCATTCCGGATGTGTTCCGGACACCTCCGGAACACATCTGGAAAGATCGCAGGGCTGCATAGCCCTGTGTTATTTCCGTTGCGTCGACGCATCGCGGCGTCGCCGCAACGGGCTAGGACATGCTGCGATCTGAAAAGACGCGCCGCATGTCCGAAACGCAGGTCTTCCGCCTGCGTGTTTTACAGCATAGTGGAGACGGGATTTCTTGAAATCCCCTCCACTATGCTGTAACATCTGGACGCTGCGTGTTTGACGCTGCGCCAACGCACAGTGTCAAACACGCAGCTAATCCGGAATGTTTCCTGACCGTGGAAACATACCCTGACACACAACAAAAGCCTTTGAATTTGTTTAGTTGGTTGTCGAGTTTTGCTATTTTGTACCGGGATATCGTCATTTTATGAATTGCTGAATTCCTTTCTCTGGACACCGATGAATTTTTATTTTTCTTGCTTATATACATTTCTGAGCTCTCTATATGAAAGAACTCCAGCCCCTATGATGATATATAAAATGATCACATTTAGTGTGTGAACCCCTCAGTGGCGCTGTTTGTAGAAAAAATACCGATTTTATTTCAATTCTTACACCCAAATCTAAGATCAATTTATTTGGCTGTAGTGCCAAAATTACAGGTATTACCATTGTGAATCCCTCATATGTTAACACCAGTTAAGCTGATATCACAAGGTATTTTCCCTAATAAATAAACATCCTTCTATATCCATGATTACAGGAAGCTCAATCGCAGGTAGAGATTTATTAGCTAAATCAATTAGGAAGCATTTACTAGAAAAAAAATAGTTCCTGCCAACCTTCAGTTTAATTAATCTAAGGACAAAAATTGTGATAACTCCCTGGAAGTCACTGCAGAAATACATAAGAAATCGCATTGCCAACGCTGCCACCTGGTGGTGACTTGGAATGGATGACATTGTTTACTGATACAATCCCAGGACACACTTTAGGAATTTTTTTTTCTGATACAAATATATCGTCATAAAATACATTTGATTTCATAGAAATAAGAAAAAACTATAAACTATCCAAAGGCTTCATACATTTTATTTTTATTCCTATATAAGGCAATATATTCTGAAATTTTATAAGGTTTATGCCAAGCAGGACGATGCATACTGCTTTTTCAATGCAGTCGGTAAGAGCTCATACCCATCACTATTTAAAAAAATCGATCAGATGTTGTTCCTGAAAAGTCCGATAGATAGATAGATATCAGATAGATAGATAATAGATAGATAGATAATAGATAGATAGATAATAGATAGATAGATAGATGATAGATAGATAGATAGATAGATAGATAGATAGATAGATAGATAGATAGATAGATATCAGATAGATAGATAGATAATAGATAGATAATAGATAGATAGCTAGATAGATAAATGGAGGCAGTACACCGTTCAATGAGAAAAATAGAGGAGCTTCTGATTAATAGCCCATCATGGCAACGTTTCGATTCATTAGTGAGAACCTTTTTCAAGGATGGAAAAAGGTTCTCACTAATTAACCTAAACGTTGCCATGATGGGCTATTAATCAGAAGCTCCTCTATTTTTCTCATTGAACGGTGTACTGCCTCCATTTTCTTAATCTCTCTACATAAGGTTTGGTGCTTACCTGGAGGGTAGAGTTGAGCGATACTTTCCGATATCCTAAAGTATCGGAATCGGAATGGTATCGCCGATATCACTAAAATATCGGCGATACCCGATACCGATACCGGAAGTCCCATGTAAGTCTATGGGAACAAAATATCGCAACTAAAAAAAACCCATTCTTTCCTTGTAAACACTAAATATACACACATAGAATACATATATATATATATATACATGTCATTGTGACATATATATATACATATATGTATAGTTTATACACTTCTACATAGTAAAATATCCTCTCATTCAATTGCCGGGTAAAGCCGGCTTCAGTGAAAAGACAGAAGCACCCGACATGAAATGACACTTGGTGTACATAGGGTTAACCATGTCTTTTCATGTCGTTTGCTATCTGATTTGCACAAACAATTAAATCAGACTATGTGTGCAAAATTTCACACCTGTAGGGGTTAATTAAAGGTGTAAATTCGTTGTAAAAAAAAACGGACTTTTTTTGCTACGAATTTACACCTTTAATTAACCCCTACAGGTGTGAAATTTTGCACACATAGTCTGATTTAATTGTTTGTGCAAATTAGGCTGGAGTCACACACAACCACAAAAAATCGGTCCGTTTTAGACGGTCGACAATCGGATCAAAATAAAAACATCACACATCCTTCTGGCATCCGATTTTCCTTCAAAGATGCGATTTAATCGCATGTGTGTGTACCTTGTAACATCCGATTTTCATCCGACTTGCGAGATTTTCTCGCAGGCTTGCAAAACTGACATATAATGGATCCAAAAGAATAGTATTTAAATGCCAAAAGAAAGAATAGATATATACACATAGAGCACATATATATATATATATATATATATATATATATAATGTCATTGTGACATATATATATATACATATATTTATAGTTCTTACACTTCTACATACTGTTATAGCCGCTAATTCAATTGCCGGCTTCAGTGAAATCACAGAAGCCGACATGAAATGATACATTGTTTCCACACATTTAACCATGTAATTTCATGTATTTTTATATATGTTTGAAACATACAATTACATGAGTATATGTGTGCTAAATTTCAGACATGTAGGGGTTAATTAAAGGTGTAAATTCGTTAAAAAAAATGCGTGGGCTCCCGCTGTATTTTCTCCACCAGACAGACAAAGCAAGCGAGTGGGGGCAGATAATAATAGCCTAGGGAGGGTACATTTTTTTTGTGCCCCCCCTGGCTACTAACATCTGCCCCCAGACACCCCAGAAAGGGCAAATCTATAATTAGATTCGCCCTTTCTGGCACTTTGCCCGTCTATTCCCATTGCCCTGTAGCGGTGGCGAATGGGTTAATAAGGGGTTAAAATGACCTTGCAATTGAAAGGTCACTTTAAGCCAGGTTAACAATTGATAGCTGTCAATTAGGCAACTATCAATTATTAATCCTATTGTATGAAAGAAAAATCAAACACACACACTTTAATAAAAAATAAGTTTAATTAAATAATCACACAGTTTTTGACCATATTTTATTTTCCTGCTAAAACCATTTCCTGTAATAAAAATAAAATAAAAAAGCAAAATTATACTTACCAATCCGATGTACAGTCAGGTCCCACGGTGTAATCCATCAGAAAGGGTTAACAGGTTAAAGGTCGCAGAGAGCTAATAATGCTGTCTCAGACCTGTATTCCCCTGAATGAATAACTTCCTCTCCCAGCGAAAGTAGAGGAATAGATTCATGAATGGAGCTTAATTGATTTCTTGCCAATTTAACTGTAGTGACCTGACCTAAAGGGAAAGTGGACACAATCAATTAAGCTTCATTCATGAAACACATCCTCTCCTGTCGCCAGGAGAGGAACTTATTCATTCAGGAGCTTTGAGCTGAGCATGCAGGATTACTTGCACTGCTTGGCTCAAAGCTAGTTAACCCTTTGTGAAGGATTACAGCGTGGGACGTGACAGATCGGCGGAATAGGTAAGAATAATGTTGTTTTATTTCTTTTTCTTTATTTTAGGAGATCAATGGCTTCGCACGGATTTAGTGTAAAATAAAATATGGTCAAAAAAATGTGTTTTTATTTCATTAAAATTATTTATTCTTAAAGTGTGTGTGTTTTTTTATTTACTTCAATAGGATTAATAATTGATAGTTGTCTAATTGACAGCTATCAATCATTAACCTGCCTTAAGGTCACCTTTCAATTGCAAGGTGACAGTAAGGTGAGATTAACCCATTCGCCACCGCTACAGGGCAATGGGAATAGACGGGCAAAGTGCCAGAAAGGGCGAATCTAATTATAGATTTGCCCTTTCTGGGGTGTCTGGGGGCAGATGTTAGTAGCCAGGGGGGGCACAAAAAAATGCACCTTCCCTGGGCTATTATTATCTGCCCCCACTCGCTTTGCTTTGTCTGTCTGGTGGAGAAAATACAGCGGGAGCCCACGCATTTTTTTTCAACGAAATTACACCTTTAATTAACCCCTACATGTCTGAAATTTTGCACAAATACACTCATGTAATTGTATGTTTCAAACATATATAAAAATACATGAAATTACATGGTTAAATGTGTGGAAACAATGTATCATTTCATGTCGGCTTCTGTGATTTCACAAAACCCGGCAATTGAATTAGCGGCTATTACAGTATGTAGAAGTCTAGGAACTATAAATATATGTATATATACATGTCACAATGACATGTATATATATATGTATGTGTTCTATGTGTATATATATATTCTTTCTAGTCTTTATTAAAGCTGTCAGTGTGATTTTACAGTATAGGCGGGGATGAATTGCCGGCTTTTCTAAAGGACACCGATGCGATTTCATCGCAAGTCACACAGTGTGGTCCGTTTGTAATCAGATTTTTCATCGCTCCCATAGACTTGCATTGGCGATTGTCGACCGACAATCGGTGACAATCGCAGCATGCTGCGATTGTACACGGACGTTTAAAACGGACCACAAAAAATCTGATACTGGGAGCTGCTCCATAGATTAACATAGGTCCGACTGCAATGCGATATTTCATCGCATTGCAGTCGTCCGATTTTGTCGCCAGTGTGACTCCGGCCTTAGATAGCAAAGGACATGAAAAGACATGGTTAACCCTATGTACACCAAGTGTCATTTCATGTCGGGTCACCCGACATGAAATGACACTTGGTGTACATAGGGTTAACCATGTCTTTTCATGTCCTTTGCTATCTAATTTGCACAAACAATTAAATCAGACTATGTGTGCAAAATTTCACACCTGTAGGGGTTAATTAAAGGTGTAAATTCGTTGTAAAAAAACGGACTTTTTTGCTACGAATTTACACCTTTAATTAACCCCTACAGGTGTGAAATTTTGCACACATAGTCTGATTTAATTGTTTGTGCAAATTAGATAGCAAAGGACATGAAAAGACATGGTTAACCCTATGTACACCAAGTGTCATTTCATGTCGGGTTCTGCATTTTCACAAAAGCCGGCAATTGAATTAGCGGCTATTATACTATGTAGAAGTGTATGAACTACAAATATAAATATATATATATATGTGTCACAAATTCAATGACATGTATATATATATATGAGGTGTAAAATTGCTGAAAAAAAATGCGTGGGCTCCCGCCCTATTTTCGCAACCAGACAGACAAAGCCAGTGAGTGGGGGCAGATAATAATAGCCCAGAGAGGGACCATTATTTTTGCCCCCCCCGGCTACTAACATCTGCCCCCAGACACCCCAGGAAAGACAAATCTATAATTAGATTCGCCCTTTCTGGCACTTTGCCCGTCTATTCCCATTGCCCTGTAGCGGTGGCGAATGGGTTAATATGGGGTTAAAGCCACCTTGCTATTGAAAGGTGACCTTAAGCCAGGTTAATAATTGAGAGCTGTCAATTAGACAACTATCAATTATTAATCCTATTGCATGAAATAAAAAAAAACACACACACTTTAATTAAAAATCATTTTAATGAAATAAAGACACATGTTTTTGACCATCTTTTATTTTACTGCAAAAACCATTTCCTGTAATAAAAATAAAATAAAAAAGCAAAATTATTCTTACCTATCCCATGCACAGTCAGGTCCCACGGTGTAATCCTTCAGAAAGGGTTAATGTTTACTGCAGGGACCGCAGCTAATGCTGCAGCCTCACAGTAAACCCCAAATGATTGAGTTCCTCTCCTGCCTGACAGGAGAGTAAAGGCTGGGTGTCACATAACGATACACCAGCGATCCCGACAACGATATGCACTTGTCAGGATCGCTGGTGTATCGCTACATGATCGCTGCTGAGCTGCCAAACAGGCAGCTCAGTGTTATGTTACGGTAGCTGAGGAGTGCAGGTAAAAAAGGCAATACACCAGAGCAGTTGGAATCTATGAGATTGCAGTACCCTGACTAACCACCACAACTAGAGGCAGCCGTGGAGCGTTCCTACGATGGTCCTAGACGCCTCGTCACAGCCTGAGAAACTAACTACACCTAAAGATAGAAATAGGAAAGCTATCTGCCCCGGAGCAGAACCCCAAAGATAATAGAAAGCCCCCAAACATATAATGGCGGTTAGACAAGAGGAAATACTGACACAAAAAGAAAATAGTATGAGCAAACGCTGGGGCCCAAACTATCTAAATAGAAAAGGACAGGAAGGGTACTTACTGCAATCCCAGAAAACCCTGAAAAACACCAACATACTAATTTCAAAATCACCTGAGATCACACGACCTCTACCACCTAAATTAGTTCTCTGGTGTAACAAAAACAGCAGCCACTGAAAAAACTGCAAAAAGCAAAAGTACAAAACACCAGTGGCTGGACTAAACTGAGAGGGCAAAAAGCCCCCGGAGGGGACCCAGAAGGCCCCCACAGAAGTGCAGGACAAAATGCAAAAATATAGCAAAAACACAAAATAAGAAATTGTCTTATCTGATAGCAGGAGATGCAGACACGACAAAGCAGGCTACAAGGGAAACTGGAAAGAAGGATTCAGACCAGAACAATTGATCACCGGCAACCCTGATGGGAAAATGATTCCCTTAAATAAGACCAATCAGTAACACCTGATTCCCAATCCTCACTAGCACCGCTTGTAACCACCAGAGGGAGCCTCTGCTCAGAACTCATCTCAAACCCATTCACAACAGTACCCCCCCTTGAGGAGGGGTCACCGAACCCTCATTTGAGCAACCAGGTCGGTCAGGATGAGTTCTATGATACGCACGGATAAGTCTCCTAGCATGGATGTCCGAAGCAAACACCCAAGAATTATCTTCCTGACCATAACCTCTCCATTTAACCAAATACTGGAGTCTTCGTCTAGAAAAACGAGAATCCAATATTTTCTCAACCACATACTCCAGATTGCCCTCAACCAAAACAGGGTCAGGAGGCACAGCAGCAGGAACCACTGGCTCAACAAACCTCTTCAACAAGGACTTGTGGAACACGTTATGGATCTTAAATGTCCCTGGAAGAAGCAAACGAAAAGAAACAGGATTAATAATCTCCATGATCTTATAAGGTCCAATGAACCTAGGCTTAAATTTAGGAGATGCTACTCTCATAGGAATATTCTTTGAGGACAACCAGACCAAGTCCCCACTTTAAACCGAGGACCATCAGTCCTATGCCGGTTAGCAAACCGCTGGGCCTTCTCCTGAGAGAGGGACAACCTCTCCACTACCTGGTCCCAAATCTGCTGCATACGCTCAACAACAGAGTCAACACCTGGACAGACAGAAGCCTCCGTCTGTCCTGAAGAAAATCGAGGGTGAAACCCAGAATTACAGAAAAACGGAGACATCAAAGTGGCAGAGCTAGCCCTATTATTAAGAGCAAACTCAGCCAAAGGCAAAAAAGAGACCCAGTCATCCTGATCAGCAGACACAAAGCATCTTAGATAAGTCTCCAATGTCTGGTTTGTTCTCTCAGTTTGACCATTGGTCTGAGGATGAAATGCCGAGGAGAAAGACAATTGAACACCCAGTTTAGAACAAAAAGTCCTCCAAAATCTGGAAACAAACTGGACTCCTCTGTCAGACACAATGTTCTCAGGAATGCCGTGTAAACGAACCACGTGCTGAAGGAACAACGGCACCAATTCAGAGGAGGAAGGCAACTTAGGTAATGGCACAAGATGTATCATTTTGGAAAACCTATCACAAATTACCCAGATGGTGGTCATTCTCTGAGAAACAGGAAGATCGGAAATGAAATCCATAGAGATATGGGTCCATGGTCTCTTGGGCACGGCAATGGCATCAACAAACCACTAGAGCGAGAGCAAGGCTTGGAGCGAGAGCAAGTCCCGCAGGACTGCACAAATTCCCTGACATCGCGAGACAAGGTAGGCCACCAAAAGGACCGACTAACCAAGTCTCTGGTACCAAAAATTCCGGGATGCCCAGCCAATGCGGAACAATGAATCTCAGACATCACACTCTTTTTCCATTGGTCCGGGACAAACAATTTTCCAACAGGGCAGCGCTCGGGCCTATCCTCCTGACACCCCTCCAGAGCAAGTCTCAAATTAGGCGAGATGGCGGAAAGAACTACACCCTCCTTCAAAATAACAGAGGGATCAGATAGCTCAGGAGAGTCCGCAAGGAAACTCCTCGAGAGGGCATCCGCCTTAACATTCTTAGTGCCAGGAAGAAAGGAAACCACAAAATTAAAACGTGTGAAAAACAAGGCCCACCTGGCCTGTCTAGGATTGAGTCGCTTGGCAGATTCCAGATAGACCAGATTCTTATGGTCCGTAAGGACCACCACCTGATGTTTGGCTCCCTCCAGCCAATGTCTCCACTCTTCAAAAGCCCACTTCATGGCCAATAACTCCCGATTACCCACGTCATAATTACGTTCAGTAGGAGAAAATTTTCGAGAGAAAAAGGCACAAGGGTTACTTTTAGAGGTCTCTGGATCTTTTTGGGACAAAACGGCACCTGCCCCAATTTCAGAGGCAACAACCTCCACCTGAAATGGCAGAGAAACATCAGGCTGCCGTAGAACAGGAGCAGAAGTGAATCTCTGCTTAAGTTCCTGAAACGCAGAGACTGCCTCAGGAGGCCAATTCACCACATCAGAACCCTTTCTGGTCAAATCAGTTAATGGTTTAACAATAACAGAGAAATTACCAATAAATTTACGATAAAAATTGGCAAAACCCAAAAATCTCTGAAGAGCCTTTAATGAAGTAGGTTGGACCCAATCACAGATGGCCTGAACCTTGACCGGGTCCATTTCAATAACAGATGGGGACAAAATGAATCCCAGAAATGAGATCTTCTGTACGCCAAAAAGACACTTTGATCCCTTCACATACAGAGCATTCTGTCTCAAAATCTGGAATACAGTTCGAACATGTTTCACATGAGAGTCCAAGTCATTGGAAAAAATCAAGATATCATCCAAATAAACAATCAGAAACTTGTCCACAAAATCCCTGAAAATGTCATTCATGAAGGACTGGAAGACGGAAGGAGCATTAGTGAGCCCAAAGGGCATCACAAGGTACTCAAAATGCCCTTCAGGGTGTTAAATGCCGTCTTCCATTCATCCCCGTGCTTAATGCGAATAAGGTTATACGCCCCCCTGAGGTCAAGCTTGGTAAACCAAGTAGCGTTTTTCACCCTGGAAAACAGGTCAGAAATCAAGGGTAACGGGTATTGATATTTCACAGTAATATTGTTCAAGAGACGATAATCAATACACGGCCTTAATGAACCATCTTTTTTGGCCACAAAGAAAAAACCGGCACCTAAGGGTGAAGAGGATGGTCTGATATGACCCTTCTCCAATGATTCCTTGATATAAGACCGCATAGCGTCATGTTCAGGTATAGACAAGTTAAAGAGGCGACCCTTAGGGAATTTACTACCTGGCACTAATTCAATAGCGCAGTCATAGCTCCTATGGGGAGGTAAGGATGCAGATTTACTTTCGCTAAACACATCAGAAAAATCAAACAAAAAGTCAGGAACATCCTCAGCCTGGGGGGAGGCAGAAAAAACAGGAGTGTTGGTATTAACACATTGGCAGCCCCAACTGGTTACAGACACAGATTTCCAATCCAAAACAGGATTATGAGACTGTAACCAAGGGAAACCCAGCACGATAATGTCATGCAGATTATATAGAACCAAAAATTTGCAGCACTCCTGGTGATCAGGTTCAACCCTCATTATCACCTGAGTAGAAAACTGGGTTTATTCTCAGCCAAAGGGGTAGAATCGATCCCCAGTAGGGGAATAGACTTCTGTAGGGGTATCAAGGGAAATCCACAACGTTTAGCAAAATCATAATCCATCAGGTTAATAGCTGCTCCAGAATCAACGAAAGCCTGAGCAGAAAATGAGGACAGAGAGCATATCAGAGTGACAGTTAATAAAAACTTAGTCTGAACACTACCCAAGACAACTGAGCGTGCAAAACGTCTTCCCCGCTTAGGGCAGACTGAAATAGCATGAGAGGCATCACCACAGTAGAAACATAACCCATTGCGCTTTCGAAACTCATGACGCTGTGCCCCAGACACCACTCCATCACACTGCATGGGCTCAGCAGCTGGCTCACAAGGCAACACCACTCCACGCATACTTCTCCGCTCACGCAAACGTCTGTCAATTTGAATCGCTAATGACATAGAATCATTGAGACCAGAGGGGACAGGGAATCCCACCATAACATCCTTTACATTATCCGACAGACCCTTCCGGAAAAGGGCCGCCAAAGCGTCGTCATTCCATTTGGTCAGGACTGCCCACCTACGGAATCTCTGACAGTATAACTCAGCGTCATCAAGCCCCTGATTTAATGCCAACAAGGCTTTTTCAGCTTGATCAGTGACATTAGGCTCATCATACAATAACCCCAAAGCCTGAAAAAATACATCAACATCACTCAAAACAGGATCCCCAGGTGTCAGGGAAAAAGCCCAATCCTGAGGATCGCCGCGCAGGAGAGAGATGACAATTTGAACCTGCTGCGCTGCGTTTCCTGAGGACTTAGATTTTAAGGCAAGAAACAATTTACAATTATTTTTGAAATTCTGAAACTTAGCTCGATCCCCTGAAAACAAATCTGGCATGGGGATCCTAGGTTCCACAACAGGCAACCTAGCAAGATATGCAGCAATACTCTGAACCTCAGTGGCAAGCTGATCCACACGGCCAGACAACTGTGCAAACTCCATTGGGAGAAAAGATCCTCCCCAGCACCCAGAGATACAGAGGGAAAAAAAAAAAAAAAAAAAAAAAAAAATGCAACAAACAGAAAAATATCTCTGACAACTTTTCTTCCTTCAAAATATTTTTTTTTTTCCCTTCTGTGAGTACCATACAATTTTTTTGTCCGGTGATACTGTTATGTTACGGTAGCTGAGGAGTGCAGGTAAAAAAGGCAATACACCAGAGCAGTTGGAATCTATGAGATTGCAGTACCCTGACTAACCACCACAACTAGAGGCAGCCGTGGAGCGTTCCTACGATGGTCCTAGACGCCTCGTCACAGCCTGAGAAACTAACTACACCTAAAGATAGAAATAGGAAAGCTATCTGCCCCGGAGCAGAACCCCAAAGATAATAGAAAGCCCCCAAACATATAATGGCGGTTAGACAAGAGGAAATACTGACACAAAAAGAAAATAGTATGAGCAAACGCTGGGGCCCAAACTATCTAAATAGAAAAGGACAGGAAGGGTACTTACTGCAATCCCAGAAAACCCTGAAAAACACCAACATACTAATTTCAAAATCACCTGAGATCACACGACCTCTACCACCTAAATTAGTTCTCTGGTGTAACAAAAACAGCAGCCACTGAAAAAACTGCAAAAAGCAAAAGTACAAAACACAGTGGCTGGACTAAACTGAGAGGGCAAAAAGCCCCCGGAGGGGACCCAGAAGGCCCCCACAGAAGTGCAGGACAAAATGCAAAAATATAGCAAAAACACAAAATAAGAAATTGTCTTATCTGATAGCAGGAGATGCAGACACGACAAAGCAGGCTACAAGGGAAACTGGAAAGAAGGATTCAGACCAGAACAATTGATCACCGGCAACCCTGATGGGAAAATGATTCCCTTAAATAAGACCAATCAGTAACACCTGATTCCCAATCCTCACTAGCACCGCTTGTAACCACCAGAGGGAGCCTCTGCTCAGAACTCATCCAAACCCATTCACAACAGCTCAGGCAGCGATCTGGGACAGCGACACTGCGGGTAACATCGCTTAAGGGCCCGTCTCACATAGCGATATCGCTACCGAGATCGCTGCTGAGTCACTAGTTTTGTGACGCAGCAGCGAGCTCACCAGCGATATCGCTGTGTGTGACATTCAGCGACGATCAGCCCCCTGCCGGGTATCGCTGATCGTCGCAGAAATGTCAGGACCTTTTTTTGATCGCTGGTTTCCCTCTGACAGGCACGCATCGCTGCGTGTGACAGGCGGGAGACCAGCGATCCGCTGGTAACCAAGGTACACAGCGGTTTCCAGGCACCGCGCAGCGCTTGGAAACCCGCTATGTACCTTGGATACCAGCTCCCTGCATCAGGGCGCTGGTATCCAAGGTACACAGCGGGTTTCTAGGCACAGCCCCGCGCCTGGAAACCCGCTGTGTACCTTGGTTACCAGCGGATCGCTGGTCTCCCGCCTGTCACACGCAGCGATGTGTGCCTGTCAGCGGGAAACCAGCGATCAAAGGTCCTGACATTTCAGCGACGATCAGCGATACCCGGCAGGGGGGCTGATCGTCGCTGAATGTCACACACAGCGATATCGCTGGTGAGCTCGCTGCTGCGTCACAAAACTAGTGACTCAGCAGCGATCTCGGTAGCGATATCGCTATGTGAGACGGGCCCTTAAGTGGAAAGCTTAATTGATTGCTTTCCACTTTCACTTCAGGTCAGCCAGGGACACAATCAGTGACGTCAGAGGGAACTGATTAACAAAAATAGGGGTTCCCTTCGAAAAAAAAATGGCGTGGGGTCCCCCCTATTTTTGTTAACCAGCCAGATGAAGCAGACCGCTGAGGCCTGGATTTTCAGGCTGTTAAGGAGCCAAGATCCATGGACCTTGCCAGCCTGATAATACCAGGCCACAGCAGTCTGCATATCTTGGCTGATTAACAAAAATAGGGATCCCCTCGAAAAAAATTGGCGTGGGGTCCCCCCTATTTTTGTTAACCAGCCAGATGAAGCAGACCGCTGAGGCCTGGATTTTCAGGCTGTTAAGGAGCCAAGATCCATGGACCTTGCCAGCCTGATAATACCAGGCCACAGCAGTCTGCATATCTTGGCTGATTAACAAAAATAGGGGATCCCCTCGAAAAAAATTGGCGTGGGGTCCCCCCTATTTTTGTTAACCAGCCAGATGAAGCAGACCGCTGAGGCCTGGATTTTCAGGCTGTTAAGGAGCCAAGATCCATGGACCTTGCCAGCCTGATAATACCAGGCCACAGCAGACTGCATATCTTGGCTGATTAACAAAAATAGGGGATCCCCTCGAAAAAAATTGGCGTGGGGTCCCCCCTATTTTTGTTAACCAGCCAGATGAAGCAGACCGCTGAGGCCTGGATTTTCAGGCTGTTAAGGAGCCAAGATCCATGGACCTTGCCAGCCTGATAATACCAGGCCACAGCAGTCTGCATATCTTGGCTGATTAACAAAAATAGGGGATCCCCTCGAAAAAAATTGGCGTGGGGTCCCCCCTATTTTTGTTAACCAGCCAGATGAAGCAGACCGCTGAGGCCTGGTTTTTCAGGCTGGTAAGGATCCAATATCCATGGACCTTGCAAGCCTGATAATACCAGGCCACAGCAGTCTGCTTAGCTTGGCTGGTTAACAAAAATAGGGGATCCCCTCGAAAAAAAAACGGCGTGGGGATCCCCCCTATTTTTGTTAACCAGCCAAGTAAAATGCAGACTGCTGCGGCCTGGTATTAAAAGACTGTCAAGGCCCATGGATTTTGGCCCTCAACAGCCTGATAATACCAGGCTACAGCAGCCCCACATTTGGCGCATCAAAAGATGTGCCAATTGTGGCACTTTACCCGGCTCTTCCCACTTGCCCTGTAGCGGTGGCAAGCGGGGTAATAAGGGGTTAATGTCACCGTTGATTGCACGGTGACAATAAGCCCGGTTAATAATGGAGAGGCGTCAATAAGACACCGATCCATTATTAATCCCAAAGTTATTAAATGTATAAAAAAAAGACACAGCAAGAAAAAAGTCTTTTAATGAAATAAAAGAGACAACACAGTTTTCATTTTTTTTATTGTACTCCATTCCTGCGACGCCATCGATCTCCTGTAAAAAAAAAGAAAAAAAACAAACCAACAGTATACCACCTGTCCGACGCAGTCCATAACGATAGTCCCACAACGATCCAGCTCTGCTACATCGGAATGACAGGCAGAGCCTGTCATTGCAACGCAGCACAGCTGATTACCTGCTTCCCCGGCGGTGACGTCATCGGACTGACTGCTTTACGGCCGCGATTACCCAGCAGTCACTGCAGTTATCGCGAGAAACTGCATGTGACCGCCGGGGAAAGAAGATGGCGGCCATGAAGCAGTGCAGGACGTGACCGCCGGAGATCTTCTGCCAGGTAAGTGCCGCTGACTCCTGACAGACCCGACCGACGGACACTGACAGTGACAGTGACATCCCGATTCCGGTATCCGATAAGACGAAAATATCGGAACTCGGAATCGGAATTCCGATACAGCCAATATCGGCCGATACCCGATATTTGCAGTATCGGAATGCTCAACACTACTGGAGGGCCTTGCACCCTACTTGCTATTTTTTTGTGCTGCTTTAGCCTTTTTGATTTTTCTAGATAGATAGATAGATAGATAGATAGATAGATAGATAGATAGATAGATAGATAGATAGATAGATAGATAGATAGATGGAAATATGTGAGTGCGATATATAATCAGTGGTTAGCGTGTGTAGCTTACTTTTCATGTATTTTAGTAATACATAAATACATTTCTGAAAAAAATCCCGGGGGAGCCCCTGAAATTTTATTAACTCCTTTCCGACATCGGGACTCCCCCTGCGTGGCGCGTGCTCTGGGGCTGAGCCCACACCCTTCTGGGCACATGTCAGCAGATATATACAGCTGACATGTGCCCGCAGCAGCCACTGGTGGAATCTTGATCCACCCGTTGCTGTTAACTAGTTAAATGCCGCTGTCAATTTCAGACAGCAACATTTAACTTGTGCTTACAGGAAGCGCGTCGTAAATCACGCCCATCAGTGACCCGTCACATGATCGTGGGTCACCGATGGGTCGGCATGACAATCAGAGATCTCCAGCAGACCTCTATGGCTCTATGGTTGTCATTGCTGGATTGCTATGAGCGCGGCCCGGTGGTCGACGCTCATAGCAAGTGAGCATTTCTGCTACATACAGGCACTCAAATCATCGCCTCTGTGTAGCAGAGGTGATCAGACAACTGCAGCTTCTAGTCTCCCATGGAGATGATTGAAGCATGGAAAATGTAATAAAAAATGTTTTTAAAAATTTAAAAAAAAATAAAAAAAGTTCAAATCACCCCCATTCACCTCATTCAAAATAAAACAATGCAACAAAAATAAAATATACACATATTTGGTATTGCCACGTTTAGAATCGCTGGATCTGTCAATATAAAAAAAAAAATTAACCCAAACGTGTAACGAAAAAAAAGAAAAAAACACCAGAATTACTTTTTTTTGGGTTGCCCCAACATTGCAATAAAATGCAATAACCGGCGATCAAAAGATTGTACACATACCACAATGGTATCAATAAAAACAACAGCTCGACGCAAAAAAAAAACAAACCTTCACCCAGCCCAAGATCACGAAAAAATGGAGACGCTACAGGTCTCGGAAAATGGTGCCTTATTTTAACCCAATTTTGGATTTCTTTTTTCACCACTTAAAAAAGAACCTAGACATGCTTGGTATTTATGAACTCGTAATGACCTGGAGAATCATAATGGCAGGTCAGGATCAGTATTTAGTGAACACTGTAAAAAAAAGACAATTTTGTAATTGCACTTTTTTTGCAATTTCACATCACTGGAATTCTTTTCCCATTTTTCAGTAAATGATACAGTGGATACTGAAAGTATTTAGACCCCTTTAAATTTTTCACTCTTTGTTTCATTGCAGCCATTTGGTAAATTCAAAAAAGTTCATTTTTTCTCATTAATGTACACTCTGCACCCCATCTTGACTGAAAAAAAAACAGAAATGTAGACATTTTTGCAAATTTATTAAAAAAATATCATATGGTCATTCAGACCCTTTGCTCAGACACTCATGTTTAAGTCACATGCTGTCCATTTTCTTGTGATCCTCCTTGAGATTGTTCTACTCCATTGGAGTCCAGATGTGCTTAATTAAACTGATAGGACTTGATTTGTAAAGGCACACACCTGTCTATATAATACCTCACAGCTCACAGGGCATGTCAGACCAAATGAGAATCATGAGGTCAAAGGAACTGGCCAAGGAGCTCAGAGACAAAATTGTGGCAAGGCACACATCTGGCCAAGGTTACAAAGGTATTTCTGCAGTACTCAAGGTTCCTAAGAGCACGGTGCCCTCTATAATCCTTAAATGGAAGAAGTTTGGGACTATAAGAAATCTTCCTAGACGTGGCTGTCCAGCCAAACTGAACAATCGTGGGAGAAGAGCCTTGATGAGAGAGGTAAAGAACAACCCCAAGATCACTGTGGCTTAGCTCCACAGATGCAGTAGGGAGATGGGAGAAAGTTCCACAAAGTCAACTATCACTGCAGCTCTCCACCAGTCGGGCCTTTATGGCAGAGTGGCCCGACGGAAGCCTCTCCTCAGTGCCAGACATATGAAAGCCCACATAGAGTTTGCTAAAAAACATATGAAGGACTCCAGACTATGAGAAATATGATTCTGTGGTCTGATGAGACGAAGATAGAACTTTTTGGTGATAATTCTATGTGGTATGTGTGGAGAAAACCAGACACTGCTCATCATCTGCCCAATACAATCCCAACAGTGAAACATGGTGGTGGCAGCATCATGCTAGGGAGGTGTTTTTCAGCTGCAGGGACATGACGACTAGTTGCAATTGAAGGAAACATGAATGCGGCCTAGTACAGAGAGATCCTGGATGAAAACCTCTTCCAGATCACTCTGGACCTCAGACTTGGCCGAAGGTTCACCTTCCAACAAGACAGTGACCCTAACCACACACCTAAAATAACAAAGGAGTGGCTTCAGAACAACTCTGTGACCATTCTTGACTGACCCAGCCAGAGCCCTGACCTAAACCCAATTTAGCATCTCTGGAGAGACCTGAAAATGGCTGTTGACCAACGTTCACCATCCAACCTAACAGAACTGGAGAGGATCTGCAAGGAAAAATAGCAGAGGATACCCAAATCCAGGTGTGAAAAACTTGTTGCACCATTCCAAGAAGACTCATAGCTGTACTAGCTCAAAAGGGTGCTTCTTCTCAATACTGAGCAAAGGGTCTGAATACTTATGACCTTGTGATATTTCAGTTTGTTTTTTTAATAAATTTGCAAAAATGTCTACATTTCTGTTTTTTCAGACAAGATGGGTGCAGAGTGTACATTATTGAGAAAAAATGCAAATTGCCTCTTCAAACAAAGAGGACTTGTACTCTATAGCGCCACCTATTGGAAGTAGCGATCCTACAAGTCACAATCAACCCTTTAACGAGTCTTGTAATATGACTTAGGATAAAAGAAAAATGAACTTTTTTGAGTTTACCAAATGGCTGCAATGAAACAAAGAGTGAAAATTTAAAT